>OX465601.1:80632500-81257500 GCA_950022295.1 Bromus sterilis | reverse complement strand
TCAGCAATGTTCCGACGGGGACGTAATCCCGTCATCGGTCCACAAGGATCGGGTGGCTACAGGAGTCATCGTGGATCTGCGCGGCATCGGGGATTGCCGGTACGACTACACCAACCACGTTCATGCGGGAACGTTTCCTGCTTAACGGACTACATACTGGTATGTGATCTATTTCTGTCCGTTACTTGCATCAGCATAGCATAGGTCTTGGGTATGGGTCTCGTAGGTTATGGAAAAAATGTGTTTTCTGCCCCGAACCCCAACACTGGCGTCGCCAGAAGAGGATACAAGTTGGATGATGCTTGTTAGGGTTCATAGGGATCAGGAATTCAACAATTTTTGGCGTTTCAAAAATATGTGTTCTACCTAGGATCTACCATATGATGTGAAGATAAAGACTCTCGAGCAATCTCTTCGCCATGAAGTTCAACTGTCTCGTTGATTGGGAGGTTGTCATCGGTGAGGGACCATGGACCTTCAAGGGCCATGCTTTGAAGCATATGATGGATTTACTAAATCCTCGTCTATACCTCTACACAATTTGGATTTATGGGTCCAGATCCATGACCTTCCCATGGGTATTGTGCTATGGTACCTGCTCTAGCTGCGAAGATAGAAGAATTCGTCTATGCTAAAGCGACTTCTTTTTATTTTGCCAGAAATTTTCATAGGGCCAGGGTTAAACTGAATGTCTGCAAACCCCTAAAAAATACAATCTCCATCACTATGGAAAACAAAAGAGAGCTCTTTCATGTCAAGTCGAGTGACTTCCTATTTGATACACAGTTTGTGGTTTCCCAGGACATACTTTCAAGGAACATGAGGACATAATACATCCACATAGTGCTCTAGTCTTCAAGAATTTAGAGTAGGGGGTGGTTTATTGGTGGCAAGAGAGTGTTAATACTCTTCAAGCCCTCGTTGATTACCCCAAGTGTAGGGTGAGAGATATAGTGCAACGACAAATTTTCCCTTGGCAAAGATACCAAGGTTTGTCTCCCATAGGACTCCGAAGGATACAAGAAGGTGGTAAAATGAACAGTGGCGCCGAGGTTGCTAACCTCACCTGGACCTGCACACAGATACAAATAACTTTGCTCCCAACGAGTACAGAGGAGTTGTCAATTCCTCCGGCCTTGCAGTTTACAAAGGATCAACGCAAGAGATAATGATAGTGGCAACTGAAAGTAAATACTGAAAGTAAATTGAGGGTGTAAACAATGATATGAAGATGGACCAAGGTCACGTGATTTTCACTAGTGATGTCTCTCTCCCAAAAGACGATAAAAGTGCTAGCGAGGTAAACAAATCACAGTTGGGAAATTGACAGGATTACGAAGGCACCGCAATGCTAAATATGCTGCAAAGAAAGGAAGGGCTCAAAAGCAATGGGCAGTACGCCAAGGTAAGTAAACCGAAATCCATCTACATCTACTACGAATCATCCACCTTGAGATATCTATCCATAACATCTCGCTGGTATTAAGTTGCGAATCCCACCCAAAGTGTAAACTCAAAGCAACAGACAACTGCATTAAAAGAACTTTGCGTAAAGTAAACAATCCTTGCATCCGCGGATACAAGCACCGTTGTTTTATCCCTGGTGGCAACAACACATCCCCTAGTCTCTTGTTTCTGTCACTCAAGCTAGACATCAAGGGGCTGAACCCACAATCAAGCATAACGCTCCCTCTTGGAGTTGCAACAAATCACTTGTCCAAAGTAAAATACGGCAACGGAGAACATGGAAGAATTTACTCAAGAACAAAATATAAAAGAGAAGAACCAAATATATTACTCATCACAATCTGAACATAGTCTCATAATCCATCAGATCCCAACAAACTCAGTATAGCAACGACAAAGAATTACAAAGGTGCCTCGATCATGTGAGGCAGCTCACGAGGTCTCGAAAGTGCAAGCACAAAGAAGGGAGAGATAGATCACATAGCTACTGGTCACGGACCCATGGTCCAAGGGAAACTACTCACGGTACATACGGGAGGCGTCCATGGCTATGGATGGTCTCCCGGAGGGGGTAGCTTCTCCCGGCAGGGTGCCGGAGCACCTTCTCCAGGCAGCCCCGATCTTGAAACGGCGGCGGCGGCGGTACTGAGGCGAGATCGCGAAAGAGGAGTCCGTCCTAGGGGTTTCCGTCACGGGGGGTAATTATAGGCGAAGGGGGGCACTGAGAGGGGCCACAGGGCAGCCAGGAGGCTCCCTGGCGCGGCCTATGGTGGGGCCACGCCAGGGACCCTTCTCGAGTCCCTGTGGTGGCCCCCCTTCCCTCCTTTGGTGTTTCCGGAAGCTTCCGATTCGCTGATTTTTTATCTGATTTTTCCGGATTTTTTGGAGCACTTTTAATGGCCGGAAAACCTGAAATACAAAAACAACAGAAAACAGCAACTGGCAACTGGGTGCACTGGGTTAATAGATTAGTCCAAATATGCTCAAAAGTGTATGAAAGTTCAAGCAAAACATGGCTAAGTCACACAAAACATGCATGGAGCAAGAAGAAATTATAGATATGTTTGGGACGTATCAACATCCCCAAGCTTAATTCCTACTCGTCCTCGAGTAGGTAAATGATAACAAGCATAATTTCTGTGGTGACATCCCACACAACCATATAAGTACTTTTTAAGTAAAGCAATCAAATCATGCAATTCAATTCAAGTCTTAACAAGCAAGAGTCTATATTAGTATTGACACAAGCAACAAAAGAACAAAAGGTGCAAGAGCTCTCGCTGTCCATGACTCGAATGTCTCCAGATGGTGTTTGCGGGCAAGCAGGGGATAGGGAAATATGAGAGAAAAAAGTAAGGTTGTTGAGAACAATTATCTACTAAAGTTTCACACTAAGTCTCCTTTGGATTCTTATCTTGACTCGTCCCCAGACCACTAGTCAGGTACAAGTCAAACTGATCCACTCCCTTTCGATATTTTGAGCACTCATGCAATGGATGAGCGTGAGCAAGAAAGTTGACACCTAAAAGGAGAAACAGAAAGAAGGTGGAGGAGGAAGACAAAAAGGTGTGAAAGGCTCACATCAATGAGGACAATCATAGGCGAGAGAAGGCCATATGATAGATATGATGTGAGGAGTAGGGATTGCCATGCAACGGATGCACATATGAGCTAAGGTAAGCTCTCCGATGGAACTAGTGGGGGTGCATCTAACTTGCTTGCTCAAGAAGACCTAGATCTCGTTTGAGGAGGCTCATCATTAGAATATACAAGGCAAGTTCTATAGTGTGAAGGTCCCCACATAGCTATATGCATGATGATGATCTCTATGGAGTACAAGGGATAGAGGATGAAGTACTAGTGTGGATCTCTTAAAAGGAATAGTAGTGTGCCCCCTTCTCTCTTTTTCTTTTTCTTTTTCTCTTTTTTCAATTTTTTTGTATTTTTTTGGTGGCCTCAATGGCTCTTTCTATTTAAGTCTCATTTGTCCTCTTTGGGATCTTTTCCTCACTTTAGGGGCAACACTCTATATTTTACAAGAATATATGAGATCTTTCACACTTTACAAAGGTACTCACATAAAGAAGATATAACTATCATGATGCAAATGTATGGCATGAAGATCAAGTCATGAGAAGATGGATGTTGCATGGCAATGTATCTCGGAAAGGCTATGGAAATGCCTTGTAGGTAGGTATGGTGGATGTTTTGAGGAAAGATATAAGGAGGTTTATGATGATAGAGCGTATCGTGCCAAGGGTTTGGATGCACCGGCGAAGTATGCGCCAACTCTCAAGATGAGAAAGGGCAATGCACGGTACCGAAGAGGCTAGAAAACGTATAGGTGGGTGGAAGTGTCAACTTTCGAATACTCACATTAGTCCGAAGAACTCATGCACTTATTATCGGTAACTCTCAATCTAATCAGGAGGTTCACAGAGAGACAAGTACCCCGAGGAGGACTGTAAGGGGGTTCGGTTATCCTTGCGCATCCTCGACTCATGTTACGTGAGTGTTCTCTAATATTCGAACCCTCCAGAGGTTAGTGATCCATCTAGTAGCTAGAGTTCTCAACAGGGGTTTTTGGTTTTCGAAAAACACACGGATTTCCGAAAATACAAAATCTATCACTAATAGGCTCGAGCTCTTGACACCAAATGTTCAAACATCACTCTAGTCAATACCTCAAAACTATTGCAAGTTACTACTACAAAGAGAATAGCAACTTCAACTACCTACTTCTAGTCAAGACACAAAACTCAGTGCAACAGGCAAACTCTATAACAAGATAAAACATGCAACCTATAGAAAGTTCAACCTAAAACAAAAGTAAATCTCTAGAAAAACTAAAGCACTACGACTAAACAGAGCAGCAGCCAAGAAAAGAAAAAGAACAACTCACAGCTAAAAGAATAAGCATGCAAATCCTATGAGGAGTTCTAGTTCAAGCGGAGCGTGTATATCTCCCACACAAAAGAGTAAGTAAGCTGGGATCTAACTTGTTACTACAACAAACAAATCAAAAACAAACCTAGAAAAGTAAAGAGCGAGATGCTCCAAGTATAGCACATAATGCATGAAGTGATAAAAATATAGTGCAACGAGAGACGAACTGGTAATTGTTGATGGAGAAGGGGATGCACGGGGGCATCCCCAAGCTTAGACGCTTGAGTCTCCTTGAATATTTATTGGGGGTGCACATGGGCATCCCCAAGCTTGAGCGTTTGACACTCCAAGATCATCTTTCATCACGCACTTGAAAACTCCCTTCATACATAACTCATTGTAGACTGATTAGAGAGGTTAGTATCCTATTAAAATAATTTTTCCCTTACTGGAAATAAAGATAATATTGAAGAGCTACTGTTTCTCAAGATTTCCAAAAAAATTTTGCAAAGAAAAAGAAAGCTTAAGGTTTGCAAAAGTAAAGAGAGACAAAACGTGGCAGAATCTGTGAAAAACAGACCAGCAGGTAGTAAAGAATTTTTTAGGGATACTTCTGCAACTCAAATCAAAAAATTCTGAACATAAGGAAGTTTCTTAATTGTATAGATCATGCTGTGTAAAAATTTCAGCTCAAAAAGATGAACTGGGATTTTTCTCTGATTTTTCTAGTCACGAGGGAAGAATCTGTTTTTTGGACAGCATGTCACAACTTTTACTTCCCTTGCCGTATGAGGCTATAAAAGGCACAAAGATTGAAAAGTAAAGATACAATGATGTTGCTACAGTAGTAACAATCATCAAGACCACTAAGAACAGAAGAAAAGCAAAAAGAAAAACCTAAATTCGTTGTGGGCTGCCTCCCAAAAGCGCTTCTTTAAAGCCATTAGCTAGGCTTAAAGATTATAAAAGGTGCTCTCATAAGAATAAGAATTTGAAGCAAAAGAGAGCATCAAGGAGCAAATATGAAACCCATTTAAGCCTAACCCACTTCCTATGCATAGGAATCTTGTAAGAAAATAAGTCAAAGAAGCACAAAGTGACATGCATAGAAAGGTGGAACAGGAACAATTTCAAAACTTTCAACATGAAGAGAAGTGTTTTTGCAACATGGAAATTTCTACAACCAAACTTTCCCCTATCAAAGTAATTTTCAGTAGTATCATGAACACCATCAAGAGTATAACTATCACATAAATCATGTTGTGCATGACCTACAAGCACACGTGTATAATTTTCAACACGGTCTTTAGGATCATAAGATAAATGCAACCCATCACATTGAGCCTTAATAAGAGCACAGTTATCCAGAATATGAGTTGGAGATTTCAAAAGGATAATAGGACAATCAAGTGTGGGTTCAATAGCAACAATTTCATGCTTAACATAAGGAACTATAGAGAGTTCATTTTTGTCAGCATCATCCATAGTGGCATCTTGGCCATAAGCATAGAAGGCATCAACTTCATCAAAAAGGGATATTTCAAAAGAATCCATAGGATCATAGCACTCATATAAGGTAAGAGTCAAAGAGTTACTCTCATTAGAAGGTAGACATGGATGGCTCCATTCTTCCTCCTTTTGTTCGTCACTCTCCTCCTCTTTTTCATCCAAGGAGCTTTCGGTTTCATCAATTTCTTCTTTCATAGGGTCCTGCAAAACATTAGTCTCTTCCTTTGTGGGAGAGATTCTCTCAAGATGACCAGTAATATAATAATTTGCATCATAATTTTCCAAACAATAGTTAAGTATAGCAAGACTCTCAAATTTGTAAGGGGCATCATCAATATTTTTGAGAAGAGAAGTAATTTCATAAGCACCCTTATAAGCAACAAATTCTTCTATTTCCTCTGCATCATAAAAATCATAGTTTCTCTTAGCATAAGAAGCTAAGGTTTCATCATCATTGTACTCACATTGGAAAGCAAGGTGTTTGTGTCGCATAAAGCAACAAGATTCATCCCTGCAAAAAGATATATTATATATTGAGCACAAGTTTCTAGCATACTCATACAACTGATGTATTGTTTCCATAAGTGTATCCCCTTTTGAGACAAGAGGTGTTCCTTG
Source organism: Bromus sterilis (assembly GCA_950022295.1). Taxonomy (NCBI): domain Eukaryota; kingdom Viridiplantae; phylum Streptophyta; class Magnoliopsida; order Poales; family Poaceae; genus Bromus; species Bromus sterilis. The sequence goes on along the minus strand of OX465601.1, from coordinate 81,251,020 downwards.
TACCACTTTTGTTGATCCTCGGTGAATCCTCCATGCCAATAAGATCTGGTTTCAAAGAAGTCAGACATTGATTGGCAAGTAAGGAACTAGACATACTATTTTTTTTGGATTTTTGATAAAGGACACTAAAGCAAAAACTGAAAGGTAAACTAAAAAGACTAAAAATCAAAGATAAAAGATAGTGTGCAACTCCCCTATCTTGTAGACTGGAGTCCCCGGCAACGGCGCCAGAAAACTTGCTGGTGGCAAGAGAGTGTTAATACTCTTCAAGCCCTCGTTGATTACCCCAAGTGCAGGGTGAGAGATATAGTGCAGCGGCAAGTTTTCCCTTGGCAAAGATACCAAGTTTTGTCTCCCGTAGGACTCCGAAGGATACAAGAAGGTGGTAAAGTGAACAGTGGCGCCGAGGTTGCTAACCTCACCTGGACCTGCACACAGATACAAATAACTTTGCTCCCAACGAGTACAGAGGAGTTGTCAATTCCTCCGGCCCTGCCGTTTACAAAGGATCAACGCAAGAGATAATGATAGTGGCAACTGAAAGTAAATTGAGGATGTAAACAATGATATGAAGATGGACCCAGGTCACGTGATTTTCACTAGTGATGTCTCTCTCCCAAAAGACGATAAAAGTGCTAGCGAGGTAAACAAATCACAGTTGGGCAATTGACAGGATTACGAAGGCACCGCAATGCTAACTATGCTGCAAAGAAAGGAAGGGCCCAAAAGCAATGGGCAGTACGCCAAGGTAAGTAAACCGAAATCCATCTGCATCTACTACAAATCATCCACCTTGAGATATCTATCCAGAACATCTCGCTGGTATTAAGTTGCGAATCCCACCCAAAGTGTAAACTCAAAGCAACAGACAACTGCATTAAAAGAACTTTGCGTAAAGTAAACAATCCTTGCATCCGCGGATACAAGCACCGTTGTTTTATCCCTGGTGGCAACAGCACATCCCCTAGTCTCATGTTTCTGTCACTCAAGCTAGACATCAAGGGGCTGAACCCACAATCAAGCATAACGCTCCCTCTTGGAGTTGCGACAAATCACTTGGCCAAAGTAAAATACGACAACGGAGAACATGCAAGAATTTACCCAAGAACAAAATATAAAAGAGAAGAACCAAATATATTAGTCATCACAATCTGAACATAGTCTCATAATCCATCAGATCCCAACAAACTCAGCATAGCAACGACAGAGAATTACAAAGGTGCCTCGATCATGTGAGGCAGCTCACGAGGTCTCGAAAGTGGAAGCACAAAGAAGGGAGAGATAGATCACATAGCTACTGGTCACAGACCCATGGTCCAAGGGAAACTACTCACGGTACATACGGAAGGCGCCCATGGCTATGGATGGTCTCCCGGAGGGGGTAGCTTCTCCCGGCAGGGTGCCGGAGCAGCTTCTCCAGGCAGCCCCGATCTTGAAACGGCGGCGGCGGTACAGAGGAGAGATCGCGAAAGAGGAGTCCGTCCTAGGGGTTTCCGTCACGGGGGGTTAATATAGGCGAAGGGGGGCACCGAGAGGGGCCACAGGGCAGCCAGGAAGCTCCCTGGCGCGACCTATGGTGGGGCCGCGCCAGGGACCCTTCTGGAGTCCGTGTGGTGGCCCCCTTCCCTCCTTTGGTGTTTCCGGAAGCTTCCGAGTCGCTGATTTTTTATCTGATTTTTTCTGGATTTTTTGGAGCACTTTTAATGGCCGGAAAACCTGAAATACAAAAACAGCAGAAAACAACAACTGACAGTTGGGTGCACTGGGTTAATAGATTAGTCCAAATGCTCAAAAGTGTATGAAAGTTCAAGCAAAACATGGCGAAGTCACACAAAACATGCATGGAACAAGCAGAAATTATAGATACGTTTGGGACGTATCATTTATGCGTATGGGCAACCGGGTTGCACGAGGAAGAGATCGTGGGAACATGTGCAAAGGCATATGTGGAAGAGGAAGTGGTGATGGCGAATTCGAATATCGATCATGTTTGCAACTAAAAAAAATTCATAATGCAAACCTTAAGAGCGCAACAAGGATCACGTTGAAATGTTAGGACACAATTTTGATCCGTATCAAATAATTATTGCCCGCAGGATCCAGCGTATTTGAAGGTGATCGGTTAAAACTATGCATCGTCCGGCTGGCATGTAGCACATACCTTGTTGTAATGGTGTAGAAATTTTTAGCAACATCGACTATTTTGCAAACCTCATGAGCTCAACATGAATAATGTTGTAAACTGCGGGTCATAGTCGCGTCTTAGATCGAATGATTGCCACGTGCGAGATCCAATGACTCTGCAGGCGATCGATCCGATCTGTGTTCCATCCAAACAACACATAGCTCTCACCTTGTTGTAATGGTGTAGAAAAATTAGCTACATCGATCATATTGCAAACTTTACAAGCGCAACATGATTCATGTTGCAAACGACTAGTAACAAGTATTTTACTCCTGCTGGTTACTAGTTGCTTTTGTTCCTTGTTTTTACTTTTTTTTGCTTTGGTACTGCTTTTTCCATCACCATTATTGCCATCATATCATTGCTATTAATAAATTGTACCAAGTGACTAAGTGAGTAACTTTCTAAGTGTGGTTGAATATATTGACAACTCAACTGCTAAATCTTATAAATATTCTTTGGCTTTTTTGATGTCGAATCAACAAATCGGGTTATAGTACCCGTGAAGACTATTACGATCCCCTACATTTGTAAGTCATCACTAACATACACGAATTAATGATGTGGTAGTGCAACATGCATAGAGTATTCCAAGAATAAGTAAGTTCTTAATTGCATGCATGCCTTGCTTAAGTGGTATGGTTGCATGTCTAAATAAAATAGCTAGTGGGATATACTCCCTCCGTTCAAAAATACTTGTGGAAGAAATGGATGTATCTATATATATTTTAATTCTAGATACATCCATTTTTATTCATTTATCGAGAATTATATATTTTTGTACGAGGAAATAACTATTTAGGAACAAAAGATTACAACCAAATAGCCTAGCCCACTTGCGTCTGATGTATTGGGTCTGCCCCGTGTTCGTGCACCGCGGCGAGCCAGGTTTAAGTGAACAAGTAAAACCCTAAATTTGGTTCCTTTTAACTATTTTCATGTTTTTACACTGGGCATGTGCTCGTGCGTTATCACGGGGGACAATTTTTATACGGTACAATAAGAAGATCATAATGGGTTTTTTAATTAAAATAAATAGATAAAATAAGATTGTGGTTTAGTAACAAATCATAAGTTTTTGTAACTTTTTAAACTGATAAAATAGATATGCAGTCAATTGATATTTACAACCTCCATCCCAAATTAGTTGACACAGATTTACCTAGATACAAAATCTTGGAAAATCTGCATCAAATAATTTTGGACATTTTTTTATAATTAATACATTTCATTTGCTAAATTAAAATAATAATATACAGTTTTAAAAAAATCAAATATATTGCAAAGTCGGCTTCGCCTAGGCCGACTGGACTCTGTCGGCTCTGGTCGAGCCGACTGGGCCCAGTCAGTTTCGCCCAAGAGTATTTTTTTATAATTTAGCAAATAAAATGTATCATTTAAAAAAACATCCTAATTCAGGACAAAGGAAATATATGCTCATAATTTTATTATTATTTGTTAGATTATCAAAGATGTCTGAAAGAGGATGAAGAAACATAGATTCAAGAAAGTGGAAACCTTACATATTTTTTAAGTAAGTAGTAAAGATCTAAAATCATAAGTTTATTATTATTTCTTGAAATATCAAAGATGTCTGAAAAAGGATGAAGCAATGAGCGAAACAAAGAAAACCTTATGTATTTTTTAATTATTTTACCATAACCTTTTCTCTTTTTACCTAGAAGTTTCCCTACCCTTCCTTGCTCTCCCGGTCCCAATGTCATTTTGAAACATTAAAAAAAGGATCACAATCTCTCATGCCGAAACGGAACGGTGTATCAAAGGTTATCGACCGCGATACAAAGTGTTGCACATATCAACCATGATTAAAAGTTTACCTTATATAGACAAACTTTACAGTCTCACACACAATCTACCAAAGATTAAACTTATTTGGGAAGAAATTAGATATATTTATTACTCACGCGTTATTCAAATAGTTTAACGTCAATCATATATCATGCATTTCAAATGACATTGTAGACCCTTTCGTATCCCGGACCATCCCATCCTCGCCTCCTAGGATTACTGAGAATACTGCGAATTTGCAATTGATGGGATATAAGGGTTGCGATGGAACATCATTAGGGGACGCATCGAGGAAAATAACATCATAGGGCAGATCGTTGGCGATGCAGTGCCTCTCGTTCGCCTCCAAAACTTCATCATATGTGGTTGTACTTCTATGGTTAAATGCATAACCTTGGAGGCATGAAAGCTAATAAGGAAAATTCAAATGGTGGCCTCATCCCTCATTTGACATGGATTTAGTACAATTTGCTTATCTTTGACTTGAGACAGAGGGTTTTGTGTGTGTGCGCGCGCATCAGGCTAGTGTACCTAATGTGCCAAAAATCATAGGTAACTGTAATTGGCCAAAAGGAGCAAACTACTCCAGTTTTTTTCATTAGAAAATTTTATAATGTCAAATTGTAAACATGCACGTGAAACCTCAGGTGTAAAGGAAAAAAATTTAGAGGTGCTGACCACATAAATATTCTTATGCTACAAAAATTGTTGCAAAGTAACTTTTGTTGGGGAACGGAGCAGAAAACAATAATTTTTCATAACCTGAGCGTCCCAAACCCAAGACCTATGATATGACGATGCAAGTAACTGATGGAAATAAGTCACATACAGTATGTAGTTCGTTCAGCGGAAAATGTTTCTGCGTGAACGTGGCTGATGTAATCGTACCCGCCGATCCTCGATCCAGCGAAAATCCTCGACGACTCCAGAAGCCACCGGTCCTTGTAGACCGATGACGGGATTGCGTCCCCGTCGGAACGTTGTCGGTGAAGACGTCGCGATACGATCTCGACGATGAAGGAGCACCATAAGTGTAGCGCCTCGCGGGATTACACACATGCGATGTACCCGACATTCCTCCGGGCTCCGAACCAAAAAGAGATGGACGGTGTGCGTATAGTGGAGAAGTCCCCGATCAAGTGCAGCCTTCAAACAAAAGGAGTCCGCTCAAGAAAAAAAGAAGAGGGAGAAAAAATTAATAGAATTTATCTGTATTTTTCTGCAATTTTCTATATAAAAAAATGACATCCTTCACATTTATATATAAAGAAAAAAAAGGGTATGTAGTATCAACAACTAGCAATATAGTACTTTTTTTTGAGCATAACTAGCAATATAGCACTAATCCTCATTGCTTAGCCGTGGGCATGCATATGCATGCGGTGACCGGCCAAGCCTTATGGCCGTGGTGGCCAGAGAGTGGGTGGCCACTTGGCCATATGGGTGTGGGACCCATATGGCGCCCCACCTCTTTTTTTCTTTACATTTAAAAAAAATAGAAGAATATTTATTTTATTTAATTATTTAAATTATATTTAATGTTTATTTAATTTAATTAAATAATAAAATATATATTTAAATAATTTTTTGAATAATTCAGAATCATGAAACTTTTTCTCTCTTCCCTCCGAAACGATTTCAGAGTTCTCTCTTATTTCTCTGGCGATCCTGAATCTATCCTTATTGCTTCGAATACGCTTAAGGTCCGGGAAACAACATGTCGTGGTAATACTAAAGACATACCCCTAGGCAAGGGAAACCAAGGGGTACCCTTAAGCCCTTGGTTCTCCAAATACACCCAGCAAAATAAGATCAATAAAAAACATGGAGCACTAAAAACCTCCGAGTAACAAGTTACTCGGAGATCAGAAGCCACTTTCGAGTACGCAGCTACTCGGAAGTCCACCAAGATCCGAGTAGATCGACATTCGGAAGAGATCGGCGAGTCTTCCCTTACTCGGATCACGGGAACGCAACGGGCAGGAAGCATTCAAAGCTGCGGGCATTTCTCCTCCTTTATTAGTAGTAATGGGCAGACCGTTTTTGTATTTAATACGCATTCAATCTTGTAATTAAGACCCATTTAAGACGAGGCATTAAGGAGGCGGGGGCGCACTCTATATAAGCCCCCTCCTCCCCTCCGGCGTGGGCACGCGCAACATTTTCCATTCTCAGTACTTCTGAAGAAAGAACACCCCAGTCAGCCTGAGACAAGACTAAGGTTTTTATCTCTACGGAGAGGCCTAACCTGTATAATTCCCTTGCGTCAACCCTTTCTACGTACAGATTCATTTAGCTCCTTTCATACCCCTATATCTATTGTCAGGATTATATCCACGACAGTTGGCGCCCACCGTGGGGCTGAGTTGATCAACAATCGTAGAGATGACGTTTTTCTCATCCTCTTCGTCGGTCCACGGCCCCGAGCTCATCGTCGGAGAGGTTTTCCATTTCGGATCGTTGGCTTTCATAGCTGATGATTCTGCCTGGTTGGTGGATTCTCCGCTCCAGGCACAACTGCTGCCTTCAAGAGGCAGCGTCCACTTCCGAGCTGACGAGTCGGGGGCCCTGCGCCTTCAACTGTCGGCCCATCGCCAAGCACCCGTGCTGTTATCTGTCCGCCAAAAGAAGAAGCGCTCGGGCCGCCCGCGCGCTCATCATCGTGGAAAATCGGTCAAGATTCAGCAGGTGGAAGTCATTGACTCGGTGGAGTTAGCCCAGAAGGCCCTGGATGAATTGATCGCAAGAGAAGGCTCCACAACATCTCTCTTGCCTCTGTTCGACTCGGTAGAAGAAGAAGGCATGGCGGCATCTGACCCCGAGTCAGGTCCCGAGAAAGAGGGCAGCAACGACGCCCCAGTCGCGGTTGCAGAAGTGTGCATGGCCGAGACTCCGCCCTCTCAGGCATCGCCAGCTCAGGACAATCACGCCTGAGATGAAGCTAACAGCCCATCCAGGGCTGGCGCTCGGGATCCGACCCGGCGTGTATCCGCTTTCCGAAGGTTAGAGCTCAGAGAGACAAGTCGACAACCTCGCCCTCTTACTCGGGAGGAGCGGGAAGAAGCAGAAGCGGCCGAGCGGCTGCTAAACACCCCCATTGACACAAGCACTCCAGAAGGGCGAGGCCTGGAGGCAGCTAGATTAACTAATTTGGCTGAGCGAGAGCGCCTGGCCGAGCTAGAAAACACTTTGGAGCGTCAAGCTCGGGAGGTATCTCGGCTCAGGGAAAGCAGAACAAGTCGGCAACTGCGGAGCCCAGGCCGAGAACCATTCCGAGCTATGGGTACCCCAGTAGAAAATCTCATAGCGGCAACTGGGATTGCAAATTCTCTGCAACCCAGTGGATCGGCGGCAGAGGAAATCCAACACCTGGCGTTTTTGTTAAGAACCATAGTCGATCAAAACGTTGCTGTCAGTCAATCACAACAGCAAATTCATTCCCAAGTTCCCCCTGCAAGGACGTCACTGTCGATGCACACGCCCTAGGAAGAAGCGCCGAGGAGCAAGACCAACTCGCCCCGGCGCAGAGATGAACCCCAAGGAGGTCGCTGACACGTCCAAAACGTATCTATAATTTCTGCTTGCTCCATGCATGTTTTGTGTGATATTGCTAGGTTCTAGATACACTTTCATACACTTTTGATCATATTTGGACTAACCTATTAACTCAGTGCACCCCAGTGCCAGTTCCCGTTTTCTGCTGTTTTTCTATTTCAGTTTTCCCCCGTATAAAAAGTGCCAGAAAAATTCCGGGAAAAAGACAGGAAAAATCAGCGTGCAGGAAACTTCGCGAAGAGCCTGAGTGGGGCCAGAGGGGAGCCAGGGGGGCCCAGGCGGCCACCCGGCGCGGCCCCAACCCTGGCCGCGCCAGGGGGGCGCCTGGGGCCCCTGGTCCACCTCTGGCTGCCCCCCTTCGCCTATTTATTCTCCGTCACGGGGAAACTCCGAAGACAGAACCCTATTTCTCAAAATCGCCTCTGTCCCGCCGCCGCCGCGCTTCCGAGACCGGGAGCACCAGAAGACCTCTTCCCGGCACCCTGCCGGAGGGAGGGCCGACCTCCGGGAGTCTCCTCTCCACCATGGATGCTCCCCGGATGTCTCGTGAGTAGTTTTCCTTGGACCATTTGTCCATAATCAGTAGCTATGTGATGTTCTCCTCCCCTCTTTGTTCTTCCTGGTTTAGACCTCGTGAGCTGCCCTACATGATCAAGGCACTTTTGTAATCTTTCTGCTATTGCTATGCTGAGTTCGATGGGATCTGATGGATTATGAGATTATGTTCAGATTGTGATAGAGTAATATATTTGGTTTTTATATCTTATATTTTTGTTCCTAAGTAATTCTTGCATGTTCTCCGTTGCTGTTTATTGCTTTGGAAAAGTAGTAGGTAGTGACCCCAAGAGGGAACGTTATGCTCGATTGTGGGTTCATGCCCCCCGATGACACGCTTGAGTGACAGAAACATGAGTCTAGGGGATGTGCTGTTGCCATAAGGGGGAAAACAACGGTGCTTGTAACCGCAGTTGCAAGGATTGTTTACTTTACGCAAAGTTCTTTTTAATGCACTTGTCTGTTGCTTTGGGTTTACACTTTGGGTGGGGCTCGCATCTTAATACAAGCGAGATGTTCTGGATAGATATCTCAAGGTGGATGATTAGTAGTAGATGCAGTTGGATTACGGTCTACTTATTTTGGCGTACTGCCCGTGCTTTTGAGCCTCTTCCTTTCTTTTGTAGCATAGTTAGCATTGCGGTGCGTTCATAATCTTGTCAATTGCCCTTCTGTAATTTGTTTACCTCGCATAGCAGTTTTATCGTCTTTTGGGAGAGAGACATCACTAGTGAACATCACGTATCCCGGTCCGTATCCTTATTACTGTTTCCACGCTATATTTACTTTCCTGTTTTTTTACTTTCAATTGCTATCATTATCCTTTGTGTTTTACCCTTTGTGAACAACAAGACCGGAGAGATTGACAACCTCTCTGAACTTCGTTGGGAACAAAGTTATCTGTGTCTGTGTGCAGGTCCACGTCAGTTGCGCCGCTGACACCTACTTATCATCTCTGGAGTCCTACTGGAGACAAACCTTGGTATCTTCACCGAGGGAAACTTGCTGCTGCGCTACATCTCAACCTTCCACCTGTGGTAACCAACGAAGGGGGAGAAGCCATCAGTCGCCGCCAAGAGCAGTATTGACATGAAGATCACGGGAGGACAAAAGCTCGCGGGACGGGTCGGCCCGCACCGTGGAGAGAGGAGTTCCCTCGGCACCGAGACGACCGTTATTTTGATGCTAAACCCCAGACATGGTTGGATGATTACAGAATAGCCGTGCAAATCGGAGGGGGTGGGGATGAGATAGCCATGATGCACCTACCGTTGATGCTAGAAGGCTCAGCTCGGGCATGGCTGAATCAACTCCCCCCTAGTAGCATCTGGGTTTGGGAAGACCTCGAGAAAGTGTTCATCAAGAATTTTGAAGGGACCTACAAGAGACCCGGAGGCCTAACCGAGCTACAATTATGTGTCCAGAGCAACACCGAGTCTACTCGGGACTACATCCAGAGATGGATCACACTCCACAACTCGGTTGAAGGCGTCTCCGAGTTCCAGGCCATTCACGCCTTCAAACAAGGAGTCAAGTACAGGGAGTTAAGTCTCAAGTTGGCAAGATCACCTCACATCACCTCACTCGGGAAGCTGATGGAGATAGCGAACAAGTATGCCAACGGTGAAGAGGAGATTCGGCAGAAGAACCAGCAGCATAGAGGAGGCGGCAACTCGGCACCGAACCCGAAGCAGAAGACCGCAGGCAACAACAAGCAAAAAGCAGAAGACGCCCCAACGGACGCAAAGCTAGTGGCTGCAGCAAACGCTTCGGTCCTTCATGGCAAGGGTCAGGCACGAAAGGAGTGGCAACCGCGGCAGAAAAATCCGTCCAATGATGACGAAGTTCTGGATCAACCTTGTCCTCTCCACACCACCCGGGATGCCGAGGGAAAATTGGTTATTCCAAAGCATACAACTCGGCAATGTCGCCTGATCAAGAGAGCGACCCAGAATGCAAGGACAGGTCCTCAGCAGGATAAGGACACCGGGAAAAATAAAGCGCCCAGCCCAGATTTGGACAGCGAAGGCTTCCCAAGAGAAGATGGAGTGCTGGTCATCTTCGCGGGACGAGAGTCGAAGAGGGTAGAAAAGATAAGGTTCAGAGAAGTCAACTCGGCAGCTCCGGCAGTTCCGAGTTACATGAAGTGGGACGACGTCCCAATCACTTTCGATCAGTCGGTTCACCCTCCTCACATCCCTCACCCGGGAAGGCACGCCCTGATTGTGGATCCTTTGGTGGAAACAAGGAATGGGAACTTCAGGATCAGAAACGTCTTGATGGATGGTGGCAGTGGAATTAACATCCTATACGCAAGCACTCTGAAGAGCATGAACATTCCAATGTCCAAGCTCCGCAAAAGCTATCTGGAATTCCATGGGATAATCCCGGGGAAAAAGGCGTACTCGCTCGGAATGATCTCCCTCAATGTGGTCTTTGGTACTCCGAGTAACTTCCGGAAAGAAAAGATTACCTTTGAAGTAGTGGACTTCCCGAGTGCATACCATGCCTTACTCGGAAGGCCGGCCTATGCAAAATTCATGGCCATCCCCTGTTACGTCTATCTGAAACTAAAGATGCCTGGCCCGCACGGCATGATCACTGTCTCGGGAGATTACAAGCAAGCCGAAGAACTGCTGCAGAAGGGGTCCCTGATAGCTGACCAGCAAATGGCTGAGGTCGAGCTGGCCGAGTACAAAAAAGCCGCTGACTCGTTCGAGTTACTGCAACCAAAGAAAACTGGAGAGACCAAGAGGGTACAGATACATCCCACAGATAAAGAAAAATACACCAACATTGCAACCGATCTGGATCCCCAATAGGAACTCGAGCTCGTCAACTTCCTCCGTGAGAATTGGGACATCTTCGCATGGAAGCCTGCCGATATGCCTGGAGTCCCAAGGGAGTTGGTCGAGCACAAGTTACACGTGGATCCTAAAGCAAGACCGGTGAATGAGTTCATTCGGTGGTTTTCCTCCGAGAAAAGGAAGGCCATCGGACAGGAGATATCTAGACTATTAGCATCTGGATTCATTAGGGAAATCTTCCACTCTGAGTGGTTAGCAAATCCTGTAATGGTTCCGAAGAAAGATAAATCTTGGAGAACTTGTGTTGATTTCTGTCATATCAATAAAGTTTGTCCAAAAGACCATTTCCCTCTTCCTCGAATTGACCAGATCGTGGATTCCACATCAGGTTGCGAGAGATTATGTTTCCTCGACGCATACTCGGGTTACCATCAAATCCGACTATATGAACGAGATGAGCTTAAAACAACATTCATAACCTCATTCGGATGTTTTTGTTATATCACGATGCCATTTGGACTAAGAAGCGCAGGCGCCACGTACCAACGCATGATGCAGAATTGCCTGATCTGGAAAATCGGCAGAAATGTGGAGGTCTATGTGGATGACATCGTGATCAAGTCGGTTAAAGGAAGTAGTTTGCTAGCCGACTTAGCTGAAACTTTTCAGAGCCTCCGAGCATACAGCATCAGGCTCAATCGTGAAAAATGCATTTTTGGTGTGCCAGCAGGGAAGCTACTCGGATTCATGGTCTCCGAGCGAGGGATAGAAGCCAACCCGGAAAAAATCACGGCAATTCAAAACATGAAGCCTCCCAAGAAGCTCCGAGACGTCCAAAAATTGACAGGTTGTCTCGCAGCACTCAGTCGGTTCATCTCCAGATTGGGAGAGAAAGCCCTACCTCTCTACCAAGTGATGAAAAAATCACCAAATTTCGTCTGGACGGAGAAAGCTCAAATGGAGTTTGAAGAACTCAAAAAGCAATTGTCAACTCGGCCAGTCCTGGCAGCACCTCAAGAAAAAGAGCCTCTCTTGTTATATATTGCAGCCACAAGCCGATTTGTCAGCGTAGCTATAGTGGTGGAAAGGGAAGAAGAAGGAAAGTCACAAAAGGTACAAAGACCGATGTACTTCATCTCCGAAGTCCTCACACCATCCAAGAAGAGATATCCCCACTACCAGAAGCTGGCAATGGGAATTTACTTGGCATTACAGAAGCTCACACATTACTTCCAGGATCATTCCATCACAGTGGTTTCTGAAGCTCCCCTGGCAGAAATTATGAACAACAGATACTCAACAGGCAGAATAGCAAAATGGAGTTTGGACCTACTACCCTTTGACCTCAATTACCAAGCTAAAAAAGCAATCAAGTCACAAGCACTGGTGGATTTCCTGGCCGAGTCGATTGAGGTCCAACATCCCCCACAGCCAACAGCAGAGCATTGGACAATGTTCTTTGATGGGTCCAAGATGCTGCATGGCGCAGGGGCAGGGGTTGTGACGCCCCCAAAATCAAGCCGTGTACAGTAATCATACACGCAAGGTACACGATCGAGATTAGGGACTCACGATGAGATATCACAACACAACTCTACAAATAAAATAATACAAGCTGTTTAATACAAGCCAGGGGCCACGAGGGCTCGAATACAACAGCTCGAGAGCACAAAGTCAGCGGAAGCAATAGTATCTGAGTACAGACACCAGAATACAAGGTTGCCTTAAGAAGGCTAGCACAAATAACAACAGATCGAAAAGGCGAGGCCTCCTGCCTGGGAACCTCCAAGCTACTCTTGGTCAACGGGGAACTCGACGTCGTAGAGGGCATCGGGGATCTCCTGCTCCTGGACTCCAACGTCGACTGCAGCGGCCAATCAGGAAAAACAGTAAAGGAAATAAAGCAGGTGAGTATCTAGTATACCCGCGAGTCTTACGTCCGCTACTAAGCATTATGCATTGTATCAACGGAAAGAAGAGGCTGTATATAATGGACTGAAAGACAGAAATCCAGAGAAAGGGTAAGAAGCTAGGCCTATCAAAGACTAGCATCTTCCGACGATGTCTTGCAGCATGAGGTAAGAATCAGCCAACAGTTATATAGAGCATAAAGTAACAATGCAGCAGAAGTTGCTGCATCATTGTATAATAATAAGTTGTAATAATTAACAATGCCTCCGAGTTCACCTCCTCGACATCCCCGCGAGGAAGAAAACCCGGAACCATACAGTTTATTAATAATAGTTTCTAGTGGTAAGATCCAGCTTCAGCATAAAGCGTCCTGTTACCGTGGACACGGCTATTCGAATAGATTAATCTTCCCTGCAGGGGAGCACTTGTGTTACGCTACACGCACGGATCTCCAGGGTGGCGGGAACCTTGTTAGGGAACGCTCCACCGAGGCTATCCGACACTTCATAGCCCATCTTTCAAACTCAACAGAGAGGTCATCCGCCGGACTATATCCTATGTACGCGGGGCTTTGGACCCTAACCCCGACGTACTCCTGCACGGTGCGAGGCTGGCCGGTGAAGTTAAAGCAAATCCAAATAAGACACCACCGCACGAGCAAATAAGACAACACCACTTCCCGGCGCAGGCCGCGGTACTGCTGACGTTTGAAGAGTCCTCGGACGACACTATGAAGCAGAGGAGCCCATAACTCGTAATTCCCACGGGTAGGTAGTGCGTACATGGCATATAGCCAACTCAAGACATTCACTGAACCATTTAGCATTTTAATTAACCTGCGTGACAACCGTTATCGTTGCCTCGACTTAACCGACCCGCGGACAACGACAGCAGCCAGGACCACCAGTACATTGGTGCCTGCCCCGTCGTCCCACCAAGTCACTGCGGTTACCAACAAGGTGAACCGTCTCCTTACCTTGTCTCGCGTGTGCTCCTGGAGGAGCTCGACTTTCGTGGTTTGGTAACTCTCGCGGCCAACGACCAGGGGCCAAGCACACCGGTACACTGGTCGTACCCTCCCTGTCGTCCCGTCGCAATACCTCTCGCGGGCACCGTTGGGTCGCCCGACTTCTTACCCTTAAGGAAACCAGTTGGTTCGAGTTCCTACCATTAAGTGAAACCAGGAGGAATCACCCTCGATGGTACACTTGGGCTGGCTCGACTGAGACATCAGCGGAATGAACTAAAGAGGTAAACCTCGTATCATCCCAGTGATGCTACGCTACTGAGCCGACGAGAGTGAAATACGAGTCCATTCAACTCGTAAGCCAAACTCGAAGAGACTCGGCAGAGTCTCGCCGTCGTAGGTTCCCTAGGGTGTCTGCATTGATCCGTACCTATTGCAGTTGTAATATATCATTCCCGCGATCACTCCCAGAGTGATCACGACCCTCTATTTAATCCTAGCTAACAATGCGCAGGGCTCACTGCTGAATAATGCATAAGTAATAGTAATAGGCAGCATAGGATTAAAGGAAGGTATATCAAGGGGCGACAAAATCAGGCTATGCAATTGAATAGGATTGTAACCGTAGCAGCAGAAGTAACCATGCCTAGTGCAAGAAATGTACGGAAAGATAGGCGATATCTGGGGAAGAGAATGGCTCTGCTTGCCTGCAAGCTCGACGGTAGTAGTAGGGTCGTCGACGACGTAGTCGTACTCAGCAGCGGTGTAGTCGACGGCAGCAGCGGGGTCTACCGGAGATTAAGGGGGGAAGAAACAGTAAATACACAGCAAGCATATACAAACAGATGCATGATATGACAGATGAAATGTTAACGGTGTTCTAACGCAGTGCAATGCAATATGCTCGGAGCGGGAATTCATCTGAGGATGAACTACCGGCTCCGGGTGATTACCGGACAGGGTGTCCGGAGGGGGAAGGATCAAGACGGAGGTGTCGTGGTTACCGGAACAACATAAGGGGGGTGTATCCGTGCTAGTTGATCTATTCCGAGAAACATTCGTGTTCGGAATAAATTCATCCGGGCACTCTAACAGTACCGGACAATTTATCGGACAGACGGTCCGAAGGGGGGAACGTTCGATGTTCGTTGTGTTAGAGGGGTGTGGTAGACATACGGATAGCGTATTCGTATTAGTTATATTTTTCTGATCAATTTTCATGTATAAAGTTTTTGAATCCGAGTTACGGTTTAAAAGTTGTCGAATTTCAAAGTTTTAAATCATTTAAATGATTTTCTGAATTTCTATTATTATTAAAATCCAACCTTATCCAGAACCTTATCCACAACAGTGCTGACAGGTGGGCTCCACATGTCAGCCTCACATTTTACTAATTCTTTTTTATTTAATCCAAAATATCAGAGGGCCCACATGTCATACACTAATTACCTCTAAAACAATTTATTTAACTAAACAATGGTGGGGTCCCTCTGTCATACACTGCTTATTAACAAAAATCGATTTAATTATTAGACTGACAAGGGGGCCCATGTGTCATACTAACAGTAGTCTAATTAAGCAACTTTAATTAATTAAAACGGCTAGGGCCCAGATGTCAGCGGGGTCAGGGTGGGGGTTATTTCTTATATGCTTTGGTTAACAGGGGGATTAGCCCCGTGCCCACTCGTACAGGCTCACCGCCGGGGAGCCGGGGCACGGCGAGGGGGCGAGTGGCGGAGCAGGGCAGGGGGTGGGCGTGGCGCGTGGGCGCGGTGTTGGCGGCTGCACGGCGAGCGGCGGAGGTGGGCTCTAGGGCGAGTCCGAGCGCGGCTAGGAAGCGGGCAGCGGCGAGCATGGCCTCCGTCCATGGCGGCGACGAACGGAGGGGGGTGGGCAGCCCGGTGTCAAATGGATGCAAGGGAGGGCGGGAATCGAAGGCAGCGCTCACTGTGGTAGCAGGGACGAGCACGGGGAGGCTGGAGGTGCGGCATCGACGGCGAATCGAAGAGGTTGTTGCCGGCGGGGAAGAAGAAGGGGGGCCGGGGGCTTCTCTGCTCGATCCCGGGGTTGAGGACGACGAAGCAGAGGGGGGGGGGCCTTGGGGAAGCAGTGTCTGGGCGGAGGGAGCTCCAGGCTTCGCGCGCAATGAGTCCATGGCGCAGCCATGGCGTGAAAGGAGCCGCAGAGAGGGAGGGAGGCGATGAGGAAAATGGTGGGGCGGCCTCGATCTAGGGTTCTCTCCAAGAGGGGCGAGGGGGCCGGCCTCCTTATACACAGAGAAGAGAGGGGGAGCAGGTGGAGAGGGGGGAGCAGATGGAGGAGGGGGCCATGGTGTGGCCACGACATGGCCATGGCGTCGTGGCGTGGGGGCAGGTGGGAGAAGGTACATGGGAAGGAGAGAGAAGGGGCTGGGCCTCGCCTGGGGCGAGGCTTAGGTTTTTTTTTCTTTTCTGTTAGTTCTGTTTGTAATTAGTTTAATGTCTTTTATATTTTTCTACCACATAAATTTTGTTCCAAAATTATGGTTGCATCATAGTTAAGTGCCACAAAAAGTTTGGGCATTAATAAAAATCATTTAAATATTGTTATTTATTTTAAAAGGCTTTTTGGCATTGTTTTGCTACTGTTATCACTTAATTGCATTATTTAAATATATTAATAATTTCATATCCCAATATTTATAAGACCTACTGATTTTTAGGCATTTAATAAAATTGGTTTCACAATTTTCAGTGCATTTAAAATTCCTACTTGTTTATTAAATTTACCATGGGCATTTAATAATTCCCAAAGTTACTAATTTTATTTCATAATATTTACAAAACACTTTAGAGAATATCCATTGTTATTTTTTTTAACATGGCCCAACATTATTTTCTATTAAATAATGAAAGTGTTTGCAACACCTAGGGTTTACTTCAATCTTCCACATTGCTTTAATAATAATATTCAAGGGGCAATTTAGTAACTCAACACTCACTGTTTCATATCCATCATTGACTTGTGATTATTCAAATGACTAAGAATGGTTTGGCTTAGCCATGATCAAGTTGATTGACTGGCATCCACAATCCTTGGAGCAGTTTTATAATTTGAAAATTTTATCAAGGTGAGAAACTGACAGAGCCACGATCCAAGGTGATCATGGCTTGATCATCAACAGTAATGATCACTAACAGTGGAATCACTGTATTGATTACTGTTACTGGTTCTGAGGGTGTTACAGGGGTGGTGCTGGTCTCACCAAGGAAGGACGAGATGAGATATGTCCTCCAAATCCATTTCCCAGCAACAAATAACGAAGCCGAGTATGAAGCTCTTCTGTACGGTATGCGAATGGCCATTTCACTCGGAATCAGGAGACTTATGATATTCGGAGATTCAGACCTAGTAATCAACCAAGTAATGAAAGAGTGGGACATCCGAAGCCCAGCAATGACAACCTATTGTGTAGCAGTGAGAAAATTGGAGAAAAAATTTGATGGGCTGGAGCTCCATCACATTCCAAGGGTTAAAAATCAGGCAGCAGATGACCTAGACAAATTGGGTTCTACCAGGGGTCAGATCCCGCCAGGGATTTATTTGGAGCACTTGCACTCTCCAACAGTCAAGGAAGATCCTTTCCTGGAGGCCGATCCAGACATGCTGCCCGACAAGAACATTCCCAACAAAGAAGATATACCTGCAGTTGTTGACATGGTGTTCGATGTGGAGGTCATTCCCCCCGAGTGGACACTTCCAATCCTTGCTTATTTGCAAAAACAAGAGTTGCCTGATGATGAGATATAAGCTAAGCAGATCGTCCGCAAATCCAAGTCTTACTCGGTGATCAACGGGGAGCTATACAGAAACAGCATCACTCATGTCCCCCAGCGATGCATCTCCGAGGAAGAACGCCGCTGCATCCTACAGGACATCCATGCGGGAGATTGCGGCCACCATGCCTCAAGTCGGACGCTGGTGGGAAAAGCTTTCCGAGCTGGTTTCTTCTGGCCTGAAGCCCTCAGCGATGCTCGGTACATCGTGGACCACTGTGAAGGCTGTCAGTTTTATGCCAACCAGCCCCGCAAACCTGCCTCCGAACTGAAGACAATCCACTAGCCTGGCCATTTGCACTATGGGGACTGGATATGATCAGACCACTCTGATACGTTCAAAACGTATCTATAATTTCTGCTTGTTCCATGCATGTTTTGTGTGATATTGCTAGGTTCTAGATACACTTTCATACACTTTTGATCATATTTGGACTAACCTATTAACTCAGTGCACCCCAGTGCCAGTTCCTGTTTTCTGCTGTTTTTCTATTTCAGTTTCCCCCATATAAAAAGTGGCAGAAAAATTCCGGGAAAATACAGGAAAAATCAGCGTACAGGAAGCTTCGCGAAGAGCCCGAGTGGGGCCTAAGGGGAGCCAGGGGGGCCCAGGCGGCCACCCGGCGCGGCCCCACCCCTGGGGCCCCTGGTCCACCTCTGGCTGCCCCCCTTCGCCTATTTATTCTCTGTCACGGGGAAACTCCGAAGACAGAACCCTATTTCGCAAACTCGCCTCTGTCCCGCCGCCGCCGCGCTTCTGATATCGGGAGCACCAGAAGACCTCTTCCCGGCACCCTGCCGAAGGGAGGGCCGACCTCCAGGAGTCTCCTCTCCACCATGGATGCTCCCCGGATGTCTCGTGAGTAGTTTTCCTTGGACCATGGTTCTGTGATCAGTAGCTATGTGATGTTCTCCTCCCCTCTTTGTTCTTCATGGTTTAGACCTCGTGAGCTGCCCTACATGATCGAGGCACTTTTGTAATATTTCTGCTATTGCTATGCTGAGTTTGATGGGATCTGATGGATTATGAGATTATGTTCAGATTGTGATAGAGTAATATATTTGGTTTTTATCTCTTATATTTTTGTTCCTAAGTAATTCTTGCATGTTCTCCGTTGTTGTTTATTGCTTTGGCCAAGTAGTAGGTAGTGACTCCAAGAGGGAACGTTGTGCTCGATTGTGCGTTCATGCCCCCCGATGACACGCTTGAGTGACAGAAACATGAGTCTAGGGGATGTGCTGTTGCCACAAGGGGGAAAACAACGGTGCTTGTAACCGCGGTTGCAAGGATTGTTTACTTTACGCAAAGTTCTTTTTAATGCAGTTGTCTGTTGCTTTGGGTTTACACTTTGGGTGGGGCTCGCAACTTAATACCAGCGAGATGTTCTGGATAGATATCTCAAGGTGGATGATTAGTAGTAGATGCAGTTGGATTACGGTCTACTTATTTTTGCGTACTGCCCGTGCTTTTGAGCCTCTTCCTTTCTTTTGTAGCATAGTTAGCATTGCGGTGCGTTCATAATCCTGTCAATTGCCCTTCTGTAATTTGTTTACCTCGCATAGCAGTTTTATCGTCTTTTGGGAGAGAGACATCACTAGTGAACATCACGTATCCTGGTCCATATCCTTATTACTGTTTCCACGCTATATTTACTTTCCTGTTTTTTTACTTTCCGTTGCTATCATTATCCTTTGTGTTTTACCCTTTGTGAACAACAAGACTAGAGAGATTGACAACCTCTCTGAACTTCATTGGGAACAAAGTTATCTGTGTCTGTGTGCAGGTCCATGTCAGTTGCGCCGCTGACACCTACTTATCATCTTTGGAGTCCTACTGGAGACAAACCTTGGTATCTTCACCGAGGGAAACTTGCTGCTGCGCTACATCTCAACCTTCCACTTGGGGTAACCAACGAAGGGCGAGAAGCCATCAAGCGAATTTCTGGCGCCGTTGCCGGGGACTCCGAGTGCTAAGATAGGGGAGTTGCACACTACCCTTTACCTTTGTTTTTTTAGTCTTGATAGTTTACCTTTCAGTTTTTATCTTTGTGTCTTTTATCAAAAATTTACAAAAAAATATCTGCCACACTTTCTGCTACTATGGGTTCCACTGAAAACACCAAGTTGTGTGACTTCACTAGTCACAACAACCAAGACTTTATCTGCACTCCCATTGCCACACCTTCCACTTCAGCTACCTCTTATGAAATTAAACCTGCTTTGCTAAACCTTGTTATGAGAGATCAATTCTCTGGTGTTGGAGATGATGCTGCTTTACACTTGAATAATTTTGTTGAATTATGTGATATGCAAAAGTATAAAGAAGTAGAAGGTGATGTTGTTAAGCTCAAGCTCTTTCCTTTCTCTTTAAGGGGAGACGCTAAAATCTGGTTTCAATCTTTGCCTAGGAATAGCATAGATTCTTGGGATAAGTGCAAAGATGCTTTTATAGGAAAGTACTACCCACCTGTTAAGATTATCCAATTGAGGAGTAATATTATGAATTTTAAGCAATTGGATAATGAACACGTTTCCCAAGCTTGGGAACGAATGAAATCTCTTGTTAAGAAATGCCCTACACATGGTTTGACTACCTGGATGGTTATCCAGACTTTTTATGCAGGCTTGAACTTTACCTCGCGGAACCTGTTAGATTCGGCCGTAGGAGGAACCTTTATGTCAACTACCCTTGGTGCTGCCACGAAGCTTCTCGATGAGATGATGACCAATTATTCCCAATGGCACACCGAACGTGCTCCAACAGGTAGGAAGGTAAATTCTGTCGAGGAAATTACCTCCCTCAATGAAAAAGTTGACTTAATTATGTCTCTACTTACCAAGCAACCCTCTATTGATCCTCATGATGTCCCTTTAAATTCTTTGGTTGCTCAAGAACAAGTAGATGTGAACTTTATTTGTAGAAACAATTTCAACAACAATGCTTATAGGGGAAATTTTGCTAGCAATCCTAGACCGTTTCCATCCAACTATGGGAACAACAACACCTACCCTAGCAACAAGAACCCCTCTTCTGAATTAGAAAGCATGCTTAGATACTTTATCACTACCCAAAAAGCCTCCAAAAAAATTTAGAGGAGAAATTAGCTAAGATATATAATCTCTCTTTGAAGGTAGAAAGCTTAGCCCTTGATATTGAGATGCTTAAAATTAGAACTTCCCCCCTTGAGGAGAATAATGCCACTCCTATTAATGCTATCCAATTAAAAATTAGTGAAAATATTAGGATGATGGCTAAACTTAAAGAAAGGTGGGCTAGAGAAAAAGAGGAAGAGGATAGAATTAAGAGCCTTCCTACACACCACACATTTGCCACTATCGAAATTCTTGAGGACACCCAAACTATTAGCATCCAATGCACTCCTAGTCCCGTTGGACCTATTAATGGTGATGCTAATACCTCAACCGAAGATAAAGAAACTCCTTTGAACATAGAGGGTTTGAAACAAGTGAGCCTAGATGACACTACTACCACCTTTGATAGTAGTTATATTGATTTTGATAGTTGCACCCTCTCAGAAGTTATCAGTTTGCTACACAAAATGTCTAGAGACCCCCACACTAGCACACTTAATCTTGCCTTCACGGAGCATATCACAAATGCTCTTATCAAAGCTAGGGAGGAGAAGATTAGGATAGAATCTTCCATACCTAGGAAGCTAGATGATGGTTGGGACCCTATGATAAAAAATCAAATTAAATAACTTCTCTTGCTATGCTTTATGTGATGTTGGAGCTAGTACCTCCGTCATGCCCAAAAGAATGTATGATATGTTTGAATTGATGCCTTTTGATTCATGTTCTTTTGGTGTTCTCCTTGTCGACTCTTCCGTAAAGAAACCTTTGGGGAAGATCGACGATGTTATTATCATTGTCAATGACAACTATGTTCCTGTTGATTTTATTGTTATGGATATAGAGTGTGAACCTTTGTGTCCAATTATTTTGGGACGTCCTTTTCTGCGCACCGTTGGTGCGGTTATTGACATGAAAGAGGGGAATATAAAATTCCAGTTCCCATTAAAAAAGGGGATGGAACACTTCCCTAGAAATAAAATCAAGTTACCTTTTGAGTCCGTTACACGGGCTAGTTATTCTCTTTCTCTTGATAAAACTTGATTCTTCTTTTGCATCATGCCTAGCTTAAAGGCATAAAAGAAAGCGCTTTCCGGAGGCAGCCCGCAAAGAATTTAGGTTTTTATTTTTGCTTTTGTTGAGTCTTGATGATTGTTACTACTTTAGCAACATCATTGTATCTTTATTTTTCAGCTTTGTGCCAAGTTATAGCCTCTTACGGCAAGGGAAGTAAAAGTTGTGACATGCTGTCCAGAAAACAGATTCTGTCCTCGTGACCAGAAAAATTCCAGAAAAATCCCAGTTCATCTTTTTGAGCTGAAATTTTTACACAGTATGATCTATACAATTACGAAACTTCCGTATGTTCTGAGTTTTTTTATTTGAGTTGCAGAAGTGCCCCTAAAAAATTCTTAACTTTCTGTTGTTCTGTTTTTCACAGATTCTGCCACGTTTTGTCTCTCCTAACTTTTGCAAACCTTAAGCTTGTTTTTTTTCTTTGAAAAAACTTTTTGTCACTCTTGAGAAACAGTAGCTCTTCAAGAATATCTTTATATCCAGTGGGGAAAAATTATTTATTAAGGGTACTAACCTCTCTAATCACCTTATGATGAGTTATGTATGAAGGGAGTTTTCAAGTGTGCGATGGAAGATGATGAAAGAAGATCCAGGAGTGTCAGGCGCTCAAGCTTGGGGATGCCAACATGCATCCCCAAAAAATATTCAAGGAGACTCAAGCGTCTAAGCTTGGGGATGCCCCCGTGCATCCCCTTCTCCATCAACAATCATTAGTTCGTCCTTCGTCTCATTATATTTTTATCACTTCATACGTTATGTGCTATGCTTGGAGCGTCTCGCTCTTAGGTTTTATTTAGTTTTCTTTAGCTTTGCTTGCTGTTCATAACAAGTTAGATCCTGTCTTACTTTCTGTGGGAGAGAAACACGCTCCACTTTCAAATTCTAGAACACATCATAGGATTTTTCCTGCCTATCTTTTTGCTGTTGTGTGTTCTTTATCTTTTCATTGCTACTGTCATGTTTAGTTTTAGTCTTAGTTTGTCTTTAGCAAGAGACTTGGCTTTTGTTTAGTTTGTTGCTGGAACTCTTTTTAGTTTTCATGTTTATCTTGTTAAAGAGAGTTGGTTGTTGCACTGAGTTGTGTCTTGTCTTGAAAGTAGGTAATTGAGGTTGCTATTTAATTTTAGTAGTAACTTGCAATGGTTTTGAGGTATTGATGTGAGTAATGTTTGAACTTTTGGTGTCAAGAGCTCTAGCCTATAAGTGATAGGTGTCGTATTTTGGGAAATCCGTGTGTATTTTTAAAACCTACAAAACTAGTTGAGAACTCTAGCTACTAGTTGGATCACTAATCTTTGGAGGGATCAAATATTAGAGAACACTCACGTACCATGAGTCGAGGATGCGCAAGGATAACCAAACCCCCATACACTCCTCCTCGGGGTACTTGTCTCTTTGTGAACCTCCTTATTAGATTGAGAGTTACCGATAATAAGTGCATGAGTTCTTCGGACTAATGTAAGTATTGAAAGTTGACACTTCCACCTTCCCATTTTTGCTAGCCTCTCCTGTGCCGTGCATTGCCTTCTTCTCACTCCGAGAGTTGGTGTCCACCTTCACCGATACATCCAAACCCTTGACATGATACGCTCTGTCATCATAAGCCTCCTTATATCTTTCCTCAAAACAGCCACCATACCTACCTATAAAGGCATTTCCATAGCCTTTCCGAGTTATATTGCCATGCAACATCCACCTCTTCATGACTTGATCTTCATGTCATACTTGTTCCTGCTACACTGGCAGCGACATACATTGCATACATCATGATAGTTACATCTTCTTTATGATTTTGAGTACCTTGTAAAGTGTGAAAGATCTCCTTTACCTTCTTGTAAAATAGAGTGTTTCCCTTAAGTGAGGAAAAGATCCCAAAGAGGACAAATGAGAGTTATATAGAAAGAGCCATTGAGGCCACAAAAAAATACAAAAAATTGAAAAAAGAGAAAAAGAAATAAAAAGAAAGAAAGGGGCAACACTACTATCCTTTTGAGAGATCCACACTAGTACTCCCTTTATACCTTGTACTCCATAGAGATGATCATTATGCATATAGCTATGTGGGGACCTTCACACTATAGAACTTGGCTTGCATATTCCAAGGATGAGCCTCCTGAAATGAGCTTTAGGTCTTCATGAGCGAGAAAGTTAGATGCACCCCCACTAGTTCCATTGGAGAGCTTCCTAGCTCGTATGTGCATCCGTTGCTTGGCAATCCCTACTCCTCACATCATATCTATCATTTGGCATCTCTTGCCTATGATTGTCCTCATTGATGTGAGCCTTTCTCATCTTTTTTGTCTTCCTCCTTCGTAATTCTCTCTTTTCCATCCTAAGTGTGAACTCTCGTGCTTACGCTCATCCATTGCATGAGTGCCCGAAATATCGAAAAGGAGTGGATCAAATTGACTTGTACCTGGCTAGTGGTCTGGGGACAAGTCAAGATAAGATTCTAGAAAAAGACCAAGTGTGAAACTTTAGTAGATTGAGTTCTCAACAAATAAATGTTTTTCTAGTATTCCCTATCCCCCTTCTTGCACGCAAACACCATTTGGAGACATTCGAGTCACGGACAGCGAGAGCTCTTGCACCTTTTTTTTCTTTTGTTACTTGTTTCAATGCTAATATAGACTCTTGCATGTTATGACTTGAATTGAATCTTTAACCTTGATTGCTTTACTTTTCAAAGTTCTTTTATGGTTGCTAGCATGTCACCACAGAAATTATGCTGTTATCATTTACCTACTCGAGGACGAGCAGGAATTAAGCTTGGGGATGTTGATACGTCCAAAACGTATCTATAATTTCTGCTTGTTCCATGCATGTTTTGTGTGATATTGCTAGGTTCTAGACACTTTCATACACTTTTGATCATATTTGGACTAACCTATTAACTCAGTGCACCCCAGTGCCAGTTCATGTTTTCTGCTGTTTTTCTATTTCAGTTTTCCCCCATATAAAAAGTCCCAGAAAAATTCTGGGAAAAATACAGGAAAAATCAGCGTATAGGAAGCTTCGCGAAGAGCCCGAGTGGGGCCAGAGGGGATCCAGGGGGGCCCAGGCGACCACCCGGCGCGGCCCCACCCCTGGCCGCGCCAGGTGGCGCCTGGGGCCCCTTGTCCATCTCTGGTTGCCCCCCTTCGCCTATTTATTCTCCGTCACGGGGAAACTCCGAAGACATAACCCTATTTCGCAAACTCGCCCTGTTCCGCCGCCACCACGCTTCCGAGATCGGGAGCACCAGAAGACCTCTTCCCGGCACCCTGCCGGAGGGAGGGCCGACCTCCGGGAGTCTCCTCTCCACCATGTATGCTCCCCAGATGTCTCGTGAGTAGTTTTCCTTGGACCATGGGTCCGTGATCAGTAGCTATGTGATGTTCTCCTCCCCTCTTTGTTCTTCATGGTTTAGACCTCGTGAGCTGCCCTACATGATCGAGGCACCTTTGTAATATTTCTGCTATTGCTATGATGAGTTTGATCGGATCTGATGGATTATGAGATTATGTTCAGATTGTGATAGAGTAATATATTTGGTTTTTATCTCTTATATTTTTGTTCCTAAGTAATTCTTGCATGTTCTCCGTTGTTGTTTATTGCTTTGGTCAAGTAGTAGGTAGTGACTCCAAGAGGGAGCGTTGTGCTAGATTGTGGGTTCATGCCTCCCCGATGACATGCTTGAGTGACAGAAACATGAGTCTAGGGGATGTGCTGTTGCCACAAGGGGGAAAACAACGGTGCTTGTAACCGCGGTTGCAAGGATTGTTTACTTTACGCAAAGTTCTTTTTAATGCAATTGTCTGTTGCTTTGGGTTTACACTTTGGGTGGGGCTCGCAACTTAATACCGGCGAGATGTTCTCGATAGATATCTCAAGGTGGATGATTAGTAGTAGATGCAGTTGGATTACGGTCTACTTATTTTGGCGTACTGCTCGTGGTTTTGAGCCTCTTCCTTTCTTTTGTAGCATAGTTAGCATTGCGGTGCGTTCATAATCCTGTCAATTGCCCTTCTGTAATTTGTTTACCTCGCATAGCAGTTTTGTCGTCTTTTGGGAGAGAGACATCACTAGTGAACATCACGTATCCCGGTCCATATCCTTATTGCTGTTTCCACGCTATATTTACTTTCCTGTTTTTTTACTTTCAGTTTCTATCATTATCCTTTGTGTTTTACCCTTTGTGAACAACAAGACCGGAGAGATTGACAACCTCTCTGAACTTCGTTGGGAACAAAGTTATCTGTGTCTGTGTGCAGGTCCACGTCAGTTGCACCGCTGACACCTACTTATCATCTTTGGAGTCCTACTGGAGACAAACCTTGGTATCTTCACCGAGGGAAACTTGCTGCTGCGCTACATCTCAACCTTCCACTTGGGGTAACCAACGAAGGGCGAGAAGCCATCACTCTCCGAACGAGCATGCACGGTTTCACCCACATTTTGGTCGCAGTAGACAAGTTTACAAAATGGATAGAAGCAAAACCTATCAAGGGCCTAGACTCCGCCACAGCAGTCAGCTTCATGCAAGGCATCATACATCGGTTTGGTGTTCCACATGACATCATCACTAATAATGGGTCGAATTTCAACTCGGCCGAATTCAAGAAATTTTGTTGGACCAATGGTATTCAGGTCAACTTCGCCTCAGTCGCACACCCACAGTCCAACGGCCAAGTCGAACGAGCCAACGGATTAATACTCAAAGGAATCAAGCCTCGGCTACTTCGAGAACTAAAGGAAGCAGCAGGCGCCTGGGTTGATGAACTCCCTTCGGTCTTGTGGGGATTACGTACAACTCCCAATCGCTCAACTCGGTCAACCCCTTTCTTCGTCGTCTACGGTTCAGAAGGAGTTCTCCCGAGCGACCTCAAGCACAATGCCCCCCGTGTAAGCCAGTACACAGAAGCTGAAGCCGGAGAAGCACGACATGATGGTGTTGATCTCTTGGAAGAAGAGCGAAACCTAGCTCTGACCCGCTCGGCGTTCTATCAGCAAGACCTTCACCGATACCACGACCGACATGTCCGAGCTCGCTGCTTTCAAGAGAGCGACATGGTACTTCGCATCAAGCAAACTTCGGACCACAAAATAGCTCCCCCATGGGAAGGCCCATATGTCATCTCTAGAGTACTGCACAATGGGGCCTATCACCTGTACGATGTAACTAATAAGATAGAAGAGCCTCATGCATGGAACGCCCAGTTATTGAGCCGTTTCTATGCATGAGCACGCTTGTAAGATCTGAATAAATATTACTTCGTACACACAGTGTGCCTTTCTCACTCTGTTTTCCATTACTACCAATCAGGTTTTTCATCCGAGCTGTGCGCAGCTCGGACGAGAACTTAGAAAACTTATTATAAGTGCTTACCAACGCCCAACAGGCTTGGGGAAGCACAACATCATCTGCATTGAGGATCTCGTTTACAAGATCATCAATAGAAAAAATTTCTAAGTACTTTCAAGTCTCAGGAGACTTGGGGGCTGCTTAAAGTTCTAAAATCAGGTTTTCTTCCGAGCTGTGTGCGGCTCAGACGAAAACCCAAAATCAGGATTTTTATCCGAGCTGCGCGCAGCTCGGAAGAGAACTTAGAAAACTTGTTATAAGTGCTTACCAACGCCCAACAGGCTTGGAGAAGCACAACATCATCTGCATTGAGGATCTTGTTTACAAGATCATCAATAGAAAAAATTTCTAAGTACTTTCAAGTATCAGGAGACTTGGGGGCTGCTTAAAGTTCTAAAATCAGGTTTTCTTCCGAGCTGTGCGCAGCTCGGACGAAAATCCAAAAACAGGTTTTCTTCCGAGCTGTGCGCAGCTCGGACGAAAATCCAAAATCAGGTTGTTTATCCGAGCCGCGCGCAGCTCGGACGAGAACTTAGAAAACTTGTTATAAGTGCTTACCAACGCCCAACAGGCTTGGGGAAGCACAACATCATCTGCATTGAGGATCTTGTTTACAAGATCATCAATAGAAAAAATTTCTAAGTACTTTCAACTCTCAGGATACTTGGGGGCTCCTTAAAGTTCTAAAATCAGGTTTTCTTCCGAGCTATGCGCATCTCGAACGAAAACCCAAAATCAGGTTTTTTATCCGAGCTGTGCGCAGCTCGGACGAGAACTTAGAAAATTTGTTATAAGTCTTACCAACGCCTAACAGGCTTGGGAAAGCACAACATCATCTGCATTGAGGATCTTGTTTACAAGATCGTCAATATAATTTTTTAAGTACTTTCAAGTCTCAGGAGACTTGGGGGCTGCTTACAGTTATAAAATTAGGTTTTCCGCCGAGCTATACGTAGCTTGGACAAAAACTTAGAAATTTCATACAAGAATAAAAGCAAGCATCGGCAAAAAAAATTCGTTTCCCACTAAGAAACAGAATACGAGTTCATCAACCAAACAAAGGAGTGCCACGACACAACCACACAGTGCAACTTATTACAGATCCACTCGGCATCCCGAGGAAAATTTCACACAAGTGTTTTTCACTATACTCCACTCATTCCTCGCCCGCCTCGTCGGACTCACTGGTTACGCCAGTTGACTCAACAAAGAAGTCCAGATCGGGCATCAAGGCAATTCGGCTGGCAGTTTCAGCATAACGCGGAAGGAAGGAGGTGCAGCTCTGACCTTCTTTGGGATCTCCACCGCCAACCCGCTCCGGAAAATGCGCTTTGGTCAAGGCCAGCGCGTAATTCGCACCGCTCCGTGCCGCTGAGCGTTTCCAGCGTGAAAATTGATGAGGGGCCTCTCGGAGGACGGGCACCACAGTGTCCAACTTCACCCTGCTTCCCTCATCAGGCGACAACTTTCTCTTCTAAGCCAGGGTAGCACCCATGACTTCTTTAGCAAATTTCTTCGCTTTAGCGCACCTCATGGTCAGAAGACCCCGAGCCAGAGAAAATTCTGTTGTCACTGGCGTGTAATTATCCCTCTTCATCATTTCGGCAAACTCGGCCATGCGCGCTTGCTCGGCCTCCGGATCCGTCTCGTATGCTGCATCAAAGGACAAGATGAGTACACAATGGAAGACTTGGGAACATTTCCCCATCATAACTCGGATCACAAAACTCACTAGACAAGGTTTCACGGAAAACGGCAAACCGCCCAGCGCAATACTCTTCAGCTGTCTTCACCGCCTTCCGAGTTGTTTCCAACTCCGCTTGATGTTTTTTCTCATCCTCGACACGCAGCTCGGATAACTTCTCCAAATCCGACTCCAGTTTCGCGATACATGCTTCGTTATCCTTCACCGCCTGTTTATAATGATACAAACTTGTCTCCAAAGCCTTCTGAGCCTTGGCCCGTTTTTCAACTTGGTCTATCTCCTTCTTCATCTTCGCGACGAAATCATCGTTCTCTTTAACCTTGGCGTCAAAAGCTTTCTTCACCACTTCTACAAACAGAATTCAAAACGGATACATAGGACGATGACATACACCAATACAGGAACGCAAGGGTCCTTACCATTGTCTTCAGCATGCTGCTTCTTAAGTTTGTTGTGCTCTTCAAGCAGCACCTCGTACGCACTCTTGGCAGCAGTGTTCTCCTCCTGCAACTTTATGAAGGCCGACCCAAGCTTGCATGCCTCCTATGAAGACAAGAGGAATACCATGCTGAAATAAAAACCTCCTATCAAAAGACTCCGAATAACTTCGCAAAGTTACTCGGAGCCTTGGGGGCTACACCCAGTGGGTGCACTAAGAAGTTCTCCCACTGGAAGTTCAGTGAAATAAAAACATCCTACCAAATGACTCCGAATAACTTCACAAAGTTATTCGGAGCCTTGGGGGCTACACCCAGTGGGTGCACTAAGAAGTGCCCACAGAATAACGACAAAACGCCCAAAGGACATTCCGACACCCAGTGGGTAGGAAAACTTACGTAAGTACTTACGTGCATGTTGGACTTCACCAACTCGGCCTCGGACGCTAGCTCCCGCAGCCGCAACTCAAATTGAGTCGCCCTAACCAAAGACTCCGTCAAACCACCAACAATAGCACTCTCCACTGGGGCTCCGACTGGAATGGTCACCGACACAGCAGGTCCACCCCCTCGAGCAGCCGCCGAGGCGACAGGGATCTCATTAACAGCCTCCCCAGCCGGAGCATCAGGTGCGGCAGCTCGGGAACCAGACCCAGAGGACACCGTCCCCTCAGGAACAATGACCTCAGGAGGAGTGACCCCAGCGGCGGCAGGCTCGGTAGCAATCAGAGTTTGGTCAGCAGTAGAGTCAACATCCATGTCTGTGGCAGATACAACAAACAATTAGAAGCGAAAATACGACAGTGGTAAAAGCCTAAAAAACAACGAAGAACTCTCACCAACGGTCGCAGTGTCTTCTGGAATAGTGTCCATTCCAGGAAAATCAGTCACCTCGCAAGTACTAACATCCTCCAAAGCTTCGACCCCGGGATCCTCGATCCCAGGTAACGTCTCATAACCACTCGGACGAACACTGCAAAATAAAATAGCTGAGGACAGGCCTGGGAAACCAATAGAGCGTTAAAGCATATGAAAACCAACATCATTACTTGTGAACGGTCTTCAAGCTACGCCTCGGGGGAGCAACCTTGGCCGGACCAGCTCCAGCCCCCTTGGCCTTCTCAACAGCAACACCCCCTGGGGGATTAGCCTCTCGGCCCCCAAGTGTGACAAGCTTCTTCTTCTTCATAGGCGCAACCTTCCCAGAACTGAGGCTCAATGGCGGAAGTTTCCCGCTGCCCTCTTCGCCACTCGGAGTATGAGCCCTTTTACGGGTCCGAGTAAGCCCCTCCCGCGCCGACTCGCAGTCCTGGTTGTTCTTGGAGCGTTGCTCGGACGCCGCCTGAACCCGAGCCACCTCGGACTCCAGCTCCTCCCCCGCCTCAACTCCGACCCCCGCACCAGCAGTACTGTCTTCATCCTCCTCGGCAGGATGCTGCGGAGCTAGAGGAATAGGAGAACGGAACTGGGTAAAATCCTAGAAAAAATAAGGAAGTCCGAGTCAGAGCCAACAAGTGAAACGCATTCAACATACATATGGCACAAGTCGGCATACCAAGGTGGGAGGATTCTCGATGCTGAGAGGTCTCACTCGGCTAGTCGTCTGGAGACCGTGGGTTACGCTGGTTATTATTTTCATCTGAAGCTCAAATTCGTCCAAAGGCATCTCGGTGTTACTATAGCGGGTGTCATCCTGCAACCCGGAATATGTCCACATTCCCCGAGCCCTGGCCTGGAGAGGCTGAATCTTCCGAACCACAAAGGTGGCTATCAGATCCATGGCGTCTAAACTGTTTTTCTTCAGCCTGATGACTTCACGCATTAGGGGAGCACCTGCTCCTTATCAGCATTGGTGAGTCGGGGGTTCCAGCCCTGGGAGGAAGTTAGCCTAACGTCCGAGTAAGGAGGCAAGGTACGCACCCCCGGCCCCTCGGCCACCTTGCAGTAAAACCAACTGTTCTGCCAGTTCTTGACAGAATCGGGCACACTAGAGGGAAAATACTGCACCCCTTGTTTCTTAGCCAAGAACAGCCACCGCATAGGTGATTGAACTCCACGTCACCACCCTCCCCAGACTTCTTCGCCTTTTGAGGATTAATGGCGTATATGCTACGGAAAAGGTGCCAGTGAGGCTCTATGCCTAAGAACCCCTCACAAAGGGTGAAGAAGCTAGAGAGAAGAGTAAAAACGTTGGGGACAATGTGATGAAGCTGAGCACCCGTAAAAGCCAAAAAATCCAAGAAGGGATGTGGAGGAAGAGAAAATCCGCGGTCCACATGCGAAAGCAAAAGGACTCTCTCACCGTCCCGTGGAGCGGGCTCGTCTTCCCCAGCCACGGGAAGGCGACAACCCTCGCGGGGAACCAGACCGGCCTCCTGGTACCCCAGCAGCATGTCCTCCGTCACGATCGACGGAAGCCATTCCCCCGCAGACATGGTCTCGGCAGCGACGGAGGGGCAACGCGAGTGACGGCCTCCCATGATGGAGCACGGGCGGCCGGCGGAGGTGTATCGGCGGCGAGATCGAGCGGGCAAGGAAGAGGTGAAGCGAGAGGGAGAAGTGAGAGCGGCTGGGCGCGGGGAAATGAGCAGATCTGCCCCAAACCGAAAGGTAGGGGCGGTTTTATAGCTCGAAGTGGCAATCGCCACGCGTCAGATCCGCACCCCATTATGGGCTTGCCGGTTGCCCTCCCCATAAAACCGCTCCACTTCCCCATAATACCTCCCACTTCCCCACGGGCAGTTAATTATTACCCTATAAGACCACCACGGGAATCGAGGAGACAGGCCCAAACAATGCTCCCACTTGTCTGGGCAAGAAGATTCTCTGATAAGGCAAGATCCTTTGTAAAAGACTGAATCTGATCTTGATCCGAAGCTCGAATCCACCTCAACTACTCGGAAGATACGAGGCATAGCACACACCAACCAAACGCTCCGAGTACGCCATCACTCGGAAGGATTTACCAAGCTCCCGCAGCGGCCGAGTAAGCCGTCACTCGGAAGTACCATGAAGAGAACCACTTGAGGATTCTCCGCGAAACGAAAAATCTCGCACCCAATCACTCGGGCAAAAATCCGAGTAATTAACTCGTTGGTGGCCCGTCTCTAACGAAGAATGCCAGGCCACCAGTAAGACCCGGCGCAGGGGGTAAAGAATCAATGTCCCACGCGGCATGGCCTAGGACTCGTCATGATGTCCTAGGGCATTGAACTTTACAAATTTGGTTCATATGGAGTTTAAGGCCTTTTTACTCTGAGACACGCCTTCCGAGTCCTCAGTCCACCTCTTTCGAGAGACGCTCGAGTGTCGCCGAATTTTTCCGCTAACCTGCCCAACTCATACTCGAGGGAAAGTTCAAACATCAATAAAGCCCTTCCAGGCCTCTTACTGAGTTTAATCTTCACATACCTCAGAAAACCTGACAAGCGTCAGCCACATCAATTATGAGCACCCGAAAGCGCTTGGGGGCTACTGTCGTGGTAATACTAAAGGCATACCCCTAGGCAAGGTAAACCAACGGGTACCCTTAAGCCCTTGGGTCTCCAAATACACCCAGCAAAATAAGATCAATAAAAAACACGGAGAACTAACAACCTCCGAGTAATAAGTTACTCGGAGATTAGAAGCCACTTCCGAGTACACAGCTACTCGGAAGTCCACCAAGATCCGAGTAGATCGACACTCGGAAGAGATCGGCGAGTCTTCCCTTACTCGGATCACGGGAACGCAACGGGCAGGAAGCATTCAAAGCTGCGGGCGTTTCTCCTCCTTTATTAGTAGTAATGGGCAGACCATTTTTGTATTTAATACGCATTCAATCTTGTAATTAAGACCCATTTAAGCCGAGGCATTAAGGAGGCGGGGGCGCACTCTATATAAGCCCCCTCCTCCCCTCCGGCGTGGGCACGCGCAACATTTTCCATTCTCAGTACTTCTGAAGAAAGAACACCCCAGTCAGCCTGGGACAGGACTAAGGTTTTTATCTCTACGGAGATGCCTAACTTGTATAGTTCCCTTGCATCAACCCTCTCTATGTACAGATTCATTTAGCTCCTTTCATACCCCTATATCTATTGTCAGGATTATATCCACGACACAGCAGACATGATCAAGACACTCTCTTTATCAATGACCATCAGTTGGACCTGGCTAGAATCCTAGATGGCCCCTGCGCTTTCATCAAATGAACTTAATGGCTATTGGATCCGTTAACGTTGAGTCCTGATCCCTTTGTCATACGGTACTTTGTCTGTCCGAGGTTTGATCGTCGGTATCTAATATACCTAGTTTACCCTCGTTATTGACAAACATGTTTACTCGTTCCCGTGATATTACAACTCCGTGAACTAGTCACATGATTGGAATCTTTATGATGTAATATCACCGAGTGGGTCCAGAGTACCTATCCGTCACTTGAATGGACAAATCCCGTTTTGATCTATTTGCATACTCATCAACATATCTACTTCGGAATACCCAAGATACACCTTTATGGTTACCATGTTTCAGTGTAAGGGTTAATGCACTCAAAGCATCCTCGTAGATAGCAATTATGCATGATCATCACGGTCTAAGGATCTGGTCACTACGTTATAGTTATCAAAATGTTGAACTATGTGACTGGATCACATTGCAACACTTCTGGTGGGTGTGTGTCCATCATATCATTTTCCTAATGATATGAAATCATTGTCAAAAGACTGTTCACATCTCATGATCAGGGAACCTTGATCATCTATCGCCCAATGAGCTAGTATACTAGAGTTAACTAGGGACCTGGTTGTTTGTATACCACACGTGTATCAAGGTTTCCGCTTAATACAGTTATAGCATAGTATAAAATGTATTATGAACTAATGAGATATGCTAATAAACATATTTTATTTGCCTCTAGGGCACATTCCCAACAGTCTCCCACTTGCACTAGAGTACAAATAATCAAGTAACCTCTTTACTTGATAAGATTCAAGTAATCTTAAATGTAACTCAATATAGGATTTCATGACTCATAGTCATATCTCATACTTGGGTCCACCATCACTTCTTTGTAGTTAATAGGTATGTATTATTCCATTAACTTGACAAGTTAATCATGAATACTATTTTTCACAAGGGCAAATATGAATTCTTAAATCCTACTTTGTTTAATAAATGATTTAACCGAAACTTCATGATCATTATCATCAGTTTCTCCTCTAATTGTAGAGATTTGCTTCTGGAATGAATTCCATTGCGCTACTCTGACATCTGGAGGCAAGGTCAATTACCTTTCTTAAACTTTCACTTTTATTCCATTAACAGAGCCATCAAGAACACTTCTTGATAAACACCAAACTTGGCAACCTTCTTTGGTTCTAGTTGTGGAAGATGCATCGATAGTTGTCTAAGGATACACTACAAAGATAATTTATCATATAAATCAAGTTTCCTAGAAAACATAACACACCATAACTTATATAGTGTTGGTTTCCACGAACCCAGATGGTTCCCTATACTGAAGTGAGTGTTTGCATATCTATAATACTATAATATATCATCCCCATTATCTTTTCTATCTCAACATGCAAGCATGCCACCTCATCAAAGGCCCACCATAATATGCATGAGAACAAGTTATTCATTATTAGTTGATCTCATGCACACATCCATTTAAAGACACATGCAACCTCCCTCAACATGCATGGATTTTTTCCCATGATATTACATCACTTTTAACATGCATACATGTCACATCATCAAATGCTCACCACAATATGCATGAGAACAAGTTCTTCGTTATTAGTTGATCTCATGCAAAATCAATATAATGACACATGCGACCTCACTCAACATGCATGGATTTTTTTTCATTATATTACATTACTTATATTTAATAAATATTTTTAAATGCACAATAATAAAATACAAACGTAAAATATATTTTTATACTTTAGTTTATATACTATTAATTCAACTATTCAGGTTTCATGCAATCAATCATTCAAAATATATTGCAACAAATTCCCGCAGCAACGCGCGGGGTATCATCTAGTTAAATTAATAACTCTAAACAATAATAACGTAACTGAGTAAGAGATAACTTAGACCATACACTATTCAATAGAGTATGATTATAATGTTCAGGCACATCAACAATATTGAAGTGTTCCAAACATTTGTAATTTGTGGAACAACTTTAACAAGTCTTTTATGCCCAGGACTAACTCAAAACATTTGTCACTTTGATCAAATCGTAGAGACTTTTCTTTCTTTTTAATTTAACGCCCGTCTTCATTCTGAAATCCCTTTGATCAGGTCAAATTATTTCAGACTCATGTTTCATTAGTGAATACACATATTCATCTAATTTCACATATGAAGTTCGCGAAATAATGAAATTCACCATATGCTGAAATATGATACATCACAATGTATGATATACAACAAGCTAGCATCACAAACTCTGTTTTACTAGAATGCGAGGTTTCAGTCATCTTACCTAAAGAGGCATGATTTTCATGTGTCAAAAGATCAAGTATCTCAAGACTTCATCAAACCAATCATGATTTAAACGGTAGTGTCATTATTAAATTTGAATAATTCTTGGCATTACAATATTTCTTATAAATGATCAAACTACAATCATCAATATAAGAATAACTCATTCATAACCGTAATGTGACCATAAAAGATATCATTCATAAAAAGAGAACAACTGACTTTTTTCTCACTAATATGAATAATTGTCCTCTTGAGATGCAAAACACACTAATAAAGTTCACATTCAAACGATCATAAATTTATTCATATATTAATCAAATGATAAATATAGATGGAGAGTGTTGTCGACCATCAACTATCTTGATTATCGTTAGCACACATTGTCACCTCATCCCTTCCATGACACTCTAAAGCAGTAAGTTCAAGCATCGAATACTTAATCAACCGCAATTACTATTTTGTGGGGAAATACATTTATATCTCGTATATCAAATAGACTTTCTCCGTCAATGACTATTCTTGCATTGGTTCTACATCTAAAGTTCACAACTTTAATCATGACCTCATGACAGGTGAACAATTCTCCTTCATGACATAGTCTAGACACAGTCTTTGTAGCTGGGAGAAAGCAGATGCAACTCCCCAACTTTCCCAAAGTAACCAACCATTTAGTAGTCCAAGTTGTACATAAGGTGTTCATGTATTTTATACATTTTCCATGTGCCTTTCTCAGAAGGTTGTTCCTTCCACCATAGTTGAAATAAACCCCGTCCATATACTCATATTACATTCCTCTAATTTGTGACTTAGTGCTTTCAAGTTCACCTAGCACGTCATACGTGTTAGTGTCGTTAGCATGCATTCACAATTCAGATTCCATAGAATGGAGTATGGTGTATTGGACAGTCATTCATAAGTAACGGTGAGTACGATTCTCATCATCATCTTCCTTAATTACAGAGTTATCAGGTGTATCTCCTAGCAGTTCTCGTATCATGTTTTAGCAAGTCATTACTAATGAGTATGTTTCTAACGGTGTTGGTACATATCAATGAAGTAAAACCCATTTACCATAAGTTCTACATCACACTAAAAGATCCATAGTTTTAAACATTGGGTATGACATTTTCTACAATGATATTTGCTAAGACATGAAGTTTAAGTTCATAATAGGAGTTCATGTTTTTAAAACAATTCTGGAACTCCCACTCAGATAAACTTCCCTCATAGTTTATTCTAAGTGATTACATGATCCGTGAGAACTATACCTCCCTCGTGTGTCACAACCATCAGTATATTCTCAAGGTAGGCCATCATGCCAATCACATCATCCATGTGACTCATGCTTGATCTTTCGATCCTTGTGTCCCGAGGCCATGTTTTTGGACATGCTAATATCGCCACAATAACCTTAGTGATTATATGCCGCGTATGCAAGGCCATGTTTTTGGACATGATATGCTTGCTCCACCCATCTCATTTGAACGCTAATATGTTTGACACCCATGTGACACACGATGACTCCATAATGGAGATCTTTCCAGATGGTCCTTGATACGTCCAAAACGTATATATAATTTCTGCTTGCTCCATGCATATTTTGTGTGTTATTGCTATGATCTAGATACACTTTCATACACTTTTGATCATATTTGGACTAACCTATTAACTCAGTGCACCCCAGTGCCAGTTCCTGTTTTCTGCTGTTTTTCTATTTCAGTTTTCCCCCATATAAAAAGTGCCAGAAAAATTCGGGAAAAATCAGATAAAAAATCAGCGTGACGGAAGCTTCGAGAAAAGCCCGGGAGGGGCCAGAGGGGGCCAGGGGGGCCCAGGCGGCCACCCGGCGTGGCCCCACCCCCGGCCGCGCCTGGGTCCCCTGGTCCACCTCTGGCTGCCCCCCTTCGCCTATTTATCCCCCGTCACGGGAAAACTGCAGAACGAGAACCCTATTCCGCGAACTCGCCTCTGTTCCGCCGCCGCCGCGCTTCCAAGATCGGGAGCACCAGAAGACCTCTTCTAGGCACCCTGCCGGAGGGAGTATTGACCTCCGGGAGTCTCCTCTCCACCATGGATGCTCCCCGGATGTCCCGTGAGTAGTTTTCCTTGGACCATGGGTCCGTGATCAGTAGCTATGTGATGTTCTCCTCCCCTCTTTGATCTTCATTGTTTAGACCTCGTGAGCTTCCCTACATGATCGAGGCACCGTTGTAATATTTCTGCTATTGCTATGTTGAGTTTGATCGGATCTGATGGATTATGAGATTATGTTCAGATTGTGATAGAGTAATATATTTGGTTTTTATCTCTTATATTTTTGTTCCTAAGTAATTCTTGCATGCTCTCCGTTGCTGTTTATTGCTTTGGCCAAGTAGTAGGTAGTGACTCCAAGAGGGAGCGTTGTGCTCGATTGTGGGTTCATGCCTCCCCGATGACATGCTTGAGTGACAGAAGCATGAGTCTAGGGGATGTGCGGTTGCCACAAGGGGGAAAACAACGGTGCTTGTAACCGCGGTTACAAGGATTGTTTACTTTACGCAAAGTTCTTTTTAATGCAGTTGTCTGTTGCTTTGGGTTTACACTTTGGGTGGGGCTCGCAACTTAATACCAGCGAGATGTTCTGGATAGATATCTCAAGGTGGATGATTAGTAGTAGATGCAGATGGATTTCGGTCTACTTAATTTGGCGTACTGCCCGTGCTTTTGAGCCTCTTCCTTTCTTTTGTAGCATAGTTAGCATTGCGGTGCGTTCATAATCCTGTCAATTGCCTTCCTGTAATTTGTTTACCTCGCATAGCATTTTTATCATCTTTTGGGAGAGTGACATCACTAGCGAACATCACGTATCCCGGTCCATATACTCATTATTGTTTCCAAGCTATATTTACTTTTCTGCATTTACTTTCAAGTTGCTATCATTATCCCCTTGCGTTTTATCATTTGTGAACAACAAGACCGGAGAGATTGAAAACCTCTCTAAACTTCGTTGGGAGCAAAGTTATTTGTGTCTGTGTGCAGGTCCACGTCAGTTGCGCCGCTGACACCTACTTATCATCTCTGGAGTCCTACTGGAGACAAACCATGGTATCTTTACCGAGGGAAATTTGCTGCTGTTCTACATCACGCCTTCCACTTGGGGCTCACCAACGAAGGGCGAGAAGCCGTCATCAAGAGCAATTTCTGGCGCCGTTGCCGGGTACTCCGAGTGCTAAGATAGGGGAGTTGCACACTACCCTTTACCTTTGTTTTTTAGTCCTGTTAGTTTACCTTTCAGTTTTTATCTCAGTGTCCTCTATGATAAAACACAAAAATAGTTTCTACCTTTTTCCTTTGTCTTTCTTTGCCTATTTATGCTATCCTCACCATGGGTGATGAACCACCCAAATATGGTAGGATGGACATGTTTCACTTGGATCGTCTTCGATCAATTTGTGCTCGCGCTAAAAACCCAACCGACTTGGTTGAGGGAAAATCATTGGATGAGCATGCTCATTATACGCGGCACCGCCTATCTCAGAAAGGGAAACACTTATGGGATCAAATACATGTTTCTTATTGCCATGCTAAACTTTTGTGCCACATTTATGATTTTACTTGCTGTTCTAATATAGATCATAAACACCTCCCTTTCCAATGTGAGTTTAATGAAAATGAGATCTTATCTTCTTATGCTAAAGGTGTTTATGATTACTTTGATGTTGAAAAGATTGAAGAGTTTATTGCTTTTAAAGGTGCCTATGAGATTGCTTCTTTGATTGAAAAGTATCACGATACTATTTTTGAGCCTGAAAACTTTGCAGTTCTTGCTTATTTCTTCGAGAATTATACTTCCAATTCTTATATTGAGGATTTTAAAAATAAAATGTTTGCTGCCCAAGAAGAGGCCAATGATTGCCTTGAGGAGGAATCCCATGATTCCGAGGACTCACTTGAAATATCCCTTTCTGAAAATTTCGATACTGGCTTTGTTGATGGCCAAGATGCCACTATGGATGATGCTGATAAAAATGAACTCTCTATAGTTCCTTATGTTAAGCATGAAATTGTTGATATTGCACCCAAACTTGATTCTCCTATTATCTTTTTGAAATCTCCAACTCATATTCCGGAGAATTGTGCTCTTATCAAGGCTCAATGCGATGGGTTGCATTTATCTTATAATCCTAAAGACCGTGTTGAAAACTATGCACGTGTGCTTGTAGTTCATGAACAACATGATTTATGTGATAGTTATATTCTTGATGTTGTTCATGATACTACTGAAAATTACTTTCAGAGAGGAAACCTTGGTTGTATAAACTTTCATATTACAAAAACACCTCTCTTTATGATGAAATTTTTGAAGTTGTTCTTGTTCCACCTTCCTATGCATGTCACTTTGTGCTTCTTTGATTTATTTTCTTACAAGATGCCTATGCATAGGAAGTGGGTTAGGCTTAAATGTGTTTCATATTTGCATCTTGATGCTCTCTTTTTCTTCAATTCTTATTCTCTTGTGAGCTTCTTTCATAATCTTTAAGCCTAGCTAATGGCTCTAAAGAAGCGTTTTCGGGAGGCAGCCCGCAATGAATTTATGTTTTTCTTTTTGCTTTTTTGTGTCCTGATGTTTGTTACTACTGTAGCAACATCATTGTATCTTTATTTTTCAGCTTTGTGCCAAGTTATAGCCTCTTACGGCAAGGGAAGTAAAAGTTGTGACATGCTGTCCAGAAAACAGATTCTGTCCTCGTGACCAGAAAAATTCCAGAAAAATCCCAGTTCATCTTTTTGAGCTGAAATTTTTACACAGTATGATCTATACAATTACGAAACTTCCGTATATTCTGAATTTTTTTATTTGAGTTGCAGAAGTGCCCCTAAAAAATTCTTTACTATCTGCTGTTCTGTTTTTCACAGATTCTGCCACGTTTTGTCTCTCCTAACTTTTGTAAGCCTTAAGCTTGCTTTTTCTTTGCAAAAACTTTTTGGCACTCTTGAGAAACAGTAGCTCTTCAAGAATATCTTCATATCCAGTGGAGAATTTTTTTATTTATTAAGGTTACTAACCTCTCTAATCAGCTTATGATGAGTTATGTATGAAGGGAGTTTTCAAGTGTGCGTTGGAAGATGATCAAAGAAGATCCAGGAGTGTCAAGCGCTCAAGCTTGGGTATGCCCCCATGCATCCCCAATAAATATTCAAGGAGACTCAAGTGTCTAATCTTGGGGATGCCCCGTGCATCCCCTTCTCCATCGACAATCATTAGTTCGTCCTTCGTCTCACTATATTTTTATAACTTCATGTGTTATGTGCTTTGCTTGGAGCGTCTCGCTCTTAGGTTTTGTTTTTAGCTTTCTTTAGCTTTGCTTGCTGTTCATAACAAGTTAGATCCTTTCTTACTTTGTGTGGGAGAGAAACACGCTCCACTTTCAAAATTTAGAACACATCATAGGATTCTTCATGCCTATCTTTTTGCTGTTGTGTGTTCTTTATCTTTTCATAGCTACTGCCTTGTTGAGTTTTAGTCTTAGTTTTTCTTTAGCAAGAGCTTTGGCTTTTGTTTAGTTTGTTGCTGCAACTCTTTTTAGTTTTCATGTTTATCTTGTTAAGAGAATTGGTTGTTGCACTGAGTTGTGTTTTGTCTTGAAAGTAGGTAGTTGAGGTTGCTATTTAATTTTAGTAGTAGCTTGCAATAGTTTTGAGGCATTGTTGTGAGTAATGTTTGGAATTTTGGTGTCAAGAGCTCTTGCCTATTAGTGATAGGTGTCGTATTTTGGGCAATCCGTGTTTATTTTCAAAACCTACAAAACTAGTTGAGAACTCTAGCTACTAGATAGATCACTACTCTTCTGAGGAGTCGAATATTAGAGTACACTCATGTACCATGAGTCGAGGATGCGCAAGGATAACCAAACCCCCATACACTCCTCCTCGGGGTACTTTTCTCTTTGTGAACCTCCTCATTAGATTGAGAGTTACCGATAATAAGTGCATTAGTTCTTCGGACTAATGTAAGTATTGAGAGTTGACACTTCCACCTTCCCATATTTTGCTAGCCTTTCCCGTGCCGTGCATTGTCTTCTTCCCACTCCGACAGTTGGTGTCCACCTTCGCCGGTACATCCAACCCTTGGCATGATACGCTCTGTCATCATAAGCCTCCCTTTATCCTTCCTCAAAACAGCCACCATACCTACCTATCAAGGCATTTCCATAGCCTTTTCGAGTTACATTGCCATGCAACTTCCACCTCTTCATGACTTGATCTTCATGTCATACATGTTCCTGCTACACTGGCAGATGCATACATTTGCATACATCATGATAGCTACATCTTCTTTATTTTTTGATTACCTTGTAAAGTGTGAAAGATCTCCTTTACCTTCTTGTAAAATAGAGTGTTGCCCTTAAGTGAGGAAAAGATCCCAAAGTGGACACATTAAAAGATCCCAAAGAGGACAAATGAGAGTTAAATAGAAAGAGCCATTGAGGCCACCAAAAAAATAAAAAATAAATAGAAAAAGATAAAAATAAATAAAAAGAGAGAAAGGGGCAACACTACTATCCTTTTGAGAGATCCACACTAGTACTCCCTTTATATCCTTGTACTCCATAGAGATGATCTTCATGCATATAGTTTGGAGAGCTTCCTAGCTCGTATGTGCATCCATTGCATGGCAATCCCTACTCCTCACATCATATCTATCATTTGGCATCTCTTGCCTATGATTTTCCTCATTGATGTGAGCCTTTCTCATCCTTTTTGTCTTCCTCCTCCACCATATTTCTCTCTTTGCCATCCTAAGTGTCAACTCTCGTGCTTACGCTCATCCATTGCATGAGTGCTCGAAATATCGAAAAGGAGTGGATCAAATTGACTTGTACCTGGCTAGTGGTCTAGGGACGAGTCAAGATAAGATTCCAAAAAGGACCAAGTGTGAAACTTTAGTAGTTTGAGTTCTCAACAAAAATACTTTTTTCTCTCGTATTCCCTATCCCCTTTCTTGCACGCAAACACCATTTGGAGACATTCGAGTCACGGACAGCAAGAGCTCTTGCACCTTTTGTTCTTTTGTTACTTGTTTCAATGCTAATATAGACTCTTGCCTGGTATGACTTGAATTGAATCTCTGACCTTGATTGCTTTACTTTTCAAAGTTCTTTTAGGGTTGCTAGCATGTCACCACAGAAATTATGCTTGTTATCATTTACCTACTCGAGGACGAGCAGGAATTAAGCTTGGGGATGTTGATACGTCCAATACGTATCTATAATTTCAGCTTGCTCCATGCATATTTTGTGTGTTATTGCTATGATCTAGATACACTTTCATACATTTTTGATCATATTTGTACTAACCTATTAACTCAGTGCACCCCAGTGCCAGTTCATGTTTTCTGCTGTTTTTCTATTTCAGTTTTCCCCCATATAAAAAGTGGCAGCAAAATTCGGGAAAATTCAGATAAAAAATCAGCGTGACGAAAGCTTTAAGAAAAGCTCTGGAGGGGACAGAGGGGGGCCAGGGGGGCCCAGGCGGCCACCCGGCGCGGCCCCACCCCTGGCTGCGCCAGGGGGGCGCCTGGGGCCCCTAGTCCACCTCTGGCTGCCCCCCTTCGCCTATTTATCGCCCGTCACGGGAAAACTCTAGAACGAGAACCCTATTCCGCGAACTCGCCTCTGTTCCGCCGCCGCCACGCTTCCAAGATCGGGAGCACCAAAAGACCTCTTCCCGGCACCCTGCCGGAGGGAGGATTGACCTCCGGGAGTCTCCTCTCCACCATGGATGCTCCCCGGATGTCCCGTGAGTAGTTTTCCTTGGACCATGGGTCCGTGATTAGTAGCTATGTGATGTTCTCGTCCCCTCTTTGATCTTCATTGTTTAGACCTCGTGAGCTGCCCTACATGATCGAGGCACCTTTGTAATATTTCTGCTATTGCTATGTTGAGTTTGATCGGATCTGATGGATTATGAGATTATGTTCAGATTGTGATAGAGTAATATATTTGGTTTTTATCTTTTATATTTTTGTTCCTAAGTAATTCTTGCATGCTCTCTATTGCTGTTTATTGCTTTGGCCAAGTAGTAGGTAGTGACTCCAAGAGGGAGCGTTGTGCTAGATTGTG
This sequence comes from Bromus sterilis, assembly GCA_950022295.1. Classification (NCBI taxonomy): domain Eukaryota; kingdom Viridiplantae; phylum Streptophyta; class Magnoliopsida; order Poales; family Poaceae; genus Bromus; species Bromus sterilis. The sequence continues at coordinate 81,207,175 of OX465601.1, read as the reverse complement.
GGTTCATGTCTCCCCGATGACATGCTTGAGTGACAAAAACATGAGTCTAGGGGATGTGATGTTGCCACAAGGGGGAAAACAACGGTGCTTGTAACCGCGGTTACAAGGATTGTTTACTTTACGCAAAGTTCTTTTTAATGCAGTTGTGTGTTGCTTTGGGTTTACACTTTGGGTGGGGCTCACAACTTAATACCAGCGAGATGTTCTGGATAGATATCTCAAGGTGGATGATTAGTAGTAGATGCAGATGGATTTCGGTCTACTTACTTTGGCGTACTGCCCGTGCTTTTGAGACTCTTCCTTTATTTTGTAGCATAGTTAGCATTGCGGTGCATTCATAATCCTGTTAATTGCCTTCTTGTAATTTGTTTACCTCGCATAGCATTTTTATTGTCTTTTGGGAGAGAGACATCACTAGTGAACATCACGTATCCCGGTCCATATCCTCATTATTGTTTCCAAGCTATATTTACTTTTCTGCATTTACTTTCAAGTTGCTATCATTATCCCCTTGCGTTTTATCATTTGTGAACAACAAGACCGGAGAGATTGACAACCTCTCTGAACTTCGTTGGGAGCAAAGTTATCTGTGTCTGTGTGCAGGTCCACGTCAGTTGTGCCGCTGACACCTACTTATCATCTCTGGAGTCCTACTGGAGACAAACCTTGGTATCTTTACCGAGGGAAATTTGCTTCTGTGCTACATCACGTCTTCCACTTGAGGCTCACCAACGAAGGGCGAGAAGCCGTCATCAGTCCTTCACTAAGGAAGGACACTTTGTTGGATTAGTGAGGGATCATCCTATAATGCTACCGTCGTATATCGAATACAAGAAAAACATGATACAACAATATAAATTATACTAACTATGATGCCTCCTTGCAAATTAAAGTTTAGACGCTTCTACTTTATTTTTGCAAGTTTTACGTGTAAGGCCCGATATGCGGTACTGTTCCAGATCTAGATGTTTCCGTCCAGATCCGGGGACGAAGCACATATCGGCCTCACCGCGACATATGACAATGCCATATGCCCCGGATTTCCAACATGATATCACAACATTACAGATACAAGGATACAACATCTCATACAATCGGCATACAACTGCCTTAAATACAATACAACAGCGACTTGTCTGAGGACAGACTACAATCAAATGCCTACTGTCAAATGCCTACTGGCAAAGAGAAAAACATCAATTCCCATAACCACATGGGTCCAGGCCCTCCGCCGGGATCCGCCTAACTAGTCGCCGTCGAGTCTCCACGTGAAACGTCGATCACCATACCTGTTGTCGATCAGAACCCTGAAAAGAGTTTGGGGGTAGTATCATGAGTACAGAAGTACTCAGCATCCAGCTGTAGAGGTCAACTGACCCAGCAAGAACTTCATCACTCGTCATTCTAGGACAACTAGTAGTTTACGGTAAGGAAGGGGTAAGTGGTGAGGTTGATGCTGCACTAGCATTTATGAAGTGGCTAACGATCTAGAGAGTAAGGTAAGAAGCCAAGAATTTGATGAGGAATCGCCTCCAACAAGTCTTGCTATCAACTACTTACGCAAGCATAACACCTATCCTATCCTTGTCCTCCTCTTCGCATCCCGACGAAGAAGAAGCAGTCAAGGCACACACACGGTGATCAAGTTGTAGTTATGATTCAGTTGATGTTATCTATGAACAAGACGTAGGTTCCAAGTCATCCATAACCGTGGACACGGCTTCTCGAAAAGATTTAATCCTGCAGGGGTGTACCAACTTCCCATTACAAGGCTCCGCACGCACGTCCATCTCTCTCAGTTGCTACCCATCACAGGCAACCATTTTATGATTTAGTTCCGAGAGATCTGAAATGACAGGTCCCTCTAGCTAACAACGAACAAATCCGGGTGGCCCCCGGGGAGTCGACACCCAATCCAAAAGCCGGCCACGCTCTCGGATCGGACTCTTCCGTATGACGCAGGTTGGATTGCCGGTAATTCTCACATGAGGCCGGGTCCTAGCTAATCGGGTGGACCAACAAAGAAACCATGTCTCCACTGGCCCAAGTTGTTTTAAAACTGCTGGGGGCCCAACCAAGCACACACACGATTTTGAAATGGTAAATCAGCTTGGGGCACCACTAGAAATGTTTGAAGCTAGGTAGGTAAGAAAAGTGGACCCCATAAAATCCCACACGCGGTTAGGCATGCTCAGTCTTAAAACCAATACCCGAAACTCGGATCCTAGGTGACTCGAATGGAACAAAGCGTCGGGGCGGGATAGCCTAGGCCTTCCATCCTTCGTTGAATATAGTCAAAATTATAATAATCATATCATCAACAACAATATAATAATGTGATAGCCCAAACAAAGAATTAACAGGGTAACCTCGTAGCATCCTTAACCTCATAGCATCCTAAGCATGCATACTAAGCAGGGGCTGAGCAACGAGCAATAGTAACATAGCAGTACATGGTTTACTGGGAGGGGACATGGCTGTATCGGTTTGAAAGAGGCTGTAAACATGTGGTAGGATCAAACATCGAACCTATCCTAGACTAGCATGCAACCTCTGGTTGAAATAGAATGGATCATAAGTAATGTATAGTCCTTGCCTGTTGATAAGTCGGGTTCCGAAGGTGTAGTTATCGCAAGCTCGCAACGCCTCCGAGAGGTACCCGCGGAAGCACACAAGATGGTAAACACTGGAGAGCAATCAACGAGCAAGCATCTATTACTACGAAGCAAACACGAGCAAGCATCAACAAGAACGCAACACGAGACATCGCACCTACCGTCGAGAGCGGTTACTAACAGGTTAAGTGGAGTACTCGTCACACGCAACGATACCGCACGTTTACGATGGTTCAAGTTGTTTAGCTACAGGTTATCAACAAAGGTTGTTAACATGGCATCTCACTCATGCACGGCATGTCACACAAGCATTACAAGAGGTGAAGCATAAGTAAACTATTTATGCTAGTCAATTTAAGTGAGGCACAACCTAAACATGGCATAACACTAAGTACCCCACGACAATTTAAAAGATTTGGTACTGTTCTGCCCTAAACCACATTTTAGGTTGGTTAACAGCAGAAAACAATAGCATAAACACCAAGTACACGAAAAACTAACCAAGTTACATATAAAGAACACCTCAAACGGAGTTACGGTTAAAAAGATTCAAGCAAAACAAGTTACGGGCACAAACTGCCAACATCAGGAAGCACACTTTAGAGTATTGCATAAACAGGATAATGAATGCGAACATGCTCACAAATGATATGAAACTAAAGTAGACATGGCAGGGAAGGCATGGCAAAAGGAATCATGCAAAAAGGCATCATGAACAACTAATTATAGCTCATGCAAAATGCAATAAAACATTACTGGTCAAGGACTTAGTGAAAATCAGGAAAACAGGGCAGAAACTGTTATTTTCATGCTGTACAAACATGGGTAAAACTATATGCAAAAGTGCATCAACATGACATAGCTATATATGAGCATGAACTAGACATGATGGTGATCAAGAACAAACAAGAATCAAGGTCATAGGCATAACAGGTCAAAAGATATTAAGCATGCAACATGACATTGGACAGTTGCAGACTTAGAGAAAAATAGAGGTGGGTGTCAAAAACAGTGGCATAGAAACTTTGGAGCTAAACATATCTATGACCAGAAATGTAAACATGACAATGCAATACATATAATGGAAATAGACATGATGCTTAACAGTATGCAAAAAGAATCAATGCAATAGGCCTCATGGATGAGTCACAATCATCATGCAAACTTGCAATAAAATAACAGCAGCAACACATAACAGAAAATAATAGCAGTTAACAGCCTGATGCCCACTTCAACACAGATTAACATCATCAAGATGGCCTCAAATCAAGATGCTCACAAATGATGAACTGAATTACACATAATTCTAAACAATTTTCCTTTTGGGCGCAACGTGATCCGGGCTACGGTTTACTCGCAAAACTACGCGCGAAACTGAATACAGCAAGCAGTAAAAGACTTAGTAGAAATCTGGAAAAAATAAAAGAAGGGAGAAAAAAAAATAGACCTAATCGGGTCGAGGCCCATCCGGCCGGTGGTGGCGCCGTGTTGCGGCTCGCCCATGGGCGAGGGATAGCGCGAGGCCGAGGCGCTTGCGGGCTGTGGTACTGGATCTGGTGGGCCGCGGCTGGCTGGACCGACCCACGGCGGCGGTTGAACCGATCCAGGTCGGATCCGGGCACCGGCCGGCCGACGGCGCCCGACGGCAGCTACGGGCCTCCGGCGTGGGTCCAAGGGCGGCGTTGCTCCATTGGCCGGCGCGGCGGCTCGAGCCGAGCTCGCCCATGGCGGTCGTGGCGGCGATGGCTGGCTGCCGGCAGCCACGGGTTGCGAGGGAGGAGGAAGAGGCGACCCGCGGGGTGGAGGAGAGGCGCGAGGGGCGGAGGAAGGTGGCCTACGGGCGGCCGGAGCGGGCGGCGGCTGCGGCCAGGAGAGAGAGAGAGAGGAGAGGGAAAGTGGAGAGGTGGGAGATGGGTGACGTGGAGCTCATCTGGGCCATCAGATCTCAGATCTGATGGTCCAGATTTGAGGTAGGGCTAGGTTTCAAAAACTAGGGGTTGTGGGCAGAATTTTGGGGCAATTTCAGGGGGTGGCTGCAATTTTGGCTTAGGGGAAACCCTAGAAAGGGGTGGGAGAGTGGTGGTCTTTATATTGCCCAGGTGACTGGCAGTTTGCAAAAACATCCCCGGATTTTCTCGCGCGCGCGCGGTGTTTACGTTTCTGACCGCCGAGGGTCCGCAGGACCTCCGATTCGGATAAAACTTTGAACTACGCGATCAGTGCGTCGAGCCGGCGGCGTTCACCTCGCGCTGGAACCGTTCTGAGAACATTTTCCGGTGCACTATAAAAATATCCCGTTTAATTATTAAACGGGGTTTTCGTTCCGTTGGCTGCGGCTGGTCTCATGCGGGTTTTGCGACGATGATTGGGTGAAACCCGGTGTCGCAAAGGTCGAGTGTCAGGGTGGAAAGGGTCGGTCTCCGTCCGGTATGAGATAAGAGGGGGGGGGGGAATAATCGCCGATCAATAAATCGGTGATGCAAACACCGCAAACAAATCAGACAATCAAACAATTCACACCGAAAACAAAATTTTAAATTTTTGTGAAATCTGGGCTGTTACATTACGTGGATGCTAGGTCTTTCGAGATCGAACCGTTTCTATACGCACAAACATACAACTACAACAATTCGGCAATTGTCTATATGACACCCCTGTTGGGGCCCTCCGTTGCAAACGTCTTCGCATCGCTAATGTTAGAGAGACAGACATCACTAAAGCCACTTATATAGTACAAATCATATGTCAAGCGTGAAACCAGTCTCGCGTAAACGCATAAGGTTGTCTAGGGACGCTTAATCAGGACATTGCTGCAATGCTAAACAAGTACACGTGGGAGGGTAACAATTGGAGAATTGATGCCACATACTAGATGTGTTCTATCCGTACAATACATCTACGCATAGCCTTGCTCTGATACCACTGTTGGAAACGAGGCAGAAAACAATATTTTTTCACAACCTACGTGTCACGAACCCAAAATCTATGCTATGGCGATGCAAGTAACGGATGGAAATAAGTCACATACTAGTATGTAGCTCGTTAAGCGGAAAACGTTCCCGCGTTAACGTGGTTGATGTAGTCGTACCCGCCGATCCTCGATGCAATGAAAATCCTCGACGACTCCAGAAGCCACCCGGTCCTTGTAGACCGATGACGGGATTGCGTCCCCGTCGGAACGTTGTTGGTGAAAACGTCGCGATACGGCCTCGACGATGAAGGAGCATCACAAATGTAGCGCCTCGCGGGATTACACACATACGGTGTACTCGACGTCCCTCCGGACTCCGAAACAGACGAGCAGCGGAAAGAAGATGGATTCAGATCCCAGAAGCACGACGGAGAGTCCGCTACAGGAAGGAAAAAAAGGGAGAGAGAGATCAATATAATTTATCTGTATTTTTCTGAATTTTTCCGTGTATAAAAAGAACACCCCCCATATCTATATATAAGGAAAAAGGAGCAATATGGTACTAATCCACATTGCTTAGCCGAGGGCATGCATATGCATGCGCATGCATGGTGGCTGGCCAAGCCTTGTGGCCGTGGTGGCCAAAGTGGCCACTTGGCCATATGGGCCCCATGGCCCATGGCGTCCACCTCTTTTTTTCTGTTCTTTCTTTTAAAGAAAAAATGAAAGAACATTTATTCCATTTAATTATTTAAATTATATTTAAATATTTAATTTATTTAATTAAATAATAAAATATATCTAAATAATTTTCCGAACAATTCGGAACCACGAAACTTTTCCCATCTTCTCTCCGAAATGATTTCGGAGTTCTCTCTTATTTCTCCGGTGATGCCGAATCTATCCATATTGCGTCGAATACTCTTAAGTGTGACACCCTGATACGTCTCAAACGTATCGATAATTTCTGCTCGCTCCATGCATGTTTTGTGTGATATGGCTATGATCTAGATACACTTTCATACACTTTTGATCATATTTGGACTAACCTACTAACTCAGTGCACCCTAGTGCCAGTTCCTGTTTTCTGCTGTTTTTCTATTCCAGGTTCCCCCATATTAAAAATGCTCCGAAAATTCGGGAAAAATCGGATAAAAAATTAGCGCAACGGAGTCTTCCAGAAGCACCCAAGTGGGGCCAGAGGGCCACCACCAGGGGCCCATACGGCCACCTGGTGCGTCCAGGGGCCTGGCCGCGCCAGGGGGGCGCCTGGACCCCTGGTGCCCCCCTAGCTGCCCCCCTTCGCCTATTTATTCTCCGTCATGGGGAAACTCCAAGGACAGAACCCTATTTTGCAAATTCTCCTCTGTTCCGCCGCCACCGCGCTTCCAAGATCGGGAGCACCATCAGGACCCTTCCCGGCACCCTTCCGGAGGGAGGATCGACCTTCGGGAGCCTCTCCTCCACCATGGACGCTTCTCGGATGTGCCGTGAGTAGTCTACCTTGAACCATGGGTCCGTGATCAGTAGCTATGTGATGTTCTCCTCCCCTTTTTGTTCTTTATGGTTTAGACCTCGTGAGATGCCCTATATGATTGAGGCACATATGTAATTCTTTCAGATTTTGCTATGCTGAGTTTGATGGGATCTGATGGATTATGAGATTATGTTCAGATTGTGATAGAGTAATATAATTGGTTCTTATCTTTTGTATTTTTGTTCCGAAGTACTTCTTGCATGTTCTCCGTTGCTATTTATTGCTTTGGCCAAGTGGTAGGTAGTGACTCAAAGAGGGAACGTTATGCTCGATTGTGGGTACATGCCCCCTGATGACACGCTTGAGTGACAGAAACATGAGTCTAGGGGATGTGCTGTGGCCACAAGGGGGAAAACAACGGTGCTTGTAACCGCGGTTACATAGATTGTTTGCTTTACGTAAAGTTCTTTAAATGAAGTTGTCTATTGCGTTGGGTTTACACTTTTGGTGGGGCTCGCAACTTAATACCAGCGACATGTTTTGGATAGATATCTCAAGGTGTATAATTAGTAGTAGATGCAGATGGATTTCGGTCTACTTATTTTGGCGTACTGCCCATGCTTTTGAGCCTCTTCCTTTCTTTTGTAGCATAGTTAGCATTGCGGTGCATTTATAATCCTGTCAATTGCCCTTCTGTAATTTGTTGTCGGGACCCGGGGTAAGCTTATGTAATTCCAGTCACGATACAATCGCATGGAGAGCCGAGAACCGTACCCACTTGTCTAAGCAGACAAGGCCAAGCACAGAACGTTCTCGGTAAGCATCAAACGTGAGGGGCATCCCATTAAGGCCGGATGATCATCTGAGATGGGTCCTCATCGTCCGCTCACAAGTCTAAATGCTTATGGGTGGTGAATCCCATACTCATAGACAAGTCGCCTCAACCATGTTATCGATTGGATCCTAACTCTTACAGAGACTTACTCCAGCCCGATCACTTAGTCGGGGTCTAGGGCGGGCTCGATCATACAACAAAGTGTGCACGTGACAGAGTCACGAGCAATCGCATCGCGATGCCCCAATCTGCGCACATCTAAGGGCCACTTGGTGTATAAAGGACCGCCAGCCAGATCACAACTAAGGTCTCGAAAACCCATACTAAGACATGCATGTTATAAACATACACGCAGCACACATGCCTAGTATGAACAGCAGGTATCATCACATAACTCTACAAAGTACTCTTTATAGATACACACATAGAGCATACAAAGATCACATGTCTGTGATCACATTACATCTTACAACGGAAGAAAATTATGTCTGAGTACAGACAAGTTTAACAAATGGCTTAGAGAAGCCTTGTAAACAAACATGCCCTTCCACGAGGGACCAGACTGCTGTCTGGAACTATGCTACCAAGGTCAACGTCGAGCTTCACGAAGGTGACTCCATCGGGGTCCGGTTCTTATCTAAAACATAGAATAAGCAAACGTGAGTACAAAGTCGTACTCAGCAAGACTTACATCAGATCTATACTACTCATGCTCAAGTATCAAGGTAAAGGGAGGTGGGGTTTCATCATGCAGAAGTGCCACATTTGACTTGGCTAATCCTGAACTACGAGTACCAGACTTTGAGATAAGAAGCGTACACGAGTCCACTACATCTCCAACCAATACACCACTATGGTTACTTCCTCGACTTCCCCACGAAGAAGCACACCATAGCACTCACGCTTATCTTGCGAGTTTTATAAGTATCCATTCGAGTTGTCTATGATCAAGTAGAGGTCTCCAAGTAGTCCATAACCGCGGACACGGCTATTCGAATAGTTCATTAACCCTGCAGGGGTGTACATCTTCACACGCGTGTCATCACTTATCGTCTCGTTCTTGTCATCCTTCAAGCGGATGTCGGACGTGGATGAAACCATGGCACTACCCTTACATCACCTTCTCTAATCCAGGAGCCGACTACCTGAGTTTGTCACTGCTCGAGAGTCCGGCCGGTTCCACGAAACAGACTCAGATAATGCAAGGGACCGAGACGCCACCTTTGACAGATGGTTTCACTGCCTCACAGGTTCACCCACATATCTATACATAAATCAAATGGAAAGCCCGAATCTAGTGTGACTCCTGGACTGGATCGGGTACGTAAAGAGGCCAAGCGGGGCTCCCATAAAACCCTACATGTGGTCATACTCTTTGTCTTGGATCACAAAACAGGAACTCGGGGCCTAGGGTAGTGTTCAACGAGACAACCCACTGTGTACTCCTACACAGCCTCTCATCGTTCACCTTTGCTTAGGGTGGATTCACCAACACGTTTCACTTTCATCAACACAACTGTGTTCATTCCATCCCGACTCACAATCAAAACATTCTCATTGTATCACTAAGCAGCAAAAGCAGTAACAGTTGTAGGGGCCACATGCTCATCATTCAACTCCTAAATCTGCTAGGATTGTGGTCTGCTTAATACTGTGACAAAATGATAGGTCATGCATCGGAATGGGTTCAACTATGCGAAAGAACGTGTCTCGGTGATCTCCTAAACATGCATAAGCGAGACTGAGAGGGAAAATAGGATTTTATAGGCATGATCAATGGGGTTTGCTTGCCTTGCTGACGAGGTTCGATATCGGGGTCTTCAACGAAGGGGGTGGCCTCCGGTTCCAGTTGCACGTCTATCGAGCAAACAATCAAACAAGGTATAAATTTATTTGCAATGCATCAAACACATGATCAATATTGAAATGGTGATGTTCTTGGTCACAATGTGGGTACAATTCCATTTAAAAGAAGTCAAATGGAAAGTCATTTGCAAATGTGCTTCAAATTTGAATTTGAATTAAAGCCATATGGATGTTTTGCACTGTTCACCCATTTTAAAATGGTCAAACATGAAAACAGAGCCCATATTCATAATCCTTGGATTTTTCTGATAATTTTAGACATATTATTTGTTATATTTGGAGTTAAAATGAATTAGTTATGAATTTCCAAATTTTAACTCATTTTTTGGAATTTTCTCTGTTTTAATTAATTCTTTTAAATTTTGGTAAAATGGTTTATTGTGTCATGCTGACCTCAGCATGACGTGTGGGGGCTCCTGACCTGTGGGGCCCCTCTGTCAGCCTCAGGGGGTTAATCCCCTCTGTTAGTTTAAACTAACAGTGGTTAGGGGTGGCCTGGGGCCCACTTGTCATGGACTCAAGGGGGGGATTAAGAGGTGTTTAAGGGGGCTAATGGCGCCGTCGCCGGGGTGTGGCCGGAGCTTCGCCGGAGCTGGGATTCGGGCACGGGGGGTGGCGTGGGTGGCCTGGGCGTGTAGCCCGCAACCTCGCGCACTCGTTCAATCCATCTGGGCAACGAGGAGGGGCCTCGGGCCACGGCTAGGTCGAAGACAACGGCGGCCGGAGCACTGGAGCGGGCGGTTCTACGCTACGGGCCACGGCGAGAGGCGCGGAGGAGCTGGGGCGAACGGGGAGCTTACCCTGGTGCTAGTGGAGCCGTCGGAGAGGCCGGAGGGTGGCTGGACGGAGGAGAATCGCTCGCCGGCGTCCACTGTGCCCGGCGGTGGCTCGGTGAAGAGGACGTCGTCGCCGTTGGCTCCCGATCCGAATTGAAGGCGCCGCTCGATGAAGTCGATGCCGGGGAGCCTCGTGGACAACTTGCGGCGTCGAAAGGGGCACGGTGGCCACGAGCTCTACGGCGGCGTGCTCCGCTAGGGCTACGGGTCGGCTCGGTTCTCGCCGGGGAGGAAGAAGGAAGGCCAGGGAGAAGGGGGGAAAGGACCTGGGGCATTCCAGGCTGCCACGGGGAGGAGAAGGAGGTCAGGGGGAAGCAGGAGGTGGCGTCGGCGCCCTGGGCATGGCCGCCACGCACCTCTGTGCTTGCCTGCCCAGGGAAGAAGACGACCATGCCCTTGTGGGCTGGGCTGGTCCCCTGGGCCAGGCTGGGCCAGGTGGTTCTTTTCCTTTTATTTCTTCTGTTTTTCCTTTCTGTAAATATGTTTTGCCCTGAATAAAATAGCAAGGCATTTTATAAAAATGCCCAAATACTTTTATAAATATTAGGTGACCAGTAGCTAGCCACATATAGAATTTGAGCATTTTTGAAATTCAAAACATTTGAATTTCAATTCAAATAGGGGTAAACTTTAATTTCCAGAGCACTATTTGAATATTAGAAAATTCCATGAGTATGGGAAAATACCCAAACCACTTTTAAAATGATCAGCATCATTTATAGGAATTTTCCAAACATTCAAATGATTTTTGGAAAAAAGATTTTTATCTGGCCATTTCAAATAATTTCTCAGGGCTTTCTGCTTCCCCATTTTTTAATTTCTTTTTGAATTTTTCATGATGCAAAGGGCACAAATAAACCTAGCACTTACCCTAGTTGGGGTTCTGACAACTCGCCCCCACTCAAAAGAATCTCGTCCCGAGATTCAGAGGTCGTCGGGAGGAAGGTGGGGTACTCAACACGGAGGCGGTCTTCTCTTTCCCAAGTTGCTTCTTTCTCGGAGTGATGTGACCATTGAACTTTAAGGAACTTGATCTTCTGACGGCGAGTGACACGCTCTGCCGAATCAAGAATACGAACAGGGTACTCTCAATAAGAAAGGTCATCTTGGAGATCAAGCGTTTCATGGTCGACTTCGCGGATGGGGTCCTTGAAGCAACGCCTGAGTTGTGACACATGGAATACATCATGTACTCGGGAAAGGTGAGGGGGTAGTTCAAGTTGGTAGGCAACTTCTCCACGTTTAGCAAGAATGCGGAAAGGTCCGATGTAACGTGGGGCCAACTTGCCTTTGATACCGAATCTTTGGGTTCCCATTAGAGGAGTAACCCGAAGGTAAGCCTTCTCATCAATATTGTAGCTCTCCTCTCTATGATGACGATCATAGTAGCTCTTTTGACGAGACTGAGCGGCTTTCAAACGATCACGAACAATGCGAACTTGCTCTTCTGCTTCCTTGATCATATCCGGCCCAAAGAGTTGTCTTTCACCGGTTTCTGACCAGTTAACGGGTGTTCGACATCGTCGGCCATAGAGGAATTCAAAGGGAGCCATGTTTAGACTAGATTGATAGCTATTGTTATAAGCAAATTCTGCGAATTGAAGAGATTTCTCCCAATTCTTTCCGAATGAGATAACACAAGCTCTGAGCATGTCTTCCAAGATTTGATTAACCCTTTCAACTTGACCGCTAGATTGAGGGTGGAAAGCTGTACTAAAGGATAGATGAGTTCCCATAGCATTTTGAAAACTTTCCCAAAATCTAGAGGTGAAAAGGCTACCACGATCAGAATTGATCACCAAAGGAACACCGTGAAGAGACACGATTCTAGAGACATACAAGTCCGCCAACTGACTAGCAGTTATAGACTCGCGAACTGGAAGAAAGTGAGCAACTTTTGAAAGTCGATCGATGACAACGAAGATGGCATCATTTCCTTTCGGGGTTTTTAGAAAGCCGGTGATGAAGTCCATACCGACCTTGTCCCATTTCCACTCGGGAATAGACAATGGTTGAAGAGTACCAGCAGGTCTTTGGTGTTCTGCCTTAATGCGATGACAAACATCACATTCAGCAACAAATTGTGCAACGTCTCTCTTCATCCGGTTCCACCAAAATCTCTGGCGTAGATCTCGGTACATTTTTGTACTACCGGGATGAATGGAGAGGGGAGTGTCATGAGCTTCCTTAAGGATCAGCTGCTTTAGGTCTTCATTTTTAGGAACTACTAAACGATTTTCAAAGAATATCGTTCCTTGATCATTTGCAGAGAAACATTTAGCAACTCCGCTAATAATGTTCTGCTTGATCTCTTGAATACTACTATCTTGTTTCTGGGAGGCTATGATTTGATCCTCAAGGGTTGGTTTCGCCACCAAGTTGAAAAGAGATCCACGTGGAACTATCTTGAGATTGAGCTTTCGAAATTCCTCATGAAGAAGTGGTTGATACTGTTGTAACATGAGGTTGTTACAGTACGACTTACGACTTAGTGCATCAGCCATGACATTGGCTTTGCCTGGGGTGTAAGAAATTCCTAAGTCATAATCTTTTATCAACTCTATCCAGCGTCTTTGCCTGAGATTAAGATCTGGCTGGGTGAATATGTATTTGAGGCTTTGGTGGTCGGAATATATCTCACAACGATTACCAAGGAGGTAATGTCGCCAAGTCTTTAGGGCATGAACTACGGCAGCGAGTTCAAGATCATGGGTAGGATAGTTCTCTTCATGTGGCCGCAATTGGCGTGAAGCATAAGCTACCACATGTCGATCTTGCATAAGTATGCATCCTAACCCTTGCCGTGAAGCATCACAATAGATCTCGAAATCCCTTTTGGTGTCTGGAGGTGCAAGTACGGGTGCAGAAGTCAATCTTCTTTTTAGCTCTTGAAAGCTTTCCTCGCACTTGGGGGTCCATTGGAATTTCTTATCTTTCTTGAGGAGTTCAGTAAGAGGCTTTGCAACTTTAGAAAAGTTCTCGACGAAGCGGCGGCAATAGCTGGCTAGGCCAAGAAAACTCCTAACTTGCTTAACCGATTCAGGTGGAGTCCAGTCAAGGACGGCCTGAACTCTCTCGGGATTGACTGCAACACCTTTCGCAGAAATCACGTGGCCTAAGTAGGTCACTTCTGGTAGCCAAAATTCACACTTGGAGAACTTGGCATAAAGGCGGTGCTCTCTAAGTTTCATCAATACCAACCTAAGATGTTCTGCGTGCTCTTCTTCGTTCTTCGAGTAGATGAGAATGTCATCAAGATAAACTACAACAAATTTATCTAGGTACTCCATGAAGATCGAATTCATTAAGCGCGAGAATGTGGCGGGGGCATTGGTTAAACCGAAGGACATGATGGTATACTCGTAAAGACCATAACGAGTAGTGAAGGCCGTTTTGGGAATGTCCTCGTTTCGGATTTTGATTTGATGGTAACCTAATCTCAAATCCATCTTGGAGAAGACAGAGGATCCTGCAAGTTGATCATAAAGATCATTGATCCTGGGCAGTGGGTACTTGTTCTTTATCGTCGCTAGATTTAGCAGGCGATAGTCTACGCACATCCTTTCTGTTCCATCTTTCTTCGTTACGAATAGAATGGGGCAACCCCATGGCGATGAGCTAGGGCGGATGAAGCCTTTGCCAACGAAGCATCAAGTTGGGTTTTTAGCTCAGCTAACTCTTGTGAGGCCATTCTATATGGACGTCTGGAAATTGGGGTTGTGCCTGGTATAAGATCCACTATGAATTCTACACACCTGTCGGGTGGCATTCCCGGCAGCTCTTCAGGAAAGACATCCGGGAAGTCACGAACCACCGGAACATCTTCAAGGTCTGGAAGTGGAAGCACATTCAAAGTATGCATCTGGATTCTAGAACTGGGTGAAGTGTAGTCAATGATCTGGCCTGAAGGATAGGTGAGTTTGACTGATTTGGCTTTACAATCAAGGAAAGCATTCTGCCTTGATAACCAATCCATTCCTAGGATGACATCAATGTCTGAAGATTTGAGGGCTATAAGAGAAGCAAGGAATACTAAACCCTCAATTGCAATTTGATTACCATGGCTTACTCTATTAGTTTGCCACTTTGAACCAGGAGTTTGAATGATCATTGGAGAAAACATTTCTTCAAAAGAAAATCCATGACGAAGTGCATAACTCTCCGACATGAATGAATGAGAAGCTCCTGGATCGAAAAGAACGGAGGCGGGGACATGATTGACTGGGAGTGTGCCAAGGATGACGTCAGAAGCAGCCGTGGTTTTCTCAACTGAGATTTGGTTCACACAACCACTACTTGTGGTTGAAAGCATTGCTGGGATGGCTTTGGTGGTTGATTTCTTTGGAGGCTTGTGACTAGGTCGACGTGGTGCCACCAACACTGTAGGGCACTGTCGGAAGTAATGGCCTGTCAGACCACACGTGAAACATACCCTGCCTGAATTGCTGGGAGCAGGATTACTTGATTGCACACCATCATTCCTGGGTGGAATAATGTGTTGGGGTGGATGGCATATATTCGGTGGTGGCCTCTGGAGAAGGCTTTGAGGTATGGCTCTGGTTGGAATCCAAATTCGGCGTTTCTGAGGGGCTGAACTAGAAGAAGGGGCAAGCTCAAGAGCATGCTTGCGGGACTCTTCGAACACTTCATTGCCGTGTTCAGCTCTAAAGGATCTGTTGACTAAATCCTCAAAGGTGGCAAATTCGATGAGGTTGAGATCATGACGAAGGATGGGGCTAAGTCCCTTACGGAACCTTGCCTGCTTTCTGGCATCGGTGGTGATCTCATCTTGGGCATACCGAGCAAGACGGTTGAACTCTCTCACATACTCATGCATGGACATCTCTCCTTGAGACAGATTGCAGAACTCTTCCTTCTTGCGCTCCATCAACTCATCCAGAAGGTAGTACCCTCGAAAGGCAACACAAAACTCCTGCCAAGTCACTACGTGACTATCTGGCTGCATAGCAACATAGTTCTCCCACGATTCAGCAGCAGCACCTTCCAGAAAGTATGCCGCGAATATAACTCGGTCATCGGGAGCAACATGTGCAGTATCAAGCTTACGCTCGATGGAACGGAGCCAATCATCAGCTTCAAGGGGCTCAGAAGAACATCGGAATACTGGTGGCTTGAGGAGGATGAAGTCTTGAATGCTCACAACCACATTGCAATGACGTGAGGTATTCTGCTCGATGAGATCTAGAAGACGTGTTTGATCGCGTTGATTCTTCTCAGCTTCCATCATGATTTCTGCCGCAGAAGGCGGTGGTAGAGGTTCATCATCATTCCGATTCCGAACACGGTCTCGATTCCGACGAATAGCACTACGAGTTCCACCTGACATCCTGTGTGATAAAATCAACAATCAGAACAGGTTGAATGATGGATTCAAGGATAACAAGCCATGATGAAGGCGGAAAGGATTATAATGCGAAGGCAATGATCCATAGGAACACGGAATAAATCCGGCAGAATAACGGCTACACCGGGATGGAAAACAAGACAACCTCGAGGAATTTAGACAGAACTTCCTCAAGGAACTCAAAACACGATGAGTCTGGACGACCACAACAATCCTACGGCTAAAAGGAAGCACTCAGCGAGATGTTCTAGTAAGACATAGATGATCGTAGTCCTATCATCCCGTAAAAAAGATAAGGGTGACCCAGAACTCAGATCGATGAGGGTAAGGAGAAAAAGAAGCCTTACGTTGTTCCCTTATATACCCAAGTAACTATATAACTATAGAATGCTAGACTCGACTTCGACCAAGGGTTCGATAAGCCTACAGACAGTCCTGCTCTGATATCAAGTCTGTCGGGACCCGGGGTTAGCGTATGTAATTCCAGTCACGATACAATCGCATGGAGAGCCGAGAACCGTACCCACTGGTCTAAGAAGACAAGGCCAAGCACAGAACGTTCTCGGTAAGCATCAAACGTGAGGGGCATCCCATTCAGGCCGGATGATCATCTGAGATGGGTCCTCATCGTCCGCTCACAAGTCTAAATGCTTATGGGTGGTGAATCCCATACTCATAGACAAGTCGCCTCAACCATGTTATCGATTGGATCCTAACTCTTACATAGACTTACTCCAGCCCGATCACTTAGTCGGGGTCTAGGGCGGGCTCGATCATACAACAAAGTGTGCACGTGAAAGAGTCACGAGCAATCGCATCGCGATGCCCCAAGCTGCGCACATCTAAGGGCCACTTGGTGTATAAAGGACCGCCAGCCAGATCACAACTAAGGTCTCGAAAACCCATACTAAGACATGCATGTTATAAACATACACGCAGCACACATGCCTAGTATGAACAGCAGGTATCATCACATAACTCTACAAAGTACTCTTTATAGATACACACATAGAGCATACAAAGATCACATGTCTGTGATCACATTACATCATACAACGGAAGCAAATTATGTCTGAGTACAGACAAGTTTAACAAATGGCTTAGAGAAGCCTTGTAAACAAACATGCCCTTCCACGAGGGACCAGACTGCTGTCTGGGACTATGCTACCAAGGTCAACGTCGAGCTTCACGAAGGTGACTCCATCGGGGTCCGGTTCTTATCTAAAACATAGAATAAGCAAACGTGAGTACAAAGTCGTACTCAGCAAGACTTACATCAGATCTATACTACTCATGCTCAAGTATCAAGGTAAAGGGAGGTGGGGTTTCATCATGCAGAAGTGCCACCTTTGACTTGGCTAATCCTGAACTATGAGTACCAGACTTTGAGATAAGAAGCGTACACGAGTCCACTACATCTCCAACCAATACACCACTATGGTTACTTCCTCGACTTCCCCACGAAGAAGCACACCATAGCACTCACGCTTATCTTGCGAGTTTTATAAGTATCCATTCGAGTTGTCTATGATCAAGTAGAGGTCTCCAAGTAGTCCATAACCGCGGACACGGCTATTCGAATAGTTCATTAACCCTGCAGGGGTGTACATCTTCACACGCGTGTCATCACTTATCGTCTCGTTCTTGTCATCCTTCAAGCGGATGTCGGACGTGGATGAAACCAAGGCACTACCCTCACATCACCTTCTCTAATCCAGGAGCCGACTACCTGAGTTTGTCACCGCTCGAGAGTCCGGCCGGTTCCACGAAACAGACTCAGATAATGCAAGGGACCGAGACGCCACCTTTGACAGATGGTTTCACTGCCTCACAGGTTCACCCACATATCTATACATAAATCAAATGGAAAGCCCGAATCTAGTGTGACTTCTGGACTGGATCGGGTACGTAAAGAGGCCAAGCGGGGCTCCCATAAAACCCTACATGTGGTCATACTCTTTGTCTTGGATCACAAAACAGGAACTCGGGGCCTAGGGTAGTGTTCAACGAGACAACCCACTGTGTACTCCTACACAGCCTCTCATCGTTCACCTTTGCTTAGGGTGGATTCACCAACAAGTTTCACTTTCATCAACACCACTGTGTTCATTCCATCCCGACTCACAATCAAAACATTCTCATTGTATCACTAAGCAGCAAAAGCAGTAACAGTTGTAGGGGCCACATGCTCATCATTCAACTCCTAAATCTGCTAGGATTGTGGTCTGTTTAATACTGTGACAAAATGATAGGTCATGCATCGGAATGGGTTCAACTATGCGAAAGAACGTGTCTCGGTGATCTCCTAAACATGCATAAGCGAGACTGAGAGGGAAAATAGGATTTTATAGACATGATCAATGGGGTTTGCTTGCCTTGCTGACGAGGTTCGATATCAGGGTCTTCAACGAAGGGGGTGGCCTCCGGTTCCAGTTGCACGTCTATCGAGCAAACAATCAAACAAGGTATAAATTTATTTTCAATGCATCAAACACATGATCAATATAGAAATGGTGATGTTCTTGGTCACAATGTGGGTACAATTCCATTTAAAAGAAGTCAAATGCAAAGTCATTTGCAAATGTGCTTCAAATTTGAATTTGAATTAAAGCCATATGGATGTTTTGCACTGTTCACCCATTTTAAAATGGTCAAACATGAAAACAGAGCCCATATTCATAATCCTTGGATTTTTATGATAATTCTAGACATATTATTTGTTATATTTGGAGTTAAAATGAATTAGTTATGAATTTCCAAATTTTAACTCATTTTTTGGAATTTTCTCTGTTTTAATTAATTCTTTTAAATTCTGGAAAAATGGTTTATTGTGTCATGCTGACCTCAGCATGACGTGTGGGGGCTCCTGACCTGTGGGGCCCCTCTGTCAGCCTCAGGGGGTTAATCCCCTCTGTTAGTTTAAACTAACAGTGGTTAGGGGTGGCCTGGGGCCCACTTGTCATGGACTCAAGGGGGGGGGGATTAAGAGGTGTTTAAGGGGGCTAATGGCGCCGTCGCCGGAGTGTGGCCGGAGCTTCGCCGGAGCTGGGATTCGGGCACGGGGGGTGGCGTGGGTGGCCTGGGCGTGTAGCCCGCAACCTCGCGCACTCGTTCAATCATCTGGGCAACGAGGAGGGGCCTCGGGCCACGGCTAGGTCGAAGACAACGGCAGCCGGAGCACTGGAGAGGGCGGTTCTACGCTACGGGCCACGGCGAGAGGCGCGGAGGAGCTAGGGCGAACGGGGAGCTTACCCTGGTGCTAGTGGAGCCGTCGGAGAGGCCGGAGGGTGGCTGGACGGAGGAGAATCGCTCGCCGGCGTCCACTGTGCCCGGCGGTGGCTCGGTGAAGAGGACGTCGTCGCCGTTGGCTCCCGATCCGAATTGAAGGCGCCGCTCGATGAAGTCGATGCCGGGGAGCCTCGTGGACAACTTGCGGCGTCGAAAGGGGCACGGTGGCCACGAGCTCTACGGCGGCGTGCTCCGCTAGGGCTACGGGTCGGCTCGGTTCTCGCCGGGGAGGAAGAAGGAAGGCCAGGGAGAAGGGGGGAAAGGACCTGGGGCATTCCAGGCTGCCACGGGGAGGAGAAGGAGGTCAGGGGGAAGCAGGAGGTGGCGTCGGCGCCCTGGGCATGGCCGCCACGCACCTCCGTGCTTGCCTGCCCAGGGAAGAAGACGACCATGCCCTTGTGGGCTGGGCTGGTCCCCTGGGCCAGGCTGGGCCAGGTGGTTCTTTTCCTTTTATTTCTTCTGTTTTTCCTTTCTGTAAATATGTTTTGCCCTGAATAAAATAGCAAGGCATTTTATAAAAATGCCCAAATACTTTTATAAATATTAGGTGACCAGTAGCTAGCCACATATAGAATTTGAGCATTTTTGAAATTCAAAACATTTGAATTTCAATTCAAATAGGGGTAAACTTTAATTTCCATAGCACTATTTGAATATTAGAAAATTCCATGAGTATGGGAAAATACCCAAACCACTTTTAAAATGATCAGCATCATTTATAGGAATTTTCCAAACATTCAAATGATTTTTGGAAAAAGATTTTTATCTGGCCATTTCAAATAATTTCTCAGGGCTTTCTGCTTCCCCAATTTTGAATTTCTTTTTGAATTTTTCATGATGCAAAGGGCACAAACAAACCTAGCACTTACCCTAGTTGGGGTTCTGACATTTGTTTACCTCGCATAGCAGTCTTATCGTCTTTTGGTAGAGAGACATCACTAGTGGACATCACGGGACCCCGGTCCATATTCTCATCACTGTTTACACGCTCTTTTACTTTATTGATTTTTACTTTTAGTTGCTATCGTTATCATTTATCCTGTGTTTTTGATCCTTTGTAAACAACAAGACCGGAGAGATTGACAACCTCTCTGAACTTTGTTGGGAGCAAAGTTAATTGTGTTGTGTGCAGGTCCGCGTCAGGTGCGCCACTGACACGTACTTATCATCGCCGGAGTCCTACTGGTCGATGCTCAACCTCGGTATCTTCACCGAGGGAAACTTGCTGCTACGCTGCATCTTACCTTGCACTTGGGGTAACCAACGAAGGGCGAGAAGCAATCCTCTCTTTCGTATCAAGCGAATTTCTGGCGCCGTTTCCGGGGACTCCGAGTGATAAGATAGGGGAGTTGCCCAATACCTTTTACCTTTACTTTTTAGTCTAGTTAGTTTACCTTTCTGTTTTTATCTTTGTGTCTTATATCAAAAATTACAAAAAAATCTGCCACACCTACTGCTACTATGGGTTCCTCTGAAAACACCAAGTTGTGTGACTTCACCAGTCACAACAACAAAGACTTTATCTGCACTCATATTTCCGCACCTGCCACTTTAGCTACCTCTTATGAAATTAAACCTGCTTTACTGAACCTTGTTATGAGAGATCAATTCTCTGGTGCTGGAGATGCTGCTGCTTTACACTTGAATAATTTTGTTGAATTATGTGATATGCAAAAGTATAAAGAAGTAGAAGGTGATGTTGTTCAGATCAAGCTTTTTCCTTTCTCTTTGAGGGACGGAGCTAAAATCTAGTTTCAATCTTTGCCTAGGAATAGCATAGATTCTTGGGATAAGTGCAAAGATGCTTTTATTGGGAAGTACTACCCACCTGCTAAAATTATCCAATTGAGGTGTAACATTATGAATTTTAGGCAATTGGATAATGAACACGTTGCCTAGGCTTGGGAACGTATGAAATCTCTTCTTAAGAAATGCCCTACACATGGTTTGACTAGCTGGATGGTTATCCAGACTTTTTATGCAAGCTTGAACTTTACCTCGCGGAACCTGTTAGATTCGGCTGCGGGAGGAACCTTTATGTCAACTACACTTGGTTCTGCCACAAAACTTCTCGATGAGATGATGACCAATTATTCCCAATGGCACACCGAACGCGCTCCAACAGGTAGGAAGCTAAATTCCGTCGAGGAAATTACCTCTCTCAATGACAAAGTTGATTTAATTATGTCTCTACTTACCAAGCAACCCTCTATTGATCCTCATGATGTTCCTTTAAATTCTTTGGTTGCTCAGGAACAAGTAGATGTGAAATTAATTGCTAGAAACAACTTTAATAAATAATGCTTATAGGGGCAACTTTGCTAGTAATCCTAGACCGTTTACATCCACTTATGGGAATAACAACACTTACCCTAGCAACAAAAACCCCACTTCTGAACTAGAAAGTATGCTTAGAGACTTTATCACTACCCAAAAAGCCTTAAACAAGAATGTGGAAGAAAATCTAGCTAAATTAGATAATCTTTGTTTGAAGGTTGACAGCTTGGCCCTTGATGTTGAGATGTTAAAAATTAGAACCTCTCCCCTTGAGGAGAGTAAGGCCACTCCTATTAATGCTATCTAGTTACAAATCAATGAAAATATTAGGATGATGGCTAAACTTAAAGAAAGATGGGCTAGAGAAAAAGAGGAAGAGAATAGAATTAAGAGCCTTCCTACACACCACACTGTTGCCCTATCCAAGTTGTTGAGGACACTGTAACTATTAACACCCAATGCACTCCTGGTCCCATTGGACCTATTAATGGTGATGCTAATACCTCAACCGTAGAAGAAGAAACTCCTATGAACATAGAGGGTTTCAAACAAGTGAGCCTAGATGACACTACTACCACCTTTGATAGTAGTGATATTGATTTTGATAGTTGCACCCTTTCAGAAGTTATCAGCTTATTACACAAAATGTCTAGAGACCCCCACACTAGCACACTTAATCTTGACTTCACGGAGCATATCACAAATGCTCTTATCAAAGCTAGGGAGGAGAAGATTAGGATAGAATCTTCCATACCTAGGAAGCTAGATGATGGTTGGGACCCTATGATAAAAAATCAAATTAAATAACTTCTCTTGCTATGCTTTATGTGATGTTGGAGCTAGTACCTCCGTCATGCCCAAAAGAATGTATGATATGTTTGAATTGATGCCTTTTGATTCATGTTCTTTTGGTGTTCTCCTTGTCGACTCTTCCGTAAAGAAACCTTTGGCAATGACAATTATGTTCCCGTTGATTTTATCATTATGGATATAGAGTGTGAACCTTTATGTCCAATTATTTTGGGACGTCCTTTTCTTCGCACCGTTGGTACTATCATTGACATGAAAGAGGGGAATATAAAATTCCAATGCCCTCTCAAAAAGGGGATGGAACACTTCCCTCGAAAGAAAATCAAGTTACCTTTTGAGTCCGTTACACGGGCTAGCTATTCTCTTTCTCTTGATAAAACTTGATTCTTCTTTTGCCTTATGCCTAGCTTAAAGGCGTAAAAGAAAGCGCTTGTTGAGAGGCAAGCCAAGATGTTTTTACTTCAGTTTTTAGTGGTCTTGATGATTTTTACTACTGTAGCAACATCATTGTATCTTTATTTTCAAGCTTTGTGCCAAGTTATAGCCTCATACGACAAGGGAAGTGAAAGTTGTGACATGCTGTCCAGAAAACAGATTCCGTCCTAGTGACGGGAAAAATCGGATCAAATCCCAAGTTCATCTTTTTGAGCTTAATTTTTTGCACAACGTTCTCCTTACAATCACGGAACTTTCGTATGTTCTGAGTTTTTTTTATTTGAGTTGCATAAGTGCCCATAAAAAATTCTTTACTACCTGCTATTCTGTGTTTCACAGATTCTACCACGTTTTGCCTCTCCTAACTTTTCCAAACCTTAAGCTTGATTTTTATTTGCAAAAACCTTTTGGAAATCTTGATAAACAGTAGCTCTTCAAGAATATCTTTATATCCAGTGGGGAAAAATTATTTATTAAGGGTACTAACCTCTCTAATCAGCTTATGATGAGTTGTGTATGAAGGGAGTTTTCAAGTGTGCGATGGAAGATGATGAAAGAAGATTAGGGAATGTCAAGCGCTCAAGCTTGGGGATGCCCCCATGCATCCCCAATAAATATCCAAGGAGACTCAAGCGTCTAAGCTTGGGGATGCCCCCGTGCATCCCCTTGTCCACCAACAATCATCAGTTCGTCCTTCGTCTCACTATATTTTTATCACTTCATGCGTTATGTGCTATGCTTGGAGCGTCTCGCTCTTAGGTTTTGTTTTTAGCTTTCTTTAGCTTTGCTTGCTGTTCATAACAAGTTAGGTCCCGTCTTACTTTGTGTGGGAGAGAAACACACTCCACTTTCAAAATCTATAACACATCATAGGATTCTTCATGCCTATCTTTTTGCGGATGTGTGTTCTTTATCTTTTCGTAGCTACTGTCATGTTTAGTTTTAGTTTTAGTTTGTCTTAGCAAGAGCCTTAGCTTTTGTTTAGATTGATGTTGGAACTCTCTTTAGTTTTCATGTCTATCTTGTTAAGAGAGTTGGTTGTTGCGCTGAGTTATGTCTTGTTTTGAAAGTAGGTAATTGAGGTTGCTATTTAATTTTAGTAGTAACTTTCAATAGTTTTTAGGTATTGATGTGAGTAATGTTTGAACTTTTGGTGTCAGGAGCTCTAGCCTATTAGTGATAGGTGTCGTATTTTGGGAAATCCGTGTTTATTTTCAAAAACCTACAAAAGTAGTTGAGAACTCTAGCTACTAGATGGATCACTACTGTTCTGAGGGGTCGGATATTAGAGTACACTCACGTACCATGAGTCGAGGATGCGCAAGAATAACCAAACCCCCATACACTCCTCCTCGGGGTACTTGTCTCTTTGTGAACCTCCTTATTAGATTGAGAGTTACCGATAATAAGTGCATGAGTTCTTCGGACTAATGTAAGTATTGAAAGTTGACACTTCCACCTCCTCATATTTGCTAGCCTCTCATGTGACGTGCATTGCCTCCTTCTCACTCCGAGAGTTGGCGTCACCTTCGCCGGTACTTCCAAACCCTTGGCATGATACGCTCTGTCATGATAAACCTCCTTATATCTTTCCTCAAAACAACCACCATACCTACCTATCAAGGCATTTCCATAGCCTTTCTGAGATATATTTCCATGCAACATCCACCTCTTCATGACTTGATCTTCATGGCATACGTGTTCTTGCTACACTGGCAACGTCATACATTGCATACATCATGATAGCTACATCTTCTTAATTATTTGAGTACCTTGTAAAGTGTGAAAGATCTTCTATACCATATTGTAAATTAGAGTGTTGCCCTTAAGTGAGGAAAAGATCCCAAAGTGAACAAAATAAAAGACACCAAAGAGGAAAAATGAGAGTTAAATAGAAAGAGCCATTGAGGCCACCAAAAAATACAAAAAAAGAGAAAAAGAGAAAAAGAAATAAAAAGAAAGAAAGGGGCAACACTACTATCCTTTTGAAAGATCCACACTAGTACTCCCTCTTATCCGTGTACTCCATAGAGATGATCATGCATATAGCTATGTGGGGACCTTCACACTATAGAACTTGGCTTGCATATTCAAAGGATGAGCCTCCTCAAAAGAGCTCTAGGTCTTCATGAGCGAGCAAGTTAGATGCACCCCCACTAGTTCCATTGGAGAGCTTTTCAGCTCATATGTGCATCCGTTGCATGGCAATCCCTACTCCTCACATCATATCTATCATTTGGCCTTCTCGCCTATGACTGCCCTCATTGATGTGAGCCTTTCTCACCTTTTTGACTTCCTCCTCCACCATATTCTCTCTTTGCCATCCTAGGTGTCAACTTTCGTTCTTACGCTCATCCATTGCATGAGTGCTCAAAATATCGAAAAGGAGTGGATCAAATTGACTTGTACCTGGCTAGTGGTCTGGGGACAAGCAGGAATTAAGCTTGGGGATGTTGATACGTCTCAAACGTATCGATAATTTCTGCTCGCTCCATGCATGTTTTGTGTGATATTGCTATGATCTAGATACACTTTCATACAATTTTGATCATATTTGGACTAACCTACTAACTCAGTGCACCCCAGTCCCAGTTCCTGTTTGTTGCTGTTTATCTATTCCAAGTTTCCCCCATATTAAAAATTCTCCAAAAATTCGGGAAAAATCGGATAAAAAATCAGCTCAACGGAGTGTTCCAGAAGCACCCAAGTGGGGCCAGAGGTCCACCACCAGGGGCCCAGGCGGCCACATGGCGCGGCCAGGGACCTGGCCGCGCCAAGGGGGGCGCCTGGACCCATGGTTGGCCCCTGGATGTCCCCCTTTGCCTATTTATTCTCCGTTACAGGGAAACTCTGAGGACAGAACCCTATTTCGCAAATTCTCCTTTCTTCCGCCGCTGCCGCGCTTCCATGATCGGGAGCACCGCCAGGACCCTTCCCGGCACCCTGCCGGAGGGAGGATCAACCTCCGGGAGCCTCTCCTCCACCATGGACGCTTCCCGGATGTGCCGTGGGTAGTTTACCTTGGACCATGGGTCCGTGATCAGTAGCTATGTGATGTTCTCCTCCCCTATTTGTTCTTCATGGTTTAGACCTCGTGAGCTGCCTACATGATCGAGGCACATATGTAGTTCTTTCTGCTTTTGCTATGCCGAGTTTGATGGGATCTGATGGATTATGAGATTATGTTCAGATTGTGATAGAGTAATATAATTGGTTCTTATCTTTTGTATTTTTGTTCCGAAGTAATTCTTGCATGTTTTCCGTTGCTATTTATTGCTTTGGCCAAGTGGTGGGTAGTGACTCCAAGAGGGAACGTTATGCTCGATTGTGGGTACGTGCCCCCTGATGACACGCTTGAGTGACAGAAACATGAGTCTAGGGGATGTGCTGTGGCCACAAGGGGGAAAACAACGGTGCTTGTAACTGCGGTTATAAGGATTGTTTACTTTACGCAAAGTTCTTTTAATGAAGTTGTCTGTTGCTTTGGGTTTACACTTTGGGTGGGGCTCGCAGCTTAATACCAGCGAGATGTTCTGGATAGATATCTCAAGGTGGATGATTAGTAGTAGATGCAGATGGATTTCAGTCTACTTATTTTGGCGTACTGCCCATGCTTTTGAGCCTCTTCCTTTCTTTTGTAGCATAGATAGCATTGAGGTGCGTTTATAATCCTGTCAATCGCCCTTCTGTAATTTGTTTACCTCGCATAGCAGTCTTATCGTCTCTTGGGAGAGAGACATCACTAGTGAACATCATGGGACCCCGGTCCATATTCTCATCACAATTTACATGCTCTTTTACTGTATTGCTTTTTTACTTTCAATTGCTATCGTTATCATTATCATGTGTTTTTTATCCTTTGTAAACAACAAGACCAGAGAGATCGACAACCTCTCTGAAATTCGTTGGGATCAAAGTTAATTGTGTTGTGTGAAGGTCCGCGTCAGGTGCGCCGCTGACACCTACTTATCATCGCCGGAGCCCTACTCGTCGATACACAACCTCGGTATCTTCACCGAGGGAAACTTGCTGCTACGCTGCATCTTACCTTCCACTTGGGGTAACCAACGAAGGGCGAGAGGCAATCCTCTCTCGCGTATCACACCCTACGGTCTGCAAAACAGTAGACATGATCAAGACACTCTCTTGATCAATGACCATCAGTTGGGCCTGATTACAATCCTAGATGCCCCCTGCGTTTCCATCGAATGAACTACATCGCTGTTGGATCCGTTAATGTTGAGTCCTGATTCCTTTGTGATACGGTACTTTGTTTTTCCAAGGTTTGATCATCGGTATCCAGTATACCTAGTTCACCCTCGTTATCGACAAACATGTTTAGTCGTTCCCGTGATATTACAACTCCGTGACCTAGTCACATGATTGCAATCTTTACGATGTAATATCATCGAGTGGTCCCAGAGTACCTATCCATCACTCGGATGGACAAATCCCGTTTTGATCTATTTGCATAATCATCAACATATATACTTCAGAATATCCAAGATACACCTTTATGGTTACCATGTTTCAGTGTAACGGTTAATGCACTCAAAGCATCCTGGTAGATAACAATTATATATGATCATCACGGTCTAAGGATCTGGTCACTATGTTATAGTTATCGCAATGTTGAACTATGTGACTGGATCAACACTTCTGGTGGGTGTGTGTCCATCATATCATTCTCCTAATGATATGAACTCATTGTCAAAAGACTGTTCACATCTCATGATCAGGAAACCTTGATCATCTATTGCCCAATGAGCTAGTATACTAGAGTTAACTAGGGACTTGGTTGTTTGTATACCACACATGTATCAAGGTTTCAACTTAATACAGTTATATCATAGTATAATACGTATTATGTTAATAAACATATTTTAGTTGCCTCTAGGGCACATTCCCAACAACTTTCACCTAAAAGGATTTAAAAAACCTATAGTTTACCATCATGTGCATCTATTTTCTAATGTGATTTGACCATTTTTTTCTCACAAAGGGGCTATAATGAAGCATCACATGCATCTATTTTTTAATGGGCTTGAACATTTCCAACGCTCGATGTAGACTCCAACATTGTCCCTGAACATTATAATGTTTGACGTAAACATGAAGAAATCCTCCAATTCTTTGAGATCAGTTCACATCATGAATTTCCATGGAGCTACAGCGAGCTATACATATTCTCCAGATTGATAAATTACAGTGAGCTACGTACACATACGTTTTAGACTTTATTTCCTCTTAATCTCATTGATCAAATGAAGTAGCGGGAAACACATCATTCTCGAAAGTGCAGACCAGAATGGAATATCCAGGTGTCAAAGAGCGTTGTAAATCTGAAATCAAGCAAAGAGTTGAAATGTCTCAACTGGAATAATATCCTAATCATTAGATGGCATAATACCTTTATTATCATACACATTGATAGTTACTAGAGAATCTATAATCTACACAAACAACAAACTGGAACACTGATACGTCTCAAACGTATCGATAAATTTTGCTCGCTCCATGCATGTTTTGTGTGATATTGCTATGATCTAGATACACTTCCATACACTTTTGATCATATTTGGACTAACCTACTAACTCAGTGCACCCCAGTTCCAGTTCCTGTTTTCTGCTGTTTTTCTATTCCAGGTGACGGGGATTATCCCCGGCAAGTCCCATGGTTAGGGACCCTGGGTTAGTCATAGAGATAGGCATAGGTTGGACGATACTCGTAGGCTAACAGGAGAAGCACTTCCTGCTCGATATTATCACGTGAGGGGGCGATTACAATGGAGTCCAAGGCGAGTTCTCGCAAGGCTAGGATGAGTGGATGCGTATTGAGTTGTCCTGGACATCTCCCCTCCCATCCTTTATATACTAGGCTAGGTCTCGGGGAGTCCGTACAGAGATAGTTTCCTAATTCTAGTCTTGCCTTGTACGCCAAGTTGCACCTTCCATGTTAGTCGCGGACTCCTACGTTGGTGCCTGGTTGGGCCAATCGTGGGCTTGTCGTAGCTTCCCAGCGGGCTTTCCATCTTCATACGCACCAGGTAGCCTTCCATGCAGGAGTCGTGGGGTCACCCCCTCGTCAGTAGCCCCCGAGTGCCTGGGGGACTCGAAGAGTCACGCAGAGACTCGAATTCATCTGCGCTCTTATTGTTTGTAAGAGTGGTATCGCCACGGGTCGCTGGAAGTTTTGAGCCATGCCAATATCTGTTTTGAGGGATTGCTAAGAAGAAAGGGCCCAAGGAGTCGACTGGTCGAGCCTTGGTGAATTGTGCTAGTGACAAATACCACAGTCGCCCAATCAAGCTCATGTCCCTCGACATGAACTTGGAACACTGGTGTCAAGCAAAGTCATGCCGCTGCAGGTCTTATAGGATCAATTGCCGCCAGTACAAGCACATAGCCTGAGCGTGTCCGCTCGGCTCTTTCTTTCATGCGAGCACATGGAAAAGTTTGGGAGTGAAATCGCTCTGCGGCAAGTCCCGTCCTGGCCGTTCTGCGCAGCGGGGTCTTACCTACACGCTAAGCTTGCGTGGCATCTGGGTACAGTGTGTCGTAGCCCAGGCATAATTGTTTTTTGTAGAGGCGCGGAGCCTGGTTAGCGATGCACCCACTTGGAATAAACGATCAAGTGAGCTGTTTTAGTCGTCACTCGCGGAGTTTGTAGTGGACTCAGGCGAGGAAAAATAAGAAAGCGCCCACTCGGAATGTCGTCGAGTGCACGGGTAAATCATGTCTGCTGAATTGCTGAGTCTTTTTTTGCGAGTAGTCACTCGAATGCTTTTCTGATCTTGGGGTGAGGGAGCACCCGAACTCTGAAAGTATGTTTTTTCTGCTGGTGCGAGTGATCACTCGAGCACATCTTTGCCTTCTCGGTGAGGGAGCACCCGAACTCAAAAGGGTACTCCCGATGGGAGTAAGAATTTTTTAGAGTCAAAAATTTTTGGACGAATACATGGCTTTTGGAATCTTTTGGTTTTTGTCCAACTACTTTTATCTTGATGTTTTCTTCTTGAGATACTGTGCTGATGTGCATCTTCATGCTGCTTGATGACCTGTGATGTCGCTTGAATTTTGATTCGTCGCGTCTTCTGGACCGTCATAATGATGGTTTGGACGTCATGCTGCCTGTTGGGTTCCCAAGGTTTGTATGGGAAACATGCGAGATTTGACGCGTCGTGTAAATAATGCTGACCGTGTGAAGGCATCTGCATCTTGGAATTCGTAACGCCCGGTCCGTTCGGTCTTTGATGCAATGATGGCACCGCCTGGGCTTCTGCGCGTTTTTCCTAGTTTTCCCTTGGATTGCGCTATAAATACTTCCTTTGGTTGTCCGTCCTTGGTATCCATTCTTCACATCTTTCCCTTCTGCTTCTTCTTCTTCACATGGCGCCCAAGCGTGGTAGTGGTGTAGCTGGGTGGGGCCGTGGTGTTGCTGGGCGAGGCCGTGTCCGCCGTGGTCGTGGTGGTAGGGCCCTTCGTTCCTCACGCGGTGGTCGTCATGGGGCTGCGTCTGTGCCTTCTTCTTCCTTTTCCCTGGAGGATGATTTCTGGCGCTATGATTTTCTTTTGCGTGTTCTTGGCCGGAATGCTTCCCGGGTTCCTCTTCCTGACTCGTTTGCCTCCATTTCTTCTGAGCGTGGCTTGAAGGGCTTCTGGCTCCGTCTACATGGATGTTCTCGTTCTTCTTCTTGGGTTGAGCTGGAAATTGATAGCTCGTCTTGGATTTTCCTTGGATATGGCTGGAGGGCATTTTATCATCAATTTAATCTTCGCAGCGGAGATAGCCTTTGCTGTCGTTTTGACGGCGAAGATACCATTATTATCCGTGCATTTGACGCTGGTGGCAACCGTCTGGATCCGTACTGCGAGGAAACAATCAGCGGTGATTCTGATGGCTCAAGTGGTGGTTCCCCTGCTTGTCCCATGTCTTCGTCTTCAGCAGATCCCTCGGGCGATGGTGTTTGCTCTTCTAGTTCTAAGGAGGAACTAGACGTCAAACCAGTCGTCAAGCGGTAGCGGAAGTAGGCGAGGCACCTTGTAGAACTGGAGGACAACGAGCTTCTCCCTCGCCGGCTAGGTTGCTACTTTGTCTGTGATGATGCTCGCCTAGTTGTGGCACGAAAGTGCCAATTATCTCAGCATGAGCACACATGTAGAAGTTGAAATGTAGCCCGGCTTTGTAGTTCCGCGGGTCCTTCTGAACTGTCGTTTCGACTTCTTTGTAATGAAATGTCTTCGACTCCTTTGTAATGAGAATGTCTTCGACTCCTTTGTAATGAGAAATGTAGCCCGGCTTTGTAGTTCCGCGGGTCCTTCTGAACTGTCGTTTCGACTTCTTTGTAATGAAATGTCTTCGACTCCTTTGTAATGAGAATGTCTTCAATTCCATTGTAATGAGAATGTCTTCGACTCCTTTGTAATGAGAATGTCTTCGACTCCTTTGTAATGAGAATGTCTTCAACTTCTTTGTAATGATAATATCCTTGACTCCTTTGTAATGAGAATGTCTTCGTCTTCGACTTCTTTGTAAATGGGAAAATGTCTTCGCGGGTGCGCGCAAGCGCTCCCGATGGGAGTAGCCCCCGAGGCCGCGTTTGATTTGAAGAATCAGACGTAGGCTCTATGAATTTTTGT
Source organism: Bromus sterilis (assembly GCA_950022295.1). Taxonomy (NCBI): domain Eukaryota; kingdom Viridiplantae; phylum Streptophyta; class Magnoliopsida; order Poales; family Poaceae; genus Bromus; species Bromus sterilis. Next base: position 81,175,820 of record OX465601.1, on the reverse strand, counting down.
CTCACTAGTTTGTAGCTATCTTTGAATTTTTCCAAGCTTGGATCGGGTGCGCGTCAGCGCTCCCGATGGGAGTAGCCCCGAGTCTTTAGGCGACCGCTTGCGATCGGGTGAAGACTAAAGAATCGTGCGCTTTTGATGTAACTTTATTTTGCCTGAGCTTTGTTGTTTGGCAAGAGTCGCTTTTTTAGCGGGGATAACGTCTTTCAAGGGAAGTTTTTATGCTCGAGTCCCCGGGTCTTTTTAAGTAAAAGTCGCGTTCGCGAAGATAGCGTCTCTCGGGGGGAATTCTAGGCTCGACCCCCTGAGTGATTTTAAGTGAAAGTCGCGTTCGCGAAGATAGCATCTCTCGAGGGGAGTTCTAGGCTCGAGCCCCCGAGTGCTTTTAAGTGAAAGTCGCGTTCGCAAAGATAGCGTCTCTCGGGGGGAGTTCTAGGCTCGAGCCCCCGAGTGCTTTTAAGTGAAAGTCGCGTTCGCGAAGATATCGTCTCTCGGGGGGAGTTCTAGGCTCGAGCCCCCGAGTGCTTTTAAGTGAAAGCCGCGTCCGCGAAGATAGCGTCTCTCGGGGGGAGTTCTAGGCTCGAGCCCCCGAGTGCTTTTAAGTGAAAGTCGCGTTCGCGAAGATAGATTCTCTCGGGGGGAGTTCTAGGATCGAGCCCCCGAGTGCTTTTAAGTGAAAGTCGCGTTCGCGAAGATAGCGTCTCTCGGGGGGAGTTCTAGGCTCGAGCCCCCGAGTGCTTTTAAGTGAAAGTCGCGTTCGCGAAGATAGCGTCTCTCGGGGGGAGTTCTAGGCTCGAGCCCCCGATCGCTTTTTTGAGTAAGGTGCTTTGGGCAACATTATTTTATTCCTTCAAGTTTTACATGGGTTGCCGATCGGTGCTGCTGCCGATATCTGGATGATGTCTAGAGGACTATGGGTAGAACGAGCGTAGGTTCGCTATGTTCCATGGATTTCCCACGTCCTCATTGGTCTTCGGGTTCTTCAATCTGTATGCTCCTCTTCCTATGACTTCCGAGATGATGAACAGTCCTTCCCATTGTGGGGCTAGTTTGTGCACTTTTTCCTTTATTAGCCGTAGTACAAGGTCTCCTTTGTTGAACGATCTGGTTCGCAGGCGACTGCTTTGGTATGTGCGCAACTTGTCCTGGTATCCTTCAGATCGTGTGATGGCTGTGTCTCGTGCTTTGTCTGCCATGTCTTTGTCGTTCTGTAGTGCTTCTTCTGCCTCTTCCTCTTCGTACGCTGAGATTCTGGGTGCTCCGAATTTTAGGTCGTGCGGCAGCACTCCTTCTGCCCCGTATACCAGGAAGAAAGGTGTATACTGGGTCGAGCTATTTGGGATGGTGCGCAGGCTCCATAGAACTGCGGGGAGCTCCTCTATCCAGTTTCCTGCGGCTTGTTCGAGTGGTGCTAGGAGTCGCTTCTTTATTCCTCCGCATACTAGGCCGTTTGCTTTCTCCAGTTGGCCGTTGGACTGCGGGTGTGTGACTGATGCATAGTTGATTTTGATGCCCAACTCTTGACAGAAGTTTTGGAATTCTTCTTCTGTGAAGTTTGTACCATTGTCTGTGATGATGTTGTGTGGCACTCCGAATCTGAAGATGATTGATTTGATGAAGTTGACTGTTGTAAGGGCAGTTGAGCTGGTGATTGGTACTGCCTCAATCCATTTGGTGAATTTGTCGACTGCGACCAGTAGGTGTGTTCTTCGTCCTTTTGAGGATTTCTTGAGTGGGCCTACCATGTCGAGTCCCTATGTGGCGAATGGCCACGATAATGGTATGGTTTTGAGTTCCGAAGCTGGGGCGTGCGGCCTGCTGGCGAACTTTTCGCAGGCGATGCAACGCCGTACGATATCCTCTGCATTTCTCATGGCAGTCGGCCAGTAGAATCCTGCCCGAAAGGCTTTTGCCATGAGTGATCGACTGCTGGCTGATGACCCTCAACGTAGAGGGATCTATTGCAGTGTTTTCGATAAGTAAGGGTGTCGAACCCAACGAGGAGCAGAAGGTACTAGCAAGTGACTTTGGTAAGGAGGTAACTGCACGCACTAAAAGATAACTTTTTAGGGATTTTCTTGGTATAAGTGACAGGATAGTAAAAACTAGCAAAGTAAAAGATACTGGATAGTAAAGAGTGGCCCAATCCTTTCTGAGCAAAGGAGAGGCCTAGCAACTGAACTTATAAAAGCTAAAGTGTTCTTGAGGACACACGGGAGAGGTAGTCATGTGCTTTCGCCATATTCTGTATCGGTACTATGTGCTGTGTTGATAAGTGTTGAGTGGGTGGATCTATGATAGTACACCCTCTAGACTAAGATAAGTGTACTCTTATGATTAAACTCCTTGCAAGCATCCGCAAATACAAGGTAGTAATTAAGGAAAAAGCCTAACCATAGCAATACGATCGGTGATCCATTGTTCCCTTGTGCAAAAGCGTGCAAACTGGGGTTCAGGTTTCTGTCACTCCGGCAACCCACCGTAAGCATTCTTTGTACACAATGTATCCCCCTAGGTCCTTGAAATGGCGAAGTGTTGAGTTTTCGACTCACACAACACCACTAGGAAAATAACAACACAACTTAAATATCAACCAACACATATTACTTCAACATCATATGACTACTAACAACTAGACTTCTCCCATGTCCTCAAGAACTAAAGTAACTACTCACAAGACATAAAAGAGATCATGATCAGTGGGGATAAATAGATGATAAACAATCTGAACACTATAATATTTCTCCAACAAAACTCAATAGCATTCACCACAAAGTAGTAATCAACACCGATAGAGTAGAGAGGATAGATAGTACGGATTACAACGCGAGTTGCAATTGTGAGATAAGATTGGATGAAGATGCAGATGGTGATGATGATGGGGATGATGTTGATGATGATCTCGATGATGCCCGTGATGATGGTGATGACGATGGCGACGATCTCCCCTTCCGGGAGGTGATCTCCCCGGCGGAATCTGCCCGCCAGAGATGGCTTTCTTCTCTGTAGGTTTCCGCCACGGAGCGGCAGCGGAACTCCAAAAACTCTCCTCTTTTTAGGGTTTTTGGACGACGAGGGGTATATAGGCCAGAGGGGGGAGCCGGGAGTGTTCCCGGGGGTCCAGGCGCCCTCCCGGCGCGACCAAGGGTGGGGCCGCGACAGGTGGCCGCCTGGGCACCCTGTGGCCCCCCTCTGGTCGCTCTTTTGCGTGTCTTCGTGATCCTGCTAGAAAACAGCCTCCATCGATTTTCAGGTAATTTGGAGGTGTTCTTCTTCAGCAACTCAGTGTCCACTTTTTACCGCTGAATCCTGCGTCTGCTGCTTCGGCACCGGAAAGTTGCAAACTGTGTAAAATAAGCCAAAACAATATAAGGATAGCTTCATATCATGAAATATATCAATGAATAAGAAAGAATTACTATATAAAATAGTGATGCATTTTGGATGTATCAACTCCCCCAATCTTAGACCTTGCTTGTCCTCAAGCGAATACTGAGCTCGATAAACCTGTCCACAAGTTTAGAGAGTGAAGTGTCGATAAATAAAATACGAACAAGAAGCATCAAGGTTTCTCCATCAAATTCAAGCATCCTCAACAGCAACCTCAACTCATAAGGCCCTCATGAGAAAGTAATAACAATTATAATCAAAAGTAGGGCTGAGGAAACTCATCAAGTTATGGCAAGCATAACCTTGGTCAAAGGACAACTACAAACAATTTGAAGCTTTTGAAAGGACATGTTAATAGTCATGAAGTGCAAATGCTAACCCAAAGGAAGATGCTTGCTAGGCAAAAACTTTCGCAAACAACTTACTTATCAAAAGATAATGTCAACTAGGATATGGCATGGCAAAAATTAATGCAGCTCTACATGGATGAATCCTCATCAACATCAAATGTCTGTTCTCTTAGGGAAAAGAAGGAAGTGGGAAAACTGACTCAGCATGAAAGTGGAAGAAAGGCCTTGTTAAGGGCAAGCAGGGAAAACTCATGTGCTATCCTTAAATCAAACAGAATAAAAATAGATTTTGGGGCGGTGCATAGTTTGTCAACGAATGCTAATAGATAGCTCAATTAATTCTCAAGATGTACAAGTTTCGAGGAACGGCTCCCAAGTGAGGACGATCACATCCCCTTAATCTCCTTTTTTTATCACTGCCAGAGTTTCTGATTTCTCATAGACCAAGCGTGAAGGAGGGTTTGTTTGTTATATTATCTTTCGATCTCGGCGCACCCATGCCAGTTCCTCCTCGTATTATGGGTTTGCATATTAGACATGAAATCCTGGGGTAAAACTTGTCCAACTTAAGAAGATCATGAATTACCTACTACTTCCTCATGAGCTAAACAAGAGGCACAAAACAGAAGATTTTGAACATTTAAGGATAACACATAAATTCTATACTTAGAGGAGTGGTAGGGGAATACCACGAATAGGAAGGTATGGTGGACTCACATGGAAGGTAAAGGTTTCAGGGTATGGATGCGCAAGCAGAAATTTACTTGGCAAAGAGTTTTGGCTAGCAAAGGCTTTGAGAGAACAGACAATTGATGCTAAATTAGATGCAAAACATATAAGGCATAAACATTAAGGTAAGCATAACACATCAAGTTGTCTTCCTTGTCAACATAACACTTCAAGCATAATAACATAAAGGTTTTGGCTATGTCGCTACTTGAGAAAACATGCATGTTGTCAAGACCAAAGCTATGTGTGCCAAAATTAAATAAAGTTTTCAAAGCCATACCTGATATAAGGTCAATACTCCCCATAAGAATCGTCATATGATGCCGATTGCGTGAAGAGAATACCGAGTGCAGCGAAGGAACCAATAGACTTCTCATTAATATTCCATAATAGACGACTCCACACTCACGGATACAATCTCTCCACAGACGGAGTGATAGACCTCAATGCAAACACCTATTTCATATAATAAACTCCCTAGACATGATACGACTATATTGACTCTAAAAGACTAAGATAAAGATAAATATACCGGGCACTCCCCCAAGCTTGGAACAAGCTGAGGGGATGCCATTACCCGAGGAGATTCATTCCTCATCCTTGTTCTTCTCAATAAGGTACTCCTTGGCGAAGCGCTTCCATGGCAGCTCCTCTCCAGTCTCGAAGGACAATCCCGTCTCCAGGATCCTGCACTCAGCACCTAAACCCATGCGCAGAAACTTTAGTTCATACGCACAGTTCTGGTTGTGCAGATCATAGATTTGTGCTTGGAGCTGATAAACTTTTTCTTCTAGTGCGGACAAACTTGACCACATCTCCTTCATCTCTTTCCTATGGGAATCCTCGATCTTGTTCCTGATGTCGAAGTTGGCTTCAACACCACGCTCCACCATCTTATTGAACTTGAATACCTCATGTTCCATCTCCTTCAGCCGCTCCTCGGTGCTCCCCTCCATGACTGGTCCCTTCAGATCTTCCTTGTGGAGAACACCGTCCTCCATACGAAGGACCTGGGGGTGCTTGTTCACCTCAGCGAGGTAAGGGTTGATGACGTTGACGATGAACTTGTCCTTGGGGGAACTTGGGGAAGCCATGGCACCTAGGTCTAGCTAAAATATTTCCTGGCAGAAACAGATCGAAAAGAAAACACACGAGATCGTGAGGTACATTGCCGGAACGATCCGAGCAAATATATAGCAAAAATTTCTGCAACAAAAGGAAGGCAACGAGCCAAAGTGGGGTCGGAGACGGAGTCCTGGGTGCCCAGGCGGCCTCCCGGCGCGGCCAGGGGGTAGGGTGCGCCAGGGGGGCGCCTGGGCCCCCTGGAGCTCGTCTCCGGCTCCACTTAGGCCTCGAGTTTTCCTAATTTTGCAAAAAATCATAATATGGAACTTTTATGGCGGTTCGCGATGTTTCCTTACCATAATACATACCTTTTCTTATTCTGCTTCTGTCGGTGTCTGAAACAGGACTGCAACATGTTCTTCATGAGTTGTTGTGCGTATTATATTTACATCAACATTGACGGGATCTCCCGCCATGTAATGCTTGAGTCTTTGCCCATTCACAACTTGAGGTTTGGTGCCTTCAAAATTGTTAATCTTAATTGCACCAGACCGGTAGACTTCTTCGATATGAAATGGCCCTTCCCACCTGGAAAGTAGTTTACTTGGAGAAAACCTGAAACGGGATCTAAACAATAAAACTTTATCACCAACATTAAGTTCACGTTTCAGAATCCTCCTGTCATGCCACTTCTTTACCTTTTCCTTGAAAATTTTAGCGCTCTCGTAAGCTTCACTTCTCCACTCATCTAGAGAAGTCAAGTTCATGAGACGCTTTTCACCAGCTAACTTTGGGTCAGCATTAATCTCTCTAACAGCCCAGAAAGCTTTGTGTTCTAACTCTAATGGCAGATGGCAAGCCTTGCCATAGACCATTTTATAGGGAGAGATGCCCATGGGGTTTTTGTAAGCAGTTCTATACGCCCACAAGGCATCTCCTAACTTATTTGACCAGTCCTTCCTATTTCTGTTAACTGTCTTTTGCAAGATCAACTTGATCTCTCTATTGGTGAGCTCAACTTGCCCACTAGTTTGAGGATGGTACGGTGACGCAATCCTATGATTGACATCGTACTTGGCTAAAGCTTTTCTAAAAGCTCCATGCATGAAGTGTGATCCTCCATCAGTCATGAGATACCTAGGTACACCAAACCTAGGCAAAATTACATCTTTGAGCATTTTCAAAGATGTTTTGTGATCAGCACTCTCAGTGGGGATTGCTTCAACCCACTTGGTCACATAATCAACAACTACTAAAATGTGAGTGTACTTGTGTGAAGAAGGAAAACGACCCATAAAATCAAAACCCCAGCAATCAAAAGGCTCAATCACTAGTGAGTAATTCATAGGCATCTCATTCCTCCTACTAATATTCCCAACTCTCTGACATTTATCACAGGCTAAAACATAATTTCTAGCATCTTTAAAGAGAGTAGGCCAATAAAAACCTGATTGGAGAACCTTATGCGCGGTCCTCTCACCGGCGTGATGTCCTCCATAGGGACTATTGTGACATTGCTTGAGAATGTCCTTCTGCTCGTGTTCCGGTATGCATCTTCTCACGATCCCGTCTGGACCTTCTTTGAAAAGATGTGGGTCATCCCAAAAGTAATGCCTCAAATCATGGAAGAACTTCTTCCGTTGCTGAAATGTTAAACCTGGAGGCAAATACTTTGCAACGATAAAATTAGCATAATCTGCAAACCAAGGATCGGAAAGAGATTGTACTTTAACAACGGCAAGTTGTTCGTCTGGAAAACTGTCGTTGACTGGGATGGGATCATGCGGTATATCTTCCATCCTTGAAAGATTGTCCGCTACAAGGTTGTCTGCTCCTTTTCTATCTACAATCTGCAAATAAAATTCTTGAAGAAGGAGTACCCATCTGATGAGCCTTGGTTTGGCATCCTTCTTCGTCATAAGATACTTAATGGCAGCATGGTCAGTATGAATAATAACTTTAGAATCAACAATATACTGCCTAAACTTATCACAAGCAAACACTACTGCTAAGAATTCCTTCTCAGTAGTAGCATAATTCCTTTGAGCACTATCAAGGGTCTTACTAGCATAATATATAACATTCAACTTTTTATCAACCCTTTGTCCTAAAACAGCTCCAACAGCAAAATCACTAGCATCACACATAATTTCAAAGGGCAAATTCCAGTCAGGCGGTTGTACTATAGGAGCGGTTATCAACGCTTTCTTAAGAACTTCGAAAGCCTCCTTACAATCTTCATCAAATACAAAAGGAACATCCTTCTGGAGAAGATTAGTGAGGGGTCTCGAGGTCTTAGAAAAGTCTTTAATAAATCTTCTATAGAAACCAGCATGCCGAGAAAACTACGAATACCTTTAATGTCCCTTGGATAGGGCATCTTTTCGATAGCTTCAATCTTCGCCTTTTCCACTTCAATTCCCCTCTCGGAAATCTTGTGGCCAAGCACGATCCCTTCGTTAACCATGAAGTGGCACTTTTCCCAGTTTAGAACTAAGTTCGTATCCTCGCATCTCTGCAAAACTTTATTAAGATTGTGGAGACAGTGGTCAAAGGAAGTTCCATAGACGGAGAAATCGTCCATGAAGACTTCCATAATCTCCTCACAGAAACCATGAAATATTGCAGACATACATCTCTGAAAAGTAGCAGGGGCATTGCATAAACCAAAAGGCATACGCCTGTAAGCATAAGTACCATAAGGACAAGTGAAAGTGGTCTTCTCTTGATCGGCAGTGTTAACATGAATTTGAGAGAAGCCAGAGTACCCGTCAAGATAGCAGAAGTGGGTGTTTTTGGACAGCCTCTCAAGCATCTGATCAATAAAGGGCAGCGGGTAGTGGTCCTTCCTGGTTGCCTTGTTCAACTTCCTGTAATCAATACACATTCTATACCTAATAATAATTCTCTGAGGTATTAGTTCATTCTTATCATTAGGGACTACAGTTGTCCCTCCTTTCTTAGGAACACAATGAACTGGACTTACCCACTTACTATCGGCTATAGGGTAGATAATACCTGCGGCTAGAAGCTTGAGGATTTCGGTCCTCACAACATCCATCATCTTTGGGTTCAACCGTCGTTGATGGTCAACAACAGGTTTAGCATCGGGCTCGAGGTTGATAGTATGTTGACAGATAGATGGACTAATTCCCTTAAGGTCATCAAGGGTATAGCCAATCGCACCACGGTGTTTACGAAGTACTTCCAATAATCGCTCTTCCTCATATCCTGAAAGGTTAGAGTTGATAATAACGGGATATACTTTCTTTTCATCTAAATAAGCATACTTGAGTGTATCGGGAAGAGGTTTGAGATCAAACACCGGGTCTTCTTTTGGTTTGGATAAAATTCCTAAAGGTTCAACCGGAAGGTTGTGCTTCAGGATGGCAGGTTGTCTCAAGAAGATTTCATCAATTTCATTTATTTCTTGCATATGAGTATCATTCTCGTGGTCCTCCATGTATTGCTGCAAAGGGTCATTAGGGGGAATAGCAATAGAAGCAATACTTTCAATAATTTTATCATCATTAGGTAATTCAGTACCACGAGGCTGCTTGGAAATCTTAGAAAATTTAAATTCATATGGCTCACCATTGAATTCAACATAAACTTTACCTTTCTTGCAATCTATAATAGCTCCACAAGTTCTGAGAAAAGGTCTACCAAAAATAATAGGACAAAAACTATCTTGCACTGAACCAAGTACGAGAAAGTCGGTAGGATACTTTACCTTTCCGCATAGGACTTCAACATCTCTCACAATCCCAATAGGAGAGATAGTAGCTTTGTTTGCAAGATGAATAGTAACATCAATCTCTTCAAGTTCACAGGGTGAAATCTCACTCATGATCTCTTGATAAAGCGAATAAGGAATCGCGCTAGCGCTCGATCCCAGATCGCATAGCCCGTAATAATTGTGATCTCCTATTTTAACAGATACAACTGGTGTACCTGAAATTGGTCTTTTATTCTTGGCTGTGAAAATGTTAGTTGAAACAACACAAAAATTTATAATAGAATCTGAAACATCATTAGTAACTAAATCTTTAACCATAGCAACTTGAGGATCGACTCTGATCTGGTCCTCAGGTTCGCCTGTTCTTCTCTCACTTTTATTTATGATGCCTGTCACAAAAGAGTGCTCCCTTATCCTTAAAGGAAAAGGGGGTTGTGCATATATAACTGCAGGAAAAATAGGATCAGCAACGTGAATATCAATAGGTACTTCTTTGAAAGGCTTATGGTACTGATCCTTCTTCATCTTAGAAGAATCAACATGAGAGGCAAAATTCTTACAAAAATCAATCATTAGATGGGAATCCAGACCAATCTTAGAGCAAAAGGTATTGAAATAATCAGTCTTCACATAGCTCTCAATATAATCATGCTCATAATTTATAGCAGGTTCAATACCTTTATCGATTTCCCAATCTTCAGTATTCTTCTGGATCCTTTCGATGAGATCCCATCTTTCTTCCACGCTCTTTGTCTGAAATACCCCGCTAGAGGAGGTATCCAGCCTTTCCTTATCCTGACGAGAAAGCATGGCATAAAAATTTGTAAGTATAATATCTTTGGGGAGCTTATGGATAGGACATTTGAACATTAGGGATTTAAGTCTCCCCCAAGCTTGAGCGATGCTCTCTCCGTTGCGAGACCTAAGGTTATAGATGTAATTCCTGTCTCGATAAACTTCATGAAGAGGGTAAAACTTTGTATAAAAGAGAGACATATGCTCTTCCCAATTAAGAGAATGTGAGTTATCGAGGAGCTTATACCAATCTGAAGCTTTGCCTGTAAGCGATACGGAGAATAATTTCTTCATAACGAACTCCAGTGACACACCTGCAAGCTTGAATAATTAACATAGTTGTGATAAATATAGCAAGTGTTCACCTGGATGCCTGTCTCCTGCATAGCGATTAGATAGAACATAATCGATAATACCAGATGGTATCTTATAAGGCACAATTTCAGTAGGGGTAGGAGTAACTACCTTAGCGGTGGGGCGGCTCCCCGAGAACAATGATCCAAGAGTACGGGTGTTCATAATGACAAAAATAGCAACAACAAAACTAAAACAGAAATATAAAAACTTCCTTACCAGCTTCACTTACTAATAGCACTACACTCCTCGGCAACGGCGCCAGAAAACGTAGCTTGATGACCCTCAACGTAGAGGGATCTATTGCAGTGTTTTCGATAAGTAAGAGTGTCGAACCCAACGAGGAGCAGAAGGTAGTAGCAAGTGACTTTGGTAAGGAGGTAACTGCAAGCACTGAAAGATAACTTTTTAGGGATTTTCTTGGTATAAGTGACAGGATAGTAAAAACTAGCAAAGTAAAAGATACTGGATAGTAAAGAGTGGCCCAATCCTTTCTGAGCAAAGGAGAGGCCTAGCAACTGAACTTATAAAAGCTAAAGTGTTCTTGAGGACACACGGGAGAGGTAGTCATGTGCTTTCGCCATATTCTGTATCAGTACTATGTGCTGTGTTGATAAGTGTTGAGTGGGTGGATCTATGCTAGTACACCCTCTAGACTAAGATAAGTGTACTCTTATGATTAAAATCCTTGCAAGCATCCGCAAATACAAGGTAGTAATTAAGGCAAAAGGCTAACCATAGCAATACGATCGGTGATCCATTGTTCCCTTGTGCAAAAGCATGCAAACTGGGGTTCAGGTTTATGTCACTCCGGCAACCCACCGTAAGCATTCTTTGTACACAATGTATCCCCCTAGGTCCTTGATAAGGCGAAGTGTTGAGTGTCGACTCACACAACACCACTAGGAAAATAACAACACAACTTAAATATCAACCAACACATATTACTTCAACATCATATGACTACTAACAACTAGACTTCTCCCATGTCCTCAAGAACTAAAGTAAATACTCACAAGACATAAAAGAGATCATGATCAGTGGGGATAAATAGATGATAAACAATCTGAACACAATAATATTTCTCCAACAAAACTCAATAGCATTCACCACAAAGTAGTAATCAACACCGATAGAGTAGAGAGGATAGATAGTACGGATTACAACGCGAGTTGCAATTGTGAGATAAGATTGGATGAAGATGGAGATGGTGCTGATGATGGGGATGATGTTGATGATGATCTCGATGATGCCCGTGATGATGGTGATGACGATGGTGACGATCTCCCCTTTCGGGAGGTGATCTCCCCGGCGGAATCTGCCCGCCAGAGATGGCTTTTATTCTCTGTAGGTTTCCGCCACGGAGCGGCGGCGGAACTCCAGAAACTCTCCTCTTTTTAGGGTTTTTGGACGACGAGGGGTATATAGGCCAGAGGGGGGAGCCGGGAGTGGCCCCGGGGGTCCAGGCGCCCTCCCGACGCGGCCAGGGGTGGGGTCGCGCCAGGTGGCCGCCTGGGCACCCTGTGGCCCCCCTCTGGTCGCTCTTTTGCGTGTCTTCGTGATCCTGCTGGAAAACAGCCTCCTTCGATTTTCAGGTAATTTGGAGGTGTTCTTCTTCAGCAACTCAGCGTCCACCTTTTACCGCTGAATCCTGCGTCTGCTGCTTCGGCACCGGAAAGTTGCAAACTGTGTAAAATAAGCCAAAACAACATAAGGATAGCATCATATCATGAAATATATCAATGAATAAGAAATAATTACTATATAAAATAGTGATGCATTTTGGACGTATCACTGGCATGGTGTCCGCAGGTGCCTTCGTGAATCTCCAGTAGTAGGGCTTTGCCGTCTTCTTCGTCTATGCACTTTTGGAGTACCTGAGAGATGTTGCGCTTGTAGAGCTTTCTATTAATTACCGTGAATGCTTTAGATCGTCGACTGATGCGTCGGGTGTCAGAACCCCAACTAGGGTAAGTGCTAGGGTTGTTTGATCCCTTTGCATCATGAAAAATTCAAAAAGAATTTCAAAAATGGGGAAAAGAAAAGCCCTGAGAAATTATTTGAAATGGCCAGATAAAAATCTTTTTCCAAAAATCATTTGAATGATTGGAAAATTCCTATAAATGATGCTGATCATTTTAAAAGTGGTTTGGGTATTTTTCCCATACTCATGGAATTTTCTAATATTCAAATAGTGCTCTGGAAATTAAAGTTTACCCCTATTTGAATTGAAATTCAAATTAATTGAATTTCAAAAATGTCCAAATTATACAAGTGGCTTGCTACTGGCCACCTAGGGTTTTTAAAAATATTTGGACATTTTTATAAAATGCTATGGTATTTCTATTACCAGAGCAAAACAAATAACAGAAAAGCTAAAAAGAAAAAGAAAGGAACAACCTACCTTGTGCCCACAGGCGAGGCCCACTCACCTGTAGCCGGCCCAGCCCAGCCGCCTCCTCCTGTCGTCTTCCTCCCCGGCGCCCGAAGCAGCTCGGTGGCGAGCCGAGCGCCGTGGACGCCACCGAGGCCCTCTGGAGCCTCCTCTTCTTCCCCCAGGACGCCACGCAGTTGCCCAGAAGCTGCCCGCACCTTCCCCTTCCTCCAGCTCACTCTCCTCCTCTCCCATCGTCGTTCTCGCACCCGCCCGAAGTCCAGCGCAGAGCGCCGCCGTGAGCCCGCGCGGCCAGAGACGTCCATCGGCCGGGAAAAGCTGACCAGGAGAAGCGCCGGTGTCGCCTTCGTCTTCCAGCGCTCTGAATCGAGCCCCAACGGCCCAGACGATGACGCCCTGTTCAACCTCTCGCCGCCGGCCGCCGTGGACCCCGTCGAGAAATACACCGCCACCGCGCCCTCCCAACTCTCGTCGTCGACGCCGTTGCATCCGGGGTGAGCCCCTCGTTGTTTTCCCCTTTCTCCCGCTCTCCCCCGTGCCTCGTGCCCGTTTTTCCTCTTTCGCAGTCGCCGGCCGCCGCGGGAGCTCGACGTCGGCCTCGCTCCGGTGCCTCCCGAGGTCGCCCACCTGCTCCCGAAGACCCGCACGAGCGAGGGCTTCCTCCCAGTGCCCTCCCCTCCTCCTCCCGTGGCCTCTAACTCGCTCCGGCGACCACTCCGCCGTGCCCGAGGTCACCGGCGGCTAACCGCCGGCAGGCCGGTTTAGTTAGTGCCTAATGACCCCCCTCTAGCCCAATGACAGGTGGGCCCTGCCCCTAATTAAGCTCCTGTTAAATTAAATCAAACCGGGGGGATTAACCACTGAGACTGACAAGCCGACCCCACTGGTCAGCCCCCCCTGACGTCACCCCCACGTCAGGCTGACGCAATAAACAGTTTCCAGAATTTTAAAAGAATTAATTTAATCCAGAAAATTACAGAAAATTCCAGAAAAGGAGTTAAACTTGGGAAATTCATAACTAATTCATATGAACTCCAAATATAACAAATAATATGTCTAAAAATATCAGAAAAATCCAAGGATTATGAATATGGGCTCTGTTTTCATGTTTGACCAATTAAAATTGGGTGAACAGTGCAAAACATCCATATGGCTTTATTTCAAATTCAAAATTGAAGCACATTTGCAAATGACTTTGCATTTGACTTCTTTTAAATGGAATTGTACCCACATTGTGACCAAGAACATCACCATTTCAATATTGATCATGTGTTTGATGCATTGCAAATAAATTTATACCTTGTTTGATTGGTTGCTCGATAGAAGTGCAACCGGAACCGGAGGCCACCCCCTTCGTTGAAGACCCCAATATCGAACCTCGTCAGCAAGGCAAGCAAACCCCTTTGATCATGTCTATAAAATCCTATTTTCCCTCTCAGTCTCGCTTATGCATGTTTAGGAGATCACCGAGACACGTTCTTTCGCATAGTTGAACCCATTCCGATGCATGACCTATCATTCTGTCACCGTATTAAGCAAACCACAATCCTAGCAGATATAGGAGTTGATTGATGAGCATGTGGCCCCTAAAACTGTTACTGCTTTTGCTGCTTAGTGATACAATGAGGATGTTTTGATTGTGAGTCGGGATGGAATGAACACAGTGGTGTTGATGAAAGTGAAACGTGTTGGTGAATCCACCCTAAACAAAGGTGAACGATGAGAGGCTGTGAAGGAGTACACAGTGGGTTGTCTCGTTGAACACTACCCTAGGCCCTGAGTTCCTGTTTTGTGATCCAAGACAAAGAGTATGACCACATGTAGGGTTTTATGGGAGCCCCGTTTGGCCTCTTTACGTACCCGATCCAGTCCTGGAGTCACACTAGATTCGGGCTTTCCATTTGATTTATGTATAGATATGTGGGTGAACCTGTGAGGCAGTGAAACCATCTGGCAGAGGTGGCGTCTCGGTCCCTTACATTATCTGAGTCCGTTTCGTGGAACCGGCCGGACTCTCGAGCGGTGCCAAACTCAGGTAGTCGACTCCTGGATTAGAGAAGGTGATGTGAGGTTAGTGCCTTGGTTTCATCCACGTCCGACATCCGCTTGAAGGATGCCAAGAACGAGGCGATAAGTGATGACACGCGTGTGAAGATGTACACCCCTGCAGGGTTAATGAACTATTCGAATAGCCGTGTCCGCGGTTATGGACTACTTGGAAACCTCTACTTGATCATAGACAACTTGAATGGATACTTATAAAACTCGCAAGATAAGCGTGAGTGCTATGGTATGTTTCCTCGTGGGAAGTCGAGGAAGTAACCATAGTGGTGTATTTGTTTGGAGATGTAGTGGACTCGTGTACGCTTCTTACCTCAAGTCTGGTACTCGTAGTTCAGGATTAGCCAAGTCAAAGCTGGCACTTCTGCATGATGAATCCCCACCTCCTTTACCTTGATACTTGAGCATGAGTAGTATAGTTCTGATGTAAGTCTTGATGAGTACGACTTTGTACTCACGTTTGCTTATTCTATGTTTTAGATGAGAACCCGGAATCGATGGAGTCACCTTCGTGAAGCTCGATGTTGACCTTGGTAGTATAATCCCAGACAGCAGTCTGGTCCCTCGTGGAAGGGCATGTTTGTTGTACAAGGCTTCTCTAAGCCATTTGTTAAACTTGTCTGTACTCAGACCTAAATTGCTTCCGTTGTATGATGTAATGTTGATCACAGACATGTGATCTTTGTATGCTCTATGTGTATATCAATAAAGAATACTTGTAGAGTTATGTGATGATACCTGCTGTTCATACTAGGCATGTGTGTTGCGTGTATGTTTATAACATGCATGTCTTAGTATGGGTTTTCGAGACCTTAGTTGTGATCTGGCTGGCGGTCTTTTATACACCAAGTGGCCCTTAGATGTGCGCAGCTTGGGGCATCGCGATGCGATTTCTCGTGACTATGTCACGTGCAAAATTTGTTGTATGATCGAGCCCGCCCTAGATCCCGACTAAGTGATCGGGCTGGAGTAAGTTTATGTAAGAGTTAGGATCCAATCGATAACATGGTTGAGGTGACTTGTCTATGAGTATGGGATTCACCACCCATAAGCATTTAGACTTGTGAGCGGATGTTGAGGACCCATCTCAGTTGATCATCCGGCCTGAATGGGATGCCCCTCACGTTCGATGCTTACCGAGAACGTTCTGTGCTTGGCCTTGTCTGCTTAGACAAGTGGGTACGGTTCTCGGCTCTCCATGTGATTGTATCGTGACTGGAATTACATACGCTAACCCCGGGTCCCGACAGACTTGGTATCAGAGCAGGACTGTCTGTAGGCTTATCAAACCCTTGGTCGAAGTCGAGTCTAGGATTCTATAGTTATATAGTTACTTGGGTATAAAGGGAACAACGTAAGGCTTCTTTTTCTCCTTATCCTCATCGATCTGAGTTCTGGGTCACCCTTATCTTTTCTACGGGATGATAGGACTAGGCTCATCTATGTCTTACTAGAACATCTCGTTGTTTGCATCCTTGTAGCCGTAGGAAAGTTGTGTTCAGTTGTCTAGAGTCGTTGTGCTTCCTATTTTGAGACTTCCAATGTAAGTGTTGTTGTTATGTTGTGAGAATTTTCATTCCTCTTGCAATTATAGCCGTTATGCTGTCCGAGTCATTCCAGGTTTCTTCATAATCTGATGCCTTTGCAAAATCCTTCTCCCTATTTCGGTTGTCTTTCCAGAAGATTTGTTAGGTGGCATTCCCGACAGTTCTCTAAGTTTGTTGGAGGTTTTGTTATAGAAACCTTTAGTGATTCAATTGCAGTTCTTCCTCCCAGTTTAGATGTCTTCTAGCCAGAAGGACCACACTAATCATCGTGTTGGGGTACTTTGCTACTCTGACATATCTGTTGTAGCCCCTAGTAAACCTTGGTCATCCTCTAGGAAGCTACCCAGTGATCCAACCTCTTAAACCTAGCCACCCGACAGGTGTGTAGAATTCATAGTGGATCTTATACCAGGCACAGCCCCAATTTCCAGACGCCCATATAGAATGGCCCCACATGAGTTAGCGGAGCTAAAAACCCAACTTGATGCTTCGTTGGCAAAAGGCTTCATCCGCCCTAGCTCATCGCCATGGGGTTGCCCCGTTCTGTTCGTAACGAACGAAGAAAGATGGAACAGAAAGGATGTGCGTAGACTATCGCCCGCTAAATCTAGCGACGATAAAGAACAAATACCCACTGCCCAGGATCAATGATCTTTATGATCAACTTGCAGGATCCTCTGTCTTCTCCAAGATGGATTTGATATTAGGCTATCATCAAATCAAAATCCGAAACGAGGACATTCCAAAAACGGCTTTCACTACTCGTTATGGTCTTTACGAGTATACCGTCATGTCCTTCGGTTTAACCAATGCCCCCTCCACATTCTCGCGCTTGATGAATTCGATCTTCATGGAGTACCTAGATAAATTTGTTGTAGTTTATCTTGATGAAAATCTCATCTACTCGAAGAACGAAGAAGAGCACGCAGAACATCTTAGGTTGGTATTGATGAAACTTAGAGAGCACCGCCTTTATGCCAAGTTCTCCAAGTGTGAATTTTGGCTACGAGAAGTGACCTACTTAGGCCACGTGATTTCTGCGAAAGGTGTTGCAGTCAATCCCGAGAGAGTTCAGGCCGTCCTTGACTGGACTCCACCTGAATCGGTTAAGAAAGTTAGGAGTTTTGTTGGCTTAGCAAGCTATTGCCGCCGCTTCGTCGAGAACTTTTCTAAAGTTGCAAAGCCTCTTACTGAACTCCTCAAGAAAGATAAGAAATTCCAATGGACCCCCAAGTGCGAGGAAAGCTTTCAAGAGCTGAAAAGAAGATTGACTTCTGCACCCGTACTTGCACCTCCAGACACCAAAAGGGATTTCGAGATCTATTGTGATGCTTCACGGCAAGGGTTAGGATGCATACTTATGCAAGATCGACATGTGGTAGCTTATGCTTCACGCCAGTTGCGGCCACATGAAGAGAACTATCCAACCCATGATCTTGATTTCGCTGCCGTAGTTCATGCCCTGAAGACTTGGCGACATTACCTCCTTGGTAATTGTTGTGAGATTTATTCCGATCACCAAAGCCTCAAATATATTTTCACCCAGCCAGATCTTAATCTCAGGCAAAGACGCTGGATAGAGTTGATAAAAGATTATGACTTAGGAATTTCTTACACCCCAGGCAAGGCCAATGTCATGGCTGATGCACTAAGTCGTAAGTCGTATTGTAACAACCTCATGTTACAACAGTATCAACCACTTCTTCATGAGGAATTTTGCAAGCTCAATCTTGAGATAGTTCCTCGTGGATTTCTTTTCAACTTGTTGGCGAAACCAACCCTTGAGGATCAAATCATAGCCGCCTAGAAACAAGATAGTAGTATTCAAGAGATCAAGCAGAACATTGTTAGCGGAGTTGCTAAATGTTTCTCTGCAAATGATCAAGGAACGATATTCTTTGAAAATCGTTTAGTAGTTCCTGAAAATGAAGACCTAAAGCAGCTGATCCTTAAGGAAGCTCATGAAACTCCCCTCTCAATTCATCCCGGTAGCACAAAAATGTACCGAGATCTACGCCAGAGATTTTGGTGGAACCGGATGAAGAGAGACATTGCACAATTTGTTGCTGAATGTGATGTTTGTCGTCGTATTAAGGCAGAACACCAAAGACTTGCTGGTACTCTTCAACCATTGTCTATTCCCGAGTGGAAATGGGACAAGGTCGGTATGGACTTCATCACCGGCTTTCCAAAAACCCAGAAAGGAAATGATGCCATCTTCGTGGTCATTGATAGACTTTCCAAAGTTGCTCACTTTCTTTCTGTTCGCGAGTCTATAACTGCTAGTCAGTTGGCGGACTTGTATGTCTCTAGAATCGTGTCTCTTCACGGTGTTCCTTTGGTGATCAATTCTGATCGTGGTAGCCTTTTCACCTCTAGATTTTGGGAAAGTTTTCAAAATGCTATGGGAAACTCATCTATCCTTTAGTACAGCTTTCCACCCTCAATCTAGCGGTCAAGTTGAAAGGGTTAATCAAATCTTGGAAGACATGCTCAGAGCTTGTGTTATCTCATTCGGAAAGAATTGGGAGAAATCTCTTCCATTTGCCGAATTTGCTTATAACAATAGCTATCAATCTAGTCTGAACATGGCTCCCTTTGAATTTCTCTATGGACGACGATGTCGAACACCCCTTAACTGGTCAGAAACCGGTGAAAGACAACTCTTTGGACCGGATATGATCAAGGAAGCAGAGGAGCAAGTTCGCATTGTTCGTGATCGATTGAAAGCCGCTCAGTCTCGTCAGAAAAGCTACTATGATCGTCATCATAGAAAGGAGAGCTACAATCTGGATGAGAAGGCTTACCTTCGGGTTACTCCTCTGAAGGGAACCCAAAGATTCGGTATAAAAGGCAAGTTGGCCCCAAGTTACATCGGACCTTTCCGCATTCTAGCTAAACATGGAGAAGTTGCCTACCAACTTGAACTACCCCCTCACCTTTCCCGAGTACATGATGTATTCCATGTGTCACAACTCAGGCGTTGCTTCAAGGACCCCATCCGCGAAGTCGACCATGAAGCGCTTGATCTCCAAGATGACCTTTCTTATCGAGAGTACCCTGTTCGTATTCTTAATTCCGCAGAGCGTGTCACTCGTCGTCAAAAGATCAAGTTCCTCAAAGTGCAATGGTCACATCACTCCGAGAAAGAAGCAACATGGGAAAGAGAAGACCGCCTCCGTGCCGAGTACCCCTCCTTCCTCCCGACGACTTCTGAATCTCGGGACGAGATTCTTTTGAGTGGGGGCGAGTTGTCAGAACCCCAACTAGGGTAAGTGCTAGGGTTGTTTGATCCCTTTGCATCATGAAAAATTCAAAAAGAATTTCAAAAATGGGGAAAAGAAAAGCCCTGAGAAATTATTTGAAATGGCCAGATAAAAATCTTTTTCCAAAAATCATTTGAATGATTGGAAAATTCCTATAAATGATGCTGATCATTTTAAAAGTGGTTTGGGTATTTTTCCCATACTCATGGAATTTTCTAATATTCAAATAGTGCTCTGGAAATTAAAGTTTACCCCTATTTGAATTGAAATTCAAATTAATTGAATTTCAAAAATGTCCAAATTATACAAGTGTCTTGCTACTGGCCACCTAGGGTTTTTAAAAATATTTGGACATTTTTATAAAATGCTATGGTATTTCTATTACCAGAGCAAAACAAATAACAGAAAAGCTAAAAAGAAAAAGAAAGGAACAACCTACCTTGTGCCCACAGGCGAGGCCCACTCACCTGTAGCCGGCCCAGCCCAGCCGCCTGCTCCTGTCGTCTTCCTCCCCGGCGCCCGAAGCAGCTCGGTGGCGAGCCGAGCGCCGTGGACGCCACCGAGGCCCTCTGGAGCCTCCTCTTCTTCCCCCAGGACGCCACGCAGTTGCCCAGAAGCTGCCCGCACCTTCCCCCTTCCTCCAGCTCACTCTCCTCCTCTCCCATCGTCGTTCTCGCACCCGCCCGAAGTCCACCGCAGAGCGCCGCCGTGAGCCCGCGCGGCCAGAGACGTCCATCGGCCGGGAAAAGCTGACCAGGAGAAGCGCCGGTGTCGCCTTCGTCTTCCAGCGCTCTGAATCGAGCCCCAACGGCCCAGACGATGACGCCCTGTTCAACCTCTCGCCGCCGGCCGCCGTGGACCCCGTCGAGAAATACACCGCCACCGCGCCCTCCCAACTCTCGTCGTCGACGCCGTTGCATCCGGGGTGAGCCCCTCGTTGTTTTCCCCTTTCTCCCGCTCTCCCCCGTGCCTCGTGCCCGGTTTTCCTCTTCCGCAGTCGCCGGCCGCCGCGGGAGCTCGACGTCGGCCTCGCTCCGGTGCCTCCCGAGGTCGCCCACCTGCTCCCGAAGACCCGCACGAGCGAGGGCTTCCTCCCAGTGCCCTCCCCTCCTCCTCCCGTGGCCTCTAACTCGCTCCGGCGACCACTCCGCCGTGCCCGAGGTCACCGGCGGCTAACCGCCGGCAGGCCGGTTTAGTTAGTGCCTAATGACCCCCCTCTAGCCCAATGACAGGTGGGCCCTGCCCCTAATTAAGCTCCTGTTAAATTAAATCAAACCGGGGGGATTAACCACTGAGACTGACAAGCCGACCCCACTGGTCAGCCCCCCCTGACGTCACCCCCACGTCAGGCTGACGCAATAAACAGTTTCCAGAATTTTAAAAGAATTAATTTAATCCAGAAAATTACAGAAAATTCCAGAAAAGGAGTTAAACTTGGGAAATTCATAACTAATTCATATGAACTCCAAATATAACAAATAATATGTCTAAAAATATCAGAAAAATCCAAGGATTATGAATATGGGCTCTGTTTTCATGTTTGGCCAATTAAAATTGGGTGAAGAGTGCAAAACATCCATATGGCTTTATTTCAAATTCAAAATTGAAGCACATTTGCAAATGACTTTGCATTTGACTTCTTTTAAATGGAATTGTACCCACATTGTGACCAAGAACATCACCATTTCAATATTGATCATGTGTTTGATGCATTGCAAATAAATTTATACCTTGTTTGATTGTTTGCTCGATAGAAGTGCAACCGGAACCGGAGGCCATCCCCTTCGTTGAAGACCCCAATATCGAACCTCGTCAGCAAGGCAAGCAAACCCCTTTGATCATGTCTATAAAATCCTATTTTCCCTCTCAGTCTCGCTTATGCATGTATAGGAGATCACCGAGACACGTTCTTTCGCATAGTTGAACCCATTCCGATGCATGACCTATCATTCTGTCACCGTATTAAGCAAACCACAATCCTAGCAGATATAGGAGTTGATTGATGAGAATGTGGCCCCTAAAACTGTTACTGCTTTTGCTTCTTAGTGATACAATGAGGATGTTTTGATTGTGAGTCGGGATGGAATGAACACAGTGGTGTTGATGAAAGTGAAACGTGTTGGTGAATCCACCCTAAACAAAGGTGAACGATGAGAGGCTGTGTAGGAGTACACAGTGGGTTGTCTCGTTGAACACTACCCTAGGCCCTGAGTTCCTGTTTTTTGATCCAAGACAAAGAGTATGAACACATGTAGGGTTTTATGGGAGCCCCGTTTGGCCTCTTTACGTACCCGATCCGGCCCAGGAGTCACAATAGATTCGGGCTTTCCATTTGGCATATGCATAGAAAAAGTATGAAGAAAAGGTTGCATCATCCTAGATATGTGGGTGGACTTGTGAGGCAGTGAAACCATCTGGCAAAGGTGGCGTCTCGGTCCCTTACATTATCTGAGTCCGTTTCGTGGAACCGGACGGACTCTCGAGCGGTGCCAAACTCAGGTAGTCGACTCCTGGATTAGAGAAGGTGATGTGAGGTTAGTGCCTTGGTTTCATCCACGTCCGACATCCGCTTGAAGGATGCCAAGAACGAGGCGATAAGTGATGACACGTGTGTGAAGATGTACACCCCTTCAGGGTTAATGAACTATTCGAATAGCCGTGTCTGTGGTTATGGACTACTTGGAAACCTCTACTTGATCATAGACAACTTGAATGGATACTTATAAAACTCGCAAGATAAGCGTGAGTGCTATGGTGTGTTTCCTCGTGGGAAGTCGAGGAAGTAACCATAGTGGTGTATTTGTTTGGAGATGTAGTGGACTCGTGTACGCTTCTTACCTCAAGTCTGGTACTCGTAGTTCAGGATTAGCCAAGTCAAAGCTGGCACTTCTGCATGATGAAACCCCACCTCCTTTACCTTGATACTTGAGCATGAGTAGTATAGTTCTGATGTAAGTCTTGCTGAGTACGACTTTGTACTCACGTTTGCTTATTCTATGTTTTAGATGAGAACCCGGACCCGATGGAGTCACCTTCGTGAAGCTCGATGTTGACCTTGGTAGTATAATCCCAGACAGCAGTCTGGTCCCTCGTGGAAGGGCATGTTTGTTGTACAAGGCTTCTCTAAGCCATTTGTTAAACTTGTCTGTACTCAGACCTAAATTGCTTCCGTTGTATGATGTAATGTTGATCACAGACATGTGATCTTTGTATGCTCTATGTGTATATCAATAAAGAATACTTGTAGAGTTATGTGATGATACCTGTTGTTCATACTAGGCATGTGTGCTGCGTGTATGTTTATAACATGCATGTCTTAGTATGGGTTTTCGAGACCTTAGTTGTGATCTGGCTGGCGGTCTTTTATACACCAAGTGGCCCTTAGATGTGCGCAGCTTGGGGCATCGCGATGCGATTGCTCGTGACTCTGTGACGTGCACACTTTGTTGTATGATCGAGCCCGCCCTAGATCCCGACTAAGTGATCGGGCTGGAGTAAGTTTATGTAAGAGTTAGGATCCAATCGATAACATGGTTGAGGCGACTTGTCTATGAGTATGGGATTCACCACCCATAAGCATTTAGACTTGTGAGCGGACGTTGAGGACCCATCTCAGTTGATCATCCGGTCTGAATGGGATGCCCCTCACGTTCGATGCTTACCGAGAACGTTCTGTGCTTGGCCTTGTCTGCTTAGACAAGTGGGTACGGTTCTCGGCTCTCCATGTGATTGTATCGTGACTGGAATTACATACGCTAACCCCGGGTCCCGACATCGGGTTTCTGCGACGTCTTGCGGTAGAGTGCCTTTGACTAGGAATTGAAGGAAAGGTTTTGCCCAAGCCGGGTCGTCGAGCGCTGCTGGTGCTTCGACTTCGGCTGCTTGATTGTTTGTATCTTCCGCTGCGCTTATTGCTGCCACCTGTGCTGCCTCATTAGTGTCGTCTTCTTCTGCCACTGCTTTGGGCTCTACTGGTTTTGCTTTTATTGATCTCTGATTGATGCTCTCGAGGAAAACGCCTGGTGGTATTGGTCCTCGAGTCGATCCGATGTTCGCGAGTTCGTTGGCTTCTATATTATTTGCTCTGGGTATGTAGTTGAGTTCGCAGCTGTCGAATCCTCCCTCTAGCGTGTTGTAGAGCTTCTGGTATGCTGCCATGTTGTCTGTGACTGCGTTACAGTCTCTCATCGCCTGCTGAACGACGAGGTTGGAGTCGCCATATATCGATAGGCGACTGGCGACGCAAGTTTTTGCCATGCGCATGCCGTGAATTAATGCCTCGTATTGTACTTCATTGTTGGAGGCGTTGCTGAAGTTGATCTGGAGGATGTATTTGAGCTTCTTTCCTTGGGGGGAGACTAGGACCACGCCTGATCCGGCTCCTTGCGGTCTTTTGGATCCGTCGAAGTACATCGTCCATGAGTTGGATAGGTCCGGGGGACCTGGTGTTTGGACTTCTGCCCACTCAACCAGGAAATCTGGGAGTACTTGGGCTTTGATTGTTGTTGGGTGTTTGAACTTCAGGTCTCGTGGGCTGAGCTCCATGTTCCACTTAGCGACTCGACCGGTCGCGCCGGGATTGTTGAGGATGTCCGCGAGTGGAGCACTGCTCACGATTGTGATGGAGTGTTCGTCTAAGTAGTGCGATACTTTCCTGGAGGTCATGATGATGGCGAGCAGGAGCTTCTGGTAGTGCGGATACCGCTGCTGTGGCTTCGTGAGTAGCGTGCTGAGGTAGTAGATTGGTCTTTGGATGCTCTGGATTTTGCCTTCTTCTGCACGCTCGACAACGAGCACTGTGCTCACGACGCTGCTGCGTGATGCTATGTAGAGATATAGCTTTTCCCTTTCTTTTGGCACCGCCAGGATTGGTGGGGTCGAGAGGGTCTCCTTCAAGTTTGCGAACGCACTGCTGGCTTCTTCGGTCCACTCGAATTTTTCTCCTTTTCTCAGCAGTTTGTAGAATGGTAAGGTCCTTTCGCCTAATCTGCTGATGAAGCAACTCAATGATGCGAGCTTTCCTGTGAGCTGTTGTACTCCTCTGATGTTGGTTGGCCTTTGCATCTTGGCGATTGCTTGGACCTTTTCGGGGTTTGCTTCGATTCCTCGGGCAGAGACCATGTACCCGAGTAATTTTCAGGTTGGGACACCGAACACGCATTTTTTGGGGTTGAGCTTGATCTTGTACTTGTTGAGGGCCACGAATATCTCGCGGAGGTCATTAAGTAGTGTGCTTGCGCTATAGGTTTTGATGACAATGTCGTCTACATAGACTTGTACGTTTCTGCCGATCTAGTCTCTCAGACATGCTTGCATCATTCGCTGGTACGTGGCCCCCGAGTTTTTCAGGCCAAAGGGCATTGTTTGGTATCAGAATACTCCGTAGGGGGTGATGAACGAGGTGTGCTCTTCGTCTTCTTCCTTCATCCTGATCTGATTGTATCCTGAGTATGCGTCGAGGAAAGATAGGAGGCCGCATCCTGCTATGGAATCGATTATTTGATCGATTCTTGGCATGGGGAAGTGGTCTTTTGGGAAGTTCTTGTTGATAGGCCCATAGTCGACGCACATCCTCAGTACCTCGGTGTCCTTTTTGGGGACTAGGACTGGGTTTGCTATCCATGTTGCTTTCTTCGTCTCTCGGATGAACTGTGCGTCGAGTAGTCGATTGAATTCTTCTCCGATTGCTCTGTGTTTAGGCTCTGAAAACCGTCGCGGCGCCTAATTTACTGGCTTCGTGCTTGGCTTGATGTGGAGCGCGTGTTCCGCGAATTCTCGTGGTATCCCGGGCATGTTGGCTGGGCACCAGGCGAAAAATTTCCACTCTTCGCGAAGGAAAGTCATGAGGGCGGTTGCTTGCTCTTCTGGAAGGTGGGAATATACGGGGACTGTCTTCTCTGGGTCTGTTGGGTGTACTTGGTGTGTGATCGTGTCGCTGTCGACGCTGAAGTCGCGGCCAAATTCTTTGGTCTCGCTTCTGTTTGCCAGTGGAAATATTTTTTTGTCCGTCACCATGGCTATTTCTTTTAGCTGTTGTTGGGCTCCGAAAGTGTCGAAGACTTTGTAAAAGTCGCGGTCGCACTGATCTGATTTGGTGAAGCTTCCTTTGACTGTGATGATTTCTGCGGACCCTGGCATCTTGAGCTTGAGGTATGCGTAGTGCGGAACCGCCATGAATTGTGCGAACGCTGGTCGCCCGAGTATGGCGTGATACTGCAACTTCCAGTCGAGCACTTCGAACTCCAGTGCTTGCTTTGCGAAGTTGTGTTTACTGTTGAAGATTACGGCAAGCTGTATTTTTCCGATGGAGGTGGCTGCTTCGCCTGGGACTACGCCGTGTATTGTGGTTCCTGACTGCTTCCAGACTGATCGTGGGATTAACATCTTGCGTACGGTGCTGGCAAAGATTATGTTTAAACTGCTGCCTCCGTCCATGAAGACTCTGTCCATGTCGTAACCTCCGATCTATGCTTCGAGGACCAAGGGTGCGTGCCCAGGCCTCAGGACTGCGGGCGGGTGGTCGCTCTGTGAGAAAGTGATGGTGGTCTCGGCGCCGCTCAGTAGGTAGGTTTCAGTTATCTTTAGGTCTTCGGCTGCTTCGGCCTGCAAGGTATAGGCATCTTGCTTTGCTTTCGGAGGTCTTCCTTCTTGGATCATGCAGACTCGTCCTAGGGACTGCGCGCTTCTTCGAGTGCGTTTGGATTCTCGCTCCTCCTTGAGGCTGTTGGAGAGTTCGGCGAATAGGAGGCAGTCTCCTAGTGTGTGTCTTGCTCTGAGATGTCCTCGACTGTCTTTGAAACAGTGGATCACGCAAGGTACTTCCAGTTGCTCTTTGGCTGTGAGTTTGCTGGAGCCGGCGTGCCTTCTTCTCCTCGAGATTTGGAAAATCGGCGAGTGGTCTTCCGCTCGGCTATGGAGTCTTGGGTCGAGTCCCGTCGCTGAGTGATTGGCTTTGGATGAAGTTGGCGAATTCGCCAGGCGTTCGATCTGAGTCGTAGTACTCTCCGGTCTGGGTTTCAGAGTCGCTGTCTTGGCGTGTGGTGGGAGTCCGGGAGGCGGTGGGTCGTCGACTGGTGGGCGAGTCTTAGGCCACGCGTTGCGATTCGTCGAATATGGTTCTTGAGTAGAGTCCTCGTGCTTGTCTTCTGGATTGTCGAGTTCTTTTCCTCCGGTGATGGATCTGACAGTCGCCGAGGTGCTGGACTTGGCTCGGCTGCAGGCTAGATGGTCTTGATGAGATGATGGAGACGCTTGTGGTGATCTTGAATTCCTCGAGCGAGCTGGATCTGGTTCTAGTCCTCGAGTCTTGATCTTCTGAGGGCGGGACCACCGAGATCGCGATCCCAACCTGTGTAGTTCCCACAGATGGCGCCAATTGACGGGGATCAGGCCCGGCAAATCCCGTGGTCAGGGACCCTGGGTTAGCCATAGAGATAGGCACAGGTTGGACGATACTCGTCGGCTAACAGGAGAAGCACTTCTTGCTCGATATTATCACGTGAGGGGGCGATTACAGTGGAGGCCAAGGCGAGTTCTCGCAAGGCTAGGATGAGTGGATGCGTATTGAGTTGTCCTGGACGTCTCCCCTCCCAGCCTTTATATAGGCTAGGTCTCGGGGAGTCCGTACAGAGATAGTTTCCTAATTCTAGTCTTGCCTTGTACGCCAAGTTGTACCTTCTATGTTAGTCGCGGACTCCTACGTCGGTGCCTGGTTGGGCCAATCGTGGGCTTGTGATGGCAAGAGAGTGTTAATACTCTTTAAGCCTCGTTGGTTACCGCAAGTTCAGAGTGAGATATAGTGCAGCGGCAAGTTTTCCCTTGGCAAAGATACCAAGGTTTGTCTCCCATAAGACTCCGAAGGATACAAGAAGGTGGTAAGGTGAACAACGGCGCCGAGGTTGCTAGCTTCACCTGGACCTGCACACAGATACAAATAACTTTGCTCCCAACGAGTACAGAGGAGTTGTCAATTCCTCCGGCCTTGCCGTTTACAAAGGATCAACGCAAGAGATAAAAGTGGAACTGTAAGTAAAGACTGAAAGGTGTAAACAGTAATGTGAAGATGGACCGGGGTCCCGTGATTTTCACTAGTCATGTCTCTCTCACAAAAGACGAAAAAAGTGCTAGCGAGGTAAACAAATTACAGCAGGGCAATTGACAGAATTATGAAGGCACCGCAATGCTAACTATGCTGCAAAGAAAGGAAGGGCTCAAAAGCAATGGGCAGTACGCCAAGGTAAGTAGAACTAAATCCATCTGCATCTACTACGAATCATCCACCTTGAGATATCTATCCAGAACATCTCGCTGGTATTAAGTTGTGAATCTCACCCAAAGTGTAAACTCAAAGCAACAGACAACTGCATTAAAAGAACTTTGTGTAAAGTAAACAATCCTTGCACCCGCAAGTACAAGCACCGTTGTTTTATCCCTGGTGGCAAAAACACATCCCCTAGTCTCATGTTTCTGTCACTCAAGCTAGACATCAAGGGGCTGAACCCACAATCAAGCATTGCACTCCCTCTTGGAGTTGCAATAAATCACTTGGCCAAAGTAAAATACGACAACGGAGAACATGCAAGAATTTACTAAAGAACAAAATATAAATGTAACATCCCAACTTTCTAAATTCGGATGTTAATAGATCATCATATGCATCTCATGCTGCTTCCGCATTTTTCTGGAGTTTTAAAATATTTTTAAACATTTTTCAACACATGGCAGTTCGCTGGAGAGGATATAAAAGGACTTATCCCCATTTTTAATTCATTAAAAAATAGTATAAAATATTTTTTGGAGACTTTTTAATTTTACTTTGGAGTTATAAATATTTTCTAAAAATATTTTGGGAATTTATTTATGCTCTGGAAAAGTTTTTAAATCAATTTTTGAAGTTTTTGGTATTTTTAAAATGCCAGAAAAGTATATTAAAATATTTAAAAATAAGTTGCAAAGTTTTTATTTTATTTTAATATTTTGGTATAGCAAAAAAATCAATTTTATTATTTGAAAAATATTGGCGAAGACGGAATTTTAAAATAAATTTCCGTGATTTTTCTAATATTTTTTTGGGCCAAATGGGCCTGTTCTGGTTTTTTTTCGCAGACCCATTTTGTATTTATCTCGGATTTAAAAAAAAAGAGGGATTAGGGGCTGGCTATAAATAGCCCCGATTAGGGCTAAATTATTTTCGCTTAGCGTTTTAGGTTAGCCCTAAACTAATCCGCGGGACCCGCCGCCGACGACATCATCGACGACGTCATCGCCGGGATCTCGCCGGACCACCGCGGAAGTTCGCCGGAGTTTCGCCGGAGTTGCATTTTTCGCCGTTTTCGAGGTAATTTTTCCGTAGCCGCCGTCACCACGCCTCCCGGAGCCGACCCCGCCGCCTAGCCGCCCTAGCCCTGCCGCCGCCGCTCGCCGGAGCAGCCGGCCGGAGCGCTGCCGCCGCCCGGTGCCTCGCGCCCGCGCGCCATGGCCGCGAGCTCCTGGCCGCCGCGCCCGCGCCCCTGGCCTCACGCACCCACGGCCGCCGCCCGCCCCGGCGCGTCCCCGACGCCCCCGCGCCCGGCCGCCGCCGAAGCCTCTCCTGTGCAAAGCTAGCAGATGTAGATGTGATAGGTGGTACCGGCTTGCCGTTGGGTGTAGGTGACCTCTTCTGAAAGACTTCGTCTCAATCTTCGGGTTGAGTCCAGCGGGGAAAGTGTACTAACCTCTGCAGAGTAAAAACTAATCATGATTAGCCGTGTCCCCGGTTATGGACATCCTTGAGCTACTAGACATTACAGTTACTGGAGAATCTTGACATATGAATCACCATAATAATTTGAGTGGGCAAGATTAAATAAAGGGAGTGGTGTTGGAACTGGTGTGCCCAGTTCGTTCTTTAGTAGTAAGTTCAACTTAAAATTTTGACTAGTTTAGTTCAGGAGAAAATTGGATTTCTGCAAAACAAAACCATAAGCCTTTCCTTTGACTTACCTTGCATGTAGTTGTAGGTCATGTATATAAACTTTTCCGTGTCACTTGCCGTACAAATCAGATGTACTGACCCGTTGTCGGGCTGTAACCTTCGGTGTTGCAGGTTTTTCAGACGATTAGTAAGGTGCGTTAGGGGTTGCGAGTCTACACTCAGCATGTTCGCATGTGGCTGTTGATGGACTCCACGTTATTTGCTTTTGCTTCAGCTATAATTATATTGAATAAGCTAGCCTTGAGCTGTGCAACTTGTTATTTATTTACTCTGGATCATACGTTGTAATAATGATGCACTTGTACTTTGATATACATCTATAATACTGTGTGTGCCATCGAGTTCGATCCAGGGACTGGCACTTGAGCACAGAGACTTAAATTCTGTGTGAATTGGATCGCTACAGATGGTATCAGAGCAGTGTGTTGACTGTAGGACGTGACCCTAGAAAATGGAGTAGAAAAGCCATAGAAATAAAAATACTACTTTATATCACTCTGTCTTGTACTTACTTACCTCCTCTATGTCGTATTCATACCTGTTCTAATCTTGCCTTACCTCTCTTTGATATAGATGACCACTATTTCATACCGCGCTATGGCGTTTGGACCTGAGCTCAGGGGGATTTGCCACTTCCTGAACATCTACGCGCCAGTCTTTCAGCCGGACATCGTGGAGACAAGGGGAGCTGATGACTACTGGAAAGTGGAGACTTTCATCCTTGGAAGCATGGAGAATGAAGAAAGGGTGATTACGGAGTCCTTCGAGGTGCATGCCCAGGAGAAGGAGTGGTGTGTGCGCATGGCCGCTCACATAGCTCTTGGACGCATTGTGGAGACGTATTACGCCCGACTAAAGGGTACGGTGTACGCAGAGATGGCCAAGGTTCTCCCATCGGGGAACATAATACCAAAGAGGTTCAGGTATGTGCCTGGGGCCATTTGGCCAGGTACAACCAGCTACATCATCCAAAGCCTGGAGAAGCACATTCATTTCCTGGAGAAGTGCACTCAGTTAGACCTCTACACCATCACTGAGTTGCAGCAGAGGAACACCAGGCTCAAGAGGGACAACAACAAGCTGAAGAAGGAAAAGTTGGAGATGAAAGAAGAGATGACAAGGCTGAAGGAGAAGATGAAGGCCAATGGAATTGAACAACCAGAAAAGGAGCCAGAAGTAGACACCTCGGCAGAAGAAAGGGAGCCGAGTCCCAAAAGGCGCAACCGCATTAGCGGGCGTGATTACCGCATGCTGTTTAGCAAAGACAGCATTAAGAATTACTTCGTCGAGAATTAGTGCTCTACCATTATCGTGTTAGCGTATTTGACCATGTCGACTTATTCGGTGTGGAAATACTAGGTTGCTTGATATACTCTTATGTTATTCGTGATTGTGTTGAGGATCTTATATCAGTTATAAAAGATATTTTAAACTATATGGTGTGATATGTGATGGTTTTCCGTATGAGTGTATTGGTTGATGATTGTTATATGTTTGATGCTATGGTGATATTGATTGGTGAAGTTGATTGGTGATATATGTATTGTATATATAATGCTTGCCATGATCATCATAAGCATATGGGTAGGAGTATATTTCCCTAGCTACTTTCTGTCTAAATCTTACCTATTCTTACCCAACAGATGCCGCCAAGACGTGATCCCACGGGGAATGAAAACAACAACAATGGAGTGCCAGCTTATATGCAGCAGCTACTTCAAGGACAAGCTCAGCTGATCAAGTTGCTCACTCAGAACATGGGCAACAACAACAATGCGCCGCCACCACCACCACCTGTGGACACGCTTGCAAGGTTTCTGAGGTTGAATCCTCAGAGGTTCTCTAGCACTCCAGAGCCCATAGTGGCAGATGACTGGCTTCGTTCAGTGGGCCGGAATATGGAGACTGTTGGCTGCACTGAGGCAGAGAGAGTGAGGTTTGCCTCACATTTGCTGGAGGGTCCTGCCGCTGCTTGGTGGGACAACTACTTGCTGACTTACCCCATCGACACCATCACTTGGGGCGCAGTTCCAGGCTGCTTTTCGCGCCGCACATGTTTCAGCAGGCGCCATGAGCTTGAAGAAGAAGGAGTTTCACAGTTTGCGTCAGGGAGGCCGTTCAGTGGCCGAGTATGTTCAGGTGTTCAACAAGCTTGCCAGATATGCTCCAGATGATGTCAGGAATGATGCTGCAAGGAAGGAGAAGTTCTTGGAGGGGTTGAACGATGAGTTGGGAGTCCAGCTGACAGTGGATACTTTTGCTAACTGCCAGGCGCTCATAGACAAAGCTATTGTGTTGGAAGGAAAGCAGCAAGCCATTGAGAACCGCAAGAGTAAGTACAATTACAACAATGGTGGAAAGTATAACTCTGGACCGAAACAGAAGCCACGCAATTCTTATGGTGGCAATGGAGGACATAACCATGGACATAACCACAATGGTGGGAATGGCCATGTTCACAATGGAGGGCACAACCATCATGGTGGGAATGGTCACAACCATAATGGCCACAACCACCACAATGGTAACAAGAATGGAAATGGAAATGGGAAAGGAAATGGAAATGGAGAGAACTACAACCAGAACCATCAAGTGGTGAATGCTCAGAAGGACCTTAGTCGAGTTCAGTGTTTCAAGTGCAGGAAGATGGGACACTACTCCAACATGTGCCTGGAGAACAAGGACAACAATGGGAATTCTGGATTCAGCAAGCCCAATCCTTTCAACAAGGGGCATGTGAACCATTTCAACGTGGAGGAGATCTATGATGAGCCAGATGCTGTGATTGGTAAGTTCTTTATCAATTCAGTTCCCGCACTTGTTCTTTTTTATCCTGGTGCATCGCATTCTTTCATATCGAGGGTATTTGTGGATAAGCATGAGTTACCTACCGTAATTCTTAAGTCATCTATGCTCATAAGTTCACCGGGAGCGAAGATGTCAGCTAGTTTGGGATGCTATCAGTTGAGCCTAGCCATAGGGAAGCATGTTTTTCCTACAGATTTGATTGTGTTGAAGTCACAAGGGTTGGATATTATTTTGGGAATGGATTGGTTAGCCAAGTACCAAGGAGTTATTGATTGTGCCAGTCGGTCTATCACTCTCAGTACACCGAGTGGACAGAAGATCAGATATGTGTCCAAGTATAAGCATCAGCACGCCCAGGTGAATTCTCTTAAGGGGGGTAGCCTGGATGATGTGCGTGTTGTGAGGGAGTATCCGGATGTGTTTCCGGAGGAGTTGCCAGGTATGCCACCGGATAGGGAGATTGAGTTCCTTATTGATTTAATACCAGGAACTGGGCCTATTGCTAAGAGACCGTATAGGATGCCCGCTAATGAACTTGCAGAGTTGAAGGAACAGATCAGAGAGTTGCAAGAAAAGGGGTTCATTCGCCCAACTCGTCACCTTGGGGATCTCCAGTGTTGTTTGTTGAGAAGAAGGATGGAACCCAAGGGATGTGTGTTGATTACCGTTCTCTGAATGATGTTACTATCAAGAACAAGTATCCTTTACCTGTGATTAATGATCTATTTGACCAGTTGGAGGGAGCTTGTGTATTCTCTAAGATTGATCTTCGTTCTGGTTATCATCAAGTGAAGATTCGGGAGAAAGATATTCCGAAGACTGCTTTTACTACGAGGTATGGGTTGTATGAGTATATTGTTATGTCATTTGGATTGACTAATGCTCCTGCATACTTCATGAATATGATGAACAAGGTGTTTATGGAGTTCTTGGATAAGTTCGTTGTGGTGTTCATTGATGATATATTGGTGTATTCCAAGAATGAGCAAGAGCATGAGGCACATTTGCGTTTGGTATTGGAGAAGCTCAGGGAGCACAAGTTGTATGCCAAGTTCATCAAGTGTGAGTTTTGGTTGAAGGAGGTCGGATTCCTTGGACATGTTGTGTCAGGAGAAGGAGTAGCTGTGGACCCATCTAAGGTTTCAACAGTTACAGAATGGGAGACACCCGCGTCAGTTGGAGACATTCGCAGTTTCTTGGGTCTTGCAGGATATTATAGGAGGTTCATTGAGAATTTCTCCAAGCTTGAGAAACCAATGACTGAGCTGTTGAAGAAAGAGAATAAGTTTGTTTGGGTGAGGCATGTGAAGCCAGCTTTCAGGAATTGAAGAAACGGTTAGTAACTGCACCTGTTTTATGTTTGCCTGATATACATAAGGAATTCCAAGTATATTGTGATGCATCTCGTCGAGGACTTGGTTGTGTTTTGATGCAAGGAGGTAGAGTTGTTTCTTATGCTTCTCGTCAGCTTAAGAACCATGAGCAGAACTGTCCTACACACGATTTGGAGTTAGCTGCAGTTGTTCATGCATTGAAGACATGGAGGCAATATCTTGTTGGTAATCATTGTGATGTTTTTACTGATCATAAGAGTTTTAAGTATATCTTTACTCAGAAGGATTTGAATCTCAGGCAGAGTAGATGGCTGGAGCTTATTAAGGATTATGATTTGAATGTGCAGTATCATCCTGGTAAAGCGAATGTGGTTGCTGATGCATTGAGCCGTAAGAGTCATATTAATGTTGCTAATGTTGAGGATATGCCACGTGAGTTATGTGAGCAGTTCAAGAATCTCAGGTTGGAGATAGTTCCTAAGGGATATGTGGCAACATTGGAAGTGAAACCCAATCTGTTGGAAAGGATCAGAGAAGCTCAGAAGAGTGATGCAGAAATTGATGAGATAAAAGTGAAAATGACCAAGGGTAAAGCAGAGGGTTTCCGTGAGGATGAGCATGGAGCCATTTGGTTTGAGAAGCGCTTTTGTGTACCGCAAGATGCAGAGATTAGGAAGTTGATTCTTCAAGAGGCACATGATTCACCTTATTCTATTCATCCCGGAAATACCAAGATGTATTTGGATTTGAGGGAGAGATTTTGGTGGCCTAGCCTGAAGCGAGAGATAGCGCAGTTTATTGCTGTGTGTGATGTTTGCCAGAGAGTCAAGGCTGAGCATCAAAAGCCAGCAGGTTTGTTGCAGCCTTTTATACCAGATTGGAAGTGGGATCAGATAGGTATGGACTTTATTACTGGGTTACCCAGGACTCGGTCAGGATATGATTCTATTTGGGTGATTGTTGATCGTTTGACCAAGGTTGCTCACTTCATTCCAGTGAAGACAACTTATAACAGTGCCAAGCTAGCCAAGATTTATATGTCCAGAATCGTGTGTTTGCATGGAGTTCCAAGCAAGGTTGTGTCTGATAGAGGTACTCAGTTTACTTCGAAGTTTTGGCGTCAGTTGCATGAGACTTTGGGCACCAGGCTGGAGTTCAGTACAGCGTTCCATCCTCAGACAGATGGGCAGACCGAGAGAGTCAATCAGATCTTGGAGGATATGTTGAGGGCTTGTGCGTTGGATTATGGTTCGAGTTGGGATGACTTACCGTATGCTGAATTCTCATATAACAACAGTTACCAGGCTAGTCTTCAGATGGCACCATTCGAGTTACTGTATGGAAGGAAGTGCAGGACTCCGTTGATGTGGGATGAGGTTGGAGAACGTCAGTTGTTTGGACCGGACCTGATCAGAGATGCCGAGGAGAAAGTCAAGTTGATCCGTGATAGACTGAAGATAGCTCAGTCCAGGCAGAAGATTTATGCAGATGCTAAGCGCAAGGATGTAACCTATGAGGTTGGAGACCGTGCGTATCTCAGAGTTTCACCAATTCGCGGAATCAAGAGGTTTGGAATCAAGGGCAAGTTAGCACCACGTTTTGTGGGGCCTTACAAGATCTTGGAGCGCAGAGGAGAGGTAGCTTATCAGTTGGATTTGCCAGAATCTTTGTCAGGAGTTCATGATGTGTTTCACGTATCCCAGCTGAAGAAGTGTCATGCAGAGATGGCAGATATTCCTTTGAGAGATACAGTGCCACTTGAGGCAATTCAGTTGGAGAGCGACCTGACTTATGAGGAGAATCCTATAAAGATTCTAGAGACTGCCGAAAGAGTTACCCGCACCAAGACGATCAGACTATGCAAGGTTCAATGGGATCATCATACCGAAGAGGAAGCAACTTGGGAGCGTGAAGAAGATCTGAAGCAAGACCACCCGCATCTCTTTGCTAGCCAGCCCGAATCTCGAGGACGAGATTCATCTTAAGGGGGGTAGGTTTGTAAAATCCCAATTTTCTAAATTCGGATGTTAATAGATCATCATATGCATCTCATGCTGCTTCCTCATTTTTCTGGAGTTTTAAAATATTTTTCAACATCTTTCAACACATGGCAGTTCGCTGGGGAGGATATAAAAGGACTTATCCCCATTTTTCATTCGTTGAAAAATAGTTTAAAATATTTTTGGGAGACTTTTTAATTTTACTTTAGAGTTATAAATATTTTCTAAAAATATTTTGGGAATTTATTTATGCTCCGGAAAAGTTTTTAAATCAATTTTCGCAGTTTTTGGTATTTTTAAAATGCCAGAAAAGTATTTTAAAATATTTAAAAATAATTTGCAAAGTTTTTATTTTATTTTAATATTTTGGTAAAGCCAAAAATTTAATTTTATTATTTTAAAAATATTGGCGAAGACGGAATTTTAAAATAAATTTCCGTGATTTTTCTAATATTGTTTTGGGCCTAACGGGCATGTTCTGTTTTTTTTTCGCAGACCGATTTTGTATTTATCTCGGATTTAAAAAAAGAGGGATTAGGGGCTGGCTATAAATAGCCCCGATTAGGGCTAAATTATTTTCGCTTAGCGTTTTAGGTTAGCCCTAAACTAATCCGCGGGACCCGCCGCCGCCGACATCATCGACGACGTCATCGCCGGAATCACGCCGGAGTTCGCCGGACCACCGCGAAAGTTCGCCGGATTGCGTTTTTCGCCGTTTTCGAGGTAATTTTTCCGGAGCCGCCGAGTAGCCGCCGTCACAACGCCTCCCGGAGCCGACCCCGCCGCCTAGCCGCCCTATCCCCGCCGCCGCCGCTCGCCGGAGCAGCCGGCCGGAGCGCCGCCGCCGCCCGGTGCCCCGCGCCCGCGCGCCATGGCCGCGAGCTCCTGGCCGCCGCGACCGCGCCCCTGGCCACGCGCGTCCCCGCCGCCCCCCGCGCCCCTGGCCGCCGCC
Source organism: Bromus sterilis (assembly GCA_950022295.1). NCBI lineage: Eukaryota > Viridiplantae > Streptophyta > Magnoliopsida > Poales > Poaceae > Bromus > Bromus sterilis. The sequence continues at coordinate 81,139,065 of OX465601.1, read as the reverse complement.
GCCCCCTGCCGCCCTCGCCGGCGCTCGCCCGATCCGAGCTCGGCCACGCCAAGCCATGGCCGCTGGCCTCTGTGTCCCCGAGCGTGGAGAAGAAGATAGGAAAAAAACTCAAATGCGTTTTCGAAAAAGAAAAAAAATTCAGATCTGGATCCAAACCGCCTGGGGACCCGATCGCGTTTTTCAGAAAATTTTATTTACGTCCGGGTCCTTTTTACAGTAGAGCACCCCGGTACCCCCGGTGTCACCCCGATACCGCTTTCGCGACTACTTTTTAACCGTAACTCAGAATTGGGCGATTCCAGTTGCGTTGCGACCGTGGTGAAATTTCCTAGCCAGTAGACCTAGTGTTACAGAAGTTTGAAGTTTTTAAATTTGGATCCCAAGCTGATCCAAATTTGAACTTCCGGCAGCCGTAAATTTTTACCGGTGCGCCCGTTTGCGCCGTTTCTTTTTGCGTTGGTTTTATTTTGACAAGTACTTTAAGTTTAGATACTGTTAGGCAAGTTTTTATACTGTTGTTTGAATGTTTATTATTGTTTGAGCATATTTGTATTGAACATATGATTGATTAGTGCTATGTTTGCTCTTATAGATTGTCTGGAGTGTGCCGCCTCGTTTTGTGAGGATTGTGACCGTCAGGACCAGCAAGAAGGAAAGTGATGCTTTGACCATACTCATACCTATATTTTCTATATGCATTATGTTAAGAAATATCACACTATTGCATGATAGGTAGTTTATTTTAATGTTGCTGCAAAACCAGTTAGGATAGCCAGATGTCTTGACTTGTCTACCGTAGATCAACCTAGCCGTGTTGTTGCTTTATTGCTATGCTTTGTAGACGTGGTTTGGGTTGTGTAAATTCATGGAGTGCATGTGAGATATTTAATAACTTGTGTAGCAACTGTTTAATAAATAGAAATTACTTCTGGACGGGCAGGGAGTGCTTCCTGGGGGCTCGTTCCTTATCTAAGGTCGAGACCAAGTTGTACCCCTAATGGTTGGTTTGGTGGTTGACAGTACGTCATGGTGCTATCCTCTGAACGTAAGTGGGCGTTGTCCAGGCTCAAAAAGATCAGACATACTTGGTGACTAGAAGCTTAAATGTACAGCCGCTGGCCATATGGGCTCTGGCTTAGTTGAGTATGATGTAGGAAGCCTCTCCCGTGCAAAGCTAGCAGATGTAGATGTGATAGGTGGTACCGGCTTGCCGTTGGGTGTAGGTGACCTCTTATGAAAGACTTCGTCTCAATCTTCGAGTTGAGTCCAGCGGGGAAAGTGTACAAACCTCTGCAGAGTAAAAACTAATCATGATTAGCCGTGTCCCCGGTTATGGACATCCTTGAGCTACTAGACATTACTGTTACTCGAGGATCTTGACATATGAATCACCATAATAATTTGAGTGGGCAAGATTAAATAAAGGGTGTGGTGTTGGAACTGGTGTGCCCAGTTCGTTCCTTAGTAGTAAGTTCAACTTAAAATTTTGACTAGTTTAGTTCAGGAGAAAATTGGCTTTCTGCAAAACAAAACCATAAGCCTTTCCTTTGACTTACCTTGCATGTAGTTGTAGGTCCTGTATATAAACTTTTCCGTGTCACTTGCCGTAAAAATCAGATGTACTTACCTATTGTCGGGCTGTAACCTTCGGTGTTGCAGGTTTTTCAGACGATCAGTAAGGTGCGTTAGGGGTTGCGAGTCTACACTCAGCATGTTCGCAAGTGGCTGTTGATGGACTCCATGTTATTTTCTTTTTCTTCCGCTATAATTATATTGAATAAGCTAGCCTTGAGCTATGCAACTTGTTATTTATTTACTCTGGATCATACGTTGTAATAATGATGCACTTGTACTTTGATATACATCTATAATACTGTGTGTGCCAGCGAGTTCGATCCAGGGACTGGCACTTGAGCACAGAGACTTCAATTCTGTGTGAATTGGGTCGCTACAATAAAAGAGAAGAACCAAATATATTACTCATCACAATCTGAACATAGTCTCAAAATCCATCAGATCCCAGCAAACTCAGCATAGCAACAGCAGAAAATTACAAAGGTGCCTCGATCATGTGAGGCAGCTCACGAGGTCTCGAAAGTGGAAGCACGAAGAGGGGAGAGGAACATCACATAGCTACTGGTCACGGAACCATGGTCCAAAGGGAACTACTCACGGTACATACGGTAGGCGTCCATGGCTATGGATGGTCTCCCGGAGGGGGTTCGTCCTCCCGGCAGGGTGCCGGGGCAGCTTCTCAAGGCAGCCTCGATCTAGAAACAGCGGCGGCGGCGGTACAGAGGCGAGTTCGCGGAAAAGAGATCCGTCTTAGGGGTTTCCACCTCGAGGGCTAAATATAGGCGAAGTGGGGCACCGAGAGGGGCCACGGGGCAGCCAGGAGGCTCCCTGGCGCGGCCTAGGGTGGGGCCGCGCCGGGGACCCTTCTGGAGTCCCTGTGGTGCCCCCCCCGCCTTCCCTCTTTTGGTGTTTGCGGAAGCTTCCGTGTCGCTGATTTTTTTAATCTGATTTTTCCGGATTTTTTGGAGCACTTTTAATGGCCGGAAAACCTGAAATACAAAAACAGCAGAAAACAACAACTGGCAGCTGGGTGCACTGGGTTAATAGATTAGTCCAAATATGCTCAAAAGTGTATGAAAGTCCAAGCAAATCATGGGAAAGTCACACAAAACATGCATGGAGAAAACAGAAATTATATATACGTTTGAGATGTATCAACATCCCCAAGCTTAATTCCTGCTCGTCCTCGAGTAGGTAAATGATAACAAGCATAATTTCTGTGGTGACATGCCACACAACCATAAAAGGACTTTTAAGTAAAACAATCAAAGCATGCAATTCAATTCAAGTCTTAACAAGCAAGAGTTTATATTAGCATTGACACAAGCAACAAAAGAACAAAAGGTGCAAGAGCTCTCGTTGTTCGTGAATCGAATGTCTCCAGATGGTGTTTGCGTGCAAGCAGGGGATTGGGAAATACGAGATAAAAAAGGTTGTTCAGAACAACTATCTACTAAAGTTTCACACTTAGTCTCCTTTGGATTCTTATCTTGACTCGTCCCCAGACCACTAGCCAGGTACAAGTCAAACTGATCCACTCCCTTTCGATATTTTGATTACTCATGCAATGGATGAGCGTGAGCAAGAAAGTTGACACCTAAAAGGCAAAACAGAAAGAAGGTGGAGGAGGAAGACAAAAAGGTGTGAAGGCTCACATCAATGAGGACAATCATAGGCGAGAGAAGGCCAAATGATAGATATGATGTGAGGAGTAGGAATTGCCATGCAACGGATGCACATGTGAGCTAAAATCTCTCCAAGGGAACTAGTGGGGGTGCATCTAACTTGCTTGCTCAAGAAGACCTAGAGCTCGTTTGAGGAGGCTCATCATTGAAATATACAAGCCAAGTTCTATAGTGTGAAGTAGCTATATGCATGATGATGATCTCTATGGAGTACAAGGGATAGAGGATGAAGTACTAGTGTGGATCTCTCAAAAGGAATAGTAGTGTGCCCCCTTCTATCTTTTTATTTTTATTTTTCTCTTTTTTCTATTTTTTTTATTTTTTTGGTGGCCTCAACGGCTCTTTCTATTTAACTCTCATTTGTCCTCTTTGGGATCTTTTAATTTTGTCCTCTGTGGGATCTTTTCCTCACATTAGGGGCAACACTCTATATTTTACAAGAATATAGGAGATCATTCACACTTTACAAAGGTACTCACATAAAGAAGATATAACTATCATGATGCAAATGTATGACATGAAGATCAAGTCATGAGAAGGTGGATGTTGCATGGAAATGTATCTCGGAAAGGCTATGGAAATGCCTTGTAGGTAGGTATGGTGATTGTTTTGAGGAAAGATATAAGGAGGCTTATGATGACAGAGTGTATCGTGCCAAGTGTTTGGATGCATCGGCGAAGTATGCGCCAACTCTCAAGGTGAGAAAGGGGCAATGCACGGTACCGAAGAGGCTAGAAAAAGTATAGGTGGGTGGAAGTGTCAACTTTCAAATACTCACATTAGTCCGAAGAACTCATGCACTTATTATCGGTAACTCTCAATCTAATCAGGAGGTTCACAAAGAGACTGTAACACCCCGGGTGTCACGCTACAGTAATCACCCTTGTTAATCAAAGATCACTGTTGCTCATCTGGCCTTGATCAAACTTTGCATTTGATCTTGTTCAATGTCATGATGGTTGTTATTAAAAACCATGTGCCAAGTGTGCTTTGATCATCGTACTGGAAATCAAAGTCCAACCCCCTTTGAATTGATAATAAAAAAATAAAGTGGCAATTAAAGTTCAACCTAAAATTGTACAACCACTTTTGAAAAATCCCAAATATTCAGTGGGTCACTTCCTTGTGAATTTGGGAGTTTATTAAGCTATTAACTAAATCGAATAATTCAAACAGTAGCTTAAACAGACCATTTTAAGCATTTATTATTTAAATAAAATATCAAATGACTTTAGAAAAGTCCCAAACTTTTTGGGGCACTTCAATATGATGCAATACTAATTATGGAGCTTGTTCCACATTTTACAAAAAATACAAAAGCTAATAAAACAATTACAACAGAAAAGAAAAATTGAAATAAAAACAAAAAAATGGAAAATGTCTATATGGCGCCCTGGGCGAAGCCCACCCTGGGCCCAACCACTCCCCTTCCCTTCTTCTTCATTGCTACAGGAGGATGCGGCACCGTGGCGCACATCCGGCCGGTCTTGGCCACGGACGTCGCTGTGGCGGACATCCCCCGGTCGCCGGCTCGTATAAGGAGACCCCGAGCCCTGCAGCGAACCCTAGCCCTCCCAGATCCCCCCATTCCTCCCTCCCGGTCTCTGTTCGAGCTCGCCCATGGAGGAGCCATGGTCGTGCTGTCACCATCGCCGTGGCCAACGGCGACGGCAAGCCGTGCCGCCTGGTCCGAACGCCTCCCCGGCCTCTTCCTCGAGGCCCCCACAATACTTCCTCTTCTTCGTCCACTGCGCGCTGAGAATCGAGCATCCCCCTCCGCCATAGCCGCGGCGCATGTCGCCGTCGATTCTCTGCCTCCGGGCAACCCAGACCTCGCCCGAGTTCTCCATCGTCCTCCCCTTGGTAAGCCGCACCGATTCCCCCACTCTCCCTCGCCGTTCCGCCGCCGTAGGACCGAGACCCGCCCGGGGCTCCATTGGCGGGGTCGCGAGCTCGAGCCCCTGCTCGCGCCGCGTCGCTCTGCCCGCTGCGCTCTGCGGCCACGTTCATCCCCCCCCGGCGCCGCACTGCCCCTGGGAAGCCGCGGCTCCCTCGCCGGCCGGCCTCGTCGGTGCTGGCCGCCGTGGATCGCCGCTGTCCGGCCATGGTCGTGGCCGGTGTGCTGTGTGTGGCCTGGGCCACTGACCGGTGGCCCCTACCCCCCTTCTAATTACCCATTGGTAAATTAAATGGAATACCCCTGTGACACTTACACATGGCCCCCACACCTTAATTGATATTTAAAGGCAGAGATAATCCATGTTAAAGTGATGAGTGTATGACATGTGAGCCCTCTGTGTTGTTTATTTAAATAAAACTGAATTTAATGTTTCTATGTATGACATGTGGTACCCCACTGTTATTAAATTTAATCATGTGCATTATTAATACTGTGAGCCTGACAGGTGGGTCCCCTCTGTCAGTTGACCAGTCAACAGAACTTGTGGATAATGTTGTTATTTAATTATTAAATTAAATTCAAAAAATCTTTTAAAATGATTAAAACTTTGAGTTTAAATATCTTTTAAACCGTAAGTCAGATTCAAAAACTTTATGCATGAAAATTGATCAGAGAAATATAACGAATACGAATACACTATCCGTATACCCACCAAACCCCTCTAACACAACGAACATCGACACCCCCCCCTCCGGGCCGTCTGTCAGATGATTTGTCCGGTACTGTTAAAGTATCCGGATGAATTTATTCCGAACACGAAAGTTGTCCAGAATGGTTCAACTAGCACGGTTACACCATACACACGTTTGACGGAGGTCCACGACACCTCCGGCATGAACCCTTCCCCCTCCGGACACCCTGTCCGGTAATCACCCGGAGCCGGTGGTTCATCCCCGGATGGATTCCCGCTCCGTGAAACGTGCATTGCACTGCGTTAGAACACCGTTAACATTGCATATGTCATGTTATTCATCTGTTTGCTATGCTTGCTTCGTATTTACTGTTTCTCTCCCCTTCATTCTCTGATAGACCTCGTCGATGGTGTCGACTACACCGTTGCCGAGTACGACTACTTCGTCGACAACCGTACCCCTACCGTCGAGCTTCCAAGCAAGCAGAGCCATTCTCTTCCCCAGATATCGCCTACCTTTCCGTACTTTCTTGCACTAGGCATTGTTACTGCTGCTGCTACGATTACAATCCTATTCAATTGCATAGCCTGATTTTGTCGCCCCTTGATGTACCTTTCTTATCCTATGATGCCTGCTATATGTATATATTATATTCAGCAGTCAGCCCTGCGCATTGTTAGCTATGATTAGATAGCGGGCCGTGGCCACTCAGGGGAGTGACGCGGATACAAGAATATATACAACTGCAACAGGTACGGTCCAATGCAGACGCCCCAGGGAACCTACAACGGCGAGACTCTGCCGAGTCGCTTCGAGTTTGACTTACGAGTGGAATGGACTTTGTAATTCACTCTCATCAGCTTAGTAGTGTAGCATCACTGGGATGATACGATGGTATTCCTCTTTAGTTCATTCCGCTGGTGTCTCAGCACCACCGGGGTGATACGAGAATATTCCTCTTTAGTTCATTCCACTGATGTCTCTGTCGAACCTCGTTAAGTGTGCCATCGAGGGTGATTCCTCCTGGTTTCACTTAATGGTAGGCACTCGAATCAACTGGTGTCCTTAAAGGTAAGAGTCGGGCGACCCAACGGTGCCCGCGAGCGGTATATTGTCGGGAGCGACAGGGAGGGTACGACCGACGTTACTGACATGCTTGGCCCCTGCTCGTATCTCGCGAGAGTTACCAAACTACGAAAAGTCGAGCTCTACCAAGAGCACAAGAGAGACAAGGTAAGGAGTCGGTTCACCTTGTTGGTAACCGCAGTGACTTGGTGGGACGACAGGGCAGGCACCGATGTACTGGTGGTCCTGACTGCTGTCGTTGACCGCGGGTCGGTTAAGTCGAGGCAACGATAACGGTTGTCACGCAGGTTAATTAAAATGCTAAATGGTTCGGCGGATGACTTGAGAGGCCCGTTGGTCTGTACGCACTACCTTCACGTTGGATAAGGAGTTATGGGCTCCCCTGTGTCGTAGTTTGTCTGAAAGCTCTTCAGACGTCAGCAGTACCGCGGCGTGCGTGGAAGTGGTGTCTTCTTCGTCCGGACGGTGTGTTTTTGGATTTGCTTTTGCTTCACTGGCCAGCCACGCACCGTGCAGGAGCGTGCAAGGGTGAGGGTCCTAGACCCCTTGGCGCATAGGATATAGTCCGGTGGATGGCCTCTCTGTTGAGCCTAGGATGGACTGCGTCGTGCCGGATAGCCTCGGTGGGGCGTTCCCTAACAAGGTTCACGCCACCCTGGAGATCCGAGCGTGCAGGCTGAACAGTAGTGCACCCCTGCAGGGAGTTTAATCTATTCGAATAGCCGTGTCCACGGTAACAGGACGCTTTATGCTGAAGCTGGATCTTATCACTACAAACTATTACTATTAAACTGTTGGTTCCGGGTTTTCTTCCTCGCAGGGAAGTCGAGGAGGGGAACTCGGAGGCATGTATTATTATTAATGATTACAACTTATATTATTCAATGTTGCAGCAACTTCTGCTTCATTGTTACTTTATTGCTTTATATGAACTGTTGGCTGATTCTCTTCTCATCCCGCAAGACAACGTCAGAAGATGCTAGTCTTCGATAGGCCTAGCTTCTTACCCTTATTATGATTTCTACCTTGCAGTCCACTATATACAGCCTCCCCTTTCCATTGATACCAATGCATAATGCTTAGTAGCGGACGTAAGACTCGCGGGTATGCTAGATACTCACCTGCTTTATTTCCTTTACTGTTTTTCCTGATCGGCCGCTGCAGTCGACGTTGGAGCCTTGGAGTCCAGGAGCAGGAGATCCCCGATGCCGACCACCGCAACATGAAGATCCCCGACGCCTTATACGACGTCGAGTTCCCCTTTGACCAGGAGTAGTTTCGGAGGCTCCCAGGCAGGAGGCCTTGCCTTTTCGATCTGTATCTCTGATGTTATTTGTGCTAGCCTTCTTAAGGAAAAACTTGACTAACTATGTCTGTACTCAGATATTATGGCTTGTATAACTTATGTATTCGGGTCCGCGTGACCCCCTTTATTGTAACATATTGGTTTATCCTTTTGTGTTTAGTGTTATGCTGTCATATTCTCACCGTGGCACCCTAATCTCAGTCGTGTACCCTGCGTGTATGATTACTGTACACGGATTGATTTTGGGGGCGTCACAAGTTGGTATCAGAGCCGACTGCCTGTAGGAAGCCCCTAACCACTCCTCGGTCGAAGTTGAGTCTAGACTTTGCAAAACTACTTTGCTAACTTAATGCTTGGCTTACGGACCCACATTGTTATCACCCCGTGTGATATCTTTGGTGTAGGATCTTTTTTTTCGTACCTATGCTCTGGGACTCTTCTCTCTTATCCTTGCTGGTAAAGTTTTACTACCTCTGACTTAGGTTCACGTGCCTCCTTCCTCCAGGAGACCTCTGCATTCCCGATGATCGCCTGATTCACCTGAAGATTCCGACGATTACTCTCCGATGAATTCCCTAGATCCTACGTGTTCATCGCCATTGCAACCCCCTGCCACCGATAAGTCCGTATGGATATTTTCATCCACCTCCCGATCTGGGAATCACAATTCCGGTGTACTTAAGCATCGAATTATCCCGATTCTTCGATCACCCGATGTCGTTGCATTTTTCCCCTTCTGGTTGAGTGTCGATACTCACATCGGATCCTTTGCGAATCATTTGACCTTTTCGTGGATTATTATCCGACGAATCTTTCATGGCTTCTTCCATGTGTCAATTGGATTCATCATGTGAAATGCCATCCATGCCCCTTGATGATTTGTGTTATCGTCGACAACCTCCCTTGTCTCCGCGCCAATACAACTTGATCATATATATCGTGCTCTGCTTTCCCTTGGGAAGGTTATACACGTGATACTTGTGTATCATCACTTTTTCCCGTCCATTGGTCTGCTGATCAGACAATGCCATTTACCTTTTCGTTGGTCTGTTTGATCAGACAACCATGTTTTACCTTCCATTGGTCTGTTTAATCTTTCGTGTGATATAAATTATCTGAGCAGCGATGATTCCCTGCTTATGTAAACACCTCGGTGTACTACCTCGTCAGTAACCCTTTGTTGCCATTGTTGATGACATTTCGGTAGCCACCGGGACGAGAACTTTGCCAATTGGTCCGCCTCGTATTAACGAGCAGGAAAATGGTTCTCAATGTCCACTGCTCCTGGTACCGATGTTGTTGCCGACATAGCTGCCAAGCTAATCTCTGACAGTCCTTGCCTCGTGATCGCGTATTATGCCACCACTTTAACCCACAGTTCCACAGGATCGAAACCTGACTCTTGTCGTCTGCCTTGAGATATTTAGTTTGATATCAGACTCGGTACTTATGCCTGATGCTATGGACCCCTTTTCATAGTCCGTTATCGACATCGAATGCATGTCTCTCCGCATGGAACTTCTCATACCTCCTTTTGTTTTCTCTCGTCGTATTTCCCTGAGTTTAAACTCGGAAGATACTTTGCACCCCATTTACTTGGACAACCTCGGTTCATTAACCCTGTAACGATCCGACTCCCCTTAAGTTTTATCTCCTAGCCTATTCATAAGTACGATCCAGCCCCCGATGGAAGGATAACAACTCGTCGAGATGCTCCCATGCGGAGAAATTAAGACTTCAGCGGGAAGGATTAACTTCATCGAGAAGGGAAACAACCACCAGAAGACTCGTTAGAATACGAAACCGAAACCTTACCCCTTGCCCTACTTTTAATTCTCGGGACGAGAATTCTTTGTAGTGGTGGAGATTTGTAACACCCCGGGTGTCACGCTACAGTAATCGCCCTTGTTAATCAAAGATCACTGTTGCTCATCTGGCCTTGATCAAACTTTGCATTTGATCTTGTTCAATGTCATGATGGTTGTTATTAAAAACCATGTGCTAAGTGTGCTTTGATCATCGTACTTGAAATCAAAGTCCAACCCCCTTTGAATTGATAATAAAAAAATAAAGTGGCAAATAAAATTCAACCTAAAATTGTACAACCACTTTTGAAAAATCCCAAATATTCAGTGGATCACTTCCTTGTGAATTTGGGAGTTTATTAAGCTATTAACTAAATCAAATAATTCAAACAGTAGCTTAAACATACCATTTTAATCATTTCTTATTTAAATAAAATATCAAATGAATTTAGAAAAGTCCCAAACTTTTTGGGGCACTTCAATATGATGCAATACTAATAATGGAGCTTGTTCGACATTTTAAAAAAAATACAAAAGCTAATAAAACAATTACAACAGAAAAGAAAAATTGAAATAAAAACAAAAAAATGGAAAATGTCTATATGGCACCCTGGGCGAAGCCCACCCTGGGCCCAACCACTCCCCTCCCCTTCTTCTTCCTTGCTACAGGAGGATGCGGCACCGTGGCGCACATCCGGCCGATCCTGGCCACGGACGTCGCTGTGGCGGACATCCCCCGGTCGCCGGCTCGTATAAGGAGACCCCGAGCCCTGCAGCGAACCCTAGCCCTCCTAGATCCCCCCATTCCTCCCTCCCGGTCTCTGTTCGAGCTCGCCCATGGCGGAGCCATGGCCGTGTTGTCACCATCGTCGTGGCCAACGGCGACGGCAAGCCGTGCCTCCTGGTCCGGACGCCTCCCTGGCCTCTTCCTCGACGCCCCCACACTACTTCCTCGTCTTCGTCCACTGCGCGCTGAGAATCGAGCATCCCCCTCCGCCATGGCCGCGGCGCATGTCGCTGTCGATTCTCTGCCTCCGGGCAACCCCGACCTCGCCCGAGTTCTCCATCGTCCTCCCCTTGGTAAGCCGCACCGATTCCCCCACTCTCCCTCGTCGTTCCGCCGCCGTAGGACCGAGACCCGCCCGGGGCTCCATTGGCGGGGTCGCGAGCTCGAGCCCCTGCTCGCGCCGCGTCGCTCTGCCCGCTGCGCTCTGCGGCCACGTTCATCCCCCCCCGGCGCCGCGCTGCCCCTGGGACGCCACGGCTCCCTCGCCGGTGCTGGCCGTCGTGGATCGCCGCTGTCCGGCCATGGTCGTGGCCGGTGTGCTGTGTGTGGCCTGGGCCACTGACCGGTGGCCCCTACCCCCCTTCTAATTACCCACTGTTAAGTTAAATGGAATACCCCTGTGACACTTACACATGGCCCCCACACCTTAATTGATATTTAAAGGCAGAGATAATCCATGTTAAAGTGATGAGTGTATGACATGTGGGCCCACTGTGTTGTTTGTTTAAATAAAACTGAATTTAATGTTTCTTTGTATGACATGTGGACCCCACTATTATTAAATTTAATCATGTGTATTATTAATACTGTGAGGCTGACAAGTGGGTCCCCTCTGTCAGTTGACCAGTCAACAGAACTTGTGGATAATGTTGTTATTTAATTATTAAATTAAATTCAAAAAATCTTTTAAAATGATTAAAACTTTGAATTTAAATATCTTTTAAACCGTAAGTCTGATTCGAAAACTTTATGCATGAAAATTGATCATAAAAATATAACGAATACGAATACGCTATCCATATACCCACCACGCCCCTCTAACACAACGAACATCGACACCCCCCCTCCGGGCCGTCTGTCCGATGATTTGTCCGGTACTGTTAAAGTATCTGGATGAATTTATTCCGAACACGAAAGTTGTCCAGAATGGTTCAACCAGCACGGTTACACCATCCACACGTTTGACGGAGGTCCACGACACCTCCGGCATGAACCCTTCCCCCTACGGACACCCTGTCCGGTAATCACCCGGAGCCTGTGGTTCATCCCCGGATGGATTCCCGCTCCGTGAAACGTGCATTGCACTGCGTTAGAACACCGTTAACATTGCATACGTCATGCTATTCATCTGTTTTCTATGCTTGCTTTGTATTTACTGTTTCGCCCCCCCTTTATTCTCCGATAGACCCCGTTGATGGTGTCGACTACACCGTTGCCGAGTTCGACTACTTCGTTGACGACCGTACCCCTACCGTCGAGCTTCCAGGCAAGCAGAGCCATTCTCTTCCCCAGATATCGCCTACCTTTCCGTACTTTCTTGCACTAGGCATTGTTACTGTTGCTGCTACGATTACAATCCTATTCAATTGCATAGCCTGATTTTGTCGCCCCTTGATGTACCTTTCTTATCCTATGATGCTTGCTATATGTATATATTATATTCAGCAGTGAGCCCTGCGCATTGTTAGCTAGGATTAGATAGCGGGCCGTGGCCACTCAGGGGAGTGACGCGGATACAAGAATATATACAACTGCAACAGGTACGGTCCAATGCAGACGCCCTAGGGAACCTACAACGGCGAGACTCTGCCGAGTCGCTTCGAGTTTGACTTACGAGTGGAATGGACTCGTATTTCACTCTCGTCGGCTCAGTAGCGTAGCATCACTGGGATGATACGAGGGTATTCCTCTTTAGTTCATTCCGCTGGTGTCTCGGCACCACCGGGGTGATACGAGAATATTCCTCTTTAGTTCATTCAGCTGATGTCTCTGTCGAACCTCGTTAAGTGTGCCATCGAGGGTGATTCCTCCTGGTTTCACTTAATGGTAGGCACTCGAATCAACTGGTGTCCTTAAAGATAAGAGTCGGGCGACCCAACGGTGCCCGCGAGCGGTATATTGTCGGGAGCGACAGGGAGGGTACGACCGACGTTACTGACATGCTTGGCCCCTGCTCGTATCTCGCGAGAGTTACCAAACTACGAAAAGTCGAGCTCTACCAAGAGCACAAGAGAGACAAGGTAAGGAGTCGGTTCACCTTGTTGGTAACCGCAGTGACTTGGTGGGACGACAGGGCAGGCACCGATGTACTGGTGGTCCTGACTGCTGTCGTTGACCGCGGGTCCGTTAAGTCGAGGCAACGATAACGGTTGTCACGCAGGTTAATTAAAATGCTAAATGGTTCGGCGGATGACTTGAGAGGCCCGTTGGTCTGTACGCACTACCTTCACGTGGGATAAGGAGTTATGGGCTCCCCTGTGTCGTAGTTTGTCCGAAAGCTCTTCAGACGTCAGCAGTACCGCGGCCTGCGCCGGGAAGTGGTGTCTTCTTCGTCCGGATGGTGTGTATTTGGATTTGCTTTTGCTTCACCGGCCAGCCACGCACCGTGCAGGAGCGTGCAAGGGTGAGGGTCCTAGACCCCTTGGCGCATAGGATATAGTCCGGCGGATGGCCTCTCTGTTGAGCCTAGGATGGACTGCGTCGTGTCGGATAGCCTCGGTGGGGCGTTCCCTAACAAGGTTCACGCCACCCTGGAGATCCGAGCGTGCAGGCTGAACAGTAGTGCACCCCTGCAGGGAGTTTAATCTATTCGAATAGCCGTGTCCACGGTAACAGGACGCTTTATGCTGAAGCTGGATCTTATCACTACAAACTATTACTATTAAACTGTTGGTTCCGGGTTTTCTTCCTCGCAGGGAAGTCGAGGAGGGGAACTCGGAGGCATGTATTATTATTAATCATTACAACTTATATTATTCAATGTTGCAGCAACTTCTGCTTCATTGTTACTTTATTGCTTTATATGAACTGTTGGCTGATTCTCTTCTCATGCCGCAAGACAACGTCAGAAGATGCTAGTCTTCGATAGGCCTAGCTTCTTACCCTTATTATGATTTCTACCTTGCAGTCCACTATATACAGCCTCCCCTTTCCATTGATACCAATGCATAATTCTTAGTAGCGGACGTAAGACTCGCGGGTATGCTAGATACTCACCTGCTTTATTTCCTTTACTGTTTTGCCTGATCGGCCGCTGCAGTCGACGTTGGAGCCTTGGAGTCTAGGAGCAGGAGATCCCCGATGCCGACCACCGCAACATGAAGATCCCCAACGCCTTCTACGACGTCGAGTTCCCCTTTGACCAGGAGTAGTTTCGGAGGCTCCCAGGCAGGAGGCCTTGCCTTTTCGATCTGTATCTCTGATGTTATTTGTGCTAGCCTTCTTAAGGCAAAACTTGACTAACTATGTCTGTACTCAGATATTATGGCTTGTATAACTTATGTATTCGGGTCCGCGTGACCCCCTTTATTGTAACATATTGGTTTATCCTTTTGTGTTTAGTGTTGTGCTGTGATATTCTCACCGTGGCACCCTAATCTCAGCCATGTACCCTGCGTGTATGATTACTGTACACGGATTGATTTTGGGGGCATCACAGAGACAAGTACCTCGAGGAGGAGTGTATGGGGGTTTGGTTATCCTTGCGCATCCTCGACTCATGGTACGTGAGTGTACTCTAATATTCGAACCCTCCAGAGGTTACTGATCCATCTAGTAGCTAGAGTTCTCAACAGGGGTTTTTGGTTTTCGAAAAACACACGGATTGCCCAAAATACGACATCAATCACTAATAGGCTCGAGCTCTTGACACCAAAATTTCAAACATTACTCTAGTCAATATCTCAAATGTCGGGACCCGGAATATGCGTATGTAATTCTAGTCACAATTCAATCATATAGAGAGCCGAGAGCCATACCCACTTGTCTAAGCAGACAAGGCCAAGTACAAGACACTCTCGGAAAGCTCGAACGTGAGGGGCATCCCATCCAGGCCCGGATGATCAACTGAGATGGGTCCTCATCGTACGCTCACAAGTCTAAATGATTGTGGGTGGTGAAATCCCATACTCGTAGACAAGTCGCCTCAACTATATTATCGATTGAATCATAACACTTACATAAACAGACTCCAGCCCGATCTCTTAGTCGGGGTCTCAGGCGGGCTCAATCATACAACAAGTGTGCCACGTGACAAAGTCACGAGCAATCGCATCGCGATGCCCCAAGCTGCGCACACCTAAGGGCCACTTGGTGTATAAAAGACCGCCGGCGAGAACACAACTAAGGTATCGAACCCCACACATGACATGCACGATATAAACATACACGCAGCATGCATGCGAAGTGTATAACAGCAGGTAACATAACATGAACTCTACAAACTCATAGCTTTATTGCATATGCTAAACAGAGCAGATATAGTAGTGTTACAAGCAGAGATCACATCACTGTGATCCAACATTACATCATACAACAACGGAAGCAAATTATGTCTTAGTAAAGACAAGGTTAACAAATGGCTTAAGAAGCCTTTAAGAAAACACAACGACCCTCCAGAGGGACCAGGCTGCTGTCTTGGACTACATAACTTTGTCGATGTCGAGCTTGAAGGGGAAAGGCCACCATCAGGGTCAGTGGTCTCGTCTCTAAAACATAGAATAAGCAAACGTGAGTACAAAGTCGTACTCAGCAAGACTTACGTCAGAACTATACTACTCATGCTCAGGTATCAAGGTAAAGGCAGGTGGGGTTGTAATGCAGAAAGCTTTGACTTGGCTATCCTGTACTACGACTACATAGAGTTGAGATGAGAGGCGTACACGAGTCCATCTAATCTTGATCACCACATCAATACACAACCATGGATCCTTCCTCGACTTCCCCACGAGGAAGCAACCCAAAGCACTCACACTTATCTTGCGATTTTTAAAGTATCCATTTGAGTTGTCTAATAATCAAGTAAAGATCTCCATGTAGTCCATAACCGCGAACACGGCTATTCGTATAGTTCATTAACCCTGCAGGGGTGTACTTCTTCACATACGTAGCTACCACTTATCGCCTAGAACTCGTCACCTTCAAGCGGTGTCGGCGAGGATAGTACCACGACCCTTACCTCACGGCTTCAACTCTAGTCCAGAGAATTGCCTATCTGAGTTGTACCCCAATCGGGAATTCGGCCTGGGTTTCCGTTCAGGACCCAGACGATGTATGGACGGTCCGACAAGCCCACCTCGACGGATGGTACTGTGCTTGCCTAAAACCGTGCTACGTTAGGAAAGCAAATAGAATAAAGTTAACCCATGCGAATCCTGGACCCTAGTCGGGGTGAGTTAATAGGTCGAGAGGGGTCAATGAGCCCAACATGTGGTAGTAATCTGTGTCTTGGATCACAACACAAGAACTCGGGGCCTAGGGCAGTGTAAATGAGACAACCCACTGTGTACTCCGACACAGCCTCTCATTGTTCACTTATATTAGGGTGACTTCATCAACACGTTACTACCTTGTTGCATGTGTTCACTACCATCCGATACATCACCCAGATGGATCAACTTCATTGCAAACAACTCTAGCATGGCATAGCATAACATGGATGAAGGGCCACATGATGAGCACAAACAATCTTGTATCTGCTAGGTTGAGGTTTGCTTAATACTGTGGTAGCAAAGATAGGTCATGCAAAGGATGGGTTCAACTAGCGATAGAACGGTAACATGTGAATCACCTAATCATGCATAAGAGAACAAGAGGGAAACTTGGTTTTTATAGATATGATCAAAGGGGGTTTGCTTGCCTTATTGTCCAGACTCGGGGGGTGCCACTCTTCGGAGAAAACAGGGACTACGTCCGGTGATGGATCTATCGATAAGAAGCAAACACCGAGACAACAAAGTATAAACATCACATTGCAATGCACATTCAAGAATGAAACATGGCATGGTACTGATGTGATCTATGTTTAATTTGCAACAAGTTAATTGAAGTTGATTTGAATAAGAAATTCAAATTCAAACTCCAAATGTGGTTCAAAATATCCCAAGTTGCATTTGCTAATGTTTGGATATGGTAAACCATGTGGTCATGTGCATGATATGCCTCTGATGTTCATGTGATAAGGTTGGCATTGCAAATATTTAATTTGAAATGATTTAAACATTTATTTTGAATTATTCCAAATAAGCCATATAGCTAAATGCTACTGGTTCATCATCATAGATGTGTTTTTCATCCATGAAAGTATGATATTTGGAATCCTTGAATTTTTCTGATGATTTTTCATATATAATTTATTTGATTTGGAGTTATGGATTAAAAGTTATTGAATTTCAAAGATTTAAGCATTTTCTGGAAAATATAATAAATAGAAAAGGGATTATTGCGCAAGCATGACATCAGTATGACATCACTGGGCGCTGACCAGTCAAACTGACGCCTAGGACCCACCTGTCAATGACTCTGGGGTTAACCCCGTTTTAAGTAATATTGACAGGGGATTAGGGGGGGCTGGGTCCCACCCGTCAGTGAGAGAGAGAGTGATTAGGAAGGGGTTAGCCAGGCCGGCCGGCGTTTAGCCGCCGGCGACCTCTGGACGCAGCGGCGTCCGCTCGGGAAGACGGCTCCGGCCATGGGGAGGCCACCGGAATGCTCCTCGTGCACTTCCGCGTCTTTTGGTGTCCACGGCGAGGCACGGGGGGCACCGTAACCTTGCCGGCGTCGAGCACAGGCGGCGGCCGGAGTGGAGCCCGGAGGCCACGGCGAAACGGACCGCGAGAGGGTTCGTGGTTTGGGGCAAAACGAGCGCGTGCTCACCCTGAGCGTGCCGGAGTGGTCGGGGAGGCCGGAGGAGCTGCGTCGGCGTCGAATTTGGCGATGGCGTGCCGGCGGCCGTGGAGGAGATAGAGGTCGCGGACGTCGTGGCTGAAGCTCCGCGGCTTTGATTGGGAGCTCGAGATGGCGTGGACGACCGCGGCGGGGCTTCTGGACAGCACAGCGGGGCGGTTCGACGTCGTTGGCCACGCAGGCGCATGCACGGCGGCGACGACTCTTCTCGGGTGCGGCGGAGAACACGGCGAGGCGAGAGGGGAGAGGTCCAGGGAGAAGGGGAGGGCTTCGGGGGGCTTCTCCTGGCGAGGGGATGAGGACGGGGAGGTCCTCGAGCTAGCAGGACGTGGCAGCCGCGGCGGGCATGCGCGCCACGCCTCTGCCAGAAGGCAGAGGTTGAAGACGCCCCTGCCCCTGGCAGGCTGGGCCGGCTTCTGCTGCGCTTGGGCCACGTGGGCCGGAGGTAAGAGAGGTGGGTGGCTTCAGCCCTTTTATTCTTTTCTCTTTTGTTTTGTTTTCTATAATATTTGTTTTGAATTGAGTTAAATATCAATTCATTTTATAAAATCCTCAATTTTTTATCTTCGACATATGTGACCTAGTACTAGTCACTCCCAAGTTTTGAAGATTTTTGGAATTCAAATTATTTGAATCCAATTCAAATAGCATTTAAATTTAATTTCCAAGCCTCTGTTTGAATATTTGAAAAATCCAGGAGCATGGGTTTGACTCCAAATCATTTTTAAAATGATCATACTCATTTATAGGACTTTTCAAAATTGTTTGGAGGAATTTTGGAAAAACTTTTTATCTGGCCTTTTATTTAAATTCTTTTTGAGGCTTTTCCAAATACCCAATTCTTAAACCAAGAATTTAAACATGATGCAATTATTTCTAGTAATAAAAGCACATACCAAAACTAGGGTTGTGACAAACTATTGCAAGTTACTACTACAAAGAGAATAGCAACTTCAACTACCTACTTCTAGTCAAGACACAAAACTCAGTGCAACAGGCAAACTCTCTAACAAGATAAAACATGCAACCTAAAGAAAGTTCAACCTAACACAAAAGAAAAGCTCTTGAAAAACTAAAGCACTACAACTAAACAGCGCAGTAGCTAAAAAAACAAAAAGAACAACTCACAGCTAAAAGAATAAGCATGCAAATCCTATGAGGAGTTCTAGTACAAGCGGAGCGTGTATCTCTCCCACACAAAAGAGTAAGCTGGGGTATAACTTGTTACTACAGCAAACAAAGCAAAAACAAACCTAGAAAAGTAAAGAGCGAGACGCTCCAAGTATAGCACATAACGCATGAAGTGATAAAAATATAGTGCAACGAGAGACGAACTGATAATTGTTGATGAAGAAGGGGATGCACGGGGCCATCCCCAAGCTTAGACGATTGAGTCTCCTTGAATATTTATTGGGGGTGCACATGGGAATCCCCAAGCTTGAGCGTTTGACACTCCAAGATCTTCTTTCATCATCTTCCATCGCGCACTTGAAAACTCCCTTCATACATAACTCATTGTAGACTGATTAGAGAGGTTAGTACCCTATTAAAATAATTTTTCCTCTACTGGGAATAAAGATAATCTTGAAGAGCTACTGTTTCTCAAGATTTCAAAAAAAAATTTGCAAAGAAAAAGAAAGCTTAAGGTTTGCAAAATTAAAGAGAGACAAAACATGGCAGAATCTGTGAAAAACAGAACAGCCGGTAGAAAAGAATTTTTTAGGGATACTTCTGCCACTCAAATAAAAAAACTCAGAACATACGCAAGTTTCGTAATTGTATAGATAACTCTGTGTAAAAAATTCAGCTCAAAAAGATGAACTGGGATTTTTCTCTGATTTTTCTAGTCACGAGGACAGAATCTGTTTTCTGGACAGCATGTCACAACTTTCACTTCCCTTGTCGTATGTGGCTATAAAAGGCACAAAGCTTGAAAAGTAAAGATACAATGATGTTTCTACAGTAGTAACAATCATCAAGACCACTAAGAACAGAAGAAAAGAAAAAAGGAAAACCTAAATTCATTGCGGGCTGCCTCCCGAAAGCGCTTCTTCAAAGCCATTAGCTAGGCTTAAAGCAAATAGATCAAGTCTTTTGAAGAAAATAACTAGCCCGTGTGACGGACTCAAAAGGTAACTTAATCTTTTTCCTAGGGAAATGTTCCATCCCTTTCTTGAGAGGGAATTGGAATTTGATATTCCCCTCTTTCATATCAATAACATCACCAACTGTGCGAAGAAAAGGACGTCCCAAAATAATTGGACAAGAAGGTTCACATTCAATGTCCATAATAGTAAAATCAACGGGAACATAATTGTCATTGACAATGATAAGAACATCGTAGATCTTCCCCAAATGTTTCTTTACGGAAGAATCAACAAGATGAACACCAAAAGAACAAGGATCAAAAGGTTTCAATTCAAGCATATCATACATTCTTTTGGGCATAACAGAGGTACTTGCTCCAACATCACAAAGAGCATAACAAGAGAAGTTATTCAATTTGATTTTTATCATAGGATCCCAACCATCTTATAGCTTCGTAGGTATGGAGGCTTCTAGTCTAAGCTTATCCTCCCTAACTTTGATTAGAGCATTGGTGATATGCTCTGTGAAGGCAAGATTAAGTGTGCTAGTGTGGGGGTCTCTAGACATTTTGTGTAGGAAACCAATAACTTCACATAAAGTGCAGTTGTCAAAGTCTAGGTCACTACTATCTATCAGGGAGGTAGTGATATCATTTAGGCTCACTTGTTTGAAAGCCTCTATGTTCATAGAGGTTTCTTCATCTATGGTTGAGGTGGTAGCATCACCATTGATAGGTTTAGTGGGACTAGGGGTATGATGGGTTCTAACAGTTTGAACATCCTCAACTACTTGGATAGTAGCTACTGTGTGGTAGGTAGGAAGGCTCTTAATTCTATCCTCTTCCTTTGTTTCTCTAACCCATCTTTCTTTGAGTTTAGCCATCATCCTAATATTTTCATTGATTTGTAACTGGATAGCATTAATAGGAGTGACCTTACTCTCCTCAAGGGGAGAGGTTCTAATTTTTAACATCTCAACATCAAGGGCCAAATTGTCTACCTTCAAACAAAGATTATCTAATTTAGCTAGTTTTTCTTCCACATTCTTGTTGAAGGCTTTTTGGGTAGTGATAAAGTCTCTAAGCATATTCTCTAGTTCAGAGGTGGAGTTTTCGGTGCTAGGATAAGTGTTGTTGTTCCCATAGTTGTTGGATGGGAAAGGCCTAGGATTGTTGCTACCAAAATTACTCCTATAAGCATTATTATTAAAGTTGTTTCTAGCAATGAATTTCACATCTACTTGATCCTGAGCAATCAGAGAATTTAAAGGAACATTTTGAGGATCAATAGGAGCTTGCTTGGTAAGTAGAGACATGATAAGGTTAACCTTTTCATTTAGAGAGGATATCTCCTCGACAGAATTTACCTTCTTACCAGTTGAAGATCTTTCGGTGTGCCACTGAGAGTAGTTCAGCATCATCTCATCAAGTAGCTTTGTGGCAGCACCAAGTGTGGTTGACATAAAAGTTCCTCCCGCGGCCGAATCTAACAGGTTCTGCGAGGTAAAGTTCAAGCCTGCATAAAAAGTCTGGATAACCATCCAGGTAGTCAGTCCATGTGTAGGGCAGTTCTTAACGAGAGATTTCATGCGTTCCCAAGCTTGGGCAACGTGTTCATTATCCAATTGTTTAAAATTCATAATAAAGCTCCTCAACTGGATAATCTTAGCAGGGGGGTAGTACTTCCCGATAAAAGCATACTTGCACTTATCCCAAGAATCTATGCTATTCTTAGGCAAGGATTGAAACCAGATTTTAGCTTCATCCCTCAAATAGAAAGGAAAAAGCTTAAGCTTAACAATATCACCATCTACTTCTTTGTACTTTTGCATATCACAAAGCTCAATAAAATTATTTAAATGCAAAGCAGCATCATCTCTAGCACCAGAGAATTGATCTTTCATAACAAGGTTCAGAAAAGCAGGTTTAATCTCATAAGAAGGTGCTGAAGTAGCAGGTGTAGCAATAGGAGTGCAGATAAAGTCACTGTTGTTGTGACTAGTGAAGTCACACAACTTGGTGTTTTCATTGGAACCCATAGTAGCAGCAGGTATTTTTGGTATTTTTGATAAGGGACACAAAAGTAAAAACTGAAAGGTAAACTAACAAGACTAAACAGCAAAGATAGATAGTGTGCAACTCCCCTATCTTATAGGCTGGAGTCCCCGGCAACGGCGCCAGAAAACTTGCTGATGGCAAGAGAGTGTTAATACTCTTCAAGCCTCGTTGGTTACCCCAAGTGCAGAGTGAGATATAGTGCAGCGGCAAGTTTTCCCTTGGCAAAGATACCAAGGTTTGTCTCCCGTAGGACTCCGAAGGATACAAGAAGGTGGTAAAGTGAACAATGGCACCGAGGTTGCTAGCTTCACTAGGACCTGCACACAGATACAAATAACTTTGCTCCCAACGAGTACAGAGGAGTTGTCAATTCCTCCGGCCTTGCCGTTTACAAAGGATCAACACAAGAGATAAAATTGGAACTGAAAGTAAAGACTGAAAGGTGTAAACCGTAATGTGAAGATGGACCGGGGTCCCATGATTTTCACTAGTGATGTCTCTCTCACAAATGACGATAAAAGTGCTAGCGAGGTAAACAAATCACAGCTGGGAAATTGACAAAATTATGAAGGCACCGCAATGCTAACTATGTTGCAAAGAAAGGAAGGGCTCAAAAGCAATGGGCAGTACGCCAAGGTAAGTAGACCGAAATCCATCTGCATCTACTACGAATCATCCACCTTGAGATATCTATCCAGAACATCTCGCTGGTATTAAGTTGTGAATCCCACCCAAAGTGTAAACTCAAAGCAACAGACAACTGCATTAAGAGAACTTTGCGTAAAGTAAACAATCCTTGCACCCGCAAGTACAAGCACCGTTGTTTTATCCCTGGTGGCAAAAGCACATCCCCTAGTCTCATGTTTCTTTCACTCAAGCTAGACATCAAGGGGCTGAACCCACAATCAAGCATAACGCTCCCTCTTGGAGTTGCAATAAATCACTTGGCCAAAGTAAAATACGGCAACGGAGAACATGCAAGAATTTACTCAAGAACAAAATATAAAAGAGAAGAACCAAATATATTACTCATCACAATCTGAACATAGTCTCATAATCCATCAGATACCAGCAAACTCAGCATAGCAACAGCAGAAAATTAAAAAGGTGCCTCGATCATGTGAGGCAGCTCACGAGGTCTCGAAAGTGGAAGCACAAAGAGGGGAGAGGAACATCACATAGCTACTGGTCACGGACCCATGGTCCAAGGGGAACTACTCACGGTACATACGGGAGGCGTCCATGGCTATGGATGGTCTTCCGGAGGGGGTTCCTCCTCCCGGCAGGGTGCCGGGGAAGCTTCTCCAGGCAGCCCCGATCTAGAAACGGCGGCGGCGGTACAGAGGCGAGTTCGTGGAAAAGAGATCCGTCTTAGGGGTTTCCACCCCGAGGGCTAAATATAGGCGAAGGGGGGCACCGAGAGGGGCCACAGGGCAGCCATGAGGCTCCCTGGCGCGGCCTAGGGTGGGGCCGTGTCAGGGACCCTTCTGGAGTCCCTGTGGTGGCCCCCTTCCCTCCTTTGGTGTTTCCGGAAGCTTTCGTGTCGCTGATTTTTTATCTGATTTTTCCAGATTTTTTGGAGCACTTTTAATGGCCGGAAAACCTGAAATAGAAAAACAGCAGAAAATAACAACTGGCAGCTGGGTGCACTGGGTTAATAGATTAGTCCAAATATGCTCAAAAGTGTATGAAAGTTCAAGCAAATCATGGCAAAGTCACACAAAACATGCATGGAGCAAGCAGAAATTATAGATACGTTTGGGACGTATCAGCTTGTCGCAGCTTCCCAGCGGGCTTTCCATCTTCATACGCACCTGGTAGCCTTCCATGCAGGAGTCATGGGGTCACCCCCTTGTCAACAGGTTTCCCCCATATTAAAATTGCTCCAAAAATTCGGGAAAATCGGATAAAAAATCAGCGCAACGGAGTCTTCCAGAAGCACCCAAGTGGGGCCAGAGGGCCACCACCAGGTGTCTGGCCGAGCCAGGGGGCGCTGATACGTCCCAAACGTATCTATAATTTCTGCTTGCTCCATGCATGATTTGTGTGACTTTGCCATGTTTTGCTTGAACTTTCATACACTTTTGATCATATTTGTACTAACCTATTAACTTAGTTCACCCATTTGCCAGTTCATGTTTTCTGCTGTTTTTATATTTCAGGTTTTCCGGCCATTAAAAGTGCCAAATAAATTCCGGAAAAATTATATAAAAAATCAGCGTTCCGGAAGCTTCCCAAAGAACCAAGGATGGAAGGGAGTGGACCCACCAAGCCCCCAGGAGGGTCCCTGGCGCGGCCCCTCTAGGGCGTGCCGGGCACCCTCCTGGCTGCCCTGTGGCCCTCCTCGGTGCCCCCCTTGGCCTATATTTAGTGCCTGCGGAGGAAACCCCTAATATCGATCTGCTATTCCCGTTCTCCTCTCTGTACCGTCGCCTCCGCCGTTTCAAGATCGAGGCTGCCAGGAGAAGCTGCTGATGTCTACGCACGCTTCTATTCTTGTAGACTATGTTGGGCCTCCAAGCACAGAGGTTTGTAGGGCAGCAGCAATTTCCCTCAAGTCGATGACCTAAGGTTTATCGAACTCAGGGAAGTAGAGGTTGAAGATGGTCTCTCTCAAGCAACCATGCAATTAAGATACAAGAAGTCTCTTGTGTCCCCAACACACCTAATACAACTAGGAGTTGTATAGGTGCACTAGTTCGGCGAAGAGATGGTAAAATACGAGTGATAGGTGTGGCAAAGCAAGGTAATATAAATCTGTAATAAAAAGTGAAGCAAGAAAACATGTGACAAAAGTGAGTGCAAACGGTGTAACAATGGTGGAAACAAGGCCTAGGCTTCATACTTTCACTAGTGGAAACTCCCAACAACATTAACATAGTCTAATCACATGATATTTCCCATAAAACATGCAATGGAGACACACTCGGAGGTCATTCCTTTGTGGTCAATAGAGGACGAGAATTATGTAGGGCTACAAAAGCACACCTCAAAGTTCGTAGTTCTCAATCTATAGATTTCCCAATGTCACCGCGGCCATCCAAAGAGAGTACCACAATCAGCACAACATATCTCAAGGATAGTCAAAGACAAGCACCAAGAGACTCTCAATCTTAAATCGACACACAAAAGAGGAAATCACTCATGAAAATATTCTTCTAATCCATGTCCAATAGGCCGTTGTCACCTTGGTCTCGGGGATTATACTATATAAGATCAAGTGAGTACATCAATCCAATACATAGAGAAAGGGGAAATATCATGAGATCACCTAGATTAACATAGCCTATGATCATAATGAAGATCACATCATGGGAGAGAGAATTGACCACATAGCTACTGGTAGAAACCTTTTCCCCGAGGAGGAACTACTCCTGCTTCATGGAGGGAGGAAGCCACGTTGATGGAGATGAATCCGGGGGCACTTCCCCCTCCCGGCAGGGTGCCGGCACAAGAATTCTGGTCCCCCGAAGCTTGTCGGCGATGGCGGCGGAGATCAGAATTGCTTCTGGAAAAAGTACTTCGATATTAGGGGTTTCCATCACGGGGGGTAAATATAGGCGAAAGGGGGCACCGAGAGGGGCCACAGGGCAGCCAGGTGGGTGCCCGGCGCGGCCTAGGGTGGGGCCGCGCCAGGTACCCTTCCGGAGTCCCTGTGGTGGCCCTACCTTCCTTCCTTGGTGATTCCGGAGGCTTCCGGGACGCTGATTTTTTATATAATTTTTCGGAATTTTTGGAGCACTTTTAATGGCCGGAAAACATGAAATACTAAAACAGCAGAAAACAGGAACTGGCAACTGGGTGCACTGAGTTAATAGGTTAGTCCAAATATGCTCAAAAGTGTATGAAAGTTCAAGCAAAACATGGCAAAGTCACACAAAACATGCATGGAGAAAGTAGAAAGTATAGATACATTTGGGACGTATCAACATCCCCAAGCTTAATTCCTGCTCGTCCTCAAGTAGGGAAATGATAAGAAGCATAATTTCTATGGTGACGTGCCACACAATCATATAAGGACTTTTAAGTAAAGCAATCAAAGCATGCAATTCAATTCAAGTCTTAACAAGCAAGAGTCTATATTAGTATTGACACAAGCAACAAAAGAACAAAAGGTGCAAGAGCTCTTAGCTGTCCGTGACTCGAATATCTCCAAATGGTGTTTGCGTGCAAGAAAAGGGATATGGGAATACGAGAGAAAATATTTTTGTTGAGAACTCAATATACTAAAGTTTCACACTTGGTCTTCTTTGGAACCTTATCTTGACTCGTCCCCAGACCACTAGCCAGGTACATGTCAATTTGATCCACTCCTTTTCGATATTTTGAGCACTCATGCAATGGATGAGCGTAAGCATGAAAGTTGACACTTAGGGTGGCAAAGAGAGAATATGGTGGAGGAGGAAGACAAAAATGGTGAGAAAGGATCACATCAATGAGGACAATCATAGGCGAGAAGGCCAAATGATATATATGATGTGAGAGTAGGGATTGCCATGCAAAAGATGCACATATGAGCTAAAAAGCTCTTAAAAGGAACTAGTGGGGGTGCATCTAACTTGCTCGCTCATTAAGACCTAGAGCTCTTTTGAGGAGGCTCATCCTTGGAATATGCAAGCCAAGTTCTATAGTGTGAAGGTCTCCACATAGCTATATGCATGATCATCTCTATGGAGTACAAGGGTAAGAGGGAGTACTAGTGTGGATCTTTCAAAAGGATAGTTGTGTTGCCCCTTTATCTCTTTTTATTTCTTTTTCTTTTTATTTTATTTTCTTTTTGTATTTTTTGGTGGCCTCAATGGCTCTTTATTTAACTCTCATTTGTCCTCTTTGGGATCTTTTATTTTGTCCACTTTGGGATCTTTTCATTACTTAAGGACAACACTCTAATTTACAAGAGGGTATAGAAGATCTTTCACACTTTACAAGGTACTCAAATCATACAGAAGATGTAGCTATCATGATGTATGCAATGTATGCCGCTGCAGTGTAGCAGGAACATGTATTACATGAAGATCAAGTCATGAAGAGGTGGATTTTGCATGGCAATATATCTCGGAAAGGCTATGGAAATGCCTTGATAGGTAGGTATGGTGGCTGTTTTGATGAAAGATATAAGGAGGTTTATGATGACAGAGCGTATCATGCCAAGGGTTTGGATGTACCGGTGAAGGTGGGCGCCAACTCTGGGACTGAGAAGAAGGCAATGCACGGCACGGGATAGGCTAGAAAATATGAGGTGGTGGAAGTGTCATCTTTCAATACTTACATTAGTCCGAAGAACTCATGCACTTATTATCGGTAACTCTCAATCTAATAAGGAGGTTCACAAAGAGACAAGTACCCCGAGGAGGAGTGTATGGGGGTTTGGTTATCCTTGCGCATCCTCGACTCATGGTACGTGAGTGTACTCTAACATCCGATCCCTCCAAAGATTAGTGATCCATCTAGTAGCTAGAGTTCTCAACTAGTTTTGTAGGTTTTGAAAATAAATACGGATTGCCAAAAATACGACACCTATCACTAATAGGCTAGATCTCTTGACACCAATAGTTCAAACATTACTCATATCAATACCTCAAAACAATTGCAAGTTACTACTAAAATTAAATATCAACCTCAATTACCTACTCTCAAGACAAGACACAACTCAGTGCAACAACCAACTCTCTTAACAAGATAAACATGAAAACTAAAGAGAATTCTAGCAACAAACTAAACAAAATCTAGGGCTCTTGCTAAATACAAGCTAACACTAAAACTAAACATGGCAGTAGCTACGAAAAGATAAAGAACACACAACAGCAAAAAGATAGGCATGAAGAATTCTATGATGTGTTCTAGATTTTGAAAGTGGAGCGTGTTTCTCTCCCACACAAAGTAAGACGGGATCTAACTTGTTATGAACAGCAAGCAAAGCTAAAGAAAACTAAAAATAAAACCTAAGAGCGAGACGCTCCAAGCATACCACATAACGCATGAAGTGATAAAAATATAGTGAGATGAAGGACGAACTGATGATTGTCGATGGAGAAGGGGATGCACGGGGGCAACTGATGGCTTCTCTCCCCTCGTTGGTTACCCCAAGTGGAAGGTTTGAGATGCAGTGCAGCAACAAGTTTCCCTCGGTGAAGATACCAAGGTTATCGAACCAGTAGGACTCAGGAGATACAAGTAGGTGACAACGGCGCCAGAAATTAGGCGGTTGACGTGGACCTGCACACAGCAACAAATAACTTTTCTCCCAACGAGTACAGAGGAGTTGTCAATTCCTCCGGCCTTGCTGTTTACAAAGGATCAACGCAAGAGATAATAATAGTGGCAACTGAAAGTAAAGACTGAAATTAAATTGAGGGTGTGAACAATAATGTGAAGATGGACCAGGGTCCCGTGATTTTCACTAGTGATGTCTCTCTCCCAAAAGACGATAAAAGTGCTAGCGAGGTAAACAAATCATAGTTGGGCAATTGACAGGATTATGAAGGCACCGCAATGCTAACTATGCTGCAAAGAAAGGAATGGCTCAAAAGCAATGGGCAGTACGCCAAGGTAAGTAGACCGAAATCCATCTGCATCTACTACGAATCATCCACCTTGAGATATCTATCCAGAACATCTCGCTCGTATTAAGTTGCGAATCCCACCCAAAGTGTAAAGTCAAAGCAACAGACAACTGCATTAAAAGAACTTTGCGTAAAGTAAACAATCCTTGCACCTGCAGGTACAAGCACCGTTGTTTTATCCCTGGTGGAAACAGCACATCCCCTAGTCTCATGTTTTTGTCACTCAAGCTAGACATCAAGGGGCTGAACCCACAATCGAGCATAACGCACTCTCTTAGAGTTGCAAATAAAATACTTGGCCAAAGCAAATACCGCAACGGAGAAAATGCAAGAATTTACTCAAGAACAAAATATAAAAGAGAAGAACCAAATATATTACTCATCACAATCTGAACATAGTCTCATAATCCATCAGATCCCAACAAACTCAGCATAGCAACAGCAGAAATTACATAGATGCCTCGATCATGTGAGGCAGCTCACGAGGACTCGAAAGTGGAAGCAAAAAAGGGAGAGAGATAGATCACACAGCTACTGGTCACGAACCCATGGTCCAAGGGAAACTACTCACGGTACATACGGGAGGCGTCCATGGCTATGGAGGGTCTCCCGGAGGGGGTAGCTTCTCCCGGCAGAGTGCCGGAGCAGCTTCTCCAGGAAGCCCCGATCTAGAAACGGCGGTGGCGGCGGAACAGAGTCGAGATCGCGAAAGAGGAGTCCGTATTAGGGGTTTCCACCCCGAGGGGTAAATATAGGCGAAGGGGGCGTCGAGGGGACCCACGAGGCAGTCAGGAGGGTCCCTGGCGCGGCCCAGGGTGGGGCCGCGCCACCTGCCCTCCTGGCTGCCTGGTGGTGGCCCCCCTTCCCTCTCTTGGTGATTCCGAAAGCTTCTGTTGCGCTGATTTTTTATATATTTTTCCCGGAATTTTTGGAGCACTTTTAATGGCTGGAAAACCTGAAATACAAAAACAGCAGAAAAAAGAAAGTGGAAACTGGGTGCACTGAGTTAATAGGTTAGTCCAAATAGGTTCAAAAGTGTATGAAAGTTCAAGCAAAATATGGCAAAGTCACACAAAACATGCATGGAACAAGCAGAAATTATAGATACGTTTGGGACGTATCAACAACCCCAAGCTTAATTCCTGCTCGTCCTCGAGTAGGTAAATGATAACAAGCATAATTTCTGTGTATGACATGCCACACAACCATAAAAGGACTTTTAAGTAAAGCAATCAAAGCATGCAATTCAATTCAAGTCTTAACAAGAAAGAGTCTATATTAGCATTGACACAAGCAACAAAAGAACAAAAGGTGCAAGAGCTCTCGTTGTCCGTGACTCGAATGTCTCCAGATGGTGTTTGCGTGCAAGCAAGGGATAGGGAAATACGAGAGAAAAAATAAGGTTGTTGAGAACAACTATCTACTAAAGTTTCACACTTGGTCTCCTTTGGATTCTTATCTGGACTCGTCCCCAGACCACTAGCCAGGTACAAGTCAAACTGATCCACTCCCTTTCGATATTTTGAGTACTCATGCAATGGATGAGCGTGAGCAAGAAAGTTGACACCTAAAAGGCGAAACAGAAAGAAGGTGGAGGAGGAAGACAAAAAGGTGTGAAAGGCTCACATCAATGAGGATAATCATAGGCGAGAGAAGGCCATATGATAGATATGATGTGAGGAGTAGGGATTGCCATACAACGGATGCACATGTGAGCTAAAAGCTCTCCAAGGGAACTAGTGGGGGTGCATCTAACTAGCTTGCTCAAGAAGACCTAGAGCTCGTTTGAGGAGGCTCATCATTGGAATATACAAGCCAAGTTCTATAGTGTGAAGGGTCCCCACATAGCTATATGCATGATGATGATCTCTAAGGAGTACAAGGGATAGGAGATCAAGTACTAGTGTGGATCTCTCAAAAGGAATAGTAGTATGCCCCCTTCTCTCTTTTTATTTTTCTCTTTTTCTCTTTTTTTATTTTTTTGGTGGCCTCAATGGCTCTTTCTATTTAACTCTCATTTGTCCTCTTTGGGATCTTTTGATTTTGTCCTCTTTGGGATCTTTTCCTCACTTTAGGGGCAATACTCTATATTTTACAAGAATATAGGAGATCTTTCACACTTTACAAAGGTACTCACATAAAGAAAAATGTAACTATCATGATGCAAATGTATGCTTCTGCCAGGATAGCAGGATATGCAATGATACTAGCGCGTCATGTAGTAATGATTAGGGCAAGGCCCAACTAGCATGCGGCTCATCGATCAAGCAAGTAGCATGTATGACATGAAGATCAAGTCATGAGAAGGTGGATGTTGCATGGCAATGTATCTCGGAAAGGCTATGGAAATGCCTTGTAGGTAGGTATGGTGGCTGTTTTGAGGAAAGATATAAGGAGGCTTATGATGACAGAGCGTATCGTGCCAAGGGTTTGGATGCACCGGCGAAGTATGCGCCAACTCTCGAGGTGAGAAAGGGCAATGCACGGTACCGAAGAGGCTAGAAAAAGTATAGGTGGGTGGAAGTGTCAACTTTTGAATACTCACATTAGTCCGAAGAACTCATGCACTTATTATCGGTAACTCTCAATCTAATCAAGAGGTTCACAAAGAGACAGGTACCCCGAGGAGGAGTGTATGGGGGTTTGGTTATCCTTGCGCATCCTCGACTCATGGTACGTGGGTGTACTCTAATATTTGAACCCTCCAGAGGTTAGTGATCCATCTAGTAGCTAGAGTTCTCAACAGGGGTTTTTGGTTTTCGAAAAACACACGGATTGCCAAAAATACGACATTTATCACTAATAGGAAAGAGCTCTTGACACCATAAGTTCAAACATTACTCAAGTCAATACCTCAAAACTATTGCAAGTTACTACTACAAAGAGAACAGCAACTTTAACTACCTACTTTCATTCAAGACACAGAACTCAGTGCAACAGGCAAACTCTCTAACAAGATAAAACATGCAACCTATAGAAAGTTCAACCTAAGACAAAAATAAAAGCTCTAAAAAAACTAAAGCACTACAACTAAACAGAACAGCAGCTAAGAAAAGAAAAAGAACAGCTCACAACTAAAAGAATAAGCATGCAAATCCTATGAGGAGTTCGAGTTCAAGCGGAGCGTGAATCTCTCCCACACAAAAGAGTAAGTTGGGGTCTAACTTGTTACTACAGCAAACAAAGCAAAAGAAAACTAAAAGCAAAACCTAAGAGTGAGACGCTCCAAGAATAGCACATAATGCATGAAGTGATAAAAATATAGTGCAACGAGAGACGAACTGATAATTGTTGATGAAGAAGGGGATGCACGGGGGCATCCCCAAGCTTAGACGCTTGAGTCTCCTTGAATATTTATTGGGGGTGCACATGGGCATCCCCAAGATTGAGCGTTTGACCCTCCTGAATCTTCTTTCATCATCCTCCATCGCGCACTTGAAAACTCCCTTCATACATAACTCATTGTAGGCTGATTAGAGAGGTTGGTACCCTAATAAAATAATTTTCCTCTACTGCAAATAAATATTTCCAGGAAGAGCTACTGTTTCCCAAGATTTCCAAAAGGTTTTTGCAAAGAAAAAGCAAGCTTAAGGTTTGCAAAAGTGAAGAGAGACAAAACGTCGCAGAATCTGTGAAAAACAGAACAGCAGATAGAAACGAATTTTTAGGGGTACTTATGCAACTCAAATAAAAAAACTCAGAACATACGGAAGTTTCTTTATTGTATAGATCACGCTGTGTAAAAAATTCAGCTCAAAAAGATGAACTGGTATTTTTCTCTGATTTTTCTAGTCACGAGGACATAATCTGTTTTCTGGACAGCATGTCACAACTTTTACTTCCCTTGCCGTATGAGGCTAAACTTGGCACAAAGCTTGAAAAGTAAAGATACAATGATGTTGCTACAGTAGTAACAATCATCAAGACCACTAAGAACAGAACTAAAGCAAAAATAAAAACCTAAATTCGTTGCGGGCTGCCTCCCGAAAGCGCTTCTTTAGAGCCATTAGCTAGGCTTAAAGATTATGAAAGATGCTCACAAGAGAATAAGAATTGAAGCAAAAGAGAGCATCAAGAAGCAAATGTGAAACACATTTAAGCCTAACCCACTTCCTATGCATAGGCATCTTGTAAGAAAATAAATCAAAGAAGCACAAAGTGACATGCATAGGGAGGTAGAACAAGAACAACTTCAAAACTTTCAACATGAAGAGAGGTGTTTTTGTAACATGGAAGTTTCTACAACCAAACTTTCCTCTCTCAAAGTAATTTTCAGTAGCATCATGAACAATATCAAGAATATAACTATCACATAAATCATGTTGTTCATGACCTACAAGCACATGTGTATTGTTTTCAGCACGGTTTGTAGGATGATAAGATAGATGCAACCCATCACATTGAGCCTTGATAAGAGCAAAATTCTCAGGAACAGTTGGAGATTTCAAAAGGATAATAGGGAAATCAAGTGTGGGTGCAACAACAATAATTTAATGCTTAACATAAGTAACTATAGCAAGTTCATATTCGTAGGCATCATCCATAGTGGCATCATGGCCATCAACAAAGCAAGTATCAAAATCATCAGAAAGGGAAGTATCAAGTGAGTCCTCGGAATCATAAGATTCCTCTTCATAGAAATCATTAGCCTCTTCTTGGGCAGCAAGCATTCTATTTTTAAAATCCTCAATATAAGCATTGGAAGTATAATTCTCAAAGCAATAAGCAAGAACAGCAAAGTTTTCAGACTTGTGTACTCTAACATCCGATCCCTCCAAAGATTAGTGATCCATCTAGTAGCTAGAGTTCTCAACTAGTTTTGTAGGTTTTGAAAATAAATACGGATTGCCCAAAATACGACACCTATCACTAATAGGCTAGATCTCTTGACACAAAAAGTTCAAACATTACTCACATCAATACCTCAAAACTATTGCAACTTACTACTAAAATTAAATAGCAACCTCAATTACCTACTCTCAAGACAAGACACAACTCAGTGCAACAACCAACTCTCTTAACAAGATAAACATGAAAACTAAAGAGAATTCTAGCAACAAACTAAAAAAAAGCCAGGGCTCTTGCTAAATACAAGCTAACACTAAAACTAAACATGGCAGTAGCTACGAAAAGATAAAGAACACACAATAGCAAAAAGATAGGCATGAAGAATTCTATAATGTGTTCTAGATTTTGAAAGTGGAGCGTGTTTCTCTCCCACACAAAGTAAGACGGGATCTAACTTGTTATTAACAGCAAGCAAAGCTAAAGAAAACTAAAAATAAAACCTAAGAGCGAGACGCTCCAAGCATAGCACATAACGCATGAAGTGATAAAAATATAGTGAGACGAAGGACGAACTGATGATTGTTGATGGAGAAGAGGATGCACGGGGGCATCTGATGGCTTCTCGCCCCTCGTTGGTTACCCCAAGTGGAAGGTTTGAGATGCAGTGCAGCAACAAGTTTCCCTCGGTGAAGATACCAAGGTTATCGAACCAGTAGGACTCAGGAGATACAAGTAGGTGACAACGGCGCCAGAAATTAGGCGGTTGACGTGGACCTGCACACAGCAACAAATAAATTTTCTCCCAACGAGTACAGAGGAGTTGTCAATTCCTTCGGCCTTGTCGTTTAAAAAGGATCAACGCAAGAGATAAAAGGTGCAAAGGAAAGTAAAATCTGAAAGTAAATTGAGGGTGTGAACAATAATGTGAAGATGGACTGGGGTCCCGTGATTTTCACTAGTGATGTCTCTCTCCCAAAAGACGATAAAAGTGCTAGCGAGGTAAACAAATCACAGTTGGGAAATTGACAGGATTATGAAGGCACCGCAATGCTAACTATGCTGCAAAGAAAGGAAGGGCTCAAAAGAAATGGGCAGTACGCCAAGGTAAGTAGACCGAAATCCATCTGCATCTACTACGAATCATCCACCTTGAGATATCTATCCAGAAAATCTCGCTGGTATTAAGTTGCGAATCCCATCCAAAGTGTAAACTCAAAGCAACAGACAACTGCATTAAAAGAACTTTGCGTAAAGTAAACAATCCTTGCACCCGCAGGTACAAGCACCGTTGTTTTATCCCTGGTGACAACAGCACATCCCCTAGTCTCATGTTTCTGTCACTCAAGCTAGACATCAAGGGGTTGAACCCACAATCGAGCATAACGCTCTCTCTTAGAGTTGCAAATAAAATACTTGGCCAAAGCAAATACCGCAACGGAGAAAATGCAAGAATTTACTCAAGAACAAAATATAAAAAAGAAGAACCAAATATATTACTCATCACAATCTGAACATAGTCTGATAATCCATCAGATCCCAACAAACTCAGCATAGCAACAGCAGAAATTACATAGATGCCTCGATCATGTGAGGTATCTCACGAGGACTCGAAAGTGGAAGCACAAAAGGGGGAGAGATAGATCACATAGCTACTGGTCACGGACCCATGGTCCAAGGGAAACTACTCACGGTACATACGGGAGGCGTCCATGGCTATGGAGGGTCTCCCGGAGGGGGTAGCTTCTCCCGGCAGGGTGCCGGAGCAGCTTCTCCAGGCAGCCCCGATCTAGAAACGATGGCGGCGGCGGAACAGAGGCGAGATCGCGAAAGAGGAGTCCGTATTAGGGGTTTCCACCCCGAGGGGTAAATATAGGCGAAGGGGGGCGTCGAGGGGACCCACGAGGCAGTCAGGAGGGTCCATGGCGCGGCCCACCCTGGGCCGCGCCACCTGCCCTCCTGGCTGCCTGGTGGTGGGCCCCCTTCCCTCTCTTGGTGATTCCGGAAGCTTCTGTTGCGCTGATTTTTTATATATTTTTCCCGGAATTTTTGGAGCACTTTTAATGGCCGGAAAACCTGAAATACAAAAACAGCAGAAAACAGAAACTGGCAACTGGGTGCACTGAGTTAATAGGTTAGTCCAAATAGGTTCAAAAGTGTATGAAAGTTCAGGCAAAACATGGCAAAGTCACACAAAACATGCATGGAACAAGCAGAAATTATAGATACGTTTGGGACGTATCGGCATCCCCAAGCTTAGACGCTTGAGTCTCCCTTAATATTTATTGGGGATGCATGGGGGAATCCCCAAGCTTGAGCGCTTGACACTCCCGAATCTTCTTTCATCATCTTCCATCGCACACTTGAAAACTCTCTTCATACATAACTCATCATAAGCTGATTAGAGAGGTTAGTACCCTTAATAAAATATTTTTTCCCCACTGGATATAAAGATATTCTTGAAGAGCTACTGTTTCTAAAGATTTCCAAAAGGTTTTTGCAAAGAAAAATAAGCTTAAGGTTTGCAAAAGTTAGGAGAGACAAAACGTGGCAGAATCTGTGAAAAACAGAACAACAGGTAATAAAGAATTTTTTAGGGGCACTTCTGCAACTCAAATCAAAAAACTCAGAACATACGAAAGTTCCGTGATTGTATAGAGAACGCTGTTTTAAAAATTCAGCTCAAAAAGATGAACTGGTGATTTTATCCAATTTTTCCCGTCACGAGGACAGAATTATTTTTCTGGACAGCATGTCACAACTTCCATTTCACTTGTCGTATGAGGCTATAACTTGACACAAATCTTGAAAGTAAAGATACAATGATGTTTCTACGGTAGTAACAATCATCAAGACCACTAAGAACATAAGTAAAAAACTCAAACTAAATATAAGAAGGGTTGTCTCCCTAGAGCTCTTTCTTTATAGACATAAAGATAGGCTTAAGATTTTAATGATGCTCTTATAGGAATAAGGAATAAGAGTTGAAGAACAAAAGAGAGCATCAAGAAGAAAATAACAAACACATTTAAGTCTAACATGCTTACTATGCAAAGGGATCTTGTAGAGGAATAACTCATTGAAGCATAAAGATATTAGCATAGGAAGGCAAAATAAGTGCAACTTCAAAGCCTTCAACATAAAGAGAGGGAACTTGATATTATTGAAATATCTATAAGAATATGTTCCCTTCTCATAATAATTTCCAGTAGGATCATGAATAAACTCAACAATATAAGCATCACATAAAGCATTGTTACCATGATCCACATGCAAAAGGGTACTCTTACTCTCCACATAAGGATAATCTTTCTCATTGGTAATAGTGGGAGTAGGACTATCATAAACAACTTGAACACTATAGATTAATTGTGTATTAGGAAGATGGTGTTCAACAAGGGAGTAATCCCCTCCATGATTATGACAAGTTTCATAATGATAATTTCTCCTTATGTCATAGGTACCTTTATAATCACTATAGATAGGAGTTATAACATCATCATAGTAGAGAAGAGCATTATCATTGCTAGCAACTATATTTGTAAACATGTTGTCTTTATTCTTACTAGCAAAATAATTATCAATTATGACATCACTAATGGGTAAAGGACTTGCAATCCTATCATCCCCAACCTTAGAGCTTTCCATATCATCACTCTCAGAGTTGGTACCAAAAAGATTTTCATGATCATAAGTAGCATTATCATCGTTTTCCCAATCACAAAAGTAACATGCATATCATAATCAAAATCATCTTCAATAGTGCCTACGGACTTAACGTCAGGATAATAATGAATGCAATCAAGCTCACCGTCCTCCAAAAATTTATGTCCGTTAGGATAAAAATTGATGCGAGGGATATGCTCAGGCCAGGTTGATACCCATTCTTCTTCCTTCTTGCTCCTCTTCTTTTTCTTCTTCTTCACCTTAGGAGGGAGTGGTTGGAGATGATGTTTCTCCACATATCCTGGTTTATCATTAGAAACACTAGGGGAAACTTGGGAGAAACTCTCCTTTTTATTAGTAGAGATATAAGAGACATTTTTATACTTTGGTAAAGTTCCCTCCTTTCTAATCTTACTTATGTAATCATTTTCATGGCAATTAACAACACAATAGAGATGACAATTTTGCAAAGTGTTGCTAATTCCTAAGGCATTAACATCTAGCCAAGAAGTATTTTCTGATAACTCTTCACACATAAAAAATAACATAAGTTCATCATAAAGATCAGAAGTGATCATGTTATCACACAACTGATTAACAGTTATGCTTTGAAAGTTCATGCATTGAAAATTAAAGTGACCCTCTATACAACAAAGTTCACAAGTAAAAGGATAAAGGTCACACAATTCTCTAGCAATTTCAT
This sequence comes from Bromus sterilis, assembly GCA_950022295.1. Taxonomy (NCBI): domain Eukaryota; kingdom Viridiplantae; phylum Streptophyta; class Magnoliopsida; order Poales; family Poaceae; genus Bromus; species Bromus sterilis. The sequence goes on along the minus strand of OX465601.1, from coordinate 81,101,465 downwards.
TTAAATCTTTGACACAAGTGATTGTTCTTTCATGATTATGTTGCTTACAATACTTCTCTTCTTCAATCATAGGCCTTTCACAAGGTCTATCCGCTCCACAAAAATTAACATGCTTATATAAAACTTCATTTTCAGGAATTGGATCATGCATGTTGCAATCATCATGAACAATTTCATTTTCTTTGCAAATCTCTTTAAAAGGTTCATGATGCTTGATCCAGTTCTCCTTAGGAATATTAAGATGTGAAGAAAAAGATTTGAGGAAATCAACAAGGAGTTGAGAATCAAGCCCAACCTTAGCACTAAACTTATTAAAACTTGCAGTTTCACCAAAGGACTTAATGCAATCATACTCATAATTTATACCTTACTCTTTACCTTTGTCGATCTCCCAATCTTCAGTATTACGTTGAATTCTTTCAAGGAGTTCCCATTTAGCATCAATCTTTTCGTTTGTGAAAGAACCCATAGAGGAAGCATCGAGAAAGTCTCTATCCTGTCGAGAGAGCCTTGCATAAAAATTAGTAATAATTATATCTTTTGGGAGACCATAGTTAGGACATTTTAGCATTAAAGTTTTTCAGTCTCCCCTAAGCTTGAGCTATGCTCTCTCCGTCATGAGGATAGAAATTATAAACATAATTCCTATTCTCATGAACTTCATGAAGAGGATAAAACTTGGAGTAAAAGAGAGACTGGATCTCTTCCCAATCCCGTAGGTGAGAATCATCTAGTAGCCTATACCATTCCAATGCTTTTCCTTTCAGTGACAAGGCAAATAATTTCTTCATGACTTCACCTCTTATCAAACCTGAAATCTTAAATAACTCACAAAGTTCTGTAAGTTTTAACAAATGAATACTAGGATTGACTGTCCCATCATAAAAATCATTAATAATTATTTCAACTATCCCAAGTGGTATTTTGAACGGGATACATTCAGTAGGTGGAGGAGACTTCTCTACCATGGGCGTGGTAAAGCGACCTTCCCCAAACAGCGAACTAAGAGTGCAGTCTTCCATAAGCATAACTAGTGAAAATAAAAACAAGAAACGAAAAGATTTAATTGCAAGATCTAAAGATATACCTTCAAGGCTTACCTCCCCGGCAACGGCGCCATAAATAGCTTGATGTCTACACACGCTTCTATTCTTGTAGACTATGTTGGGCCTCCAAGCACAGTGGTTTAATTGTAGGACAGTAGCAATTTCCCTCAAGTGGATGACCTAAGGTTTATCGAACTCAGGGAAATAGAGGTTGAAGATGGTCTCTCTCAAGCAACCCTACAATTAAGATACAAGAAGTCTCTTGTGTCCCCAACACACCTAATACAACTAGGAGTTGTATAGGTGCACTAGTTCGGCGAAGAGATGGAAAATACGAGTGATAGGTGTGGCAAAACAAGGTAATATAAATCTATAATAAAAAGTGCAGCAAGCAAACATGTGACAAAAGTGAGTGCAAACGGTGTAACAATGTTGGCAACAAGTCCTAGGCTTCATACTTTCACTAGTGGCAACTCCCAACAACATTAACATAGTCTAATCACATGATATTTCCCATAAGACATGCAATGGAGACGCACTCGGAGGTCAATCCTTTGTGGTCAAGAGAGGACGAGAATTATGTAGGGCTACAAAAGCACACCTCAAAATTCGTAGTTCTCAATCTATGGATTTCCCAATGTCACCGCGGCCATCCAAAGAGAGTACCACAATCACCACAACATATCTCAAGGATAGTCAAAGACAAGCACCAAGAGACTCTCAATCTTAAATCGACACACAAAAGAGGAAATCACTCATGAAAATATTCTTCTGATCCATGTCCAATAGACCGCTGTCACCTTGGTGTCGGGGATTATACTACATAAGATCAAGTGAGTACATCAATCCAATACATAGAGGAAGGGGAAATATCATCAGAGCACCTAGATTAACATAGCCTATGATCACAACGAAGATCACATCATGGGAGAGAGAAGTGACCACATAGCTACTGGTAGAAACCTTAGCCCCGAGGAGGAACTACTCCCGCTTCATGGAGGGAGGAAGCAACGTTGATGGAGATGAATCCGGGGGCACTTCCCCGTCCCGGCAGGGTGCCGGCACAGGAACGAAGCTTGTCGGCGATGGCGGCGAAGATCGGAATTGCTTCTGGAAAAGTACTTCGATATTAGGGGTTTCCGTCACGAGGGGGGTAAATATAGGCCAAAGGGGGCACCGAGAGGGGCCACAGGGCAGCCTTGAGGGTGCCCGGCGCGACCTAGGGTGGGGCCGCGCCAGGGACCCTTCTGGAGTCCCTGTGGTGGCCCTCCCTTCCTTCCTTGGTGATTCCGGAGGCTTCCGGGACGCTGATGTTTTATATAATTTTTCTGGAATTTTTGGAGCACTTTTAATGGTCGGAAAACCTGAAATACAAAAACAGCAGAAAACAGGAACTGGCAACTGGGTGCAATGAGTTAATAGGTTAGTCCAAATATGCTCAAAAGTGTATGAAAGTTCAAGAAAAACATGGCAAAGTCACACAAAACATGCATGGAGCAAGCAGAAATTATAGATACGTTAGGGACATATCAGCTGCCCCGGCACCCTGCCGGAAGGAGGAACCCCCTCTGGGAGACCATCCATCGCCATGGACGCCTCCCGGATGTGCTGTGAGTAGTCCCCCTTGGACCATGGGTCGATGACCAGTATCTATGTGATGTTCTCCTCCCCTCTTTGTGCTTCCTCTTTCGAGACCTCGTGAGCTGCCTCACATGATCGAGGCACCTTTGTAATTTTCTGTGTTGCTATGCTGAGTTTGCTGGAATCTGATGGATTATGAGACTATGTTCAGACTGTGATGAGTAATATATTTGGTTCCCTTTTATATTTGTGTTCTTGAGTTAATTCTTACATGTTCTTCGTTGTCGTATTTTACTTTGGCCAAGTGATTTGTTGCAACTCCAAGAGGGAGCGTTATGCTTGATTGTGGGTTCAGCCCCCTGATGTCTAGATTGAGTGACAGAAACATGAGACTAGGGGATGTGTTGTTGCCACCATGGATAAAACAACGGTGCTTGTACCTGCGGGTGAAAGGATTGTTTACTTTACGCAAAGTTCTTTTAATGCAGTTGTCTGTTGCTTTGAGTTTACACTTTGGGTGGGATTCACAACTTAATACCAGCGAGATGTTCTGGATAGATATCTCAAGGTGGATGATTCGTAGTAGATGCAGATGAATTTCGGTCTACTTACCTTGGCGTACTGCCCATTGATTCTGAGCCTCTTCCTTTCTTTTGTAGCATAGTTAGCATCGCGGTGCGTTTATAATCCTGTCAATTTCCCAGCTGTGATGTGTTTACCTCGCTAGCACTTTTATCGTCTTTTGGGAGAGAGACATCACTAGTGAACGTCATGGGACCCTGGTCCATATTTCCACCATTGTTTACACCCTCAATTTACTTTCAGTTCTTACTTTTAGTTGCACTTTTATCTCTTGCGTTGATCCTTTGTAAATAGCAAGGCCGGAGGAATTGACAACTCCTCTGTACTCGTTGGGAGCAAAGTTATTTGTTGTGTGTGCAGGTCCAGGTGAAGTAAGCAATCTTTAGATTGTGAATGACGCCATTGTTCACTTTACCACCTTCTTGTATCTCTTGGAGTCCTACTGGAGACAACCTAAACCTTAGCATCTTCGCTAAGGGAAATTTGCTGCTACGCTACATCTCACCTTCCACTTGGGGTAACCAACAAGAAGTGAGAGAACTATCTTCATCACCGTATCAAGCTTATTTCTGGCGCCGTTGCCGGGGACTCCAGTCTACAAGATAGGGGAGTTGCACACTATCTTTTATCTTTGCTTTTTAGTCTTGTTAGTTTACCTTTTAGTTTTTACTTTTGTGTTCCTTATAAAAAATACCAAAAATACCTGTTACTTTGTTAGGAGTTACCACTATGGCTGGTTCTTTTGCCTTTGGTGAGGCATAAGTACTTACCTTTACTCAGAGAGGTGGTGAAAGTCTGAAAGATGCTTGGTATAGAATTAATGATTCTCAAAAGAGGGCCACCAAGAAGCAATCCACTACTATCCTGCTTAGAAATTTTGATGTTGGGATTACTTCTTGGAATAGGTTTGTTTTAGACACTGCTATCAATGGGAACTTTATAGAGGCTCCAGTTTGGGAAGCCCTTAATGTTATTGAAAATCTTGTTGGAAGTCTCCCTGTTGCTAGCATTAAGGAGGACATTACTCTAGCTCACATTATGGGAAAACTTTAAAAAATAGAGTTAGAGATGCCAAGTATCGATAAAGTAAATGAGTTGGATCGTAAGATTCAAGGGAATTTGAATAGGCTAGATAGCTCCATACAAAAAATTGTCAAAACTTTGGAGACTATCAAATCCCTTGATGAGAAGTCTTCTAGGATAGAGAAGATTGAGGAAGTTACTGAAACTCTAGGAACTACCTTTTCCTCAATCAAAACCAAAAAGGATGAAACTCCGGCAAGAAATGAACCCAAGTTCGTTTACGTCCCTAAGGTTCCTCGAGCTAAAGCTGACACACCTATTGCCAAGAGAGTTGAAACAGTGAAGAGTTTGGAGGAGACACCTATCTTTAATTTTAATGAAACTCCAATTTATTTTCCCCCTTTTGATTTTATCCCTAGAAGCATTTTCATTCGGCCTTTATTTGAGAAACCTCTTAAGACTAGTTGTACTATTGAAGAGCTTTTTGATGATCTTGATGATGGTTCAATTGATACAACTTGATCTTTTGCTTTGCACCTAGCTCAAAGGCATAAAACAAAGCGCTTGTTGGGAGGCAACCTAATTTGTTTTTACTTCTATTTTTAGTGGTCTTGATGATTTTTACTACTGTAGAAACATCATTGTATCTTTATTTTTTAAGCTTTGTGCCAAGTTATAGCCTCATATGACAAGGGAAGTGAAAGTTGTGACACGTTGTCCAAAAAACAGATTCTTTCCTCGTGACGGAAAAAATCAGAATAAATTACCAGTTCATCTTTTTGAGCTGAATTATTTACACAGCGTTCTCTATACAATCACGGAACTTTCGTATGTTCTAAGTTTTTTGATTTGAGTGGCAGAAGTGCCCCGAAAAAAAATCATTACTACCTGTTGTTCTGTTTTTCACAGATTCTGCCACGTTTTGTCTCTCCTAACTTTTGCAAACCGTAATCTTTCTTTTTCTTTGCAAAAACCTTTTGGCAATCTTGAGAAACAGTAGCTCTTCAAGAATATATTTATATCCAGTGGGGAAAATTTATTTATTAAGTGTACTAACCTCTCTAATCAGCTTATGATGAGTTGTGTATGAAGGGAGTTTTCAAGTGTGCGATGGAATATGATGAAAGAAGATTCAGGAGTGTGAAGAGCTCAAGCTTGGGGATGCCCCCATGCATCCCCAATAAATATTCAAGGAGACTCAAGCGTCTAAGCTTGGGGATGCCCCGTGCATCCCCTTCTCCATCAACAATCATCAGTTCGTCCTTCGTCTCACTATATTTTTATCACTTCATGCGTTATGTGCTATGCTTGGAGCGTCTCGCTCTTAGGTTTTGTTTTTAGTTTTCTTTAGATTTGCTTGCTGTTCATAACAAGTTAGATCCCATCTTACTTTGTGTGGGAGAGAAACACGCTCCACTTTCAAAATCTAGAACACATCATAGGATTCTGCATGCCTATCTTTTTGCTGTTGTGTTTTCTTTATCTTTTCGTAGCTACTTCCATGTTTAGTTTTAGTTTTAGTTTGTCTTAGCAAGAGCCTTGGCTTTTGTTTAGTTCATTTATGGAACTCTCTTTAGTTTTCATGTCTATCTTGTTAAGAGAGTTGGTTGTTGCACTGAGTTATGTCTTGTTTTGAAAGTAGGTAATCGAGGTTTCTATTTAATTTTAGTAGTACCTTGCAATAGTTTTGAGGTATTGATGTGAGTAATGTTTGAAATTTTGGTGTCAAGAGCTCTAGCATATTAGTGATAGGTGTCCTATTTTGGGCAATCCGTGTTTATTTTCAAAAACCTACAAAACTAGTTGAGAACTCTAGCTACTAGATGGATCACTACTCTTCTGAGGGGTCGGATATTAGAGTACACTCACGTACCATGAGTCGAGGATGCGCAAGGATAACCAAACCCCCATACACTCCTCCTCGGGGTACTTGTCTCTTTGTGAACCTCCTTATTAGATTGAGAGTTTCCAATAATAAGTGCATGAGTTCTTCGGACTAATGTAAGTATTGAAAGTTGACACTTTCACCTCCTCATATTTGCTAGCCTCTCCTGTGCCGTGCATTGCCTCCTTCTCACTCCGAGAGTTGGCGTCCACCTTCGCCGGTACATCCAAACCCTTGGCATGATACACTCTGTCATCATAAACCTCCTTATATCTTTCCTCAAAACAACCACCATACCTACCTATCAAGGCATTTCCATAGCCTTTCTGAGATATATTGCCATGCAACATCCACCTCTTCATGACTCGATCTTCATGTCATACATGTTCCCGCTACACTGGCAGCGGCATACATTGCATACATCATGATAGCTACATCTTCTTTATGATTTGAGTAACTTGTAAAGTGTGAAAGATCTTCTATACCCTCTTGTAAATTAGAGTGTTGCCCTTAAGTGAGGAAAAGATCCCAAAGTGGACAAAATAAAAGATCCCAAAGAGGACAAATGAGAGTTAAATAGAAAGAGCCATTGAGGCCACCAAAAAATACAATAAAATAGAAAAAAGAGAAAAATAAATAAAAAGAGAGAAAGGGGCAACACTACTATCCTTTTGAAAGATCATGCATATAGCTATGTGGGGACCTTCACACTATAGAACTTGGCTTGCATATTCCAAGGATGAGCCTCCTCAAAAGAGCTCTAAGTCTTCATGAGCGAGCAAGTTAGATGCACCCCCACTAGTTCCATTGGAGAGCTTTTCAGCTCATATGTGCATCCGTTGCATGGCTATCCCTACTCCTCACATCATATCTATCATTTGGCCTTCTTGCCTATGATTGTCCTCATGTATGTGAGTCTTTCTCACCTTTTTGACTTCCTCCTCCACCATATTCTCTCTTTGCCATCCTAAGTGTCAACTTTCGTGCTTACGCTCTCCATTGCATGAGTGCTCAAAAAATCGAAAAGGAGTGGATCAAATTGACTTGTACCTGGATAGTGGTCTGGGGACGAGTCAAGATAAGATTACAAAGTAGACCAAGTGTGAAACTTTAGTAGATTGAGTTCTCAACACAAAAATAGTTTTTTCTCATATTCCCTATCCCCCTTCTTGCACGCAAACACCATTTGGAGACATTCGAGTCACGGACAACGAGTGCTCTTGCACCTAATGTTCTTTGTTTGTTTGTTTCAATGCTAATATAGACTCTTGCATGTTATGACTTGAATTGAATTACATATCGTGATTACTTTACTTTTCAAAGTCTTTTTATGGTTGCTAGCATGTCACCACAGAAATTATGCCTGTTATCATTTACCTACTCGAGGACGAGCAGGAATTAAGCTTGGGGATGTTGATACGTCTCAAACGTATCGATAATTTCTGCTCGCTCCATGCATGTTTGTGTGATATTGCTATGATCTAGATACACTTTCATACACTTTTGATCATATTTGTACTAACCTACTAACTCAGTGCACCCCAGTGCCAGTTCCTGTTTTCTGCTGTTTTTCTATTCCAGGTTTTCCCCATATTAAAAATGCTCCAAAAATTCGAGAAAATCGGATAAAAAATTAGCGCAACGGAGTCTTCCAGAAGCACCCAAGTGAGGCCAGAGGGCCAGCACCAGGGGCCCAGGCGGCCACCTGACACGGCCAGGGGCCTGGCCGCGCCAGGGGGACGCCTGGACCCCTGGTGGCCCCCTGGCTGCCCCCACTTCACCTATTTATTCTCCGTCACAGGGAAACTCCGAAGACAGAACCCTATTTCGCAAATTCTCCTCTGTTCCGCCGCCGCCGCGCTTCCAAGATCGGGAGCACTGTCAGGACCCTTCCTAGCACCCTGCTGGAGGGAGGATTGACCTCCGGGAGCCTCTCAACCACCATGGACGCTTCCCGGATGTGTCGTGAGTAGTCTACCTTGGATCATGGGTCCGTGATCAGTAGCTATGTGATGTTCTCCTCCCCTCTTTGTTCTTCATGATTTAGACCACGTGAGCTGCCCTACATGATCGAGGCACATATGTAGTTATTTCTGCTTTTTCTATGCCGAGTTTGATGAGATCTGATGGATTATGAGATTATGTTCAGATTGTGATAGAGTAATATAATTGGTTCTTATCTTTTGTATTTTTTTTCCGAAGTAATTATTGCATGTTCTCCGTTGCTATTTATTGCTTTGGCCAAGTGGTAGGTAGTGGCTCCAAGAGGGAACGTTATGCTCGATTGTGGGTACATGCCCCCTGATGACACGCTTGAGTGACAGAAACATGAGTCTAGGGGATGTGATGTGGCCACAAGGGGGAAAACAACGGTGCTTGTAACCGTGGTTACAAGGATTGTTTACTTTACGCTAAGTTCTTTTAATGCAGTTGTCTGTTGCTTTGGGTTTACACTTTGGGTAGGGCTCACAACTTAATACCAACGAGATGTTCTGGATAGATATCTCAAGGTGGATTATTAGTAGTACATGCAGATGGATTTCGGTCTACTTATTTTGGCGTACTGCCCATGCTTTTGAGCCTCTTCCTTTCTTTTGTAGCATAGTTAGCATTGCGGTGCGTTTATAATCCTGTCAATTGTCTTTCTGTAATTTGTTTACCTTGCATAGCAGTCTTATCGTATTTTGGGAGAGAGACATCACTAGTGAACATCACGGGACACCGGTCCATATTCTCATCACTATTTACACGCTCATTTACTTTATTTCTTTTTACTTTCAGTTGCTATCATTGTCATTATCCTGTGTTTTTGATCCTTTGTAAACAACAAGACCGGAGAGATTGACAACCTCTCTGAACTTTGTTGGGAGAAAAGTTAATTGTGTTGTGTGCAGGTTCGGGTCAGGTGCCGCTGACATCTACTTATCATTGCCGGAGTCCTACTGGTCGATACTCAACATCGGCATCTTCACCGAGGGAAACTTGCTGCTACGCTTCACGCATCAACTTGTTATTCTTTATACTCTTGATGATGATGGACGATGGACGCTCCTCCTGTCTCATCTACACTTGGTGCATGCATTATCCCCACACTTTTGACCCTAGTCCAAGGTAAACCTTATTTTTTAAATTAGCATAGAGATACGAAATTGCTTCACGTACGACAATTTTGAATACGATTTGCGTACGATGGTCACATGGAAGGTTGTGGCCTCAAATAGATGGTTACATGCATGGCTAGAGTTATGTGTCGTATAAGGATCGTACTAATTGTATTGTACTCATAGCTGAGTTGATAGAGATAATACGATTGAGTAATTAATCAGTGATATACTGAAAAGGTATTACTATAATTAGTGTCATATGAAAATATTGAATTAATGTGATTAAACGATGTATGAAAATGTATTAATGTGATTAAGTTACATATGATAAGGTGTAGTTAAATAAGATGTGATGGGATAAAGAAATGGTTGAACGAAAAACTCGATGAAGAAATGTCGTTAGCTTTTTCTTTAGATAGTTGGAGTGAACTCCCTTAATGCTTGATTTTTTTCTTTAAAATTGCTATAATACAGCATGCATGGCGCCTTCATCCTCTCACCTGGGCTTATCATACACACGCACTGTCTTGTTTCTCACTTTCAATTTTTTAAGACAAATATATTAGTTGTTAATTAAGGGAGCAACCACCCCAGCCTCCTATGCACACACAGTCCATACATATCAATTGATCTCTCGCTTTGGAGTAGCCACAATGTGCCATGCACACCCGAGCCTTCATGGTTAAAATAAATAAATTTCCAATTAATCTCTCACTTTGGAGCAGCCGCTGTGGGCTATGCACAGCTCATAATCCTCAATTTAGTTAGTTTTGCTATAATCTTTGCGTCTTTCTCAGACTGCATGTCCGTTCGAAACGCAACACATCACCTTCTTTTTATTAATTTTTGAGACTATTTGTTGATGCTGCAGGCAATTAGAAAATGTATAAAAACTGGTAAAATTTTGTTAAAAAAAGCGAGGTGATACTATTTTATTGACTGGTGAAGTGCGTATTTTAACAATAGCATCAGACTTCGTTGGCAACTAAACGAAAAGGGAATGAATGTTGGAATATCTTACACAATGAATAGCTAGCTGAGTTGGTCGAACTCTATGTACTGCGGAGCATCCCGATCAAGGGGGTTCAGGGATCGAATCCTGTTCTGCCATTTAATTTTTCGAACCGTTTTTTATCTGTTGTATGGAAACCTCGTGGACTACGAGTTGATTAAGAGAAAACAGAGGGGCTTTTTTTGCAAAACTGCCAAAACGTAAGGAGAAACCCACCTCCCTTTATTATTAGGTATAGACTAGGTAACATGCGCGTGCGTTGCAACAGGAGAAAATAATTGCATTCTTTCAACACAATAAGCTCGATTCAAGATCCTTTCACATCTCCACATTATATATTTGAACATAGTGTCTAAATCGTGTTGTTGCTTATTTTTCTTCCCGCTGTTATCGGCCATGATTACAGTGCACACCCGATAGCAATGCGTCTAACGTACTAAAATTTGATGTGATAGTGTCAACCATCGCGCATACACACCTATCATTAAATCATATCATCGCAAGTGAATGCTTATTATTTAATCTCGTCGAGTTGGACGTCGTCTGCGCTTTTCGAGCTACGATCTAAATCACCCCCTATGCCCACTCAATTTTAAATTTTATACTTTTCTTGTAAATGCATCAACATTCTTTCTAAAGTACATAAATAGGTAGACCTTTTTTAAAGAGAAATAATATTTTTAAGCATAAGAACACTTTTTTTGAATAACATAATTTTTCTTGAGAGGGTAAGCATTTTTAAAATTATATGAACATTAGTTTAATACGTGATATGGTTACATGTACACGCGCACATCCATTTTTTCATAATTTGTATTTTTTGGCACATCAAAGTTTAATTCTTTTCTTAGTTTATTTTCTTCCTAAGAGGAATGATGTACTTTATTCCTTTTATTTTTTTCCTTATTGAGGAAAGTGCATTTCCTATATGTAGGTTCACAATATATCCCTTTTCAGGTATATTCCCTTTAATTTTAATAGCATATATGTCCGTGCGTTGCAACGAGAGAAAGATACGAAATCATTAAGGATTAATAGTATTGTACATTAATATTCTTTTAGTAAAATTGATAGTTTTTATTATCACATGGACATATTTTAAAGACATACGAAAGTATTTTTTTAATGCATCATTTTTATATCTATGGAAAAAATGGACATAAGCTAAGAAAATTAAAGTGTAAAAACAAATTAGTTGCATCGTCCATATATATATAATGGTAATTTATATTTTTGTAAACGAACTTATTAGAATATGTTTTTAGTTTATTTTAAAATGCAAGGAAATTTTCCGAAAAGTGCATGAACATACTTTTACTAAGAATAATATTTTCCATTTTCGCATGGACATGTTTCAGTAACATACGAATATATTTTTTTCTAACGCATGATTTTTAAATTTGTGAAAAATTGAACGATAGAGAATTGAAGTGTAAAACAAATCTGGTTGCATCATTCACATATGCATGTCATAGATTCTCATTTAATTTATGGTCCATGTGTGTTTTGAGGCTCAATCTTTTGTTTTCATACCTTATGTCTTGTCAAGTTGATTATCCATCTTTCTTTGGGTCCATAATCTTTCTTTAAAATCATATTTATTACAACCAATCTTTCCTTCCCTTATTTGCATCATTTATCCTTTCTTTTCAATATTGCATGCAATATGAATCATATTTTCCTTCCTTCCCTCAGCCATCATTTTCCTCTTTTATTGCATGCAATGATACAAATAACTCTCTTCTTTCTTTATCTGTGCATCCATCCTTTTTTTCTTTATTGCATGCAACCAATTAGAATCACCTTCTCCTTGCTCTATTGGATGCAATCAACAAATAAAACTGTGTATATAAATAGGTTGAAGTTACTGCAAAAAAGCGAGGTGGTACTATTTTTTTGTTGGCTAGAAGTTGGTTATAGTATGCCCACACGGGTAGGAAGAGGCCTTAGAAGAAGCTGGGCCGCTGGGTATATAAAAATCAACTTATAAACTGCTTGATGATGCACTTACTTCCTTAAAGAAAAAAGAAGAAGCATATAAGGAGCAAGAAGGTGCACATCAAAGCCTAAGAATAAATGTGCATCAACAAAAGTTGTTGTGCTTGTTTTTTAAATAAGTTATAAATTGCTCAGTTGCGCTTGTTTTTCAATAAATTAGTAATCAGTAATTTAAACTGTTGTAGCCAGAAATTATATTACAACATCTCGCTTTCTCTTTAATTATTAATAAATAAATATTGCAAAGTTGTGTGTAGACTGACCTAACTAAAGTCGGCTTGATTTTCCTTTATTGGTGCATGCAAACTATTAATTATTACACAAAACTTATGATTGGACCGCACAAAACAATATTAAATTATGAATAATACCGTTAAATTGAATGGTAAATATTAGCGATGATAATTACAAACAATTTAGCATTTTTTTATAAAATAAACAATATATATAAAAGAATCGATCAAAAAAAATTATTTATTGCATGCATCTCTTCTCTTTTATATAAAAGTTCATGACAATTTCAGAAAATATGTAATTTAAAAAACCTTGAAATAGTTTTATATATTTTATTCTATTCAAAAAAGTTGAACATGCATTTGAATTTTTCTAGTATTTATTCAAAAATATGTTCAAACATATTTTGAAAAAATAAATTACACAATAAAAAAATGTTCACGTAGAAAAGATCCGAGTTCAGCCCACCCGAAATTATATTTTTTCCCTGTTATTCAAAGCCCATGCCTCACGGCCCATTAGACACACAAGGCCTTCGGTCTGCCAACTAAACCGGGATTTTTTAATTTATGGAGTGCGGGTTGATTACGCAGAAAGGAAGGGGGGTTTTGCAAAAAGTACAAAACGGTGCTGAATCGTTTTTACTTGATTTATGGAGTGCGGGTTGATTACACAAAAAAGAAAGGGTTTTTTCGCAAAAATGAAAAAACGGAAGGAGAAACTTACCTCCCTTTATTATTAGGGAGAGACTAGGAAATATGCCTGTGCGTTGCAACGGGAGAAAAAAATTGTATGCCCCTAACTAATAACTATCGTTCAACCGTTGTGCCTTACATGTGTTGCCGCTTATACTCTTTTTCGTTCTCTCCGACAATGACTCCGATATATCAACCTAATAGCAATGCATTCTGGTCAATCTCAGGACAATGATCTAAAAAAAATCGATGAAAATCGAACGTGCATGCATGTAGAAGAATTTAGAACCTTTAAAAATGATTTTAAATGTATTTCAAAAAATGTGTTCTCAAGTAATTCTTCAAAGCTCCAGAAATATATCCCATTATAAATTTTTAAGATTTGGGATGTCAGCACTTTAAATATGAATTATTTAACCATAAGTGCAATAAATTTTCAAATCAATGATCTATTAAGATGAGAGAGAGTTTCACTTTCTAAAAATTTCTAAATTTTAAAATACTCTTAAAATAATAGTAGGAGGTGTTGTAAACTTCTGATAAATTTGAGAAATCAAATAATCCATCCGATATATCACAACTAAATATATTTTTTATGCACTAAGCCTCACGATTTAAAAGCGATCTTTTATAAAAAATCAAATTATGAATTACCTCGCATTTTAATTTTCTATGGGACAATTATTTTGCATGAATGCGCATATGTAGTTGCTAACATTGTTTTAGGTTTAGTTAAGGGTGATGTCTCCACTCACTCCATTCAATGTTGTTTTCGTTTCATATCGTCTCTCTAGTATATTTTGAAGGTAATAAATTAATAAAAATAAATGACACTCATTTTTAGAGTTTTCATTAATTTTTCATAGTTTTTTACTCTAAACAATATTTATTCCAAGAAATATTAAATAACTAAATTATACTATGTTTTATATTTTTTCTCATATTTTAAAAAGTTCCAAAAACATAATTTATAGGCTTCCTAAAAAACATCATTTTGATTCATAATGTTAAATCCCAAAAATCATAAATGGTCCAAGAAACTTAATATATAGGACCACATTAATTTATGAGCATTTTTTTAAATACAAAAAGTCCTTCTCATCTATAGCTAAAAAATGGAATGCTCATCAAATAGTACAGTCCTTTTTCAAAAAGGTGTTTTTCCATATTTTCTTGAATATGTGTAAAACATTTTTCAAACACACGTTGAAAGAATTCTTCGATGATACAAAATATTTTCTTTAACTCGGTGAATATTTTTGTTTACGTCCTACTTAGAAAATGTTTAGGAATATATTATTTGAAACGCAATATTTTTTAAATGTCACTTACATTTTTCTGGGATAGAAACATTTATAACAAAATTATGTGAATATATTTGTATATTGTATAATACTCCCTCCGTTTAGAAATATGATGTTTTGGTAGGCTAAAATAGAGGTAGTATTGTAGAAGAATGTGACATGCATTTTTGCGAATATTGTAAAACAGTAAAAAAATATGTGATCATATTTTTAGATTTTTCAAATATTATAGACATTTTCTCTAAACGTGATAATGTCACATGGTTTTTCTATGCAATTAACATTTTCTAATTTTTCCTGAACATTATTTTAACACCTCATTTTTTTTAAAAAATTATGAAAATATCTTTGTAATTATTGAAAAGTGATTATTTTGGGCCTAATGGGCCTGTTCCGTTTTTTTTTCCGCCTGGCGATTTCGTTTTTATTTCGGATTACAAAAAATATTTTACCGGAGCGGTTATATAAACGCCCGCGGGTCCTCGGATTAGGGTTTTTCCGCCGACCCGACCCGCGAACCCGCCGCCGCCTGGGATCCGCCGCCGCCGCGCCGTTGCCTCGCCGTACGCCGCCGACCGCCGTCGCCTCCGCCCGAGGTGAGCGCCGCCGCCGTTCCCCCGCCGCCCTGTCGCGCCGTGCCGCCGGCCACCCCTCGCCGCCGGCTGGCAGCCGTCGCGCGCCGCCGCCGGCTGGCAGCCGTCGCGCGCCGCCGCCGGCTGAGCCGCACCACCGCCGGCCGGTCAAACCGGCCAGATCCGGTCAACCGGCGACCAGGGACCTGATCGCGTTTTTTCGCGTTATTTTATTTACAGGTAGGTCATTTTTGCAGTATAGACTTTGTTTTCACCCGGTACCGTTTTCGCGAGTACTTTTTAACCATAGCTCGGAATCGAGTGATTCCAGTTGCGTTGCGACCGTGTCGAAAAGTTCTAGACAGTAGACTAAGTTTTACAGAAGTTTGAAGTTTTCAAATTTGAATCCCAAGCAGATCCAATTTTGAACTTCTGGTGGACGTATCTTTTTAGCGGTGCGCCTGTTTGCGCCGTTTCTTTTTGCGTTGGTTTTATTTTGACAAGTACTTTAAGTTTAGCTTCTGTTAGGCAAGTTTTGCTACTGTTCTTTGTATGTTTATTACTGTTTGGGCATATTTGTGTTGAATATATGTTGATTGGTGCTATGTTTGCTCGTATAGATTGTCCGGAGTGCGCCGCCTCGTTTTGTGAGGATTGTGATCGTCGGGAATAGGAAGAAGGCAAGTGATGCTTTGACCATACTCATACCTATATTTTCTATATGCATTATGTTAAGAATATCACCTTATTGCATGATAGGTAGTTTACTTTACTATTGCTGCAAAAACCAGTTAGGATAGCCACATGTCTTGACTTGTATTTGTATTTGTAGATCAACCTAGCACGTGTTGTTACTTTATTGTTATGCTTTTTAGACGTGGTTTGGGTTGTGAGAATTCATGGAGTGCATGTGAGCTATTTAATAAATTGTGTAGCAACTTTATAATAAATAGAAATCACTTCTGGACGGGCGGGTTGCATTCCGGTGGTTGTGCCTTGTCTAAGGACAGTGCCGGGGTTAAATGCACCCAATGGTTGTTATGGTGGTGAACCAGGTGCGACATGGTGTCTACCCTCTGAACCCAGTGGGCGCCGTCGAGGCTCAAAAAGATCAGACATGCAATATTACTAGTAGCTTCCGTGTACAACCACTGGCTATATGGGCTCTGGCTTAGCACGAGTACGTTGTGGGGAACCTGGCCCTGGTAGCTAGCTGATGTAGATGTGTGTTAGGTGTACCGGCTACCAAAGGGTGGAGGCAACCTCTTCGGAAAGTCTTTGTCTCAATCTTCGGGTTGAGTCCAGTGGGGAACGTGTACAACCTCTGCAGAGCGTATAAACTGATCATAATTAGCCGTGTCCACGGTTACGGACGAACTTTGAGCAACTATTCAGTACTGTTGATGAATGATCTTGACAGATGAATACCTAATAATAATTTTGGTGGGAAAGATTAGCATGGGTTGCTGTGTGTTTCAGGTAGAATTCAACTTAAAACTTTGACTAGTTTAGTTCAGGAGAAAATTGGCTTTCTGCAAAACAAAACCATAAGCCTTTCCTTTGACTCACCTTGCATGTAAATTTAGGTCCTTTATATAAACTTTTCTGTGTCACTTGCCGTACAAATCAGATGTACTGACCCATTGTCGGGCTGTAACCTTCGGTGTTGCAGGTTTTTCAGACAACCAGTAAGGTGCGTTTAGGGCTGTGGGTCTACACTCAGCATGTTCGCTTGTGGCTGTTGATGGGACTCCACGTTATTTGCTTATGCTTCCGCTATATTTATATTGAATAAGCTAGCCTTGAGCTATGCAACTTGTTATTTGTTTTACTCTGGATCATACGTTGTAATAATGATGCACTTGTACTTTGATATTCATCTATGATACTGTGTGTGCCAGCGAGTTCGATCCAGGGACTGGCACTTGAGCACAGAGACTTCAATTCTATGTGAATTGGGTCGTTACAGATGGTATCAGAGCAGTGTGTTGACTGTAGGACGTGACCCTAGAAAATGGATTAGAAAAGCCATAGGAATAAAAATATTACTTTATATCACTCTGTCTTGTACTTACTTACCTTCTCTATCTCGTATTCATACCTGTTCTAATCTTGCCTTTACTCTTTTTGATTTTAGATGACCACTTTGTCATACCGCGCCATTGCGTTTGGACCTGACCTCAGGGGGATTTGCCACTACCTGAACATCTACGCGCTAGTCTTTCAACCGGACATAGTTGTAACACCCTCAGTTGTCTGTAATAGTAATCATCATCACTGTTGATCATCACTGTTGATTAATCACTGTTGCTCCACTGTCATTACTCAAACTTTGAGATGAGCTTAATCAAAACCTTGTTGTAGGTGATCAACAACCCATGCCCCATGTGCCATGATCACTTGGAATCAAACCCAAGCCCTAAACCCTTTTAAGTTGGTAATAAAAACAATGTGGAAAATTAAACCTTGCTCAAAAATCATGAAACCATTTTTGTAAATTGCCTAAAATCATTATAATCATGTTGGACCAACTTTGGAAATTTTTGAAGCTATAGAAAAATGTAAACAATTATAACAGTAGCTAAATTGAACCATTTTAATCAATTAATAGTTAACTAAATTATTGAATGATTTTGTTTTGTGCCCACACCTTTTATAACACTGAGGTGGGGTGTAACACTAATTTACAAACACCAAAAACATTTTACAAAAATAGGGAGGCATTTATTTTATTGCAGTAAAGGACAACAGAATGCAAAATGAAAAGAAAATTCAAAAATGCTTAAAACTCGCCCGGGGCGATGGCCCACCTCAACCCAGCCCACCCCCCTCCCCTTGTCTTCTTCCCCCCAACCACTCCCCCACCTACCCCGTAGGGCGCCGGGCTCGCCGACAACGCTGGCAAGCCGGTCCCGCCCCCACCTGCTCCGTCCCTTCTCGGAGACGATAAGGCCGCCCCCAGCCAGCCCCTGGACACGCCCGCCACCATTTCCCCTCCCCCTGCAGCTCGCTGTCACCGGGGAAAGATCCCACCCGAGCCGCCGTCGCCATGGCTGTGAGCTCACGTGGCCAGTGAGCTCGCGTCGCCACGCCGCTTTGTCCAAGCTCTTCGCCTTCCTCGACTACGCCAGGCCACAGACGGAATCGAGCCCGGAGCCACTACACGGTGCGCCACATCGTCGTCGTCTTCCTCGCCGCCGGCGAGATCGTCGTCCAATTCACGCCGCCTCAGTCCCTCACCGAGCCCGCTGCCAACCCCGACGCGTTCGTGGTGAGCATCCTCACCACCCCCAACTGTTCGTTGAGTCCCGATAGTGTCATAGACGAAACCCCCCTTTTAGCTGCTCCGGCCGCCATGGTTCGTCGTCGTAGCCGTGCTCCCATGCCGTTCCAGCGCACAATTTTGGCACGCACGCGTTCGTAGTGCTCCGTAGGTTCAATTCCACCCCGTGGCGAGCTCGATTTCATCTTGTAACGCAAGACGCCATTGGAGCCCGACGACGGCCTCCGCCATTGACGACCCCGAGCTCGCCCTGGCCGTCCCCGACACCCTCCCCCACCATGGATCAACGCGGCACGTCTCCCCAAACCCGTAGCAACAATCGGCGCCGAGTTTGGCCGCCGGAATCGAGCGCTAGCTCGAGTTCGCTGGAGCCCTGTCGCCGGTGAGCTCGCCGGAGTCACTGCCATGCGGGCCCCTCTGGTCAGAACTTTAGTTAGCCCTTAATCACAACCCGGTGGGTCACTTACATGTGGGCCACCTCCCTAAATAACCCTTTGGATTTAGTTAATTAAACTGTTTTATAATAACTGTCTCACTGACTCCTGGGCCCCATCTGTCAGTTTAATAATTAAAACCATTTTAGTTTAATTACTCTCTATGACAGGTGGGTCCAGGGGATATTAAATTTAGTTAATTGAATTATTAATAAACAGAGGCTGACACGTGGGTCCCACATGTCATGCACTGTTGTGGATAATGTTTTGGATAATGTTGGAATTTAATAATAAAATAAATTCAGAAAATCATTTAAATGATTTAAAACTTTGAAATTCAATAACTTTTAAACCGTAACTCAGATTCAAAAACTTTATACATGAAAATTGATCAGAAAGATATTAAGAATACGAATACGCTATCCGTATGTCTATCACACCCCTCTAACACAACGAACATCGAACCGTCCCCCTCCGGACCGACTGTCCGATAAATTGTCCGGTACTGCTAGAGTACCCAGATGAATTTATTTCGAACACGAAAGTTGTTCGAGATAGATCAACTAACCCGGATACACCAGCCACACATGTGTCGGATGTCCACGAAACCTCCGGCATGATATCTCCCCCCTCCGGACACCCTGTCCGGTAATCACCCGGAGCTGGCAGTTCATCCCCAGATGAATTCCCGCTCCGAGCAACGTGCATTGCACTGCGTTAGAACACAGTTAGCATTTCCTCTGTCATGTCATGCATCTATTTGTATATGCTTGCTGTGTATTTACTGTTTCTTCCCCCCTTAATCTCCGGTTGACACCGAGACTGCTGTTGACTACACCGCTGCCGAGTACGACTACGTCGTCGACGACCGTACCCCGACAGTCGAGCTTCCAGGAAAGCAGAGCCATTCTCTTCCCCAGATATCGCCTATCTTTCCGTACATTTCTTGCACTAGGCATTGTTACTGCTGCTACTACGTTACAATCCTATTCAATTGCATAGCCTGTTTTTGTCGCCCCTTGATGTACCTTCCGTTATCCTATGCTGCCTATTATATATATTATATTCAGCGGTGAGCCCTGCGCATTGTTAGCTAGGACTAGATAGCGGGCCGTGATCACTCGGGGGAGTGAACGCGGATACAAATATTATAACTGCACAGGTACGGTACAATGCAGACACCGCCTCAGGCCCCCTAGCTCGGCTCTGCCGAGCCACCATCAAGTGTGAGCTATCAAGGAGTAATCCTTGTACTCCACTCGTTGCTGACTCTCTATATCCGCTCTAGGTACCTGAGCAACGGTTGTCCTTCAGGTAAGAAGTCGGGCGACCCAACGGTGCCCGCGAGAGGTATTGCGACGGGACAACAGGGAGGGTACGACCAGTGTACCGGTGTGCTTGGCCCCTGATCGTTGGCCGCGAGTGTTACCAAACCCTGAAAGTCGAGCTTCTCCAGGAGCACACGCGAGACAAGGTAAGGAGACGGTTCACCTTGTTGGTAACCGCAGTGACTTGGTGGGACGACAGGGCAGGCACCGATGTACTGGTGGTCCTGGCTGTTGTCGTTGTCCGCGGGTCAGTTAAGTCGAGGCAACGATAACGGTTGTCCCGCAAGTTAATAAAATGACTAATGGTTCAGTGGATGTCTTGAGTTGGCTATATGCCATGTACGCACTACCTACCCGTGGGAATTACGAGTTATGGGCTCCTCTGCTTCGTAGTGTCGTCCGAGGACTCTTCAGACGTCAGCAGTACCGCGGCCTACGCCGGGAAGTGGTGTTGTCTTATTTGCTCGCGCGGTGGTGTCTTATTTGGATTTGCTTTAACTTCACCGGCCAGCCACGCACCGTGCAGGAGTACGTTCGGGTTGGGGTCCAAGGCCCGGCGTACTTAGGATTTAGACCGGCGGATGGCCTCTCTGTTGAGTTGAAAGATGGGATACGAAGTGTCGGATAGCCTCGGTGGAGCGTTCCCTAACAAGGTTCCCGCCACCCTGGAGATCCGTGCATGTAGTGTAACACAAGTGCACCCCTGCAGGGAAGATTAATATATTCGAATAGCCGTGTCCACGGTAACAGGACGCTTTATGCTGAAGCTGGATCTTACGACTACAAACTATTATTATTAAACTATATGGTTCTGGGTTTTCTTCCTCGCGGGGATGTCGAGGAGGTGAACTCGGAGGCATTGCTAATTATTACAACTTACTATTATACAATGCTGCAGCAACTTCTACTGCATTGTTACTTTATGCTTTATATAAACTGTTGGATGATTCTTACCTCATGCTGCAAGACATCGTCGGAAGATGCTAGTCTTCGATAGGCCTAGCTTCTTACCCTTATTCTGATTTCTATCTTGCAGTCCACTATATATAGCCTCTTCTTTTCGTTGATACAATGCATAATGCTTAGTAGCGGACGTAAGACTCGAGGGTATGCTAGATACTCACCTTTGCTTTATTTCCCCTTTTTCGCTTTGCCTGATCGGCCCTGCAACAGACATTGGATCCCAAGAGCAGGAGTACCCCGGAGGCGACTACTACGACGTCGAGTTCCCCGTGGACCAGGAGTAGTTCGGTGGATCCCAGGCAGGAGGCCTCGCCTTTTCGATCTGTATCTCTGATGACATTTGTGCTAGCCTTCTTAAGGAAAAACTTGACTAACTATGTCTGTACTCAGATATTATGGCTTGTATGACTTATGTATTCAGATCCTCGTGATCCCTGGTATTGTAATATATTGGTTTATCCTTTGTGTTTAGTGTTGTGCTGTGATATTCTCACCGTGGCACCCTAATCTCAGCCGTGTACCCTGCGTGTATGATTACTGTACACGGATTGATTTTGGGGGCGTCACAATAGTGGAGACAAGGAGAGCTGATGACTACTGGAAAGTGGAGACTTTTATCCTAGGAAGCATGACGAATGAGGAAAGGGTGATCACGGAGTCATTCGAGGTGCATGCCCAGGAGAAAGAGCAGTGTGTGTGCATAGCCGCTCACATAGCTCTTGGACGCATCGTTGAGACGTATGCCGCCAGCTTAAGGGTACGGTGTACGCGGAGATGGCCAAGATCCTTCCATCAGGGAACATATGGCCAAAGAAGTTCAAGTATGTGCCTGGGGCCATTTGGCCAGGTACAACTAGCTACATCATCCAGAGCCTGGAGAAGCACATCCACTACCTAGAGAAGGACACTCAGTCAGACCTCTACACCATCACTGAGTTGCAGCAGAAGAACACTAGGCTCAAGAGGGACAACAACAAGCTGAAGAAGGAGAGGGTGGAGATGCAAGCAGAGATAACGAGGCTGAAGGAGAAGATGAAGGCCAATGGAATTGAAGAACAAGAAGAGGAACCATAAGTAGAGACCTCGGCAGAAGAAGATGAGCCGAGTCCCAAAAGGTGCAACCGCATTAGCGCGCGCGAATACCGCATGTTGTTTAGCAAAGACAACATTCAGAATTACTTCACCGGCAATTAGTTTACTACCGTTATCGTGTTAGCTTATTTGACCATGTCGACTTATTCGGTATGGCAATATTAGGTTGCTTGATATACTCTTATATTATTCGTGGTTGTGTTAAGGATCTTATATCAGTTATACAATATATTTTAAAACTATATGGTGTGATATGTGATGGTTTTCCGTATGAGTGCATTGGGTGATGATTGTTATATGTTTGATGCTATGGTGATATTGTTTGGTGAAGTTGATTGGTGATATATGTATTGTATATATAATGCTTGCCATGATCATCATAAGCATATGGGGTAGGATATATTTCCCTAGCTACTTTCTGTCTACAACTTACCTATTCTTGCCCAACAGATGCCGCCGAGACGTGATCCCACGGGGAATGAGAACAACAACAATGGAGTGCCAGCTTACATGCAGCAGTTACTTCAAGGACAAGCTCAGTTGATTAGTTTCTCACTCAGAACATAACAACAACAATGCGCCGCCACCACCACCTGTGGACACACTTGCAAGGTTCCTGAGGTTGAATCCTCAGAGGTTCTCTAGCACTCCTGAGCCCATAGTGGCGGATGATTGGCTTCGTTCAGTGGGCCAGAACATGGAGATAGTTGGATGTACTGAGGCAGAGAGAGTGAGGTTTGCCTCACATTTGCTGGAGGCTCCTGCCGCAGCATGGTGGGACAACTACTTGGTGACTTATCCCATCGACACCATCACTTGGGCGCAGTTCCAGTCTGCCTTTCGCGCCGCACATGTTTCAGCAGGCGCCATGAGCTTGAAGAAGAAGGAGTTCCGCAGTTTGCGTCAGGGAGGCCGTTCAGTGGCCGAGTATGTTGAGGTGTTCAACAAGCTTGCAAGATATGCTCCAGATGATGTCAGGAATGATGCAGCAAGGCAGGAGAAGTTCTTGGAGGGGCTGAATGATGAGTTGGGAGTCCAGTTGACAGTGGCTACCTTTGCTAACTGCCAGGGGCTCATAGACAAAGATATTGTGTTGGAAGGCAAGCAGCAGGCCATTGAGAACCACAAGAGGAAGTATAACAACAACAATGGTGGCAAGTATAACTCTGGACCGCACTAGAAGCCACACAATTCTTATGCTGGCAATGGAGGACATAACCATGGACATAACCACAATGGTGGGAATGGCCATGTTCACAGTGGAGGACACGACCATCATGGTGGAAATGGTCACAACCATAATGGCCACAACCACCACAATGGTAACATGAATGGCAATGGAAATGGAAGGAACAATGGAAATGGGAGAAGCAATGGAGCAATGGAGGCAATGGAAACAACCGTCAGAATGGCCAGGCACCAAAGGACTTGAGTCACATCCAGTGTTTCAAGTGCAAGAACATGGGACACTATGCCACAGACTGCCCAGAGTCCAATGGAAATGGAGTCGTCAAGCCCAATACTTTCAACAAGGGGCATGTGAACCATGTCAACGTGGAGGAGATTTATGATGAGCATGATGCTGTGATTGGTAAGTTCTTTATCAATTCAGTATCCGCACTTGTTCTTTTTGATTCTGGTGCATCGCATTCTTTCATATCGAGGGTATTTATGGATAAGCATGAGATACCTACCGTAGTTCTTAAGTCATCTATGCTCATAAGTTCACCGGGAGCGGAGATCTCGGCTAGTTTGGGATGCTATCAGTTGAGCCTAGCCACAGGGAAGCATGTTTTTCCTACAGATATGATTGTATTGAAGTCACAAGGTTTGGATGTTATATTGGGCATGGATTGGCTAGCTAAGTACCAAGGTGTTATTGATTGTGCCAGTCGGTCTATCACTCTCCGTACACCGAATGGGCAGAAGATCAGATATGTGTCCAAGTATACGCATCAGCACGCTCAGGTGAATTCTCTTAAGGGGGGTAGCCTGGATGATGTGTGTGTTGTGAAGGATTATCCGGATGTGTTTCCGGAGGAGTTGCCGGGTATGCCACCGGATAGGGAGATTGAGTTCCTTATTGATTTAATACCAGGCACTGGGCCTATTGCTAAGAGACCGTATAGGATGCCCGCTAATGAACTTGCAGAGTTGAAGGAACAGATTAGAGAGTTGCAGGCAAAGGGTTTCATTCGCCCAAGCTCGTCACCTTGGGGATCTCCAGTGTTGTTTGTTGAGAAGAAGGATGGAACCCAGAGGATGTGTGTGGATTACCGTTCTCTGAATGATGTTACTATCAAGAACAAGTATCCTTTACCTGTGATTAATGATCTATTTGACCAGTTGGAGGGAGCTTGTGTATTCTCTAAGATTGATCTTCGTTTTGGTTATCATCAAGTGAAGATTCGGGAGAAGGATATTCCGAAGACTGCTTTTACTACAAGGTATGGGTTGTATATACCGTTATGTCATTTGGATTGACTAATGCTCCTGCATACTTCATGAATATGATGAACAAGGTGTTTATGGAGTTCTTGGATAAATTCGTTGTGGTGTTCATTGATGATATATTGGTGTATTCCAAGAATGAGCAAGATCATGAGGCACATCTGCGTTTAGTATTGGAGAAGCTCAGGGAGCACAAATTGTATGCCAAGTTCAGCAAGTGCGAGTTTTGGTTGAAGGAGGTAGGATTCCTTGGACATGTTGTGTCAGGAGAAGGAGTAGCTGTGGACCCATCCAAGGTTTCAAGAGTTACAGAATGGGAGACACCCACGACAGTTGGAGACATTCACAGTTTCTTGGGTCTTGCAGGATATTATAGGAGGTTCATTGAGAATTTCTCCAAGCTTGCAAAACCAATGACTGAGCTGTTGAAGAAAGAGAATAAGTTCGTTTGGAGTGAGGATTGTGAAACCAGCTTTCAGGAGTTGAAGAAACGGTTAGTAACTGCACCTGTTTTATGTTTGCCTGATATACATAAGGATTTCCAAGTATATTGTGATGCATCTCGTCGAGTACTTGGTTGTGTTTTGATGCAAGGGGGTAGAGTTGTTGCTTATGCTTCACGTCAGCTTAAGAACCATGAGCAGAACTATCCTACACATGATTTGGAGTTAGCTGCAGTTGTTCATGCATTGAAAACATGGAGGCAATATCTTGTTGGTAATCATTGTGATGTTTTTACGGATCATAAGAGTTTGAAGTATATCTTTACTCAGAAGGAGTTGAATCTCATGCAGAGTAGATGGCTGGAGCTTATTAAGGATTATGATTTGAATGTGCAGTATCATCCTGGTAAAGCGAATGTGGTTGCTGATGCATTGAGTCGTAAGAGTCATATCAATGTTGCTAATGTTGAGGATATGCCACTTGAGTTATGTGAGCAGTTCAAGAATCTCAGGTTGGAGATAGTTCCTAAGGGATATGTGGCAACATTGGAGATGAAGCCAAATCTGTTGGAAAGAACCAGAGAAGCTCAGAAGGGTGATGCAGAAATTAAGGAGATAAAGGAGAATATGACCAAAGGTAAAGCAGAGGGTTTCCGTGAGGATGAGCATGGGGCCATTTGGGTTGAGAAGTGCATTTGTGTACCGCAAGATGCAGAGATCAGAAAGTTGATTCTTCAGGAGGCACATGATTCACCTTATTCTATTCATCCCGGGAATACCAAGATGTATTTGGACTTGAGGGAGAGATTTTGGTGGCCTAGCCTGAAGCGAGAGATAGCCCAGTATATTTCATTGTGTGATGTTTGTCAAAGAGTTAAAGCTGAGCATCATAAGCTAGCAGGATTGTTGCAGCGTCTGCCTATACCAGATTGGAAGTGGGATCAGATAGGTATGGACTTTATTACTGGTTTACCCAGGACTCGTTCAGGATATGATTCTATTTGGGTGATTGTTGATCGTTTGACCAAGGTTGCTCACTTCATTCCAGTAAAGACAACTTACAACAATGCCAAGCTAGCCAAAATTTATATGTCGAGGATCGTGTGTTTGCATGGGGTTCCAAGCAAGGTTGTGTCTGATAGAGGTACTCAGTTTACTTCGAAGTTTTGGCGTCAGTTGCATGAGACTTTGGGCACTAGGCTAGAGTTCAGTACAGCGTTCCATCCTCAGAAAGATGGGCAGACCGTGGGAGTCAATCAGATCTTGGAGGATATGTTGAGAGCTTGTGCGTTGGATTATGGTTCGAG
Source organism: Bromus sterilis (assembly GCA_950022295.1). Classification (NCBI taxonomy): domain Eukaryota; kingdom Viridiplantae; phylum Streptophyta; class Magnoliopsida; order Poales; family Poaceae; genus Bromus; species Bromus sterilis. Next base: position 81,075,128 of record OX465601.1, on the reverse strand, counting down.
TTGGGATGACAACTTACCGTATGCTGAGTTCTCGTACAACAACAGTTACCAGGCTAGTCTTCAGATGGCACCATTCGAGTTACTGTGTGGCAGGAAGTGCAGGACTCCGTTGATGTGGGATGAGGTAGGAGAGCGTCAGTTGTTTGGACCATACCTAATCAGAGATGCTGAGGAGAAAGTCAAGTTGATCCGTGATAGACTGAAGATAGAACAGTCCACGCAGAAGAGTTATGCAGATGCGAAGCGCAAGGATGTAACCTATGAGGTTGGAGACCGTGCGTATCTCGGAGTTTCACCAATTCGCGGAATCAAGAGGTTTGAAATCAAGGGCAAGTTAGCACCACGATTTGTGGGGCCTTACAAGATCTTGGAGTGCAGAGGAGAGGTAGCTTATCAGTTGGAGTTGCCAGAAGCTTTGTCAGGAGTTCATGATGTGTTTTACGTATCCCAGCTGAAGAAGTGTCATGCAGAGATGACAGATATTCCTTTGAGAGATACAGTGCCACTTGAAGCAATTCAGTTGGAGAGTGACTTGACTTATGAGGAGAAACCTGTGAAGATTCTGGAGACTGCAGAAAGAGTTACCCGCACCAAGACAATCAGACTATGCAAGATTCAGTGGGATCATCATACCGAGGAAGAAGCCACTTGGGAGCGAGAAGAAGATTTGACGCAAGATCATCCACGCCTCTTTGCTAGCCAGCCCGAATCTCGAAGACGAGATTCATCTTAAGGGGGGTAGGTTTGTAACATCCCAATTTTCTAAATTCGGATGTTAATAGATCATCATATGCATCTCATGCTGTTTCCGCATTTTTCTGGAGTTTTAAAATTATTTTAAACATTTTCAACTTGAGGCAATTTATTGGAGAGGATATAATATGACTTATCCCCATTTTTAAATTGTTGGAAAATAGTTTAAAATATTTTTGGAGACATTTTAAATTTACTTTGGGGTTATAAATAATTTCTAAAAATATTTTGGGAATTTATTTATGCTCCGGAAAAGTTTTAAAATCAATTTTGGAATTTTTCGGTATTTAAAAATTGTTGGAAAAGTATTTAAAATATTTAAAAATAAGTTGCAAAGTTGTTATTTTTATTTAATATTTTGGTAATGCCAAAAATTCAATTTTATTATTTTAAAAATGTTGGTGAAAACGGAAATTAAAAATAATTATCCGTGTTTTTTCTAAAATTATTTTGGGCCTAATGGGCCTGTTTCGTTTTTTTTCTCCTGGCCGAATTCGTTTTTATTTTGGATTAAAAAAATTCGGAGCGGGTTATATAAACGCCCGCGGGTCTGCGGATTAGGGTTTTTCCGCCGACCCGACCCGCGAACCCGCCGCCGCCCGGAACCGCGTGCCGCCGCCCGGGATCCGCCTCCGCCGCGCCGCCGTTGACCGACGCCGTCGTTCCCCGCCGCCCCGCCGCGCCGTGTCGCCTGCCACCCCGCGCCGCCGGCTGAGCCGCGCCGCCACCGGCCGGTCAAACCGGCCAGATCCGGTCAACCGGCGACCGGGGACTCGATCGCGTTTTTCACGTTATTTTATTTACAGATAGGTCCTTTTTCAGTATAGACCTCGTTTTCATCCGGTACCGTTTTCGCGAGTACTTTTTAACCGTATCTCAGAATCGAGTGATTCCAGTTGCGTTGCGACCGTGTCGAAAAGTTCTAGACAGTAGAATAAGTTTTACAGAAGTTTGAAGTTTTCAAATTTGAATCCCAAGCAGATCCAAATTTGAACTTCCGGTGGCCGTATCTTTTTAACGGTGCGCCCGTTTGCGCCGTTTCTTTTTGCGTTGGTTTTATTTTGACAAGTACTTTAAGTTTAGCTTCTGTTAGGCAAGTTTTTCTACTGTTCTTTGTATGTTTATTACTGTTTGTGCATATTTGTGTTGAATATATGTTGATTGGTGCTATGTTTGCTCGTATAGATTGTCCGGAGTGCGCCGCCTCGTTTTGTGAGGATTGTGTTCGTCGGGAACAGGAAGAAGGCAAGTGATGCTTTGACCATACTCATACCTATATTTTCTATATGCATTATGTTAAGAATATCACCTTATTGCATGATAGGTAGTTTACTTTACTATTGCTGCAAAACCAGTTAGGATAGCCACATGTCTTAACTTGTATTTGTAGATCAACCTAGCACGTGTTGTTACTTTATTGCTATGCTTTTTAGACGTGGATTGGGTTGTGAGAATTCATGGAGTGCATGTGAGCTATTTAATAAATTGTGTAGCAACTTTATAATAAATAGAAATCACTTTTGGACGGGCGGGTTGCATCCCGGTGGCTGTGCCTTGTCTAAGGACAGTGCCGGGGTTAAATGCACCCAATGGTTGTTATGGTGGTGAACCGGGTGCGACATGGTGTCTACCCTCTGAACACAGTGGGCGCCGTCCAGGCTCAAAAAGATCATACATGCAATATTACTAGTAGCTTTCGTGTACAGCCACTGGCAATATGGGCTCTGGCTTAGCACGAGTACGTTGTGGGGAACCTGGCCCTGGTAGCTAGCTGATGTAGATGTGTGTTAGGTGTACCGGCTACCAAAGGGTGGAGGCAACCTCTTCGGAAAGTCTTCGTCTCTATCTTCGGGTTGAGTCCAGTGGGGAACGTGTACAACCTCTGCAGAGCGTATAAACTGATCATGATTAGCCGTGTCCACGGTTACGGACGAACTTTGAGCAACTAGTCAGTACTGTTGATGAATGATCTTGACAGATGAATACGTAATAATAATTTTGGTGGGAAAGATTAGCATGGGTTGCTGTGTGTTTCAGGTAGAATTAAACTTAAAACTTTGACTAGTTTAGTTCAGGAGAAAATTGGCTTTCTGCAAAACAAAACCATAAGCCTTTCCTTTGACTCACCTTGCATGTAAATGTAGGTCCTTTATATAAACTTTTCCGTGTCACTTGCCGTACAAATCAGATGTACTGACCCGTTGTCGGGCTGTAACCTTTGGTGTTGCAGGATTTTTAGACGACCAATAAGGTGCGTTTAGGGTTGCTGGTCTACACTCAGCATGTTCGTTTGTGGCTGTTGATGGGACTCCATGTTATTTGCTTATGCTTCCGCTAAATTTATATTGAATAAGCTAGCCTTGAGCTATGCAACTTGTTATTTGTTTTACTCTGGATCATATGTTGTAATAATGATGCACTTGTACTTTGATATTCATCTACGATACTGTGTGTGCCAGCGAGTTCGATCCAGGGAATGGCACTTGAGCACATAGACTTCAATTCTATGTGAATTGGGTCGTTACACGTGCGTACCGAACACAACAACCAGAACGAATCGTTTTTTTACTTTTTCGTTTTTTCTTTTTTTTCGCTGGCACATAGGACTGCGGGTTAATTAATAAAAAAGAGAAGGGTTTTTGGTATAGCAAACATGCCCGTGCGTTGCAACGGGAAAATATATATTATATTCTTCTATTATAATAAACTTGACTCAAGACCACCCTGCATGTCTACATTATATATTTTAACATAGCAACCGAAATGTGTTGTTGCTTATCATCCATGCCTTGAATGGTCATAATCGCGGTGTGCATCTAATAGTACGTTCGACGTGGTGAATGTCAATGTGATAATCTCGACCACCGCACACAAACATGTCATTGAGCCACGTTATTACAAGTAAATTTTTAGTAGTTTGAAAGCTAATCTCGTTGAGTTGGACGTGATGTCCGTGCTTCCCGAGATACGACGTACATCATTCATTATACACCCAGTTATTTTTCAAATTGTTTATTTATTTATTTTAAATGCATCATCATTATTTTTAAAAGACATAAACACTTTTCAAATCATATGGACTTTTTAAAGAGAATAATCATTTTAAATATGAATATATATATTTAAGCATGTGAATACTGTTTTGAATGACATATATTTTGATATAAGAAAGGATGAGTGTTTCTAAAATTATATGAACATTATTTAAATACGTGAACACGTTTCTTAATACTAAACAAACATTTAAAGAGCATGAATGATTTAAAAAAATTGGAGAACATCTTTCAAAAGAAAAAAAAGAAACTAAAACATTTTTTTTCTTTCTCGCGCATCGGAGATAGTGAACACTTTTCTTAAAACTGCACAAACATTTAAAAAGCATAAATAATTTTTAAAATTGAAGAACATATTTCAAAATGCATAAGAAACTATTTTTTTTTCTTGCTAGTTAGAAACATACATAAGTTAAACAGTTTTAATGTACAGGTTTATTCGTAAACAACTATCCTTTAACCGCTCAGTCGGCCCATGCTAGGCCCAGTATAGCGATGTGGCCCGAAACAATCAAAAGCACTGGTCGGAACAGTTTTTTAATAAAAAACGCTGGAACAAAAGACTGCGGGTTAATTCTTTAAAATATCAGGGGTCGTTTTGCAAACAATCCAACAAAGCAGCCAAACGTTTTTCACCTGTACTCCGGACTATGGGTTGATTTCCTATAAAGTGAGGGACTTTTCTGTAAAACTTCCAAAACGGAAGGAGAAACCTACATCCCTTTATTATTAGGGAAAGACTAGGACAATGCCCGTGCGTTGCAACGGGATTTCTTTTCATCTTATGATAAGATACTTATGATGAACGTAAAATTAATTTTATATATTTAAAAAAACGCAAACACGTTTGTAATAATACAAAATTTTAATATGTGTGAACACTTTTGTGAGTTTTTTTGTGGGTATACTTTTTCATGAGTTAGCTACATGTAGGACTTTGGAATGAATGACAGAAAATATTAAAATCACGTGGACATTTGTTTATATATTTGGAGCAATATCTTTTAATAAAAATAAATATTTTTTAAAATAATGGAAGAAAATTTTAATCTTATGATAAAATACCTATAATATACATAAAATTAACTTCATATGTTTTAAAAAGGCGCAAACGCATTTAAAGTAATACAAAATATTAAAACATCTGAACACTTTTCTTGAGTTTTTTTGCGGATACATTTTTTCATGAGTTAGATACATGTAGGATTTTGAGATGAATGACACAAAAAAATAAAATTCTGTGAATTTATTTTTTGTGATATTTGAAGCGCAAACACATTTAAAATAATACAAAAACAACTAAAACCGGTTTGAATCCTGGCGCTCGTTTATTTCTTATCGACCCCGGGCGGCCCATGTACACGGACTGGTGATGGCTTAGTTCGGCCCACATACATATGTCATTTTTTTCTTTTTTTTCTGGGCTGAGCGTGGATTGCGGGTTGATTTCCTGAAATACCAGAGGGTTTTCTGCAAATTTGCTAAAATGGACTAAGAAAGCCACATGTGCCCGTGCATTGTAACGGAAAAAAATATACGTGTCCATGAAAAAGTCCACATACGAAGTAGCACGACGATATCTTTGTGAAATGAAGGCGCATGCCGAGGTCTAAAAATGTATATCATTCTTTCATCTCTATTAACTACTCACTCTGTTTCTAAATATAAGTATTTTTATCCACTCTTCAGTTTGCTGAATAAAAGTCAGCGGGTTTTTTAATACTTATACTTGTATGAAGCTCTAAATATGTGATAGAAAGAAATAAAAATAGGAATCCTTAGTCCTCCTTAGAAATAAAAACACGTGATGGAGTAGTAAGAAACAAACAAAAAATACAAAAAAAGAAGAGCTTTAGTCCTCCTTAAAAAAGAAAACAAATTCTTAATTGTCTTTCATATTCATGTCGCTTTGAGATTAGCGTAGAAAAAAGGATAAAAAAAGAACGTCTCATCTTTGTGAAATGAAGGCGCATGCCGAGGTCTGAAAATGTATATCATTCTTTCATATTTATTAACTACTCAATCTGTTTCTAAATATAAGTCTTTTTATCCACTCTTCAGTTTGCTGAATAAAAGTCAACGGGGGGTTCCCTCACTGTCATTAAACCAAAAAAAAAATCTTTTTAAAGATTGCACTATAAACTATATATCTCTAAAAAATAGAAACGAAGGAAGTATGATACATGCATGTGTGGTCATTGAAGGAGTAGAGATAGTATATACAATGGTCAGTTTTTTTTAATACTTATACTTGTATGAAGCTCTAAATATTTGATAGAAAGAAATGAAAATAGTACTCCTTAGTCCTTCTTAGAAATAAAAACACGTGATGGAGTAGTAACAAACAATCAAAAAATACCAAAAAAGAAGAGCTTTAGTCCTCCTTAAAAAAGAAAACAAATTCTTAAGTGTCTTTTACATACATGTCTGTGAAATTAGTATAGAAAAAAGGACAAAAAAAGGTCTAAGTGGAATCGAACTCACGACATGTAACTTCAAAACCAACGATGGCAACCACTGGTCCACAACCCTCTATGACAACTTAAGCTGTCTTTTAAACTTCTAGTACTCTGAGGCCATTACTACACTTAAAGCCCAATAGTTATTTCCTAGCTGGCCATCCATGTGGCCTGGTACGGGTGAGGAAGGAAAAACGATTCTTTTTTTTTGCCACTTAAAATCGTACTGCGGGTTGATTACCTGAAATGCTAGGGGGTTTTCAGCAAAACTGTAAAAACGGAAGGAGAAACTCACATTCCTTTATTATTAGTCCTTTATTATTAGGTATCTCTATCTCTTATAAAGCAAAACCCCACTACATGATCATTTAAGTTGTCTATCTCAACATGCAAGCTATCCACATCATCCATTTTTTTAGCCAATTATTTGTCCATGTCACCCCACTATATGATCATTTAAATTATTTATCTTCACATGCAAGCTAGCCACATCATCCATTCTCTTAGGTAATAAATTTTCCATGTGATCTCCACTAATATATTTATTAATTTCTATATGCAAAATCCATATCAACCATCTTTTAATAATTTTATTGTTCATGATAATAATTTTTAAACATACTTCATGTCGAACAAATTTAGTATCTCAACAATGGCAAATTGATTTTTTGTTCACTTAGACAATTTAATATATCATACTTTTATATTTTTTATTTACGTTATATAGTTATTAAAGAAGTTCCCGCTGCAACGCGCGAGCTATATTTCTAGTAGATATAGATAGACTAGGAAACATGCCCGTGCGTTGCAACGGGAATTATTTTTGTATGCCCCTAGCTAATAAATATCGTTCAACCGTTGTGTCCCATCTGTGTTGCCGCTTATCCTCCTTATCGTATTCTTCGACAATGACCATGATAAATCAACCTAATAGCAATGCGCCCTGGTCAATCGAAACACGATGATCTAGAAACAAAATCGAGGAAAATCGAACACGCACGCATTTAAGAAGAATTTAGAACCTCCGAAAATAATATTAAATGTATTTAAAAAAATGTGTGCTCATGTGAATGATCTTCAAAGCTTTAGAAATATGTCCCATTATAAAATTTCAAGCCCCTAGGAAACTCAGTACATGCCACAGCTCCCAATATCGGATTCTTGGCGAATGCATTTCGACGGCTCCAAGATGAAGAATGGCCTAGGGGCTGGTGTGGTGCTCACTTCACCAAGAGGAGATCAACTGCAATATGTGCTCCAGATTCACTTCGCAGCATCAAACAATGTCGCCGAATACGAAGCCCTTGTGCACGGTATCAAGCTTGCCAAGGAAATCGGTATTCGGAATATTGAGTGCTTTGGTGATTCCGACCTGGTGGTACAGCAGTGCTCGGGCACTTGGGATGCAAAGGATGCTAACATGGCAAGCTATCGCTTCCTGGTGCAGCAGATCAGCGGGTATTTTGAAGGTTGCGAGTTCCATCATGTGCCAAGAGCAAACAACGAGGCAGCAGATGCGTTGTCCAAGCTCGGCTCCACAAGACAAGCAATCCCACCAGGCGTATCGTTGGAGCACATCAAGAAGCCGTCCATCACACCATCCCCAGAGTCCGAGTCCATCTTTATCTCGGAGACGGATCTTGAAGCATTGAAAAAGGCAAAAGAAGTTCAACCGGCCAAACCTGCAACCATGAAGAAGCAGTCAGGCGCTCAGGGTGTCTCAGCAACAGCACCAGGGGCTGCCGATTGCGAGCCAGGGGCTGCAGAGGAACAAGAGAAGAGCAAAGCCAGAGGGAAGCGAGTAGAGGCTGCACCAGAAGGCACAACCTCCGAAGAACCAATGACATCAGAAATTGCCGATTGCAATGATGAAGCTCCAGCTCCAGGCGAGAAGTCGGCACCAGGGGCTGCCGAATGCGTGCCAGGCGACGCAGTCGGCAGTTCAGAAGCAGAGATAGAGATGGCAGACGTCCAAGAGGCCGAGGTCCAGGAGGCCAACGACCAAGGAACTGAGACACAAGAAGAGGTCTTGCCCCAGCATGCAGTGGTAATGACAGTGGTCAGTGCGCCATCATGGGCACAGCCGATCAGAGATTTCCTAGCAGACGGAGTCCTCCCAGCAGATTTAGCAGAATCAAGGCAAATCAGCCGCCGATCTTGAGCATACACAATAATCAACAATGAGCTAGTGCGCAAGAGTGCAACTGGCATCCTTCAGAGATGTGTAGAAGAGGACAGAGGCTTGGAGCTGCTCAGAGACATTCATCAAGGTGAATGCGGTCATCATGCGTCTGCAAAGGCCATTGCCAGCAAAGCATTCCGACATGGTTTCTACTGGCCGACTGCCCTTGCAGCGGCTGAAAATCTGGTGAAGTACTGCAAGGGTTGTCAGCGTTTCAAAGAAAAAAGTCATCAGCCAGCATTGGCACTAAAGACAATCCCAATAGCATGGCCGTTTGCAGTATGGGGTTTGGACATGGTCGGGCCATTCAAGAGAGCTCGAAGTGGCATGACACATCTTCTGGTTGCAGTGGACAAATTTACCAAGTGGATTGAAGCTAAACCGATCAAGAAGCTGGATGGGCCGACTGCAGTTCGGTTTGTGGCCGACATTGTGTGCAGATATGGTGTGCCTAACAGCATCATCACCGACAACGGCACAAACTTTGCGAAGGGTGCACTGGCCCGATATGCATCTCAGCAGGGCATTCGGCTTGATCTCGCGTCTGTGGCGCACCCGCAATCAAACGGTCAAGTCGAAAGAGCAAATGGACTAATCCTATCGGGTATCAGGCCCAGATTGGTAGAGCCACTTGAGAGGGCACCCGGAGCATGGATCGAAGAGCTTCCCGCAGTATTGTTCAGCTTAAGAACCACACCAAACAGGTCGACTGGATTCACTCCTTTCTTCCTAGCGTATGGTTCAGAGGCAGTCATCCCGTCCGACATCGAGTTCGACTCACCTCGGCATGCCCTGTACACCGAAGAAGAGGCCAGATTGGCACGAGAAGACGGCATCGACCTCAAAGAAGAAGTTTGTCTGTTGGCCTTGTCCAGGTCAGCAGTCTATCAGCAGAAGTTGCGGCACTACCACAGCAAGAAGATTCGTCCTCTCGCTTTCCGAGAAGGATACATGGTGCTACGACGAATCCAGAAGTCGGATGGGCAGCACAAGCTATCCTCACCTTGGGAAGGGCCATTCGTCATCAGCAGAGCGCTCAAGAACAATTCCTATTATCTGATCGACTGCACCAAGGGCACTCGGCACAAGGACACGTCAGGAGCGGAGACGGAGCGGCCGTGGAACGCCGAGTTGTTGTGTCCGTTCTATAGTTGAGCGGCAGAAACTTATGTAAGCCATTCGGCAAACAGTCAGTAAAAGTTATCATGCCTCTGAAAATGAGCATTCGAGTATCTTTGTATAATTTCGTTCGAAGAGCTAGCCACGATTGGCGACGCTCAGTCATACCCGAGATGTGTATAGCACACCCGGGGACTGGCCGACCACGGGGTCAAGAAAATAAGCCATCGAGGCACGAGGACTGCAGGCTGGCACTCAATCGGATACCTAGCTTGAGCACAAATCACTAAAAGGTTTGTGGCATTGAGAAGGATTGCGATTGGGGCAGTCGGCAGTGCGAACCCTCGGGAAACAATCCGAAACATGCCACCAAGGGCACATTCGATAAGACAAAGTTACCGATTGCGCTGCAAACCAGGACATCGAGCCCGGTAGCGCGCAATCGGCGCCTACTATTGCATAATCCTTTGCGTTAAAATCTTGTTGTGTGAAAAATAAAAACTTATCGAACCTTGGCTGGTAGTCTACCGTTGATCCGATTGCAAACCGCATGACGGCAGCAGAGTCGACACGGTAGACATCCCCAAGTGCAGCCGATAAAGGAAACCGACAAAGACGCAAAGTTGATCGCACAAGTAAAAGCAAAGGCCAAGCAATCGGATCGAATAAGAAATAGCAGGCCCAAGGCCGAATAAGTGCATTACATCGAAGTAACACCCAGTGGGTGTCGACAGAATTAAAATTGTGTCTTACAAAATAAGATAAAACCGATCTAGTATCGGCAAGCTACAACAAGTAACACAGTTGATAGCATGACTCAGGCAGTCGGAGGCACTGAGCTAGAAGACAGAGCAGTCGGATCCGATTGCGCTTCAGAAGCTGTGGCACCAGTCTGCTTGGATCATGGAGATGTTTGAGATGAGCCGCTATCGGAGAGCTCTTCGGCCAGGCCAGAGATTGTAGGAGCGGGGAGCGGGTTCCCTCCCTCGTCGAGATACGGAGTATACTCGTATGGAGAGAACCAGTTTACCATAGTGCTGGCTAGCCGATTGACTTCGGCATAGGTCTTCTCAAGCAGCTCGGAGGCGCTCTCTCGGAGGCTGTAAAGTTGGGAGGTTTTCACCTGAGGGTACCAGCTCAGCACGGTCTGAAGGGCGGTTTCCGCGCCAGTCCGACCGGCAGAGTTCAGCAATACATCGATTCGACGTGGGATGGCCTTCAGGACAGTCCGAGTCTGCTCAGTGGTAGCATTCGGAGCTTCCTCCTTGTCAGAATCTTCTTCATCTTGTATTTCCCCCCTCTGGATCTCGGCAGAGGAGTCGGCAGCGTTCTTCATCTTCTGAAGTCCGACCTTAAGCTCAGTCGGCGACCACAATGATTCAGCAATCTTCAGGATGCCGAGCTTGAAGGACAAGGCGATGCCCTTGATAACAGGAATGCGGGCTTCGATGCCAATCAGATATTCATGCCGGGTCCAGACGTTGTCTTCACGGTCGCAGGTCCCTCCGGCGGCAACGGCGTCTTCTCGGGACTTGGCGACGGCTGCATAGGCAGCTGCTTCGGACTCAGGCCAAGCTTCTGTGTCACGAAAAGGAAGTATGAGCAATAAGATGAGAGCAGAGCAATCGGAAAGCGCATAAGGTGCAAGAAACACTCACCGCTAAGGAAGACGTCCATTTCGGTCATTGTATCGCAGAAGCCTTTGGCTCGGCGGCGCTGTCGGGTGGTCTCTTCATAGCTGCGTTTCTCCAAATCTTCATACTTGGCAACATGTTCATCGCGATCTCTCCGAATGGAATCACGGGCAGCGACTGCTTCATCCCTTTCAGCTTGCAAGGCCTCTCGGGCGGCAACAGCAGCATCTCTCTCGGCGATGAGGCCATCACCGGCAGCCGTCACGGCAGCGATGTCGGCCAAATGTTTTCTCTCAAGCGCGGCCATTTCCGAGCGAAGATCCTGGATAGTACGATTGAGATCGTTTTCTACCCCCTGCAGTCGGGTTGTTTCTTCCTTGGCTTTGGCGAGCGCTGGACCATATTGGTCAAGTTCTGCAGTTAATTCAGCAATTCGGCCCTGAAGGTCATCTACCATGGGAGCAGAAGCCAGAAGAAAGCATGAAGATATGAGAACAAAAGAAAGTGTTTAATCGGAGGGAAGGCGGAGAGGGTAGAGAAGTTACCTTTCAGTTTAGCAATCTCAGCCGACTGGTTGTTGACCTGTAGCTGAGCCTGGGCAAGAGTTCGGAGGCTGGCAGTGTATGCATCAAGGAGCTTCTCGAAGACCTCACGTTTTTCTTCCATAACAGCCTGAGAGGAACAACAAGATGGGGTTAGAGCCACGGCAGTCAGCAAAAGATATTAAAGATCCGAACCGATTGCAACCAATCGGCCCGAATCTCGGGGACTAACCCCATCTCGGATCTTGCGCGCACCCACCGGAAGAAAAGTTCCCGATTGAGGAAGGCAAGTGATAAAGCAAGAAGTATTAAAGATCCGAACCGATTGCAACCAATCGGCCCGAATCTCGGGGACTACACCCAGTGGGTGCGCTTGCGCGCACCCACCGGAAGAAAAGTTCCCGATTGAGGAAGGCAAGCGATAAAGCAAGAAGTATTAAAGATCCAAACCGATTGCAACCAATCGGCCCGAATCTCGGGGACTACACCCAGTGGGTGCGCTTGCGCGCACCCACCGGAAGAAAAGTTCCCGATCGAGGAAGGCAAGCGATAAAGCAAGAAGTATTAAAGATCCGAACCGATTGCAACCAATCGGCCCGAATCTCGGGGACTACACCCAGTGGGTGCGCTTGTGCGCACCCACCGGAAGAAAAGTGTCACGAGCAAAGGAAAGACATAAAGAGAAAGTCGAAAGTTACCGTGTGATGAGAGGTGAGCTGTTGGAGGTCCCGGGCAAGGGCATTGGCAAAGTCATTCACCCGGCCCAGGACAGTCGCCACAGGATCCTGAGGACGATGCGAGGCATCGGGCTCGGTGCCGACATGACGGGCGCGAGAGTACTCGGCCCGGAACTGGTCCACCGAGCGCATAAGAATTTCCGAGGCAGAAGAGGTCGGCGTCGACGTTGCAGTTTGAGTAGCGGTGGAAGCAGCGACAGTAAGGGCCGGGGGCGTCGGCGTCACCTGAGGGCCAGAGGCACCCGATTGTGGCGGCGGCGCAACCGGACGAGTTGGAGCAGAAATGACAACGATAACGGGCGGCAAGGTCGTCGTCAGCGGTGGCGCGGATAAGACAACCGGCGGCACAGTCGTGGCAACCGGCGGCACAGTCGTGGTAATTGGCGGAGCCGACACCACGATCGGCGACGATGTCATCACCGTAAGCGGCTCGGACGTGGCAGTTGGGGCAGACGTAGTTGCGGCAGGGGAGGCCGGGTTGGAGCGGCGTGGCGAAGATGGGGCAATCGGATCGACCGATTGCGTTCCTCTGTCACCAGGAGCCACCCGGTCAGCGGCATTCTTGGAGGTCTTGGAAGCAAGGGTGGAAGAGGAGGTTTTCTGAGTCGTTGCGAGGCGGGCCTTCTTGGCAGCGCGCTCGGCGTCCTTCGAGGAGCGATGAGAAGCAGTCGGCCATTTATGAACGGCGGCGGCAGAAGCGGCAGGCGAGATGACGGCGCTGGCGCGAACAAGGATGCCAGTGTCGACATCGTCAAGCCCAATCGGCTCCCTGAAGGAAGAAGGAAGAGGAGAATTAGTATCAGGAACAGATAGTAAAATACAGGGCGTAAAGGTAAAGTCATACCCGATCGTTCTCGGCGCGCCAGAGGGCATCCGACATCTTAGAGGGGCGACGTTCAGTGGCGCCTGCGCAGTCGGCCTCCGAATGGTCGTCTCCTGGGACTGTTTGCCTTTGCCGGCAGTCGGCGTGGCCTTGGCAACTTTGCTGGGAGCCATACCAGCGGAGGAGCTAGTGGTCGAGGTGCGCTTCGCCGACACCTTTGGAGGTTTGGCACGAGGAGCTGCATCAGAACCATCAGCCTTTGAGACACTTTCATCATCACTCCATTCGGCCAAAAATTGCTCAAGGGAAGGGTCAGGCGTACCCCCTTGAGCCGGCAGCCGGGTGTCGGTCCTTGGAGGATTGGCGGTCTCGGCATCATCGCCCTCGGCGTCCATGGAGTCGAAGGATCCTCTGGAAGACTCGCCATCATCTTCATCATCGTCACCGGAGTCGGCGGAGGGTATCTCGCCGTTATATTCGAAGTCGGCGGGATCTTCCTCCGCGCGGTCGGGGGCATATACGCCAGCTTCCTGGCCGTCCTCCATTAGGCCGGACTGAATAAAATGCTGGAAAGAAAATAGAAGTGATCAGAGAAGCAGAGAGAAAAAGCAATCGGAAGAAAAAGCAATCGGAGGAAAAAGCATTCGGGGCATACCACAGGCGACTTCTGCTGGCGGGTGAGGTAATCAAGCCCGAAGCGGAAGGGGTCTGGCAATAGACTAGAGGTAATAGCTTTCACTCGGGCGCAGAGATCTTCAGTCTTCACGCGCCACGTGCAGAGCCGAGTGGGATCTCGAAGACCTGACATGTCGCAGAGGCGGTGCACTCGGCGCTGCAGGGGGAGAATCCGAGCTTGAAGCCAAGCAGCTACCAGGTCGGTTGGGAGGAGCCCTTCTTGCTCCAGCTGGGCGACCCTAGCAACCTGGTCATCGACATCGAGGTCTTCGACGCCGTACTTCAGCGGCCACTGATGCTTCTCAATCGGCCGGGCGAGGGAGAACTCGGGCAGGTTGAGAAGATCGGGGCCTTGGTCGGGTGACTTGACGTAGAAGAACGAGGTTTGCCAGTTCTTGCAGGACTGGACGATCTCGGGACTTTTATACCTCTGCTTGCCGGCTGCGATGAGACAACTACCGTAGTCGGTCATGTCAGTCGGGTACGATGGCTCGCCGCCTTCGATGGTGGAGGGCACCACAGTTCCTGTCCAGGCGTTATGAGCTCGGAGGTTGAAGAAGCGTTTCCAGAGGGCGATGCTCGGACGGCAGCCGAGGTACCCCTCGCAGAGTGTCACGAACCCCGAGAGGATCATGATGAAGTTGTCCGCGAGATGATGGGGTTGCAGTCGGTGGAAGTTGTCAGATCGCTCTGTTAGGTATGTGCTAGGGTTAGCTAGTACCTTTGCATCATGTCAAAATTTCAAAAAGAAATCTTGGAAATCAAATTCAAAATCCAAATGGGAGAAGGAACACCCCCCAGATGAATTAATTCAAAAGGCCAGATAAAAATCTTTTCCAAAAATTCATGTTAGAGTTTTGAAAAGTCTTATAAATGAGTGTGATCACATATCAAGTGATGTGGGACCCACCCCATGCTCATAGATTTTTCAAATATTCAAACAGTACCTTGGAATTAAAGAAATACCCCTTTTTGATTTAAAATTCAAATCATTTGAATTTTAAAAATGTTGAAAGTTTATGGGTGGCTAGTCTATATTATTATGAGGCCACATAAAAGTTTTCAGCATTTAATAAAATGGTTTGATATTTTTTATCAGAGCCAAAACAAATTACAGAAAAAGAAAGGAAAGATTAAACAGAAAGAAAAAGGGAAAAACCTTACCTGGCGCCCAGGCGAAGACGGCCCACCCAGCCCAGCCGGCCCACCAGGGGAAGGGGAGTCTTCTTCCCCACCCCGCGCCTCCAAGCTGCTCGGTGGAATGCCACCGAGCCAGCCGTGGACGCCACGTCGCCGCCGAGAGCTTCCAGGCCTCCCCGTGGCCCCTTCTCGCGCCTGGAGACGCCTCTCTTCCGTCCTGATCCATTCCTCCCCTCCAGCGCGACTCCTTCCTCCTCCTTCGCCGATTTCTTCCTCCACCCGAGAGCGCCGCCGCTCGCCGTCGCAAGAACTCGTGGCCATCGACGTCAAGGAGTCAAGCCAAGGTGTCCAATCGCTTCGCCGTCGTCGTCTTCATCGAACTGCAGAAGGAATCGGAGCCGGACGCCTCCCCGAGCTCGCTAGCTTCATCGTCTTCATCGCCGGCCGCCGTGGATCGAGTTCAAATTCCGGCAACTCCAGCGCCTCCCCGAGCAAGCCACCACTCCAGACAATTTCAGGGTGAGCTTGCGAACGAAAACCCTCACCTTTCCCCCTCCTTTACTCGCTCTAGCTGGATCCGCCATGGATGCCGAGGCACTTCGCCGCCATGGATGAGCTCGAGGTCGCCCCTGTGCCCCTTCGACTCAGCCAGCGCGTGCGTTTGGCTCCTGAGCATGATAGCTTTCGAACGCGAGTGAAATCAGACCGATCCGTGCACGGTAGCGTCAACTGCGACTTCGCCGTGGTTCTGCTGCCGCCGGAGTCGTCGCCGTCGTCGCTCCCGACCTCCCCGTGAACCCCCGATGCCTCCAGAAGACGCGGACGACCTCCAGGAGCAAGCCGGTGCCCTCCGTTTCCCCTCCCGTGGCCGGAATCGTGTTCCCGTGCTGCGCCGCCGTGGCCAGGCCGCCAGCGTTTAGCCGCCGGTGTTTAGCCGCCGACGAGTCAGTGCTAAGCCCCCCCTGTTTTCACCAATTAAGTGACCCCTGGGTCACTGACCAGTGGGCCCAGTGGCTTAATTAAGCCACTGGATTAATTTAACCCACGGGTTAAGTTAACCCAGCCACTGACAGGGTGGCCCCACATGTCAGCCCCCCCTGACGCCAGCTTGACGTCAGCCTGACGCAGTAAATCGATTAAATGAATTTCCAGAAAAGAAAAATGGTTTAATAATTCCAGAAATTCCAGAAAATACCCCAAACTTTGGAAATTCATAGAAAATTCATATTAACTCCAAATTGGACAAATAATATATGAAAAATGATCAGGAGAAAATTATCTTTCCAAATATGCAACTTTCAACTCTGTTTGAGTTGAATTTAAAATGTGATCAGTGGCATTTGTTATTTGATTTAAATGGAATTAAATCAAATTCAATTCAAATAATTTTGCAACTTGAACCATGGCAACATGCTACATTTCACTTACACATCAGAGGCATATCATACACATTTGAAGATGATTCAAAATGATCAAACTATATCACATATAACTTGATTAATGTTGAATTCAAATGTGGAGTTTGAATTTGCATTTTAAATGCAATATATTCCACTTAAATGGAATTGCCTCACACATCAAAACTTATACTTCAAGCTTTAACATTCAATCATGTGCTCGAGCATTGCATTCATATTGATTGCTACTTCGTGCTTTGTTTGTCGAGTAGAGGTGGAACCGGAGCAAGAGGTCACCCCCTTCGCTGAAGATCCAGAACCCGAACCTCGTCAGCAAGGCAAGCAAAACCCCATTGATCATGTCGATAAAATCCCACTTCCCTCTCATGTCTCGTTTATGCATTGTTTAGGATGATCACCATGCTTCGTTTCTACCGCATAGATGAACCCATTCCTTTGCATGACCTATCATGTTGTCACAGTAGTAAGCAAACCACAATCCTAGCAACTGTAGGAGTTGTTTGATATCATGTGGCCCCTGCAAATGTTATCTCTTATTGCATGCTTAGTATGATACCATGTCGTTACTGTGATGTGAGTCGGGATGGTAATGATCATGTGGATGATGGTAGAAAAGTGTTGGTGAATCGACCCTAATACAAGGTGAACGATGAGAGGCTGTGTAGGAGTACACAGTGGGTTGTCTCGTTGAACACCGCCCTAAGTCCGAGTTCTTGTGTGGTGATCCAAGATGAAGAGTACAACCACACATTGGGCTCACTGACCCCTCTCAACCTATTAATTCATCCCTTTCGATGTCCAGATGTCGCAGTAGTTCGGAGTTCTGGTAGGCTTGTGGCCTGGATGCTAAGTGAGAGAACGGCTCACCCGAGACCGGCTTACGCACCACGCACACATCGCTTGGGTCCACTTCGGTAAACCGGCCGGGTTCACGATTGTGGTAGCCAACCCAAGTAGGCGGCTTTCTTGGACTAGATAGGCTATGAGGTAACAGTTGTGGTGAGCATCCTCGCTGACACCCCTTGAATGGTGTCGAGATCAAAGGCGGTAACTGATGATCATGTGTGTGTAGCGGTACACCCTTGCAAGGTTATCAAAACTATTCGAATAGCCGCGTCCGCGGTTATGGACTACTTGGAAAGCTTAGCTTGATTATTAGATAACTTGAACCGGATACTTCTAAAACACACCAAGATAAGTGTGAGTGCTATGGCGTGCTTTCTCGTGGGGAAGTCGAGGAAGGCACCATAGTGGTGTAATTGGTTGGTGAAAGTAGTGGACTCGTGTACGCTTCTTACCTCAAGTCTGGTACTCGTAGTTCAGGATTAGCCAAGTCAAAGCTGGCATTTCTGCAAGTGAACCCCACCTCCTTTTACCTTGACACCTGTGCATGAGTAGTATAGCTCCTATGTAAGTCTTGCTGAGTACGACTTTGTACTCACGTTTGCTTATTATATGTTTTAGATGACGCCACTGACCCCGAAGGTGGCTTCTTCATCGAGCTGGACGACTGAAGTTAAGCTAGTCTAGTCCCAGTCAGCAGACTGGTTCCCTCGTGGAGGGCTTTGTGTTTGAATAAGGCTTCTTAAGCCAATTTGTTAAACTTGTCTGTACTCAGACATATTTTGCTTCCGCTTTATGTTGTAATGTTGGATCACATGTATGTGATCTCTGTGTGTACTCTATAAGAGTTATAAATAAAATGTACACTTTGTAGAGAATTGCAATGGTACCTACTGTTCATACAAGGCATGTGTGCTGTGTGTATGGTTATAACATGCATGTCTTTGTATGGGTTTTCGAGACCTTAGTTGTGTTCTGGCTGGCGGTCTTTCATACACCAAGTGGCCCTTAGATGTGCGCAGCCTGGGGCATCGCGATGCGATTGTCCGAGACTCCGTCTCGTGCACACTTTGTGGTATGATCGAGCCCGCCCTAGACCCCGACTAAGTGATCGGGCTGGAGTAAGTCTATGTAAGAGTTTTGAGATAGTCGATAGTATGGTTGAGGCGACTTGTCTTTGAATATGGGAGTTCACCACCCATATCATTAGACTTGTGTGCGGACGATGAGGACCCATCACAGTTGATCATCCGGCCTGGATGGGATGCCCCTCACGTACGATGCTTTCCGAGAATGTTCAGTGCTTGGCCTTGTCTGCTTAGACAAGTGGGTGCGGTTCTCGGCTCTCCATATGACTATGTCTTAACTGTACTTGCATACGCTAACCCCGGGTCCCGACAGAAGTCAAGAAATCCGCGGAAAAATGAGCTGGCGGGAAGGCCGAATCCACGCTCGAAGTGAGCAAGGAACACGACCCTCTCGCCAGCGCGTGCGCTGGGCACGACCTCGGCCTTGCCAGGGATGCGCCACTCGACCTCCGCGGGCATCTGACGGGCGCGGAGCAGGGACTGGACGACGTCGGCGGTGGCCTGAGAACCCCTCCAGCACCCGCGGCTCGCCTGTGACACATCTCGCCGGGGCGCCATGGTTTTCACAGACGAGAAGAAAAGGAGAGAAACAGAGGGAGGTGGAGCGCGAAAGCGGCGGCGAAGAGTCACTACGGAGGCGGCGGAGGCGGTGAAAAGCACGAGTCCGTGGCCGGAGCAGGTCCAAGGCACAGAGGTTTGCGGCAGAGAGTTTTGCGTGGGTAGCAATGGAGCAGAGGAGAGGGAGCTTGAGGTTGAAGAGGGCGTCTGAGGAGAAGGAAGAGGCGACAGCCCCCCCTGTGGCTTATATAGGCGGAGGGGGGGGGGGTAAGTGGGATACGTCGGCGGTTGTGTGGCTCGGTGTGGCCTAGGGCACAGGAAGGGCAACCGGCAAACCAGCGCAAAGGGTCCGGGCGCAAAAGGCGAGGCGTGCGACGTGGGGGTCAGGCCCTGCAGTTATGTCAAGTCGCGCGTGGGTCGTGGGTCCCAGCTCATTGATCACATCCCGGAAGAATCGGAGGTAACCGTTGGAATGAAATCGGCAAAGGATGTTTCGCCAGGAAAGAGAAGACACGAGCTGGGAACGAAGCAAACCCAATCGGACGAGAAGCTTGGTCAGCCGAGTGTGGTCTCCGAGTCGGCTGACGAGCTCGGAACGACACACCCGATGAGGCCATAGCAGTCGGAGGATGTCAAGAGAGAGATTAAAAACTGCAAAGGCCCCGCGGTCAAGTGACCGTGGGACCTTTACAGCTTTAGGGGCTACTGTCGGGGGACTGGTACACGGGTAGGCCAACCTAAGCGGAAGTAACTTTTCAAGACAAGGATGGACCGATTGGGCCGCAGCTGGGCCGAGCTGGGCAGAGGTACGACCGATTGCTCCAAGGCAATCAGCCGTATCAAATGCCAGCAGTCGGCCCAGGCGCAGTCGGTCCACCCTTTCCTTCACCAAGACAATCATCCGATTGGTCGGCAGCTGGTCCGAGGTTGATACCTAGCAAGCCGATTGCCCAGAGCAATCGACTTCGCCAGGAACCACCAGTCGGACCAGGCGCAATCGGAACTACTTACCACCCAGTCGGGGGTATGATTACGAGGTCATAAATACCATATCCCGAGATATCTGGGTGGCAGGAAGGTCAAGTCACGTCGAGGATTTGCTGGAGATACGGTGTCGACCTCCCCACCGATTCCGCGGATAGGCCGACAAGACCATACTCCCTAGCTCCACTGTTCATCCCTACATCCTACAAGTCTACAGCATGGGCCGCCGCTCGTAGGTTCCGGATCACCCGGAGAGGAGCAGTCGGTGGGCCCAGGCCGATTAGAGGATGACATCTGGGCCCATTCGGCAATGAAGTTACCGAAGTACCCTGGGCTCACACTATAAGAGCCAGGGTACCCCTCCTGCGTGAGGGACGATCCGCACTAGTAGCACCATAACTCATTTCCTCCCAGTTCATTCACTGCTAGTAGTTACTCCTCAGGGAAGCAGGTGAGAACCTTGCCCACGGCGGCGGAGCTCACCTTCCCCTGAGAAGAGAGAGAAGCAGTTATTGTAGCCAGATCATTGATATACAAGAGACAAGCAGGAGTAGGGGTGTTATCTCTCCGGAGAGCCCCGAACCTGGGTACATCGTGGTGTATTCACCGTGCTTGTGCCCAACCCGATTCCGGCACCATCGACATTCTCTCCCTCGAGTCTTCCCCCTCACTTTAGCCATCCCATGGCATCTGTTGGTAAATATCGATGACATCAACACTTTAAATATGAATTATTTAACCATGAGTGCAATTAAATTTCAAATCAAAGATCTATTAAGATGAGAGAGAGTTTCACATTATGAATTTTCCTAAAATTTAAAATACTCTTTAAAATAATAGTAGGAGGTGTTGTAAATTTTCGATAAATTTAAAAAACCAAACACTTCGTCCGATCAATCACAACTAAATATAATTTTTAATGCACTAAGTCTCACTATTTAAAAGAGATTTTTTATAGAAAATCAAATTATGAATTCCCTTGCATTTTAATTTTCTATGCGACAATTATTTTTTATGAATGCATAGATCTAGTTGCTATCATTGTTTTAGGTTTAGATAAGGGTAATGTCTTCACTCACTCCAATAAATGTTGTTTTATACCGTCTCTCTAGTATATTCTTAAGGCAATAAATTAATAAAAATAAATAACACTCATTTTGGATATTTCATTATTTTTTCATAGTTTTTTACTCTAAACAATATTTTTTACAAAAAAGATTTAATAATTAAATTATACTATGTTTCATAAAATTTCTCATATTTAAAAAAGTACCAGAAACATAATCTGCAGGTTTCATAAAAAACATCAGTTTGATTCAATCTATTAGACACAATAGTCATAACTGATCCAAAAAACTTAATATATAGGACCACAATAATTTATGAGCATTTTTAAAAATACAAAAAGTCCTTATCATCTATAGGTAAAAAATGGAATGCTCATCAATTAGTGCGGTCCTTTTGTCAAATAGGTGTTTTTCCATATTTTCTTGAATACGTGTTAAAAAAATTTCAAACGCACGTTAGAAGATTTCGTTGATGATACAAAATATTTTATTTATCTCAATGAATTTTTTTACATCCTATATATGATTTGAAACGTGATATTTTTATAAATGTCACTTACATTATTCTGGATTAGAAACATTTATAGAGAAATTATCTCAACATCTTTATATATTATATAATACTGGATCCGTTTAGAAATATATGATATTTTGGTAGGCTAAAATAGAGGTAGTACTTTAGAAGAATGTGGCACATATTTTTGCGAATAGTCTAAAACAGTAAAAAATACGTGATCATATTTTTTCATTTTTTTCAAATATTATGAACATTTTCTCTAAACGTGATAATATTTTTTTATGTACATGTTTTTCTATGCAATTAACATTTTTAATGGTTTATGAACATTATTTTAACACCCCATATTTGTTTTTCACAATATCGTGAAAATTTACTTTTATTTCTGAAAAGTGTGACAGACTATTTTGCATGCCATTAATATTTTTTAAAAATTGCTCCAATATTTTTGTAACTGCATACATAAACATATTTTTTATGCTTAATGGGCCGGCTTTGTTGTGCAACATTTTCAGGAACTCAGCTTGCTTCGTTGGGCTCATCTTTCTTCTTGGGCCAGAGGCGAGCGAGCGAGAGGAGGGGACGGATGCCTGCATGCGGAACATAATGTACGAATCATTTTTTTCTTTTTTTTTCGCCTGATACGTAGGACTGCGGGTTAATTCATAGAAAAGGGAAGGGTTTTTTTTGTAAAAATATTAAAACGGACTAAGAAAGCCACCTCCCTTTATTAGCATAACTGATGTGGATATATAAATTGGTGATATTTGGGTAAGAGTAGCGAGGTGGTTTTATTATAAATCGAATCAGTTCGTACATACTGTTAAAAAGAAAGAACCAAAACATGCACACTCAAAGCCCAACGGCCCAGTCAAATGACGAGAGACCAGCTACTGCTCAGCCTAGCGACACAGTGAAAAACATAATATTGCCAATCATTTTTTTGCTTATTATGAACTACAGGTTTGTTTTCAAAAATACCAAGGGTGTTTCTGCAAGAGATTTGCCCAGTATTGTTGAATCAACGAAACGTTTATTTTTAAACAGCAGCGGTAATATATAGGAAAATTACCCGTGCGTTGCAACGAAAAAATATATATTTCTTTATAAATATTTCTTTATACTCTTGTCTTTTATTTTCTTGATGATACTTATTTTTTCAACATTTTGTTAATGACTTATAAAATTGACCTCAAGTTTTTTAGAATCTTATAAAATGTTCGCACTTAGAAAACTTGATAATTCCAAAAACGTTCATACTAAAAAAATGATTACATATTAAAAAAATTTAGTACTTAAATTATTCTTTAAATTATTTGCACGTAAAAATGCATTAAAGTGTTCATGAATGTTAGCACATCGCTCGCGCGCTCACTTTGCTTTGATATTTAAAAATTGTTTTCACTTAATTATAATTCATATTTAAAGAAAATTCATGCTAAAAAATGTTTGTATGCGAACATTTTATACATTTAAGTGCGCGAACATTTAACAAAATTAGATATATGAACTTTTAATAGATTTGTTAATGGATTTAAGACATTTTGTAACTACAATCATTAAAACAATTATTTTTTAAATTTAAACCTCTTTTAAAAGTATTGATAAAAATGAATTCTGGACAAAGCAAACATTTTTAGGTGTTAACATTTTTCAAAATTTTATTAATACTTTTACAAATTTTAGAAATTTTGGAGCCAATATTTTTCAATCAATAGAATAAATAAAATAATCATTAATAATTATTATTTAGTTTAAAATTATTTGAAAAGTGAAGCAAGAAATGAATTCCGAGAAGAGAAAATATTTTAAAGTGCAAAATTTTATTAAAAATTATGAACATTTTTACAAATTTAATCAATTTTAAAGCCAAATATTTTTAAAATAAAACACACAAAATCATTTTTTCTTTCATAAAAATAAAAATAAAAATGACTCGTGGCAAGGCCCAATCGTTCTCTGGTTTTTTCTCGTTTTTTTCTAGTGGCCATGGCCCAGGAGAAAGTGGCCCAACAAAAAAAATAGAGGACTAAACCGTTTTTTTTTCTGTAGAAATTATGGAGTGCGGGTTTATTACCAAAAAAGGGAGGGGGTTTTCTGCAAATTTACCATGACGGACTAAGAAATCCACCTTCCTTTATTATTAGGTATAGATTATAGATTATAGACTAGGACAATGCCCGTGCGTTGCAACGGGAGAAAATATTATTTTTATGATAAAATACCAATGATGTACGTAAAATTGACTTTATATATCTATAATACCTAAATAATTCATCCTCACATATATATTTATTTTGACATGCAAGCTATCCACATCATCAAGTAGGTTCACTATGTAAAAACTCTTTCACTAACTTTTAATGCACATGCTGCCGTTAGCTTTGCCTGTGCGTGCAACCTATCACAAATAAATAAATAAATATTAATGCACTCAACCTCACAATTTATAAGAAATTTTTTCATAGAAAATCAAATTATGAGTTACATTGCGTTTTATTTTACTACGTGACATTTTTAAAAATTATATATCCGTAGTTGCTGTCATTGTTTTAGATTTAGCCAATGGTCTTCACGGTCTGTACTTAACGTTTTCTACTTAACGTTGTTTCCGTCTCATATCATCTTACTAATATATTGTCAAGTAACTAAATTGATAAAGCAAAAATGAAACACATTTTTGAATTTATCATCAAACTATGTTTCATAAATTTTGACATATTTTAAAACATTAAATTATTTGTTAAAAGTTCCCGCCATAGCGGCGGGGTATCATCTAGTTTTAAAAAGGCACAAACACATTTATAACAATCCAAAAAATTAAAATGTGTGAATACTTTTCATGAGTTTTTTTGTAAGTACGCTTTTTCGTGAGTTAGCTACATGTAGGATTTTGAAATGAATGAAAAACAAATCTGGTACAAATTGGAGTATTTTGGGACGGAAATATTATTTTGGATACAAAATAATTATTTTCTGGTGAAATATATTTTTTCAGAGTAAAAATTTGAGTTTTATAGGCAAGATATTTTCTCGGGTAAAAATAAATTATTTTAGGGTAAAATATTAATTTAGGGGATTTTTTTTAAAATAATACAAAAAATTAAAACGTGTGAACACTTCTCATGAGTTTTTTTGTAAGTACACTTTTTCGTGAGTTAGTTAGACGTAGGATTTTCAAATGAATGAAACAAAAAAAATCTGTATTTTGGGATGGAAATGTTTTTTTGGGTACAAAATAGCTATTTTCTGGTGAAATATATTTTTTTGGAGTAAAAATTGGAGTTTTCTAGGTAAGATATTTTCCCGGGTAAAAATAAATTATTTTGGAGTAAAATATTAATTTAGGGGAAAATTTTGATTTTTCTGGGCTGGTTTTTTTTGCGTAAAACAAATTATTTGTCTGAAACTGAGCCTGAGAGACAAGTTTAGGAAGCAAACCGATACGTTTTACAGATTGTTGTACTAAAGTTTTTTTTAAGGGATGATTGATGTACTAAAGTGAGCATTGGGAATAAGTTGTCGTATGAATGATGCAATTAACTTGAATTTTTATGCTAAAAGTAAGCAATAGGCACAGCAAGGCCCATTCAGGGATTACTCTATGCGGCCCATGGCAGAACGTACCGACCAAAAAGAAAAAAAACGCTGAAGCGTTCGTTATTTTGCCACTGGCGAAAAAGGCCTAACAGCCCACCCATTGAATTGTTTTTTTTTGCATGTAACATTGGATTGCGGTTTGATTCCTTAGAAAGGGAGGGGGTTATCTGCAAAATAGCGAAAACGGAAGGAGAAATCCACCTTCCTTTATTATTAGGTATAGATTAAGATTAAGATTGTGAGGCATTAAATCAAATTAATAGGATAATATTTGAAAATCCGGTCGCAATTAATAATCAAAATAATGTCTGCCTATATATATATATATAAACATCAACCATGGAGCAAGCAAACCATCCTGTTTGCCATTTGACGATCTTGAACCACCTGTTTGTGCACCAATGGCGAACTACATGAAGCAGACCTTCCAATTTATGATGCTTTTCTTAGTTCTTCTGGGATGCTTTGCATCTCTTTCTCAGAGTAAGTGAAACTCCTCGAAAGGAAAAGATGTGTTGCACAGTTTTGTTTTCAAGCGTTGTCATTTTCTCTCTTAATTAACATGGTCGATTTAGTTGTCAGCTTCTAGCCAGATACATCATTTACATCTAAGTGTACGCATCATCGGCATAAGCTAAGGTTCTTAATCTTGGAACTATTTTTTACAGGTCGACTGGCCATATATTCATGTGAGCCGTATGTTGGAATTCAGAAATGCGGTAACTTGTGTTACTGTTGTCTGTATCCCCCCCATAATGGAACGTGCTATGCGACTGATGTGGATTGCAGGCTGAACTGCCCTCCGCCGAAATCCACCCTCCCATGAACTTGAACATATTCTGTCTCACATGTAGTGCGTCTGTACTTCTCAATGTGTGATCTACCGAATAATTGGGAGGAACCAGCTGATGTTATATGTGTGCTTGCTTATCTGTTTGCACTTTTTTTGGGTTGCTGAAATAAATCTGTTCGCGTTTTGTGTGTATCTTTACTGCCAAATTGCACTGATACGAATATGTGTATCAATATCTGGGATATATGGTTGCATAACTAGTTAAATACATCGTTATTCTTCAACTTTTTAAAAAGTGCCAATATGGAAGTATGTTAGACTAATTTAAGATAAAAATAGTATTATTAAATATGTTATCAATGGAAGTATCACCCTCTCTTGTCCTTGAGCCCAAAAATTTATTTAAATCACTTCTAAGACGTCGAGGGTTTACAAAAGTTGAAAATATGCCATGTAAGGGTACCTTCAACACTAACCTTCAATACAGACATACTGCTCATTCATGAATTACGACAGTCATTCGATAGTAGTCATCAAATTCAGACAACAAAGATGAGTCAAGAGAGGCACATTGTTGGATATACAAATGTCCAAATTGCCGCGGAGCCAAAAAAGACTGGCTTTCAATATATCAAAATTTTGACATGCAGATTGGTCTAGGGACATATAAAAGTCCCCACTGAATGGCAAAAGGTATGTGCCTTTGATCGTCCCAAATTAGTTGACGCAGATTTATCTAAGTACGAAATCTAGATAAATTTGCGTCAACTAATTTTGGACGAAGGAAATATTTGTTTATAAATTATGAATTTATTGGTATTCATTAGATTACCAAATATGTTTGAGAGAGAACAAAGGAATGAGCGATACACGAATTCGACAGGAGAGGAAACCTTATAGATATTTAAGTAGTACTAAAGATCAAAATCATAATTATAGTTATTTATTAAAATATAAAAGATGTATGAAAAAGGATGAAGGGACGAGCAAAACGGTGTACTTCTATAATTCTTTAAAAGGTAATTACATCTGTTGTAAAACCCGATATGCGGTACTGTTCCAGATCTAGATGTTTTCATCCAGATCCGGGGACGAAGCACATATCGGTCCCACCGCGACATATGACAATGCCCCGGATTTCCAACATGATATCACAACATTACAGCTACAAGGATACAACATCTCATACAATCGGCGTACAACTGCCTTAAATACAATACATCAGCGGAAGTTACATGTCTGCGTACAGACTACAATTAAATGTCTAATGACAAAGGTAAAACACACCATTCCCACGTCCACATGGGTCCAGGCTCTTCGCCTGTATCCACCTAACTAGTCGTCGTCGAGTCTTCGCGAAGACGTCCAGAAGAAGGGTCGTCGAGCTCCTCTGAAGTCCAAAATCGTTTGCATAACGTGCGTAGAAGAGAAAAGAAGGGGTGAGCTATATCAACAAGTCTTGTAACTAACTTATCACGGTAAGATGGGGTGGTGTTTGAGCTAGCAGCAGCACTAGCATTATATAAGTGGCTAACGATTTATTTAGAGTAAGATGAGAACCAAGCATTCCATGAGGAATCACCTTCAACAAGTCTTCTATCAGTACTTACGCAAACATAACACCTATCATATCCTTGTCCTCCCCTTCGCATCCCGGCGAAGAAGAAGCAGTCAAGGCACACACACATTGATCAAGTTATTAAGATTATCTCAGTTGTTGTTGTTGTCTATGAACATGGAGTAGGTCTCAAGTCGGCCGTAACCGTGGACACGACTTCTCGAAAAGATTTAACCCTGCAGGGGTGTACCAACTTCCCATTACAAGGCTCCGCACGCACGCCCATCTCTCTTAGTTGCTACCCATCAGAGGCAACCATTTTATGATTTAGTTCCAAGAGATCTGAAACGACAGGTCCCTCTAGCTAACAACGAACAAATCCGGGTGTCCCCCGGGGAGTCGACACCCAATCCAAAAGCCGGTCGCGCTCTCGGATCGGCCTCTTCCGTCTCAACAGGCTTTGGGTTACCGGGACACCTCACATGGGGCCGGGCCCTCGCCGGCCAAGGGTGGACCAACAAGGAAATCATGTCCCCGCTGGCCCAGGTTTTTTTAAATCATATCTGCTAGGAGCAAGCCGACAGACATATATGCATGGTTTGCAAATGGTATATCAGCTTGGGCCACCACTAGAAATGTTTGAATCTAGGTAGTTAAGAAAAGAGGACCCCATAGTATCCCACATGCGGTTAGGCATGCTCGTCAAGAGACACAATATCCGTAACTCGGGTCCTAGGTGACTCGAATGGAACAAATCATCGGGGCGGGATAGCCTAGACCTTCCATCCTTCGTCGAATATAGTCAACATTATAATAATCATATCATCCACAACAATATAATAATGTGATAGCCCAATCCAAGGAGTAACAGGATAACAGTTGATAGCATCTTAAGCATGCATACTAAGCAGTGGTTAAGCAAGCAAGGTACATGGCCAAACAATGGTTTGCTAGGATGTGGGGGACATGGTTGTTTGGTTTTATTTGAGAGGCATAAATACGAGGTGGTAGGATCAAGCAATCGTTCTATCCTATACCTAGGCACAAGTGAGTTGAAGGTTATAAGCATGATATATGCTCCCCCTTACCTGTTGAGAAGACGATCCCGAAGGTGTAGCCGATCGTAAGCTCGCAACGTGTCCGAGAGTACCCGCGGGAGCACACAAGAAGTAAACACTGTAAAGGCAATCAACGGAGATGCATATATTACTACGAAGCAATCACGAGCAAGCAACAACAAGAAGGCAACACGAGGCAACACACTACGGTATCACATCCATCGTCGAGAACGGTTACTAACAGGTTAAGTGAAGTATCGTCCACACACGACGATACCGTACATTTAGAATGGTTCAAGTTGTTTAGCTACACAACATGAGCAAAGGTTGTTAACATGGCATCTCACTCAAGCATGGCATGTCATGCAAATATGGCAAGATGAAGCATAAAGTATACTATCTATGCTAGTCAATTTAAGTGAGGCAAAATCCTAAACATGGCATAACACTAAGTGCCCCACGATGATTAAAGCATTTGGTACTGTTCTTCCCTAAACCATATTTTATTATTTTTATTAGAAAGCAAGAGCATCATAATCAAGATCTACACGCAATTCTAGTCAAGTTACATATAAAGAACATTTTATTTGGAGCAACGTTAAAAAGTTATGGCAGATTACAATTTACAGTGGCAAGGTTATAATTAGCAGTAAAACAACATGTAAACAAAATGAAACATGGCAAAGGAGCACATTTTATTAATCTACAAAAAAATCAAAGCAAGTTACATGTAGAACGCATCGCGATCCTAGCTACCGTTAAAAAGATAAGGGCATCGCCAAAATATAACACAATCTGCCAATAAATATATCCATAAAAATAATAAATCGACCTCGGGCCGAACCGGCAGCTAATGGGCCTAACAGGTTAACAACAGTGGACGCTAGATAACTATCGAATGCCACAGGCGCTAAACAGAACAGGGCCGGCCCAACACAAACAGGGAAAAAAGAAAAAAAAGAGGGGCGGCGTCCTCACCTTGTTGGGCTCGGCCCAGAAAGGCAGTGTGCGGCAAATAGCGGTGCGACGCCTAGGCGAGAAGAGGCGCGGGCTGATACGTCTAAAACGTATCTATAATTTCTGCTTGATCCATGCTTCTTTTGTGTGATATTGCTATGATATTGATGAACTTCCATACACTTTTGGTCATATTTGGATTAACTTATTGACTCAGTGCACCCCAATGTCAGTTCCTGTTTTCTGCTGTTTTTCTATTTCAGGTTTCCTCCATATTAAAAGTGCTCCAAAAAATTTGGAAAAATCCAATAAAAATCAGCACTTCGGAAGCTTCAGGAATCACCGAGGGGGGGGGGGGGGCAGAGGGGACCCACCAGGGCCCCAGGCGCCCTCCCGGCGCGCCCTAGGGTGGGGCCGCGCCAGGGGGCGCTTGGACCCCTGGTGGCCCCCTGGCTGCCCCCTTTGCCCATATATTCTCCGTGACGCGAAACCCCCGAAAGAAGAACCCTTTTTTCGCGATCTCTCCTCTGTTCCGCCGCCGCCGCGCTTCCAAGATCGGGAGCACCAGGAGACCTCTTCCTGGCACCCTGCCGGAGGGAGGAACCACCTCCGGGAGCTTCTCCACCACCATGGATGCTTCCCGGATGAACCGTGAGTAGTCCACCTTGGACCATGGGTCTATGATCAGTAGATATGTGATGTTCTCCTCCCCTCTTTGTTCTTCATGGATTAGACCTCGTGAGCTTCCCTACATGATCGAGGCACATATGTAATCTTTCTGCTGTTGCTATGCTGAGTTTTTTGGGATCCGATGGATTATGAGACTATGTTCAGATTGTGTTTGAGTAATATATTTGATTCTCCTCTTTTATATTTATGTTCTTGAGTAATTCTTGCATGTTCTCTGTTGCTGTTTATTGCTTTGGCCAAGTAGTAGGTAGTGACTCCAAGAGGGAGCATTATCCATGATTATGGGTTCATGCCCCCCGATGACTAGCTTGAGTGACAGAAACATGAGTCTAGGGGATGTGTTGTTTCCACAAGGGGTAAAACAATGGTGCTTGTACTTGCGGGTGCAAGGATTGTTTACTTTACGCAAAGTTCTTTAATGCAGTTGTCCGTTGCTTTGAGTTTACACTTTGGGTGGGATTCGCAACTTAATACCAGCGAGATGTTCTGGATAGATATCTCAAGGTGGATGATTAGTAGGTAGATGCAGATGGATTTCGGTCTACTTGTCTTGGCGTACCGCCCATGCTTTTGAGCCTCTTCCTTTCTTTCTAGCATAGTTAGCATTGGTTTGCGCACATAATCCTGTCAATTGCCCAGCTGTAATTTGTGTACCTCGCATGGCTATTTTATCGTCTTTTGGGAGAGAGACATCACTAGTGAACATCATAGGACCCCGGTCCATATTTCCAATACTGTTTACATCCGCTATTTATTATCTGGTCTATTTACTTTTCCGTTGCTATCACTATCACTATTATCGCGTGCGTTTGATCCTTTGTAAACAACAAGGCCGGAGGAATTGACAACTCCTCTGTACTCGTTGGGAGCAAAGTTATTTGTTGTGTGTGCAGTTCCAGGTAAAGTTAGCAACCTCGGTTGTAAACGGCGCCATTGTTCACTTTGCCACCTACTTGTCGATTTTGGAGTCCTACTGGTCGATACTCAACCTTAGCATCTTCGCTAAGGGAAATCTGTTGCTATGCTACATCTCAACCTTCCACTTTGGGTAACCAACGAGGGGGCGATAATTCGTACCATCAAAAGCAATTTCTGGCGCCGTTGCCGGAGATTCCAAGGTACAACAAGTAGACTGGTCCGGTCAAATCCCTAGCCAGAAAGCAATTTCTGGCGCCGTTGCCGGGGACTCCACTCTTCAAGATAGGGGAGTTGCACACTATCTTTTATCTTTGCTTTTTAGTCTTGTTAGTTTACTTTTCAGTTTTTGCTTTAGTGTCCTTTATCAAAAATCAAAAAAATAGTTATCTTTCTTGCTGCTGCTATGGGTTCCTCCGAGAACACCAAGTTGTGTGACTTCACTAGTCATAACAACAGTGACTTTATCTGCACTCCTATTGCTACACCTGCTACTTCAGCACCTTCTTATGAGATTAAACCTGCTTTACTGAACCTTGTTATGAAAGATCAATTCTCCGGTGCTGGAGATGATGCTGCTTTGCACTTAAATAATTTTATTGAGCTCTCTGATATGCAAAAGTACAAAGAAGTAAATGGTGATATTGTTAAGCTTAAGCTTTTATGCTTTCTCCTTGAGAGGAGGAGTTAAAATCTGGTTTCAATCCTTTCCTAGGAATAGCATAGATTCTTGGGATAAGTGCAAGGACGCTTTTATTGGGAAGTACTATCCCCCTACTAAGATTATCCAATTGAGGACTAATAATATGAATTTTAAGCAATTGGATAATGAACACGTTGCCCAAGCTTGGGAACGCATGAAATCTCTTGTTAAGAATTGTCCTACGCATGGTTTGACTACTTGGATGGTTATCCAAACTTTTTATGCAGGCTTGAACTTTACCTTGCGGAACTTGCTAGATTCCGCCGCGGGAGGAACCTTTATGTCAACAACGCTTGGTGCTGCCACAAAACTACTCGATGAGATGATGACTGATACGTCTCAAACGTATCTACTTTTCCAAACACTTTTGCTATTGTTTTGCCCTCATTCTTGCATGATTTGGATGAAACTAACCCGGACTAACGCTGTCTTCAGCAGAGCTGTCTGTATGGTTTTATTGTGCGTAGGAAAATGGATTTTTGGACGTCCCAGAAAATTCCTAGAAAAATACCAGAAAATCCATGCACCCGATGGAGCCAGATGCCAGAAGTGGGACCAGAGGGGAGTCCAGGGGGCCCCAGGCGCCCCCCTGGCGCGGCCAGGGGTGGGGCCGCGCCCTCTGTCCACCTGGGGGCCTCCCCCCTCCTCTGGTGCCCTACCAGGACTCCTATTTATTCCCGTGACGCGAAAACCCCATAACAGAAGTCGTTTTCCCAATTCACGTCGCGGAGCCGCCGCCACCCTCTGTTCTTCTCCGGGAGGGCTAATCTGGAGGCTGTTTTGGCCTCCGGAGAGGGGAGATCATTGTCATCGCCATCATAATCGCCACTCCATCCTCCCTCCATGACTTCTCCATCCATGTGTGAGTAATTCCCTGCTGTAGGCAAAGGGGATGGTAGGGATTGGATGAGTTAGATCATGTAATAGTTTATCAGATTGTTGGGGGCATGTTGCCTATCATCTAGATTGGTGTTTATCATCTTTGCTTCAACTTGTTTCTCTTAATGCTTGTCACTTTGGGCCCGAGTGCCATGATTTCAGATTGGAGCCCTTTGTGTTTTCATGAATATATTTGTGTTCTTGATCTTATGTATGAGTTGTATGCACCTATTATAGGCCGGAACCGGCGATCCCAATGGTGACATCTTGGGACACCAAAGGGGATGGACTATAATTTGAGGATTCCATGTATCCATTGATTGTTAATGCTTTGTTCCGGTGCTCTTTGATAGGAGCACCTTAATCTCCATAAGTTCCTTTTGGCCCCGTTCGTAGCGGGATGGTAGGACAAAATATGTTGTGCAAGTTCTTATTGCAAGCACGTACACCTACCTTTGGGGTACATTCCTGATGTTTGATTTATGCCTAGATGATCATTGCTTTTCTGTGTGCCTTGCCCCAAGTTGAATACATGATGCAACTTATCCATGCAGCGCCCAACCATCCATCTCCCTAGCCTACAATGCTTTTAATTCTGCTGGTTACTAGTTGCTACTTCCGCCGTTCCACTATTATCGTTGCTATCATCACTTCCATATCACAGTTGCTATTAATATCTTGTTGCAAGTTAGTGTATCTCAGGTGCGGTGGAACTGACAACTCCACTGTCAAAGCTTGTGGATATTCTTTGGCTCCCCTTGAGTCGAATCTATAAATTGGGTTATTCTTACCCGCGAAGACTATCTCGATCCCCTGCAGTTGTGGGTTATCAATGACCAACTATTCCCAATGGCACACCGAAAGATCTCCAACAGGTAGGAAGGTAAAATCTGTCGAGGAGATCTCCTCCCTAAATGAAAAAGTTGACTTGATTATGTCTCTACTTACCAAGCAATCTCCTATTGATCCTCATGATGTTCCTTTAAATTCTGTGATTGCTCAAGATCAAGTGGATGTGAACTTTATCTCTAGAAACAACTTCAATAATAATGCTTATAGGAGTAATTTTGGTAGCAATCCTAGACCGTTCTCCTCCAACAACTATTGGAACAACAACACTTATCCTAGCACCAAGAACTCCACTTCTGAATTGGAGAGTATGCTTAAAGACTTCATCACTACCCAAAAATCCTTCAACAAGAGTGTAGAGGAAAAATTAGACAAATTAGATAATATCTCGTCGAAGGTAGAAAATTTAGCCCATGAAGTAGAATTTCTTAAAATTAGAACTTCTCCTCTTGAGGAGAGGAAGGTCACTCCTAGGAATGCTATTCAAGTGCAAATTAATGAAAACATTAGGATGATGGCTAAACTTAAAGAGAGATGGGCTAGAGAAAAGGAGGAAGAAGATAAAATTAAGAGCCTTCCTACACACCATACCATTGCTACTATCCAAGTGGTTGAGGGTATCCAAACTCTTAGCACCCAATGCACCCCTAGTCCCATAGGAGCTATTAATGGTGATGCTATGACCTCAACCGTAGAAGAAGAAACTCCTATGACTATAGAAGCTACCAAACAAGTGAGCCTAAAGGACACCACTACCACCTTTGATAGTAGTGACCTTGATTTTGATAATTGCACCCTTTCTGAAGTTATTCGTTTCCTTCACAAGATGTCTAGAGACCCCCACACTAGCACACTTAATCTTGCCTTCACGGAGCATATAAAAAAATGCTCCCATTAAAGCTAGGGAGGAGAAGCTTAGGGTAGAAGCCTCCATACCTAGAAAGCTATAAGATGGTTGGGATCCTATGATTAAAATTAAGTTGAATAACTTCTCTTGCTATGCTTTATATGATGTTGGAGCTAGTACCTCCGTTATGCCCAGAAGAATGTATGATATATTTGAATTGAAACCTTTTGATCCTTGTTCTTTTGGTGTTCGTCTTGTCGATACTTCCGTAAATAAACCTTTGGGGAAGATCGATTATGTTCTTAACATTGTCAATGAAAATTATGTTCCCATTGATTTTACTATTATGGACATTGAATGTGAACCATCTTGTCGAATTATTTTGGGACGTCCTTTTCTTCGCACCGTGGGTGTTGTTATTGATACGAAAGAAGGGATTATAAAATTCCAATTCCCTCTCAAGAAAGGGATGGAACATTTCCCTAGGAAAAAGATTAAGTTGACTTTTGAGTCCGTCAAATGGGCTAGTTATTTTCTTGATATAACTTGATCTATTTGCATTAAGCCTAGCTAATGGCTTTAAAGAAGCGCTTTCGGGAGGCAGCCCGCAACGAATTTAGGATTTCCTTTTTATTTTTCTTCTGTTTTTAGTAGTTTGATGATTGTTACTCCTGTAGCAACATCATTGTATCTTTACTTTTCAAGATTTGTGCCAATTATAGCCTCATATGACAAGGGAAGTGAAAGTTGTGACATGCTGTCCAGAAAACAGATTCTGTCCTCGTGACGGGAAAATCACAGAAAAATCCCAGTTCATCTTTTTGAGCTGAAATTTTTACACAACGTAATCTATACAATTATGGAACTTTCGTATGTTCTGAGTTTTTTGATTTAAGTTCCAGAAGTATCCCTAAAAAATTCTTTACTACCGGCTGGCCTGTTTTTCACAGATTCTGCCCTGTTTTGCCTTTTCTTCCTTTTGCAGACCTTAAGCTTGCTTTTTCTTTGCAAAAACTTTTTGGCAATCTTGAGAAACAGTAGCTCTTCAAGAATATCCTTATTTCCAGTAGAGGAAAATTATTTTATTATGGGTACTAACCTCGCTAATCAGATTATGATGAGTTATGTATGAAGGGAGTTTTCAAGTGTGCGAAGGAAGATGATGAAAGAAGATTTAGGAGTGTCAAGCGCTCAAGCTTGGGGATGCCCCCATGCATCCCCAAGAAATATTCAAGGAGACTCAAACGGCTAAGCTTGGGGATGCCCCCGCGCATCCCCTTCTCCATCAACCATTATCAGTTCGTCTTTCGTTTCACTATATTTTTATCACTTCATGCGTTATGTGTCAGCCTGTGCATTCGGTTTTTTCGGTTCGATTCGGTTCGGTCTATACGGTTTTCAGTTTATACGGTTTTTATACTTCATTTTATACGGTTTTATACATAGATACGGTTCGGTTTCGGTAATAACCACTTATTATCGGTTCGGTTTCGGTAATAACCAAAATAACCAAAGTTGACGCGATTTTGAAGTTTCAAGCAAGACATTTATGAGAAAATTTCTTATTTGACCTGTTTTTAAAATCTTCTTCCTTTTATGGTCCTAAATTTTTCTTTATTCTTATTTTGACATCTAAGCTTCATTTTGTTTCCTTTATGACATTTTTATCAGTTTTAGCCATAAAATGTTATGTGTGATATGAAAATTCAAACGTATCTACTTTTCCAAACACTTTTGCTATTGTTTTGCCCTCATTCTTGCATGATTTGGATGAAACTAACCCGTACTAACTGTGTTTTCAGCAGAGCTGCCTGTATGGTTTTATTGTGCGCAGTAAAATGGATTTTTGGACGTCTCAGAAAATTCCCAGAAAAATTCTAGAAAATCCACGCACCCGAAGGAGCCAGAAGCCAGAAGTGGGACCAGAGGGCAGCCAAGGGGGGCCCAGGCGCCTCCCTGGCGCGACCAGGGGTGGGGCTGCGCCCTTTGGCCTCCTGGGGGCCTCCCCCCTCCTCTGGTGCCCTACCGAGGCTCCTATTTATTCCCGTGACGAAGAAACCCCAAAACAGAAGTCGTTTTCACAATTCACGTCGCGGAGCCGCCGCCACCCTCTGTTCTTCTCCGGGAGGGCTAATCAGGAGGCTGTTTTGGCCTCCGATTAGGGGAGATCATCGCCATCGTCATCATCATCGCCACTCCATCCTCCCTCCATGACTTCTCCATCCATGTGTGAGTAATTCCCTGCTGTAGGCAAAGGGGATGGTAGG
The DNA here is from genome assembly GCA_950022295.1 of Bromus sterilis. Taxonomy (NCBI): domain Eukaryota; kingdom Viridiplantae; phylum Streptophyta; class Magnoliopsida; order Poales; family Poaceae; genus Bromus; species Bromus sterilis. Next base: position 81,038,420 of record OX465601.1, on the reverse strand, counting down.
GATTGGATGAGTTAGGTCATGTAATAGTTTATCAGATTGTTGGGGGCATGTTGCCTATCATCTAGATTGTTGTTTATCATCTTTTCTTCAACTTGTTGCTCTTAATGCTTGTCAATTTGGGGCCGAGTGCCATGATTTCAGATCTGAACCCTATGTGTTTTCATGAATATATTTGTGTTCTTGATCCTATCTATGAGTTGTATGCACCTGTTATAGTCCGGAACCGGCGATCCCAAAGGTGACAGCTTGGGACACCAAAGGGGATGGACTATAATTTGAGGATTCCATGTATACATTTATTGTTAATGCTTTGTTCCGGTGCTCTTTGACAGGAGTACCTTAATCTCCATAAGTTCCTTTTGGCCCCGTTCGTAGCAGGATGGTAGGACAAAAGATGTTGTGCAAGTTCTTATTGCAAGCACGTACAACTACCTATGGGGTACATGCCCGATGCTTGATTTATGCCTAGATGATCATTGCTTTTCTGTGTGCCTTGCCCCAAGTTGAATACATGATGTGTCTTATCCATGCAGCGCCCAACCATCCATCTCCCTAGCCTACAGTGTTTTTAATTCTGCTGGTTACTAGTCGTTTACTTTCGCTGTTTTACCACCACTATTTCCGTTGCTATCATCGCTTTCATATCACAGTTACTATTAATATCTTGTTGCAAGTAAGTGTATCTCAGGTGCGGTGGAATTGACAACTCCACTGTTAAAGCTTGTGGGTATTCTTTGGCTCCCCTTGAGTCGAATCTATAAATTGGGTTATTCTTACCCGTGAAGACTATCTCGATCCCCTGCAGTTGTGGGTTATCAAGCCTGTTTTCTGGCGCCGTTGCCGTGGAGCATAGCTTTATTCACAAGTCTACTTGAAGTATTTTACCTGCTGCAATTTATCCGCTATGGGTAAGAAAGAAGACCCCAAGATCCCGATCTTACCATCCCGTACAAGAAAAGGTGTTGTCCTGAACAGTAGTGCTACACTTGATTCACCTTCAGTTATGAGTAAGTTTGCTTCACCTCCACCACATGGTGCCTCTACTGAATCTGTTACTATATCCGATACTTTTGATGATGCTTCTACTACTCTTGATGATATTGGTTCACTTAGTCACGCTCTTGAGAAACAGATCGCTGCTGCAAAAAAATCTGGAATTGAAATTCCTGATACTTGTTATCCTTTTGATGGAACTTACACTTATCCCTATTTGAGTAAACTCAAGGAGAGACTCCTTGATGATGATTATATTATACTTGATGATGATTTATGCAGGGAGTTAACAGAGTTTGACGACTCTGACCCTGACGCTATTAAGAAGCTTCTCGAAAAATACTCCCTGAAGAACAAGACCATTCCTGATCCTAAATTTGCTACATCTCCTAATGCATCGATGATCCTGATTATAATTTCTCTGTTGATCTTTCACTTATATCTATGGTTGAAGCTGACCCCTTAAAGGTGCTATTGTAGACCTGACCAAACTTAGTGAGTTGGGTGGCCTGTTCACTACGGATGAAAAGATACGAAACTTCTACGTTACTAAACTTCTTCCTTTCTCTTTGAAGGAAGGTGCTAAAGCATGGTATGATGCACTACCATGTGGTTCCATTAGGAGTCCTCAAGACTTAGCTAACTCTTTTGTTGATAAGTACTTTCCTGCTCATATGCAACATGCTGCTTTACGAAGAATTTATAACTTTAAACAGTTGCAGGATGAGAACCTCCCTAAAGCTTGGGGGAGTTATTGCAGTCTGATCCAGGCTAGACCGGGACATGGAGTCCCTAAGAATGAATTAATTGATATATTTTATGCTGGTCTAACTGATGAATCTAGATCCTATTTGGACAGTTGTGCTGGTTGTGTTTTCAGGAAAAGAACACCGGACGATGCAGAAGAATTAATGGGCAAGATTGCCAAGAACCACGAAGATTGGTCCGTACCTGAACCACCTCCGCCACCAAATAAAAGGGGCATGCTTGTACTAAGCCCCGAAGATATGCAAGAAGCAAATAATTCTATTAAAGAGAAGGGTATTAAAACTCAAGACGTGAAGAATCTACCCCCTATTGAGAAGTTGTGTCAGCCTACCACTCACCCTCCTATGGTAGAGGTACACTCTCTTTTAGATTTCAATGCAAGTGACATCCCTCATGGTAAGACTCCTGATCAATGTTAAGATGAGCTTGATAATTTTATTATGAAGCAAAATCACTTTAATGAGAGGATACAAAGTCAGTTGCATGATAATTCCCTTGCTATCAAAAGTTTTCTTGATGTTCTAGGTAGAACAGTTAATGATGTTAAATGTCTTGTGAAGCATTTTCATATGGTTCAATCTCATCTTGATCAAATTTCTAATGTGCAAAAAGATTTTCTTGCTAATAATGCCAAACAGGATACACATGCCTTCGGGATTAAAACCCGAGGAGGAACTAGCACTCAAGATCCTCTCTTTCCGGAGGGGCATCCGAAGAGGATCGAGCAAGATTCACAAATACAGGAAGAAGAAATTGTTAGCTCTCCGAAGAAGAAGAAGAAGCACAAAGAAGCTGACAATTCCAATGATCCAAATAGTATATCTACCTCCGATGCTGAAACTGAAGACGGTGCTGAGCCTGAAAATGATGGTGAAAAGGATGATCCACCCGAGGTTCGAGAAGAAGAAGCACCCGACAAACACAAGAACTACACTAGAGAAGATTTTATCGCAAGAAGACATGGGAAGGAAAGAGAACCATGGGTACAGAAACCCATGCCCTTTCCAGGTAAGTCTCTCAAAACTAAAGAAGAAGAGCATTACAATAAGTTTTGTGAATGGATGAAACCTCTTTTTCTTCAAATTCCTTTGACTGGTGCTATTAAGTTACCTCCTTATTCAAGATATATGAAAGATATTGTTACTAATAAAAGAAAAGTTCCTAATGAAGCAATATCTACTATGCTTGCTAACTACTCTTTTAGTGGCAAGATTCCTGAGAAGCTTGGTGATCCAGGTATACCCACCATTCCTTGCTCTATAAAGAATAATTATGTCAGGACTGCTTTATGTGATCTTGGAGCAGGAGTGAGTGTTATGCCCTTTTCTCTTTACAAGAGATTATGTTTAGAAAAACTAATCCCTACAGATATCTCTCTTCAGATGGCTGACAAGTCAACAGTTGTTCCCATAGGTATTTGTGAGGATGTTCCCGTTGAAGTTGCTAATTGTTTAATCCTTACTGATTTTGTTGTGCTTGATATGCCCTAGGATGGGAGCATGTCTATTATTCTTGGTAGACCTTTTCTTAACACCGCAGGTGCTATTATTTATTGCAATAAAGGAAAGGTTACTTTCAATATGAACGATAAAGAACACACGGTGTATTTTCCGAAGAAGATTGACAAAAGGCATGACCTTAACTCAATAGAGAATATCGAGACTGTGAAGATTGGAGAATGGGATTGTCCTCTACATGTGCACCACAAATACAAAACCATCATGGTGGGGACAATATCCATTAAAGTAAAGGTACCATGAATGCTTCATAGTAAGTGAAACTTTTTACTTTATGTATTGCTAGTTTGGTAGTAGGACTTGATCAACCTTGCTGTTAAATGAGTTTTATATTAGTAAAAATTAGAGGTTGTTATGCTTGCATTTCTTTTTAGCTTTTATTCTCCTTGCTGTACCAAGTTTATATGTTTTTGAAACTTCACAACTCTAATCACTGCTCCAAGTTTTCAGAAAGTTTCACAACTTTTTGAACTCCGAATTTTTTTCAACAGTGAAGTTGTCAGAAAAATTCCAGAAAAATTATATTAAAAATTTCCATGCCGGGAGTGACCCAGAGGCACCTGGGGCTGACCAGGGGGGGCACCAGTGGCCCAGGCGGCCAGATGGCGCGGCCTGGCCCCTGGCCGCGCCCACAGGCCCCACCTCCAGGTATGTTTTCTTCCTCCTCCTTCCTCTCTCTCCAAAAAACACGAGTTCTGCTCCAGTTCTTGCGTTCTTGCTGTTCTTGGAGGCGATTTTCGATATATCTCTACATCCCACCGTTCGAGCTGAGATTTTGAGAAAATACTCCCTGGTATGTAACTCCTTCACCCCTCCAATTAGATTTTTGATTGGTGGCCTCATTTGTGAGTATTTAGTAACTCTTGGTGTTGCTCATATGAGCTTGCATGCATGTGTACAAATTTATTTTCCAAGTTTTGATGCAAGTTTATGCCTTAGGTAAGTGAGTAGAGTAGTTTGTTGATAACCCACAACTGCAGGGGATCGAGATAGTCTTCGCGGGTAAGAATAACCCAATTTATAGATTCGAGTCAAGGGGAGCCAAAGAATACCCACAAGCTTTAACAGTGGAGTTGTCAATTCCACCACACCTGAGATACACTTGCTTGCAACAAAATATTAATAGCAACTGCGATATGGAAGTGATGATAGCAACGGTAGTAGCGGTGGTGAAACAGTAAAAGCAAAACAGCGAAAGTAAACAACTAGTAACTAGCAGAATTAAAAACACTGTAGGCTAGGGATATGGATGGTTGGGCGCTGCATGGATAAGATACATCATGTATTTAACTTGGGGCAAGGCACACAGAAAAGCAATGATCATCTAGGCATAAATCAAACATCAGGCATGTACCCCAAAGGTAGTTGTACGTGCTTGCAATAAGAACGTGCACAACATCTTTTGTCCTACCATCCCGCTACGAACGGGGCCAAAAGGAACTTATGGAGATTAAGGTGCTCCTGTCAAAGAGCACCAGAACAAAGCATTAACAATCAATGGATACATGGAATCCTCAAATTATAGCCCATCCCCTTTGGTGTCCCAAGCTGTCACCATTGGGATCGCCGGTTCCGGACTATAATAGGTGCATACCACTCATAGATAAGATCAAGAACACAAATATATTCATGCAAACACAAAGGGTTCAGATCTGAAATCATTACACTCGGGCCCAAAGTGACAAGCATTAAGAGCAACAAGTTGAAGCAAAGATGATAAACACCAATCTAGATGATATGCAACATGCCCCCAACAATCTGATAAACTATTACATGATCTAACTCATCCAATCCCTACCATCCCCTTTGCCTACAGCAGGGAATTACTCACACATGGATCGAGAAGTCATGGAGGGAGGATGGAGTGGCAATGATGATGACGATGGCGATGATCTCCCCTCTCCGGAGGCCAAAACATCCTCCAGATTAGCCCTCCCGAAGAAGAACAGAGGGTGGCGGCGGCTCCGCGACGAGAATTGGGAAAACGACTTCTGTTTCGGGGTTTCTCCGTCACGGGAATAAATAGGAGTCCTGGTAGGGCACCAGAGGAGGGGGGAGGCTCCCAGGCGGCCAGAGGGTGCGGCCCCACCCCTGGCCGCGCCAGGGGGGGCGCCTGGGCCCCCCTGGGCTCCCCTCTGGTCCCACTTCTGGCACCTGGATCCTTCGGGAGCGTGGATTTTCTGGTATTTTTCTGGGAATTTTCTTAGACGTCCAAAAATCCATTTTCCTGCGCACAATAAAACCATATAGAAAGCTCTGCTGAAAACAGCGTTAGTCCAGGTTAGTTTCATCCAAATCATGCAAGAATGAGGGCAAACCAATAGCAAAAGTGTTTGGAAAAGTAGATACGTTTGAGACGTATCAACTCCCCCAAGCTTAGGATATTGCTTGTCCTCAAGGAATTCAGTACAACGAACTGAACGCGACAAATAAAACTTTGACAAACTCTTTTGCTTCAATAGATGTAAATAAGCATGTACTACGAAAAGAGTTTAGCAAGTATCAAAACAATGCTATGAGGATAATGCACGAAGCAATCCTTCTTTCATGTGAACAATCACAAACAACTAAAAGTAAATAATATGCTACTGAAAATCAAGACATGATTACAATGCACAAAGTTTGAACATACTAGAGTGGTATTTCACTAGTCTCCATGAGTGAAGCAAAACATAAATGCAGAAACTCCTCCGGAGTTTTAAAGGAGACTAGAACTAAGAATTCAGAATAAGTAATACCACAATCATGCAAAAGACAATGTAATACTTTGGGAAAATGCACATTACACTCAGAATGACAATTATGCTCTCCTATTTGGTGCTTTGAAAAAGGAAGGTGGAGACTCTCGAACCGTGGAGTTGATGGAAAGGTTGAAAACCCGTGGGTGGAAGCAAAGACTAAAATTGTACCAGAGCTCTTGGTTTTGAAAACAGAGGTAAAAAGTGTTTTGGGAGGTGCGTGCTTTGTTAACGAATGCTAGTAGACAACTCAATCGCCTCTTACGCTAGACATGTTTCGAGGAACGGCTCCCAAGATGGATACGATCACATCCCCTTAATCTCCTTTGTTTATCACTGCCAAAGTTTTCTGATTTCTCATAGACAAAGTGTGAAGGAGGGTTTGTTGGTTGTGATTATCTTTTGTGAGCTGGGCGCACTCATGCCAGTCCCTCCTTGTATCAGGGGTTTGCAGATTAGACATGCAATCCCGGAATAAAACATGTCTAACATAAGACCGTCATGAATTACCTACTACTTCCTCACGAGCTAAACAGAGGCACAAAACAGGAGTGCTTTTGAATAATTTCGAGATGGTACAAGAAAGTCTTCGTTAGGATGGCCGGTAAATACCACATAGGAAGATATGGTGGACTCATATGGAAAAACTGGTTTCAAGGATTTTGGATGCACAAGAAGAAATCCGCTTAGTGCGAGCGAAGGCTAGCAAAAGACTGGGAAGCGACCAACTAGAGAGCAATAACGGTCATAATCATGCAGAGCGACAAAGTAACATTGCATCAGGAATGAAAATGATACAACTATTCTGAAATTCAAAGATCATCAAGGCATAATAGACTTTTCAGTCATAAACATGTGTAAGCATGTGCCAAGTCAATCCAAGAATTCTCCAAAGGGAAATACCACTTCAGTAAGCCAAAGCATGTACAATGCAATGCATGTAAATCATTTCAACAACACATTATGTACTCTAGATATTTTGAATTAGCCACAAGGAAAGAATGAACACTAGGAAAGCATTGTAAACATGACATTATGCCGCTACAAGCTGGTCTCTAAATCATAAGTACAAGCATATGTACAAAAGTAGAAACAAAAAGAGTTCATACCGGTTTTCCTTGTTGCATCCCTTTCGTCGATCTTCGTCATTACTGCCTTGTCACTTGCACGGTTGAACGTAGGAAAATATAATCAAGTGCAAATGCCATCACGGACTCGAGCTGAACTCTGCAACAAAGCAAACTAAAGAGAGAAAAAGAAATCTTTTTGGATTTTTCAAAGGTTAAACGAAAGAAAAAGAAAAGAGAAATATTTTTGTTTTTTTGCAAATAAAAGAACAAAGAAGAACGGGCAAAAACTTCAAAAAGATCAAAGCGAACAAAAATGAAAAGGGATAATACAATGGAAAGGTGAGAAGGGCACGTACTCCCCCAAGCTTAGGCTTTTGGCCTAAGTTGGTAGCATCTACTGCCCCCAGGAGCCTCCTGCTCCGGGGTAAGGGTAAGTCCAGGAGTCGTATGAGCCATCCGGTGCGTACACCGAAGTCCTCGTATCCTCCCATGAGGAAGGCCCTGGGCTCCAAGTGGAAGAAGATCTCTCGCCATGCTCGGTGAAGGTCTCTCCCTGGAAAGGTGTGAACTCACCATGCTCCTCCTCATCGGGCACAACCCCCTCCATGGGGTTATGCGGCTGGTAATTAGCCACGAACTCACCGAACTGAATTTCGTTGAAGGACCATCCGTTCCTGCGAGTGTTATCAAACAAAAGTGGCGAAGGTAGACGGATCTTACAAGTAATAGTCCTTTCAAACCTCAAAATATAATCAAGATTACCATACTGAGAAGTCATGGTAACAAACTTATGCCTCTTCATAGCCGCAAGATCGAGACTCGCGTATGAAAAGGGGACATCATCAGGATGCGGGGTGCGCTCAAGAGACTCAAGGATAAGTGTGGCGTAAACGCCACCATATAAATCGCCTTTGTTACTGTTCGTAACAAGGCGCCGAGCAATTAGGGCACCCACCTTATACTCATTCTTACCAGAGAGGGCGTTCGCATAAATAGCGAAGTCTGGTGAAGAACTGTTGCTCGTGTTGTCGCGAGCTAACACCCCTCTAGCAACAAAATATGCAAAATACCTGAGGTGTGGAAACAAAATGCTGGAAATCTTCGTGCGTCGAATGTTGGTATCCTCCTGGCAGCAAAGGGAGTTGAAGAGGGTCCTCAACCCGGAAGGCTGCATAGTCATCTTAGCTGTCTGACCAACGTTTGGCACACCTATTATATCACAAAACTGTGCCAAAGACATGGTTACGAGATCATTATAAAGTTTGAACTCGACGGTTCCAGCATCATGGTTATAACAAAAATTGTTGACAAAGCAGGAGGTAAGTTTTTTATATTGTACCACACGGCATAAGGCTAGCCGTGTCAAACCTGCATTGGCACAAAGGCCATAAAATTCCTCCTTAATTCCTGCATCTGTAAGAAAATCATCGCACGGATACATCATTGCACATGATGGATTTGTTTCTTCCAATAACTCGAGGGGCACATGATCTTCATTGTAGCTCACCCTAACTGCTGAGGGTGAAGCTGCAGCTCTAGTGACTCGATCGGAGCGCCCGAGCTTCTTCTTCCCAAGCCACCCCTTTGCTTTTCCAAAGAAACTCATTTCTGAAATTTTTAACAATTCACAAAAACAAGGATTTAAACAAAGTGAGTTGAGGAAAACTACTCTACTCACTTACCTAAGGCATAAACTTGCATCAAAACTTGGAAAATAAAATTCTACACATTCATGCAAGCTCATATGAACAGCACCAAGAGCTACTAAATACTCACAAACGAGGCCACCAATCAAAAATCTAATTGGAGGGGTGAAGGAGTTACATACCAGGGAGTATTTGCCCAAAATCTCAGCTCAAATGATGGATCGTACAGATAGATCGAAATTCTGGACGAAGAGCAACAAGAACACAAGAAAAAAGTGCAGAACTCGTGTTTTTGGAGAGAGAAGGAGGAGGAGGAATAAGACTTACCTGGCTGGCTGCCCTATGGGCCCCAGGCGCCCTGTGGGCGCGGCCAGGGGCCAGGACGCGCCAGCTGGCCGCGTGGGCCCCCCCTGGTCAGCCCCAGGTACCTCTGGATCACTGCCGGCATGGAAATTTTTAATATAATTTTTCTGGAATTTTTCTGACAACTTCACTGTTGAAATTTTTTCGAAGTTCAAAAAGCTGCGAAACTTTCTGAAAACTTGGAGCAGTGATTAGAGTTGTGAAGCTTCAAAAAAATATAAGCTTGGTACAGCAAGGAGAATAAAAGCTAAAAGAAATGCAAACATAACAAGCTCCACTTTTTACCTATATAAAACATGCTTACAAGCAAGGTTGATCAAGTCTTACCAACAAACCGTCGATATATAGAGCAAACAGTCTCACCCCTTATGAAGTGACCATTGCACCTTTACTTTAATGGACATTGTCCCCACCATGATGGTTTTGTATTTGTGATGCACATGTATAGGAAAATCCCATTCTCCAATCTTCACGGTCTCGATATTCTCCATAGAGTTGAGGCCATGCCTCTTGTCAATTTTCTTAGGAAAATACACCGTGTGTTCCTTGTCATTCACATTGAAAGTAACCCTTTCCTTTATTGCAATCAATTATAGCACCTGCGGTGTTAATAAAAGGTCTACCAAGAATAATAGACATGCTCCCATCCTCGGGCATGTCAAGCACAACAAAATCGGTAAGGATTAAACAATTAGCAACTTCAACGGGAACATCCTCACAAATACCTATGGGAACGGCTGTTGACTTGTCAGCCATCTGAAGAGAGATATCTATAGGGATTAGTTTTTCTAAACATAGTCTCTTGTAAAGAGAAAAGGGCATAACACTCACTCCTTCTCCAAGATCACATAAAACAGTCCTGACATAATTATTCTTTATGGGACAAGGAATGGTGGGTATACCTGGATCACCAAGCTTCTCAGGAATCTTGCCACTAAAAGAGTAGTTATCAAGCATAGTGGATATTGCTTCATTAGGAACTTTTCTTTTATTAGTAAAAATATCTTTCATATATCTTGAATAAGGAGGTAACTTAATAGCATCAGTCAAAGGAATTTGAAGAAAAATAGGTTTCATCCACTCACAAAACTTATTGTAATGCTCTTCTTCTTTAGTTTTGAGAGACTTACCTGGAAAGGGCATGGGTTTCTGTACCCATGGTTCTCGTTCCTTCCCATGTCTTCTTGCAATAAAATCTTCTCTAGTGTATTTCTTGCGTTTGTCGGGTGCTTCTTCTTCTCGAACTTCGGGTGGATCAATTTTTTCAATATCCTTTTCCGGTTCAGCACCGTCTTCAGTCTCAACATCGGAAGTAGATATACTTTTTGGATAATTGGAATTGTCAGCTTCTTTGTGCTTCTTCTTCTTCGGAGAGCTAACAATTTATTCTTCCTGTATTTGAGAATCTTGCTCGATCCTCTTAGGATGTCCCTCCGGATAGAGAGGATCTTGAGTGCTAGTTCCCCCTCAGGTTTTAATCCCGAAGGCCTGTATCCTGTTTGGAATTATTAGCAAGCAAATCTTTTTGCACATTAGAAATTTGATCAAGCTGAGTTTGAACCATATGAAAATGCTTCACAAGACATTTAACATAATTAACTGTTCTACCTAGAACATCAAGCAAACTTTTGATAGAAAGGGAATTATCATGCAACTAACTTTGTATCCTCTCATTAAAGTGATTTTGCTTCATAATAAAATTATCAAGCTCATTTAAACATTGATCAGGAGGCTTACCATGAGGGATGTCACTTGCATTGAAATCTAAGAGAGAGTGTACCTCTACCATAGGAGGGTGAGTGGTAGGCTCACACAACTTTTCGATGGGGGTAGATTCTTCACGTCTTTAGTTTTAATACCCTTCTCTTTAATAGACTTCTTAGCTTCCTGCATATCTTCGGGGCTTAGGACAAGCATGCCCCTTTTCTTTGGAGGTGGAGGTGGTTCAGGGACGGACCAATCTTCATGGTTCTTGGTAATCTTGCCCATTAATTCTTCTGCATCGTCCGGTGTTCTTTTCCTGAAAACACAACCAACACAACTGTCCAAATAGGATCTAGATTCATCAGTTAGACCAGCATAAAATATATCAATTAATTCATTCTTAGGGACTCCATGTCTTGGTCTAGCCTGGATCAGACTACAATACCTCCCCAAGCTTTAGGGAGGTTCTCATCCTGCAACTGTGTAAATTTATAAATCTTTCGTAAAGCAGGATGTTGCATATGAGCAGGAAAGTACTTATCAACAAAAGAGCGAGCTAACTCTTGAGGACTCCTAATGGAACCACATGGTAGTGCATCGTACCATGCTTTAGCACCTTACTTCAAAGAGAAAGGAAGAAGCTTAGTAACATAGAAGTTCCGTATCTTTTCATCTGTAGTAAACAAGCCACCCAACTCAGTGAGTTTGGTCAGGTGTGCAATAGCATCATCATTTTCTCTGCCATAAAAGGGGTCAGATTCAACCATAGATATAAGTGAAAGATCAACAGAGAAATTATAATCAGGATCATTGATGCATATAGGAGACGTAGCAAATTTAGGATCAGGAACGGTCTTGTTCTTCAGGGAGTGTTTTTCGAGAAGCTTCTTAATAGCATCTGGGTCAGAGTCGAAAAACTCTGTTAGCTCCCTGCATAAATCATCATCAAGTATAATATAATCATCATCAAGGAGTTTCTCCTTGAGTTTACTCAAATCAGGATAAGTGTAAGTTCCATCAAAAGGATAGCAAGTATCAAGAATTTCAATTCCAGATTTTTTTTGCAGCAGCGATCTGTTTCTCAGGAGCATGACTAAGAGAACCAATATCATCAAGAGTAGTAGAAGCATCATCAAAAGTATCGGACATAGTAACATATTCAGTAGAGGCGTCATGTGGTGGAGGTGAAGCGAACTTACTCATAACTGAAGGTGAATCAAGTGTAGCACTAGTGTTTAGAATAGTACCTTTTCTCGTACGGGATGGTAAGATCGGGACCTTGGGGTCTTCTTTCTTACCCATAGCGGATAAATTGCAGCAGGTAAAATACTTCAAGTAGACTTGTGAATAAAGATATGCTCTTCGGCAACGGCGCCAGAAAACAGGCTTGATAACCCACAACTGGAGGGGATCGAGATAGTCTTTGCGGGTAAGAATAACCCAATTTATAGATTCGACTCAAGGGGAGCCAAAGAATACCCACAAGCTTTAACAGTGGAGTTGTCAATTCCACCGCACCTGAGATACACTTACTTGCAACAAAATATTAATAGCAACTGCGATATGGAAGTGATGATAGCAACGGTAGTTGTCGGGGGAATGGATCAGGCCCATAGACCCGACATTAGAAACATCCGGGCCGACTTACATATGAAGGCCCATAAAGAAGACCCGACCAGGAGTCTGACGTGCCAAGTGTGAAGATTGAAGCCCTAGAAGGAATTCGACTTACCTTGTATAGCACATAGAAAACTTGTAAAGTATAATATAACTCCACATCGTGTAGGAGTCGGACTCTAGGAATCCCGGGACCCGGCACCTTTATAAGCCAAGGATCACGGGAGCCAGAGCCTAGAACTCACCTCAAGACAGGTTTAGACAACACGCTCCAGAGCCTAGATCTCAACGAGACTAAGCCGGCGAAACATCACCACTGTAATCGATACGATCGACTCTTCCTATTGAGGAGTCGATCCCCCTATAGTCATAAGCAGGAGTAGGTCTTTACCGCACCGTCGGGGCCGAACCTGGGTAACTCGCCGAGTCCCGTGTCTATGTCGACTCTCCCCTCGAATTCGCCTCGCAGCAAAGGTCCCATGATAAGTCCGACTCTACGAACATCTGCCGGGACTTTCCCACGACAGTTGGCGCCCACCGTGGGGCCTGCGCTCGCAGGTGTTGAGATTCTAAGGGGAGCTCTGCAGGGCACGGAAGGATTCGTGACCAGACGAATCACAAGAAGCCGGAGCGGAACGCTCTACATCGACGACGCCACATGGGGGCCCGAAGCTGATTTCATTGAGTCAGGCTATCAGGTCCCAGTCGGCTCCATCCACCTCTTCATCGGCAGATTGAACGCGTCGGAGCCGGAGCCAGACCATTATGACCCTACTGAAGCAGCAAGCCGACGACTTGCCGGCTCAGCCCGCGCTTTCATCGGGTTTATCAACGAACCTCCGAAGTTGACATACTCTGACGAAACCTCAATGGATGATGAGCCGGCAATGCTCCTTGAGCAAGGCAAAGCCCATATGGAAGCACAAAAGCAGCCACCAATCAGGCCTTACGGCCTGAAAAACGCAGCAGCCACTTATCAGCAGATAGGGCAAAGCTACTTCGAGAAGAAGATAAAACGGAACGTGCGCACCTTTGTGGATGACGTATTTGGATCCCAACTAACTGACTCACTTAACGGTGACCTGCAAATTCCCTCTAAAGAGATGAGTCGGCCTGACACCACCCCCATCACACTTTCGTCGGGTTTATTGGCGAGCTCCCACAACAGGAGCACCCTGACGGAACCCAAAACCACGACGAGGATGGCTTCTTCGACGCCGACTCGCTTCGGGAGGAAGAAAAATATTCAGACAACGGATCAATTCGATCCATCGGGGAAGGAAGACTCGGATCCAACCTAGAAGAATACAATCCGGACGTTTCTTACCTCGACGAGTTGGATCGTAAGACGCGTGACACCACCGACACGATCCAAAATCCGTTAGAAAATGAAAACGGCTCAGAACTATGGACTACCACTGAATGGCAGCGACTGGGCCGGAACAGAACCGACTCTGACGAAGAACAAAAAGAAAACCAGAGAAAGACTTGGGAACATCGACTTTCACAAGAAATACGGTATGACAAAGTTCGAGAGCCGACATGACACCGGCTTACACCTATAACCAATGCACTAAGACGCATAAAGGAGGTAGCCGACGACCTAAAAGTACTCGTGGATTCCATCACCAGATATGCCGAGTCTAGTGAAGCAAAATATGAGGGGTCCCAACCTCAATGCCGGACCCACCACAGAAAGTGCAGACACAACCTGAACTGTCACGAATACGGTAACAACCACTCCCAGAGATACGAACGGCCGCCAAGGAAAGAAAAAAGACACCGGGACTGTGACAAAGCTATGAAAGAAGCTTGCCCAAAACATTCCGGACCGGGACGCCTCGCTAACCACACCTGGGATCAGTGCTACTTCATGCAGGACTACAGACGCCAAATCGAGAAAAACACTCTAGAGGCAAGTCGATACGACGACGGCTCGACCGACTCACACAGCCGCAAGAGGCCAAGACACCTGTTGATAAGAACATGGACTCGTTCAAAATAAGAAAGCCGATCTGGGTTATCAAACCCAGGAAACAGGCCAAAGGACGAACCACCCCAACTCTTCATCACAATAAAGAAACATATACTGCTCAGTGAAGCCTACCGACTCAGGAAGCAAACGAAGAAGCCGACAGTCCATGTCATTATCAACAAATGAAAAAACATGGGATATCGTCCGGCTCCGTCCCTACTACACCTAGAGTCGGCCATCACCATCCACCATATAAAGCCGGTTCTCATCGCACCGGCTCTCGCCACTTCATAAACAGTTGACTCATTTATTGGCTCCGCCACATACAATGAATAAGTCGATTGTACAAATCATCGTCGATTGACCATAGCTTCAACGACTCCTGCATGCATTACATCATATACTCGTTTTACATACAATCGCATTACATATGTCATACTTTGCATTATTATTATCTCAGAAACTTGGGGGCTTGATCAACCCTCAAATGTTATCTGAGCACTTATGTGTTTATTTCAGGGATAGCTCAAGGGACTTGATGATATTCATCAAACCTTTAAACTGAAAAAACCCGGCACATTTGTGTAATTACATGTATATAGCTTATTTCAGGGAAATCTTGGGAGCTCGACTATACTCATCGAGTCTTAAACTGAGAAAACTCGGCATATACATGTGGCACTCCACGCCTTATAACTTCCTGTATGTTTGATGCTCATACGATCTAAATACGCGAAACCCGGCTAAAAAATTCTCAAGAAGAAGTTTTAAAGCAAACGGAAAAACGCTGATCAACGTGAGACGACATACAGAGGAGTTCCGACTCATGGATAACCCAAAACTTTTCTAAAAAAAAGAGAAGATAAGGAAAAGATGAATCCAGAGCCGACTCCTATATGAGCAATATACATATTTACCGCTTTGCATACATCATATTAATGCATATTTTTCATTATTAAAATTAAAACATCTAGGGGATTCGGCATGTGTCCAAACACACACATACCGGCTGCATTACATTTTGTATTGAAATCATTGCATCTCCTACATTATAAAGTCGACATCGGTCGCAACGTCTCTCGCCATATATATAAAGTCGACTTCGGTCGCAACGGCTCCCGCCATATATAAAGACAACTTCGGTCGCAACGGCTCTCGCCATATATAAAGTCAACTTCGGTCGCAACGGCTCTCGCCATTTATAAGTCGATTTCGACCACATTGGATCACGCCATACATAAAAAGTCGACTTACCGTCGCACCGCCTTTCGCCATACAAGCCAATATTCGTCGCACCCGGCTCTCTCTGACCTAGCACCCTACTTAGAAACCGGGAACACAACCCATCGTTTCATCTACGTGGCCAGGCGAAATAAAACCTATGTGACTCGGAACTGCACACAGATGCACATACCGACTCATGGGGACTACACGACATCCTTGAGCGTCTCCAGCTTCTTTTGTGCTGACTTTAATTTCTGTTCCGTTGTATCACGCTGAGCCGCTGCATCATTTATAGCCCGGGTCAGAACACTCGCGGCTTCAGACATCTCGGCTCTGACGGCTTCCAGCTCTTTGTCCTTTTTTACCAACTCTTCACGGAGTCGGCCAATTTCTTCACCAGCACCTTTTAGCTTTGCCGACTCTGCAGTGAGTCGTTCCTCCATTTGACGCTTGGATTGCTCAGCGTCCATGGAGACAGCCTACAAGTAATAAAATTGTTCACTTAGACCTATTACCTACAACAAAGTTGCTTGGGGGATAAATTCACAAATAAAGAAACATGACCCGGTAGAAACGTAATCACATTCTGCCGGCTCATGGGGGCTACAGCTCAAAAAATTATGATGACTCGACATACCACAAAAATGGGTATATCGATCCATGAGGGCTACAGTTTAAGCTTACTATAACTCAGCAAATTGACTCATGGCTCATACAGCTTATTTGTTATAACCCGGCATGGCAATCAATTACCAAGCCGGCTTATGGGGGCTACAGATATATAGCATCAAGGACAGGGAAGGCAAGTATATACCTCATAACGCCCCCGAAGCTGGAGGAATATATTTTGCTTCTCTGAAGAACAAGCTAAAGACCGTCTGAATAACTCTTCAAGAAACGCCTTCTCAGACACTGACTCAGTAGATTGACTTATCACCTGACTCTTGTCATCTAAAACTTTCATTATGGTTGTACTAGAAGGTGGGTCACCCTTCCGAGTCCCAGTGATCAAAACTTCATCAGCAACCGCTTTTTCCTTAGAAGGAGCCGGAACTACTTCATCAGAAAGAACCGTTGGCTTATCAAGGCCGGCTTCAGGAGATTTATCTTTGTATATATCTGATGGGCTCGACTCATCTAAACCAGCTTTCTTCAAAGCTTCAGAAACCGAAGTCTCTGGCAATCTCTCAGATATGATAACCGACTCTTTAGCAAAAGAAGAGTCGGCCAGGTCCTTGGGGTCAATTTGAGCGCTGCTCCAAAAAAAATAGAATGTGTTAAACAAAACACACATACAAAAGACAAAGTTACCATCCTAAGGAAAGAGACACTTACCCACGGTTGACCGGGAAAACTGACATCTGGACAGAAGAGCCCTCAGAAGAAGGAGTACCAGTTCCAGAGTCGCCACCTTGATGTTGTCCCTCAGGAATCCCTGCTGACTGACTAGAAGAAGGGACGAGTAAAGTCGACTTTTGTCGGACTTTTCGAGGTTCATCTCCCAAAACCACAAGAGGGTCGGCCGAGTCGGAACTAAGGGTATGCCTCTTGTGATTTTGTGCCTATAAACAAAAACATAAGACACAAGCTTGTCTCAAATCATCAGGAAAGGTCGGAAAAGATATTACCGGTGGGTTGACGGCTTTGCTCTCCTTGCGAGAGTCGGCCCTAACTGGAAGAACTTCCTCTTGTTCTTCTTCATCTTCATCATCCTCCTCCGAGTCATCCTACGAGAACCAACAGGGTAAGGAAAAAGACATCATAAAGGGAGTTATCAAGTGAATCTTACCGAATGACTCAGACTTTTAGCATCGACTTCTTCCATAGGGAGGTATTGTCCCAAATTCCACCATGGATCATCTTCCTGGAAGTAAAAAGTGGAAGGTCAAAAACTCTGGACTAATCTTATGATTAAGAAAGAATAACAAGGGAAAAACGTACCGGCTGCATTACATTTTGTATTGAAATCATTGCATCTCCTACATTATAAAGTCGACCTCGGTCGCAACGGCTATCGCCATATATATAAAGTCGACTTCGGTCGCAACGACTCTCGCCATATATAAAGACGACTTCGGTCGCAACGGCTCTCGCCATATATAAAGTTGACTTCGGTCGCAAAGGCTCTCGCCATTTATAAGTCGATTTCGACCACATTGGCTCATGCCATACATATAAAGTCGACTTCCCGTCGCACTGCCTTTCGCCATACAAGCCGATATTCGTCGCGCCCGGCTCTCGCCGACCTAGCACCCTACTTAGAAACCGGGAACACAACCCATCGTTTCATCTACGTGGCCAGGAAAAATAAAACCCATGTGACTCGGAACTGCACACAGATGCACATACCGACTCAAGGGGACTACACGACAAGTTTCCCTCTCAAATAAACCAAGAGGGAGCGTTATGCATGATTGTGGGTTCATGCCCCCCGATGACTAGCTTGAGTGACAGGAACGTGTGTCTAGGGGATGTGCTGTTGCCACAAGGGGGAAAACAACGGTGCTTGTACTTGCGGGTGCAAGGATTGTTTACTTTACGCAAAGTTCTTTAATGCAGTTGTCCGTTGCTTTGAGTTTACACTTTGGGTAGGATTCACAACTTAATACTAGCGAGATGTTCTGGATAGATATCTCAAGGTGGATGATTAGTAGGTAGATGCAGATGGATTTCGGTCTACTTGTCTTGGCGTACCGCCCATGCTTTTGAGCCTCTTCCTTTCTTTATAGCATAGTTAACATTGGTTTGCGCACATAATCCTGTCAATTGTCCAGTTGTAATTTGTTTACCTCGCATGGCTATTTTATCGTCTTTTGGGAGAGAGACATCACTAGTGAACATCATAGGACCCCGGTCCATATTTCTAATACTGTTTACACCCGCTATTTATTATCAGCTCTATTTACTTTTCCATTTCTATCACTATCACTATTATCCCGTGCGTTTGATCCTTTGTAAACAACAAGGCCGAAGGAATTGACAACTCCTCTGTACTCGTTGGGAGCAAAGTTATTTGTTGTGTGTGCAGGTCCAGGTAAAGTTAGCAACCTCGGTTGTAAATGGTGCCATTGTTCACTTTGCCACCTACTTGAAGATTTTGGAGTCCTACTGGTCGATACTCAACCTTAGAATCTTCGATAAGGGAAATCTGCTGCTACGCTACATCTCAACCTTCCACTTTGGGTAACCAACGAGGGTGCGATAATTCGTACCATCACGGGCCAAGGGAGTTGACGGGCCGGAGCGCACTGGCCGGGGAGCGCCGTGCTGGGCCGGTCGCAGGTGCGGCCCACCACGGGCGAGAGGGAGCTTCGTCTCCGTCCGTTCCCGAACGGGATCGAGGCAGTGGCCGCCGGCGTGATTCCTACGGCGAGGCCCCAGCGGAAAGGGGGTGGTGAAGGCGGCGGAGGTGGCGGGAATGGGGCCGCAGCAAGCAGGGCGGCCAGACCCGGCAGGTGGCAAGGCGCGCGTCGCGGCTTCCGGCGAGCTCAGGCTCGACCGACTCTTGGTGGCGTCGGTGCAACCTGGGAGACCAGAGAGAGGGAAGGTGAGAGGAGGAGGCAGGAGGAAGGCGAAGGGCGCGAGAGGAGAGAGGAGGGGCGCGGCGGCGGCGCGCTGCTGCCGGCGGCTCCTCCACGGGTAGGCTCGGGCGGAGGCGGCTTCCCGGGCCCAGATAAGGCCCAGCGACGGCGATGAGGGCCTTGCGGGGCCCGGAGAGGCTGGTTCTACGGTGGGAGGGTTTTGGGGTGACGTGTGTCACAACCCCAATTTAGGAAAGTTCTAGGATTTGAGTTCCCCTTTGCATCATGCAAAAATTCAAAAGAAAATTCAAAAATTGGGGAAAAGATAGCCCTGCGAAATTAATTCAAATGGGCAGATAAAAATATTTTTCCAAAAACCATTTGAATATTTGGAAAATTCCGAGAAATTATGGTGATCATTTTAAAAGTGGTTTGGGTTCATTCCCATGCTCATGGAATTTTCTAATTTTCAAACAATGCCTTGGAAAATTAAATAAACCCCTATTTGATTTGAAATTCAAATTATTTGAATTTCAAAAATCTCTAAAACTTGTGAGTGGCTAGCTACATATTTTATAATACCAAATAAAAGTTTTGAAGATTTTATAAAATGCTCTACTATTTATTTACCAGAGCAAAACAAAAAGACAAAAAAAAGGAAAAGAATAAAGGGGCAAGCCCCACTTGCTTTCCTGGCCACCTGGCCCATCTGCCACAGAAGCCAGCCCAGCCCACCAGGGGCAAGGCTGTCTTCTTCCCGGCGCCAGGAGGCAGTGCCGGGGAGGGCATGCCGTGGCCGGCTGCCACCTCCTGCTTCCCTGGCCACCGAGCTGCTTCCCCCTCATCCCTATCCCTTCAGCACCGCACGCCTGGACGCCCCCTGCTTCTTCCCCCTCTCTCTGGACCTCAGCCCTCTCTCTCTCTCGCAAGATCCCGAGCGCCGCCCGAGCTCGCCGTCGAGCGCAGCCGTGGCCAACGACTACGAGGGGCTCCTCCTTCATGTCATGACGCGCCGCCGCCATCGTCTTCGTCGAATCCCGCAGTCAATTGAGCCCGAGGACGCCGACAACAACGACTGCTTCAAGTTCTCGCCGCCGGCTGCCATCGACTCCGGCGACAAATTGCGCCTTCTCCAGCTCCTCCACGACATCGCCGTTCTCACCTTCGTCATCGGGGTGAGCCTCTGCCGCGAATCCCCCCTTCCCTTGCTTGATTCCGAGCCCCACACGCCGAGCTCACACTCCAGTAGCCACGACCGCCGCGCGAGTTGACGCCGGCGTGGCCTAGGGCTTTCCCGTGACCCCCCACTTGCCCTACAAGGTGCGGAAGGCCGCGGGCTGCGCGTTGGAGCCCTCCGCGAGGTCTCCCGTGGCCGTAGCGCGATTCCGGCGACACGCCGCCGTCCCCAGACATCGTCGGCGACGAGCAGGCCATTATGGCCCTAACCCTCTCACTAATCCCTCCTCCCCTCTCACTGACATGTGGGCCAGAGGCCACTAACCCCCCCCCCCTCTGTTCTAATTAAACAGGGGATTAACCCCTGTGAGGCTTACAGGGTGGACCCACAGGTCAGCCCCCCTGACGTCATGATGACGTGGGGCTGATGCAGTATTTAGAAAAGAATTAAAAGAATAAAAGAAAACATAGAAAAATCCAGAAAATAGCCAAAACTTCAATAAATCATAGAAAATTCATATTAACTCCAAATTTAATAAATAATATATGAAAAATTATCAGAAAAATGCAAGGATTAGTAATATGCACTTTGTTTCTATGTTTGACCATTTTAAAATGGGTGAACAGTAGCAAACATGCATATGGAGTTCTTTTGAATTCAAATTTGGAGTGAATTTGCAAATGATTTTGCATTCCACTTCTTTTAAATGGAATTGTACCCACATTGCAACCATGAACATCACCATTGCAATCTTATTCATGTGATTGTGCATTGTAATTTATTTTGATCCTATGATTGTCATGTTGCTAATAGAAGTGGAACCGGAACCGGAGGCCACCCCCTTCGTTGAAGACCCCGGTACTAAACCAGCAAGGCAAGCAAACCCCGCTGATCATGTCTATAAAATCCTATTTCCCTCTCAGTCTCGCTTATGAATGTTTAGGAGATCACCGAGACACGTTCTTTCGCATAGTTGAACCAATTCCGATGCATGACCTATCATTGTCACCGTATTAAGCAAACCACAATCCTAGAAAATTTAGGAGTTGAATGATGAGCATGTGGCCCCTGCAACTGTTACTGCTTATTGCTGCTTAGTGATACAATGAGGATGTTATGATTGTGAGTCGGGATGGAATGAACACAGTGATGCTGATGATAACGTGTTGGTGAATCCACCCTAAAAAAAGGTGAACGATGAGAGGCTGTGTAGGAGTACACAGTGGGTTGTCTCGTTGAACACTGCCCTAGGCCCCGAGTTCCTGTTTTTTGATCCAAGACAAAGAGTATGACCACATGTAGGGTTTTATGGGAGCCCCATTTGGCCTCGTTACTGTAACGCCCCGGCCACAGCCACCGGTTCCCGGCGTACGCCTGGCGGGATCTAGACTGTCCCCACAGACCAACACTAGTCTTTCCTACGCACTTTGTCCTCACTCGTGCGCACCTGGGAGCTACTTCCCAGTCGGTCACCCATCCTCAAATTTCTCCAAGCCAAGCACGCTTAACTTTGGAGTTCTTTGAAGATGTGCTTCCGGAAAAGAAGGTGCACCTTGTTGATATGAGTAGTCTATCATTCCTATTAAGCCAGGATGTCACATACACCCCCACTCAAAGGAACCGATGGCCTCATCGGCCCACAAGAACGTTCCCCCTTGGCACACGTCTGTCTGTCCAGTGCCGACACATGTCCCACATGTTCGCGCAACTGACCAACACACGCCCGTGTAACCGCGAAGGTCGGCTCTGATACCATTTGTAACGCCCCGGCCACAGCCACCGGTTCCCGGCGTACGCCTGGCGGGATCTAGACTGTCCCCAAAGACCAACACTAGTCTTTCCTACGCACTTTGTCCTCACTCGTGCGCACCTGGGAGCTACTTCCCAGTCGGTCACCCATCCTCAAATTGCTCCAAGCCAAGCACGCTTAACTTTGGAGTTCTTTGAAGATGTGCTTCCGGAAAAGAAGGTGCACCTTGTTGATATGAGTAGTCTATCATTCCTATTAAGCAAGGATGCCACATTTACGTACCCGATCCGGTCCAGGAGTCACAATAGATTCGGGCTTTCCATTTGGCATATGCATAGAAAAAGTATGAAGAAAAGGTTGCATCATATAGATATGTGGGTGGACTTGTGAGGCAGTGAAACCATCTGGCAGAGGTGGCGTCTCGGTCCCTTGCATTATCTGAGTCCATTTCGTGGAACCGGACGGACTCTCGAGCGGTGCCAAACTCAGGTAGTCAACTCCTGGATTACAGAAGGTGATGTGAGGTTAGTGCCTTGGTTTCATCCACGTCCGACACCCGCTTGAAGGGTGACGAGAACGAGGCGATAAGTGATGACACGCGTGTGAAGATGTACACCCCTGCAGGGTTAATGAACTATTCGAATAGCCGTGTCCGCGGTTATGGACTACTTGGAGACCTCTACTTGATCAATAGACAACTTGAATGGATACTTATAAAACTCGCAAGATAAGCGTGAGTGCTATGGTGGGCTTCCTCGTGGGGAAGTCGAGGAAGTAACCATAGTGGTGTATTGTTTGGAGACATGTAGTGGACTCGTGTACGCTTCTTACCTCAAGTCTGGTACTCGTAGTACAGGACTAGCCAAGTCAAAGCTGGCACTTCTGCATGATGAACCCCACCTCCTTTACCTTGAAACTTGAGCATGAGTAGTGTAGTTCTGATGTAAGTCTTGCTGAGTACGACTTTGTACTCACGTTTGCTTATTCTATGTTTTAGATAAGAACCCGGACCCCGATGAAGTCACCTTCGTGAAGCTCGACGTTGACCTTGGTAGTATAGTTCCAGACAGCAGTCTGGTCCCTCGTGGATGGGCATGTATGTTTACAAGGCTTCTCTAAGCCATTTGTTAAACTTGTTTGTACTCAGACCTAATTTGCTTCCGTTGTTCGATGTAATGTTTGATCACAGACATGTGATCTTTGTATGCTCTATGTGTATATCAATAAAGAGTACTTGTAGAGTTATGTGATGATACCTGATGTTCATACTAGACATGTGTGATGCGTGTATGATTATAACATGCATGTCTTAGTATGGATTTTCGAGACCTTAGTTGTGATCTGGCTGGCGGTCTTTTATACACCAAGTGGCCCTTAGATGTGCGCAGCTTGGGGCATCGCGATGCGATTTCTCGTGGCTCTGCCACGTGCACACTTTGTTGTATGATCGAGCCCGCCCTAGACCCCGACTAAGTGATCGGGCTGGAGTTTGTTTATGTAAGGGTTATGATTCAATCGATAACATGGTTGAGGCGACTTGTCTATGAGTATGGGATTCACCACCCATAAGCATTTCGACTTGTGAGTGGACGATGAGGACCCATCTCAGTTGATCATCCGACCTGGATGGGATGCCCCTCACGTTCGATGCTTTCTGAGAGTGTTCTGTGCTTGGCCTTGTCTACTTAGACAAGTGGGTACGGCTCTCGGCTCTCCATGTGATTGCATCGTGACTGAAATTACATACGCATATTCCTGGTCCCGACAGACTTGGTATCAGAGCAGGACTGTCTGTAGGATTATCAAACCCTTGGTGGAAGTCGAGTCTAGCATTCTATAGTTATATAGTTACTCTGGGTATAAGGGAACAACGTAAGGCTTCTTTTTCTCCTTATCCTCATCGATCTGAGTTCTGAGTCACCCTTATCTTTTCTACGGGATGATAGGACTAGGCTCATCTATGTCTTACTAGAACATCTCGTTGATTGCTTCCTTGTAGCCGTAGGAAAGTTGTGTTTGGTTGTCTAGAGTCGTTGTGCTTCCTAATTTGAGACTTCCTATGTAAGTGCTGTTGTTATGTTGTAAGAATTTTCATTTCTCTTGCAATTACAGCCTTTATGCTGTCCGAGTCATTCCAGGTTTCTTCATAATCTGATGCCTTTGCAAAATCCTTCTCTCCATTTTGGTTGTCCTTTTTGAAGAACTTCTAGGTGGCATGCCCAACAATTCTCTAGAGTTTGTTGTAGGTTTTGTTCTAGACACCTTTAGTGATTCATTTCCAGCTTCTCCTCCCACTTTAGAGGTCTTTTAGCAAGAAGAACCACACTAACCATCGTGTTGGGGTACTTTGCTACTCTGACATATCTGTTGTAGCCCCTAGTAAACCTTGGTCATCCTCTAGGAAGCTATCCAGAGATCCAACTCCTCAAACCTAGTCACCCGACAGGTGTGTAGAATTTATAGTGGATCTTATACCAGGAACAACCCCAATTTCCAGACGCCCATATAGAATGGCCCCACATGAGTTAGCTGAGCTAAAAATCCAACTTGAAGTTTTGTTGGCAAAAGGCTTCATCCGCCCTAGCTCATCGCCATGGGGATTGCCTCGTTCTGTTCGTAACGAAGAAAGATGGAACAGAAAGGATGTGCGTAGACTATCGCCCGCTAAATCTAGCGACGATAAAGAACAAGTACCCACTGCCCAGGATCAATGATCTTTATGATCAACTTGCAGGATCCTCTGTCTTCTCCAAGATGGATTTGAGATTAGGTTATCATCAAATCAAGATCCGAAATGAGGACATTCCAAAGACGGCTTTTACTACTCGTTATGGTCTTTACGAGTTCACCGTCATGTCCTTCGGTCTGACCAATGCCCCGTCACTTTTTCACGCATGATGAACTCGATCTTCATGGAGTATTTGGACAAGTTCGTCGTGGTTTACCTCGATGACATCCTTATATACTCGAAGAACGAAGAAGAACATGCCGAGCACCTAAGGCTGGTATTGATGAAACTTAGAGAGCACCGCCTTTATGCCAAGTTCTCCAAGTGTGAATTTTGGCTACCAGAAGTGACCTACTTAGGCCACGTGATTTCTGCAAAAGGCATTGCTGTGAGTCCCGAGAGAGTTCAGGCCGTCCTTGACTGGACTCCACCTGAATTGGTTAAGCAAGTTAGGAGTTTTCTTGGCCTAGCCAGCTATTGCCGTCGCTTCGTCTAGAACTCTTCTAAAGTTGCAAAGCCTCTAACTGAACTCCTCAAGAAAGATAAGAAATTCCTATGGACTTCCAAGTGCGAGGAAAGATTGCAAGAGCTAAAAAGAAGATTGACTTCTGCACCCGTACTTGCACCTCCAGATACCAAAAAGGATTTCGAGATCTATTGTGACGCATCACGACAAGGGTTAGGATGCATACTTATGCAAGATAGACATGTGGTAGCTTATGCTTCACGTCAGTTGCGGCCACATGAAGAAAACTATCCTACCCATGACCTTGAACTCGCTGCCGTAGTTCATGCCCTAACAACTTGGCGACATTACCTCCTTGGTAATCGTTGCGAGATCTATTCCGACCACCAAAGCCTCAAATACATTTTCACCCAGCCAGATCTTAATCTCAGGCAAAGACGCTGGATTGAGTTGATAAAAGATTACGACGTAGGAATTTCTTACACCCGAGGCAAAGCCAATGTCATGGCTGCTGCACTAAGTCGTAAGTCGTAATGTAACAACTTCATGTTACAACAGTATCAACCACTTCTTCATGAGGAATTTCGAAAGCTCAACCTCGAGATTGTTCCTCGTGGATCTCTTTTCAACTTGGTGGCGAAACCAACCCTTGAGGATCAAATCATAGTTGCCCAAAGGCGTGCACGAGGTGTTCGCCGAATCAAGGAGAACATTGCTAGTGGAGTTGCTAAATGTTTCTCCACAGATAGTAAAGGAACGGTATTCTTTGAAAATCGTTTGGTAGTACCTAAGAATAGGTATCTAAGGCAACTCATCCTCAAAGAAGCCCATGGCACACCCCTCTCGATTCATCCCGGTAGCACAAAAATGTACCGAGATCTACACCAGAGATTTTGGTGGACTAGGATGAAGAGAGACATTGCTCGATTTGTTGCTGAATGTGATGTTTGTCGTCGCATTAAGGCAGAACACCAAAGACCTGCTGGCACACTTCAACCTTTGCCTATTCCCGAGTGGAAATGGGACAAAGTCGGTATGGACTTCATCACCGGCTTTCCAAAAACCCAGAAAGGAAATGATGCCATCTTCGTTGTCATACACAGACTATCCAAAGTTGCTCACTTCCTTCCAGTTCGCGAGTCTATAACTGCTAGCCAGTTAGCAGACTTGTATGTCTCTAGAATTGTGTATCTTCACGGTGTTCCTTTGGAATTCAATTCTGATCGTGGTAGCCTTTTCACCTCTAGATTATGGGAAAGTTTTCAGAATGCTATGGGAACTCATCTATCATTTAGTACAGCTTTCCATCCTCAGTCTAGCGGTCAAGTTGAAAGGGTTAATCAAATCTTGGAAGACATGCTCAGAACTTGTGTTATCTCATTCGGAAAGAATTGGGAGAAATCTATTCCTTTCGCCGAATTTGATTATAACCTCAGTTTTCAATCTAGTCTGAACATGGCTCCTTTTGAACTCCTATATGTACGACGATGTCGAACACCCTTGAACTGGTCAGAAACCGGTGAAAGACAATTCTTTGGACCGGATATGATCATGGAAGCAGAAGAGCAAGTTCGCATTGTTCGTGATCGTTTGAAAGCCGCACAGTCTCGTCAGAAAAGCTACTATGATCGTCATCATAGGCAAGAAAGCTACAATCTGGACGAGAAGGCTTACCTTCGGGTTACTCCTCTGAAGGGAACCCAACGATTCGGTATCAAAGGCAAGTTGGCCCCACGTTACATCGGACCTTTCCGCATTCTTGCTAAACGTGGAGAAGTTACCTACCAACTTGAA
The DNA here is from genome assembly GCA_950022295.1 of Bromus sterilis. Taxonomy (NCBI): domain Eukaryota; kingdom Viridiplantae; phylum Streptophyta; class Magnoliopsida; order Poales; family Poaceae; genus Bromus; species Bromus sterilis. Next base: position 81,011,369 of record OX465601.1, on the reverse strand, counting down.
CTACCCCGCACCTTTTCCGAGTACATGATGTATTCCATGTGTCACAACTCAGGCTTTGCTTCAAGGACCCCATCCGCGAAGTCGACCATGAAACGCTTGATCTCCAAGATGACCTTTCTTATCGAGAGAACCCTGTTCGTATTCTTGATTCCGCAGAGCGTGTCACTCGTCGTCAGCAGATCAGGTTTCTGAAAGTGCAGTGGTCACATCACTCCGAGAAAGAAGCAACATGGGAAAGAGAAGACCGCCTCTGTGTCGAGTACCCCTCCTTCCTCCCGACGACTTCTGAATCTCGGGACGAGATTCTTTTGAGTGGGGGCGAGTTGTCACAACCCCAATTTAGGAAAGTTCTAGGATTTGAGTTCCCCTTTGCATCATGCAAAAATTCAAAAGAAAATTCAAAAATTGGGGAAAAGAAAGCCCTGAGAAATTAATTCAAATGGCCAGATAAAAATATTTTTCCAAAAACCATTTGAATATTTGGAAAATTCTTAGAAATGATGGTGATCATTTTAAAAGTGGTTTGGGTTCATTCCCATGCTCATGGAATTTTCTAATTTTCAAACAATGCCTTGGAAAATTAAATAAACCCCTATTTGATTTGAAATTCAAATTATTTGAATTTCAAAAATCTCTAAAACTTGTGAGTGGCTAGCTACATATTTTATAAGCCCACACAAAAGTTTTGAAGATTTTATAAAATGCTCTACTATTTATTTACCAGAGAAAAACAAAAAGACAAAAAAAGGAAAAGAATAAAGGTGCAAGCCCCACTTGCTTTCCTGGCCACCTGGCCCATCTGCCACAGAAGCCAGCCCAGCCCACCAGGGGCAAGGCTGTCTTCTTCCCGGCGCCAGGAGGCAGTGCCGTGGAGGGCATGCCGTGGCCGGCTGCCACCTCCTGCTTCCCTGGCCACCGAGCTGCTTCCCCCTCATCCCTATCCCTTTAGCACCGCACGCCTGGACGCCCCCTGCTTCTTCCCCCTCTCTCTGGACCTCAGCCGTCTCTCTCTCGCAAGATCCTGAGCGCCGCCCGAGCTCGCCGTCGAGCGCAGCCGTGGCCAACGACTACGAGGGGCTCCTCCTTCATGTCCAGACGCACCGCCGCCATCGTCTTCCTCGAATCCCGCAGTCAATTGAGCCTGAGGACGCCGACAACAACGACTGCTTCAAGTTCTCGCCGCCGGCTGCCATCGACTCCGGCGACAAATTGCGCCTTCTCCAGCTCCTCCACGACGTCGCCGTTCTCACCTTAGTCATCGGGGTGAGCCTCTGCCACGAATCCCCCCTTCCCCTGCTTGATTCCGAGCCCCACACGCCGAGCTCACACTCCAGTAGCCACGGCCGCCGCGCGAGTTGACGCCGGCATGGCCTAGGGCTTTCCCGTGACCCCCCCACTTGCCCTACCAGGTGCAGAAGGCCGCGGGCTGCGCGTTGGAGCCCTCCGCGAGGTCTCCCGTGGCCATAGCGCGATTCCGGTGACACGCCGCCGTCCCCAGACGTCGCCGCCGACGAGCAGGCCATTAGGGCCCTAACCCTCTCACTAATCCCTCCTCCCCTCTCACTGACATGTGGGCCAGAGGCCACTAACCCCCCCCCATCTGTTCTAATTAAACAGGGGATTAACCCCTGTGAGGCTTACAGGGTGGACCCACAGGTCAACCCCCCTGACGTCATGATGATGTGGGGCTGATGCAGTATTTAGAAAAGAATTAAAAGAATAAAAGAAAACAGAGAAAAATCCAGAAAATAGCCAAAACTTCAATAAATCATAAAAAATTCATATTAACTCCAAATTTAATAAATAATATATGAAAAATTATCAGAAAAATGCAAGGATTAGTAATATGAACTTTGTTTCTATGTTTGACCATTTTAAAATGGGTGAACAGTAGCAAACATGCATATGGAGTTCTTTTGAATTCAAATTTGGAGTGAATTTGCAAATGATTTTGCATTCCACTTCTTTTAAATGGAATTGTACCCACATTGCAACCATGAACATCACCATTGCAATCTTATTCATGTGATTGTGCATTGTAATTTATTTTGATCCTATGATTTTCATGTTGCTAATAGAAGTGGAACCGGAACCGGAGGCCACCCCCTTCGTTAAAGACCCCGGTACTGAACCTCGTCAGCAAGGTAAGCAAACCCCATTGATCATGTCTATAAAATCCTATTTCCCTCTCAGTCTCGCTTATGCATGTTTGGGAGATCACCGGGACACGTTCTTTCGCATAGTTGAACCCATTCCGATGCATGACCTATCATTTTGTCACCGTATTAAGCAAACCACAATCCTAGCAGATTTAGGAGTTGAATGATGAGCATGTGGCCCCTGCAACTGTTACTGCTTATTGCTGCTTAGTGATACAATGAGGATGTTATGATTGTGAGTCGGGATGGAATGAACACAGTGATGCTGATGATAACGTGTTGGTGAATCCACCCTAAACAAAGGTGAACGATGAGAGGCTGTGTAGGAGTACACAGTGGGTTGTCTCGTTGAACACTGCCCTAGGCCCCGAGTTCCTGTTTTGTGATCCAAAACAAAGAGTATGACCACATGTAGGGTTTTATGGGAGCCCCGTTTGGCCTCTTTACGTACCCGAGCCGGTCCAGGATTCACAATATATTCGGGCTTTCCATTTGGCATATGCATAGAAAAAGTATGAAGAAAAGGTTGCATCATATAGATATGTGGGTGGACTTGTGAGGTAGTGAAACCATCTGGCAGAGGTGGCGTCTCGGTCCCTTGCATTATCTGAGTCCGTTTCGTGGAACCGGCCGGACTCTCGAGCGGTGCCAAACTCAAGTAGTCGACTCCTGGATTAGAGAAGGTGATGTGAGGTTAGTGCCTTGGTTTCATCCACGTCCGACACCCGCTTGATGGGTGAAGAGAACGAGGCGATAAGTGATGACACGCGTGTGAAGATGTACACCCCTGCGGGGTTAATGAACTATTCGAATAGCCGTGTCCGCGGTTATGGACTACTTGGAGACCTCTACTTGATCAATAGACAACTTGAATGGATACTTATAAAACTCGCAAGATAAGCGTGAGTGCTATGGTGGGCTTCCTCGTGGGGAAGTCGAGGAAGTAACCATAGTGGTGTATTGTTTGGAGACATGTAGTGGACTCGTGTACGCTTCTTACCTCAAGTCTGGTACTCGTAGTACAGGACTAGCCAAGTAAAAGCTGGCACTTCTGCATGATGAACCCCACCTCCTTTACCTTGAAACTTGAGCATGAGTAGTGTAGTTCTGATGTAAGTCTTGCTGAGTACGACTTTGTACTCACATTTGCTTATTCTATGTTTTAGATGAGAACCCGGACCCCGATGGAGTCACCTTCGTGAAGCTCGACGTTGACCTTGGTAGTATAGTTCCAAACAACAGTCTGGTCCCTCGTGGATGGGCATGTATGTTTACAAGGCTTCTCTAAGCCATTTGTTAAACTTGTCTGTACTCAGACCTAATTTGCTGCCGTTGTATGATGTAATGTTTGATCACAGCATGTGATCTTTGTATGCTCTATGTGTATATCAATAAAGAGTACTTGTAGAGTTATGTGATGATACCTGATGTTCATACTAGACATGTGTGATGCGTGTATGATTATAACATGCATGTCTTAGTATGGGTTTTCGAGACCTTAGTTGTGATCTGGCTGGCGGTCTTTTATACACCAAGTGGCCCTTAGATGTGCGCGTCTTGGGGCATCGCGATGCGATTGCTCGTGGCTCTGCCACGTGCACACTTTGTTGTATGATCGAGCCCGCCCTAGACCCCGACTACGTGATCGGGCTGGAGTTTGTTTATGTAAGGGTTATGATTCAATCGATAACATGGTTGAGGCGACTTGTCTATGAGTATGGGATTCACCACCCATAAGCATTTCGACTTGTGAGCGGACGATGAGGACCCATCTCAGTTGATCATCCGGCCTGGATGGGATGCCCCTCACGTTCGATGCTTTCCGAGAGTGTTCTGTGCTTGGCCTTGTCTGCTTAGACAAGTGGGTACGGCTCTCGGATCTCCATGTGATTGCATCGCTACTGAAATTACATACGCATATTCCGGGTCCCGACAACGTGGCACGCCCGTAGCCCTCCGTTTACAGATCCGATGGCTGGAATTGCTTCAAACCTAGGGTTTCGAGGGTGGGTGGCTTGGGGGGGGGGGAATCTAGGTATTTTGGAGGGGGGTGGGTGCAAATTTTACAAGGGGAAACCCTAGAAGGGCTAGGGGTGAGTGGTGGTCTATATATAGGCTGGCATGGTGGCAAGTTTACGCAAACGCCCCCGGTCTCTCTCGCGCGTGTCAGGTACTCCACGTTTCTGACCGCCGAGAGTCCATACGACCTCCGATTCGGATGAAATCTCGAACCACGCGCTCAGCGCGGCGAGCCCGTGAGTACTACCTCACTTCGATACCGTTTCGAGGATATTTTTCCGGTGCCCAATAACATAATCCATTTAATTATTAAATAGGGATTTTCGTTCCGATGGCAATGGCTCGTCTTGTGCCGGAAGTTGCGACGGTGCTCGGGTGCAACCCCGGTGTCGCAAGGTCGTGTGCCATTGTGGAAAAGGTCTGTCACGCATGCCGGTACAAGAAGGAGGGCGAAATATAATTCACCAATTAATAAATCGGCGAAGCAAACACTGCAAACAATTCTAGCAATGAACAAAATAAAGCAACAAACAATTTTTTTAATTGGGGTGGAATTTCTGGGCTGTTACAATACAACACCACGAACAAGGGATCTCGTCCCGAGATCCAGGACGATCCGGGGGAGATGGGGGAGAGAAAACGAGACCATCAAGTTTTCAAGAGGAAGAACGGTAGCGAGATCCAGATCAAAAGGACAATGTTCCCACTCAAGATCGTGAAGACACTAGGCAAGAGGATGGATGGCAATGAATGACCAAGATGTTATCCAGAGTCGGAGAAGCTAACGGTACTACATGAATTCCCAAGCCTGAGATCGAAATCAAGACAATACGCTACAAGCAAGGCATTGTAACGGTTCTGAAACTCCACACTGTCTAGATCCTAAAGTTTGAAGGGGATAAGGCGAGAATGAAACAGTTACGGCACTTGTCCTGACCAGAGAAAGGGTAAGGAGGAAAAGATTCTGACTCTCCGATAACTAACTTAGTAACTACAAAATAGTTTTTTTACTCAACTTCGGCCAGTAAAGGGATCCTACGGTAAGGATCTGATACCAAGTTGTAAGGCCCGATATACGGTACTGTTCCAGATCTAGATGTTTCCATCCAGATTCGGGGATGAAGCACATATCGGTCCCACTGCGACATATGACAATGCCATATGCCCCGGATTTCCAACAATATATCACAAAATTAAATCTACAAGGATACAACATCTCATACAATCAGCATACAACTGCCTTAAATACAATACATCAGCGAAAGTTACATGTCTGAGTATAGAATACAATCAAATGCCTAATGAAAAGGTAAAACACACCATTCCCACGTCCACACGGGTCCAGGCTCTCCGCCGGGATCCACCTAACTAGTCATCGTCAAGTCTCCGCGAAGGCGTCCAGAAGAAGGGTCGTCGAGCTCCTCTGAAGTCCAAGATCGTTTGCATAACATGCGTAAAACAGAAAAGAAGGGGTGAGCTATATTAACAAGTCTTGTAAATAACTTCTCACAGTAATATGGGGGTAGTGTTTGAGGTTGCAGCTGCACTAGCATTATATAAGTGGCTAACGATCTATTTAGAGTAAGATGAGAACCAAGCATTCGATGAGGAATTGCATCCAACAAGTCTTCTATCAGCTACTTACGCAAACATAACACCTATCCTATCCTTGTCCTCCCCTTCGCATCCCGACGAAGAAGAAGCAGTCAAGGCACACACACATTGATCAATTTATTAAGATTATCTGAAAGTCCAAGTATGTGATCAGAGGGGGAGGGGGTGAATGATCACTTCAAAATTTTCTACTGAAACTATTGAAGTGAAGCATAAACAGTGCGGAATAGCGAAGAATAACTGGAAGCGAAACTAAATGCAGTGAATCAAAACACATTGAAGCATAATAGTGAAGCAAATGCAATACTGAAGGTAAATGCTTGAAGTAAAACGAACTGGGACTCGACGATGTTTGTTCGACCAGTTCACGCTCTGCAAAGCGCTACGTCTGGTTGGAGGGACTGGTGATTGAACACCTGGAGCAAATCTCTCTCCGTCCGTTGCTCCACTGCACCAAACTCCTTGAGCTTGGTCAGTTCTTCACTCGTGGTTGATTATTGAGGAAATCACCGAAACCTTTGACAAACTGGACTTCGAGGCGACAATTACTCTTCGCTCTCTGAAGAACAACTCTCTAACCGTCTAGGAGAATTGCAGTTCTCCAAGATAAAAAGGCTAGTAAGCTTTCACCTAAGTCATCTCGAATCTACTCAGATCAATGGGACTTAGGCTTCAGTATCTGGATTTTGGGTTTTGCTTCGGTGGCGTTTTGGGGTTGCTCTCTACAGTCTCTCTTAGAATAATCTTGGAGCAGCCACCCGCAAATGGAGGAGGGGGCGGCGTATTTATAGTTGGCGATCCCGAGGTGCGGAATGACCAAACTGACCCGATGTCACAGCTTGACACGTGTCCACAACGGTCGGATGTGTCATCAATGCGCAACTTTACTTGAGGAACAAGTAAAGCTGACTCACGGACTTAGTTCTGCTTCAGAAGCCAAAGAACGAAGTCTTTGCTACCGAAGCTTAACTTAGTGCACATGAGATTTCTTCAATCAGGCTTCTCACTTGGTCTGGATTTGATCTGAGTATTTCTCAATGACTTCGATGTCCACAAACTAAATACCCCTCTTGATAGTACGGTTTGTCCTATGACTCAAGGAACAGAAAAAGAACTACACAAAAACATCTAAGTCTTGCGCCGTCTTCTTCATTTCCTTCAATGAGTAGAGCTTCAGGACACTTTCATTTTTGGGGGTCAACCTTCGTGATTAAGCTTCGCTCCGTGGGTAATGCTTCGATAACTTGAAGACCTTCCCTGAAGCTTTATCAGATGGCTTGTCCTTCAGGAACCTATGTAACTGTTTATACTTGAAAACATTGTTAGTTCCTCTACTGTCTTGTCCAACAATATCCAAAACACACGGGGCAAAACTTTGCTCTTACAATCTCCCCCTTTTTGGACTATTGTTGACAAAACAGGCATCGATAAAAGATATTGAAGTTTTTGTGAAGGATGGGACAAACTCTAAGATATGAAGTTTTTGGCTCCCCCTGAATACAAGCATCGAAGATTTATACAATCGAAGCTAATGATTGAGATATTTTTCTTCGGTGGAGAGCAAAACAAAATATCTTAGCGAATACAATTGCATTGAAGATATATATCCAGGAAAGTATGCAATTGCTTCCAATGACCTGTGACTTAGAAAATAATAACCACCTACAAGATAGAAGATACGAAGCAATACTTGCAAGCAAAGGGGTTATTAAAATTTGAGTGTAGCACATGAGTAGCATGACTGAAGTAAAACTTAAGTTACAACCCAATCGAAAGGAATGGAATGTTTGTCGTAACTTAACCAAACGAAACGAAGCAAAAACAGATAGCAAGAACCCTTTCCCCGATGCAAAACTAACTCATCGATGCCCTCATTCTCCCCCTTTTTGTCAATGATTGGACAAAAGGTTAAGAAGAGTTTCGAGAGGTCTATTACGCAGCATCAGCACCCTGAGAACCCGACGAAGCAGTGCTCAACGAAGACTCATCCGACGAAGATTGATCGCCTGAGGATTCTTCTTCGGAAGATGATGTAGGAAGAGCTTCGTGGCGTGTCTGAGTGATGAGGTTGATGTCGAGGTCGCTGTCGTCAAGGCCGTCGTCGTCCTTTGAGGTGATGGAGTCATTCTCGGAGACGGTATCTGGCCGGATGGGTTCAGGCTCGTTGACGAAGAATACTTCATCAAGCTTGTGCAGGGGAGGGATCTTCTGATTCGGGCGGTCCACTGAGTCATCACGTGAAAAGTGTCGCTCGAGGTACGGATACTCTTTGTAGATGCGATCTTTACGAAGACCTTTCATAGAGTTGAATTTTCGGAGACCTTTCCAGGAATGACGCTTGAGCACACGTAAGTACTGATTGTTGTTGAGAGTGATATTGCCAACACGGTTGATCTCATCAGCAAGAAACTGCATCTGGCGCTGATTTGCTTCAATGAAGTTGTCAAGCATTTGCTGCGTGCGAAGATTAACTTCAAAATGATGGCAGTCTTTCTGGAACGTCTTGGATAAGTTTCGCTCATTGACTACATGGCGCACACCAACATATGTGGCAAATGGATCATTGGGTTTCCTCAGCAGTTCCAAGGAGTCACGCACTGGTGGGAGGAAAAGCTTCGGATGATGGCTTGCCACAAAGTCTGCGTTCCAACCATAGTTACATACTACTTGCAGCCAGGGAGCATAGGGTTTCAGTGTGAAAGGTAGCTCTGCTGCGTGAACCAAATTCCTAATGAAGCAATCCTCAAAGTCAAATATGAGACCATGTGTGAGCTTCATAATTGCATGCCTTGTCTCAGGATAAAGATTCGATTCTTCCGAAGCAGTACTCAAAGGAATCAATGAGTTTGACAGGATGAAGAACCAAGTTCTTGAAATGAAATTCAAATGCTTCGGGCGAATGTTTTGAGGTATGTAGTTATCAGTGGCTTCAGGATCCAACAGAGTTGCAAATTCTTCTTCAGACAAATCAGGCGCAATATGAATCTTTTCGTGGACTCCAGAATGCCTTGGGATGTTAACAATTTCCATGAATTCGGCAGAGGACATCCTGAAGACTTTGCCTTGAATCATCCATTCAAGCGTCCATGAGCTGGGTTCATTGGCATCACCAGACACATAAAGGGTTGCATAGAATTGCTTGATGAGTTCTGAGTTGAAAGGAGTGCTCAACGCAAACAACCTAGACAATTTCTGATTTTCAATAGTTTCAAGGACGTTCTGAAAGCATGATGCAGTGGAAAGACTTCGCAAGTCCAGATACTTATGCCTAAACAGAACTCCTTGCTGACAGAAGACTTTGGTGTATAAGACTTGTTGTTCAGCAGTCCAAAAACGAAGATCATCAGCTGTGCGGTCAGAAGCATACAGACTAACACCAAAGAAACGATGGCGCTTTCGATGCTGTTCCAGGTCGAATTCCGGGCCATGCCTTGAAGAATAACCAGCAACCTTGAAAATAGGAAAAGTTTCACGAGGGTAAGTGGAGTCAAGCTGGGTATCTTGGCAGGGGCGCGAACGCTCACGAATCCTTTGCAGAGGAGCAAATGGGTTGGCTCTTGAAGGGCCAGCAGATTGAGCGACAACAAGCGCTCGCTCTTGCGACAGATTCAGAATTTGTACTAGTTCGTCTTCGTCATCATGTGCGTCGGTGTCGGGCACATGTGCTTCAGACTCTTGAACTGTTCTGGCGGGGGAAAAATCTCGAGTAACATGGGTTCTGGAGTGGGTTGGTGATGGAGCATTAGCTTCATGGGGAGGTGATGGAGGTGGTGCGGGAGCAACTGGTGGAGTGGGAATCCTTTGTGGTTCGGGGGTTGGAGCACGGATGGGTGTGGGAACACGAGGTGGAATGGGTGTGGGATTTCGTGCAGGTGTTGGTGTAGGTGTAGGATCTCTTTGTGGTGGAGTTGGTTTGGGGGTGGTTCTTGTAGGAGGAGGTGTGGGAGTCTTGGTGGGAGGAGCTGAAGGCTTTGGTGCGGGCTTGGACGGCTTTGGCTTCGGTGCAGGGGTGGGAACTGCTTCAGGTGATCCCTGTAGCTGTTCATCACTTGTATCCATGTCTGCGGCTGAGGCCAAAGTAACCTTGCGCCTCTTGGTGGTTTTCTTCTTCGGTGAGGGTCCTATGGCCTTTGATGGAGCAGGCTTAGGAGACGGTGGTGCAACATCTTGTTCAGCTTCGGGCGAAGCCTTGCGTTTCCTGGATTCACTTTCCATAATGGAAGCATTATGGGTCTTCACCATGTCATCTACAGCGGCCTTAACTTTGCCTTTGTAGATTTTGATATTGTCCTTGGTGGTGGAATTTACTTCTGTCACCCGTTGAAGCAATTGCAGGGCGTGCTATTTGAATTCTTCATCAGGTTCTGATTCAGCTCGCTTCTGATAGTTGTGAATCTTTTTAATTTCAGCCCTGTCTCTTGAATGCAAATCCTTCAGCTGACTGATCATAGTAGAGATCATAGCTTCGATAGACCTGGAGATATACACTTCTCCAATGTCAACAGCGTCAGGATCTTCAGCTGCACACTTCTCCCAAAGGGCTTCAGTGATGCCCAACTGATCCCAGAGTTCGCCTTCACGAGAGTCAGTGACTGGATGGTCACTCTGATGATCAGCTTCAGCTTGAGCTTCAGACAAAGATATGCCTTTCTGCTTCGAAGGAATAGCTGAGGGAGTCATATCAACTACGGGCTTCTTCTGACTTGCCCTAGCAGCTTTCTCAGCTTTCTTCGTTTTGAGGTTTTCTAATGAAGCCTTGCGTTTAGCTTCATGTTCAGCAAGCAGTTTAGCTTCAGCAGCTGCTTTCTCTTCATACTTTGCGGCTTCGGCGAGCTTGCACTTCGTCTCAGCCTTCTCTGCAGCCATCTTGGCTGAGTCCAATTCCTTTTTCTGTCTGGCAGCATCCTCATCTGCCTTCTTTTTGCCAGCTGCGCTTCTGGCAAGGATGTTGCGCTCTAGTGCCTCTTCGAGGTCTTTCTGTCTCAATACTTCTTCAGAGAGCTTGTGCTTCGTTGTTGCTGAAGCCTTTGCAGGTTGTCTCTTGGCGGGGTCGTGCTTCTGCTTTGATCGCCTCTCCTTGTCGGGGGCATCAGCCGGTGGCTTGGAGTCCAAGGGCTTCGTGACAACCAAGTTGGAGAGATCAATAGTGGGACGAGCAGAAGGCTTGACCTTAGCCTCAGGTTTCTCTCCTGGCTTTTTCTTCAGTGGTATCTGTAGTCTTTGCTTCTTGGGGGGAGCAGGATCATCCGATTCGTCATCAGCTTCGAATTCAGTTTCTTCATCAGCTGCATTGGATTCATCCATGATGGAATCTTCCAGAGCAGCTTGCTCTAGTCTGGCATGTTCTTCATCTTCTGTTGTAGCATGGGGTGGAGAAGCAGACTTCTTCTTCATCTTCTTCTTCTTCTTCTTCTTCTTTGTAACAGCCCACATGTAATAATGCCAAACACCATGTTTTTTGCTTTCCTATGACTTGACTTGTAATGGTCATGGTGATTTTCTGTGTGAGCTTCATATGTTGGTCTTGTTTGGTGCCATGTGGTTGGTGATCATGGCTTCATCTTGGTGATGGTTACAACTGTTGTTGGTTATGTCTGACCTCATGGCACCTATCACCTCATCATTCTTGGTTCACTCACTTTTGTGATGTCATGGGCTAACAAGTTGGCAAAGAGAATTTTGACATCAATAAGGACAGTGCCCTGGTTCAAAGTGGAATGAAAAATAAAAGGGCCACATTTTTATTGTTGTCAAAATTGGTCAAACCAATTTTGTAAAATCCCAAATATTGCAGTGGGTGAGATTTACCAATCCTTGGAATTTTTGCTTTGGCACAAAATTCCCAAAAATCCCAAATGCACCATTTTTATTGAGAAAATGGACTGTTTCTAACTTGGGGATTTTTCCTTTGCATGTAAATTTGGGAAACCAATTTTGTGTGAGCAGGTTAGATTTTAGGGGAATTTTAAAATTCATTGGAATATTTTTAAAAATGCCCTAGCCCCTCTCCTTTCTCTTTTTCTCCTGCTGTTTTTCTTTACCAGGGAAAAAGAAAAAGAAATACAGGGAGCTGGGCTCCTTTTCTTCTCTCCCAGCCGGCCAGGCCCAACTGGGCCGTTTTTCCCCTCGGCCCGCGCTGGAACGAAGAGGTACGCCGTCTTCTTCCTCTTTCCAGCGGGGCGACCTCCTTTTCCCCTTTCTCGCTCTCACAGCGCTGCCACGGCGACGCCATGGAGCCCAGGGGCCAGCGACTGCGTCCCCTCTCCTTTTAAGGGCATCCAGAGCTCCCCCGCGGAACCCTAGTCCCATTCCTCCCCCAAGTCTTCTCCGCCGCCACTGCCTTCTTCTCCCCCAGGCTTCCCCTGTTCCGCCATGGGTTCTGCCAGGAACTAGGAGACGCGAGCGCTCCGAGTCGTCGACGCCCGCCGGCTCCTTCTTCACCAACGGCGAACTCGCGGCCGTCCCCAGCTTCCCAAGGTGACCGACGAGCTCCCCCTGCCTTCCTGTTCCCGTGGGTCGTCGGGCCGATTTCTTTCAGTTCGGTAGTCGCTGCGCAGCCGGCCGTGGATGCAGAGGCATCTTGCCGTCGTCGAGCTTCAGAGTAGTTTAGGGCAGGAATGGACGCTTGGGTATGCCGTAAACGCACTGCAAGTCGACGTGGATTCGCCGTTGGGCCGTGGCGGACGCCCTCGTCGCCGGAATCCCGCCGCGCGCGAGTTGCCTGAAACAAATTCAGTCCGTCAGTGCAAGTCTGAAGTTTTTTCACTTAACCGCACGACAGCTAGCTAGGTCTTCAGGTTTACCTCTGTGCATCAGTAGTTCCTAGCCGAGTTGGTTGGCACCTGGACGTCTAAGCTGGGAGGTCCCGGGCTCGATTCATCGCCAAGGCCGCCCTTTTTTTCCTTTTGCTCCAAGACCTGATGGTTATGCAGCGCAAGCAGTGCGTTTTGTTCTTCCTTCAGTTAACTCCTCGTGAGTATGATATCTTGTCCGAGTCGGGCTACTGGACGTGTCCGTGCTCGTAGCTCAACTGGTGGGCGTGCTCGCTCTCGACCGCGAGGTCGTGGGTTCGAATCCCCTCGGGCGATTTAACCCCCCCCCCCCATTTTTTGCTCTTTTTAGAGCGCGGGCAAGATAGCCACTGGGCTCGGCCCATTTGCGTAGAGCCAGGGGCAGCGATGGGCTGCAGGCCGAACCAGCCCAAGTGGCTGGGCTCCCCTGTTCTCTCTTTTTTATTTTTTTTATTTTTTTTATTTTAATCTTTTCTTTTCTGTTTTTATTAGTTCAAGTTTGAATTTCAAAATTCAATTCTGAATTTGGTCAATTTTCAAACAGAGGCATCCCATATATCAATTTGGGGTAGTATGGGCTACTGATTGCAGTAGTGATACTCATTTTTGCATCTGACCCCTTCTAAATTGGAGTTGTGTCATTTTGCAAATAAACCCCCTGTTGCTTTTATTTATTTTGGAAATTGGTTCAAGTTCAAATTACCCATGTCATATATGATTTTTGGGTAGTTCTGCACAAGGAGTTGCATGGTGATAATATTTTCATCATCTGAACCTTTTTCAAAATTCATGAGGTGCAATTTTGCACTCAGCCCCCTAAACTTCAGTTGAATTTACAACTGCCTTTGCAAATTCAAATGGAGTCATATCATATATGTTTTTGGGGTGTTTTTCTGCAAGGAGTTCAGAGGTGATGTTTTCTTGTTGTGTTGAGCAACTTTTGAGACAAGGTGTGATCACCTGGTCCAGAAGCTTCAGATCTGTCTGTCTACAACATCTCAGCTTCAGTACATCTGAGATGTTGTTCGTCTGATCTTGTCAAGGCAGTTCCATGCCATCTTTTTCTTCAAGTCAGCCTTAACATATTGTCATATGCTATGGGGCTGACCTTCAACAGTTGTTGCACCTTCTTAAGTGTCAATTTCACCGACACTACTCCGTCTCCGGATACATTGTTTTACTTTCATGTTATTTAAATTCCTGCAATGTTTGTTGTTCATGTCATGCTATCATGCTATTTACACCTAAGTTAAGGCTCCGACCAGAGCCATACAATGTAAATAAATTGCATATGGAAGTGATGGCTTGTCGTCATCACCTTCATTTAAACTTGACTAGACAGGGTCTTACCATGCAAATAAAGTCCTGATCATGCCATCCTTGTTTGAGTTGCATCAGTTGCTTACTTGTGTGCCTTCTCCTGCCGGTACCTTACGTTAGCACCTGAGACCGCCGAGGAGACTTACGTGGAGCTGTCCGACACCGAGCACGAGGGTACCGTGAGTGCTGCTTCGACTACCTTACCAGGCAAGGGGGAGATCTGTGTCATTACTTTATAACTTTCTGCTCATGCCTAGCTGTAGATCTAGAACGTTATTGCTTGATCCTATCTACATTATATGCCATGTTTAAACCCATACAGCCATGATCCCCACATCCCAGCAAACCTTTGTTCTGCTAAGTTACCGCTGCTCAGCCATTGCTTAGTATGGATAGAAAACTTGCTGCTTACCTTATATGTTTATGGATGGGATATCATGCTATAAAAGAAGTTGGTTGATATTTATTATTGCTAAATGATGTTAACTTATATTCGACGAAAGGTGGAAGGCTGGACTGTTCCCGTCTGGTGCTTTGTTCCATTTGAGTCACCTAGGACCCGAGTTCCGGGTATTGTGTTTCTTGACGAGCGTGCCTAATCGTGTGTGGGGTTTTATGGGGCCCCCTTGTCTTATCTACCTAGCTTCTTACAATTCTAGTGGTGGCCCGAGCTGATTTACATTTGCTTCGCGTGTGTGTTGGTTGGTACCCCAGCTGTTTGCAAAACAACTAAGCCAGTGGAGCATAGTTCTCTGTTGGTCCACCTGATCAGCTAGGACCCGGTCTCATAGGAGAACTAACCGGTAATCCGACCTGCGTCATACGGAAGAGTCCGATCCGAGAGCGTGGCCAGCTTGAGGTTTGGGTGTCGACTCCCCGGGGGCCACCCGGAGTTGTGCGTTGTTAGTTAGAGGGATTCTGACGTTCCGGAGTTTCAGGCGTTTACCTAGCCAAGTGGAAACCGGGCGTACATGCGACGTCTATAATGGACAGTTGGTACACCCCTGCAGGGTAAATCTTTTCGAAAAGCCGTGTCCACGGTTATGGACTACTTGAGACCTACTCCTTGTTCATAGAATAACAGCAACGTAATCATGCTATAAAAACTTGACAAACCGTGTGCGTACCTTGGTTGTCCTTCTTCGTCCAGGGGGACCGAGAGGGAAACGAGGATGTGTTATGTTTGCGTAAGTAGGTGGATAGCTGACTTACGACACGTTGTCGACGTAATTTCTTGGATCTCATCTTTATTCTGATAGAACGTGTAGCCACCATATATGCTAGTACGGCTGCAAACTGTCTATACTTTAACCTTGCCTGTAGCGTTAGTTATTCCGTAATGATATGTTCTCACCCCGTTTACTTTTCCGCCTTTACCGCTTTGCCTGATCGGCCGCTGCAGTGGACTACTACCTCGACCCCAGCACTGGACGATACTTCGTGGAGGTGCCCCCGGAGGATGACGACGAGTACGACTACTCCGACCAGTAGGATCCTTAGTTGGGCTCAGACGTTCCCGTGGGTGGATTTATGTGTAGCCCTCTCTAGGGAAATTTGGTTCTTGACCGTACCCGGTCCATATCTTGCTTCCGCTTGATGTACTGATGAGATGTATTCATGAGAATGTTATGTATTTTGGGCAGTGGCGTTGTATGCTCTGCTCTATTATCTCTATATGTATTTCCTTTCTTGTAGAGTTATTTTTTTATACCTGTTGTCGAGAATCCGGCAGCGACACGAGTGCGAGTGTCGTGCGCCGGTGGCGTTTGATGCGCTTCTAACTCCGACCGGACGCGAAAGCGACTAGTTAGAGTTAGTACCGCATCAGGGGCCTTACATTCTTGCTAGGCCCTTCACCTTGGGCTTCAGCTTCAGCCAACTTGGCTGCCTTCTTCTCTTCTTTCAGCCTCTTGGCTTCAGCAGCAATTCTCAAACGTTCTTTCTCTTCTGGGTAATCATCTAGTGTATTGAGGGTGTTGGGGTGAGGAAGCTTCGGTGGAACTGGGTAGTACAGGTGACGATTCTCTTCAATGTACTGACTGCACATGACTGAGGTATACCGATAGGGTGGACTGAAGGCAAATTGCATAGTCCATTTCCATGAGGGAATGCTCTTGTATTTGTACCATCGTACAACCCAGTACCGGCGAATGTTTTGCAAGCGGTTCTTGCGCTGCTCCTTGGTCTCTTCAGGAGGTGTGTCATAACCCAGAGCAAGACGAATTGATTCGGGGATGCCTCTGGCGTTGTTGGTTTCCTTCGTTCTGCCTCCTTTCTTCTTCGGAGCAGACCGTTCTGCTTCGTTGATGTGATCAAGATTTGGAGACTCATTCCCGAAGCCTAATTATCCAGACATCCTGTGAACAGCACAAAGGTAGCGAGGGAAAAATGCGAGTATGGAATGAGCACCAGCAAAAGTTTTGATCAAAAGCAATTTTGACAAGAGATTCAGTGAAGAGTTTTGGGTATATATTCTGGTCTATTCTGAGCTAGACTTAACTTCACACAATGATGATCAGAAACCCTAACACAGAACAGATAGATACTAACCCTAACTTCTATCCTGAATCGAGGAGGAAACCTTGACTAGCAGAAACAGGTTTCGCAACGGTGCAACGATCCAACGGATCAAAGAAGCCTAAAGAAATCAACCAAAAAGACTAAGAACACGGATCCAATCTGGAAAAGGAAGAACAGAGATGGAGATTGAACCGAGGCTTGGCGTACCCTAACTCGGTGGCGTCAAGCAACTACGGCGGAGAAGAGCGGAGAGGATGTGCTCGACGACGGCGTGAAGTCCACGGCGGCGCTCTTCCGGCAGTGAAGCGGCGAGAGCGGCGACGGAGACGAAGAGCTCAGCGGCGCTTGGGAGATAGGGTTCCAGGGAGATGCGAATGAAGAGGTGGGATGGCTTCGCTGGGGTGGGATGCCTTATATAGGCCGGTATGACAGGAGCTGTCAGATCAGATCGAACGGCCCCCAGCGTCTGTCTCTCCGGATTCTACGGCGAGGAATTCGTGGCGAATCGCAATAAAATCTCAACGACCCGGATTTGACGGGATCTCAACGACCGAAGAATAAGTCCTCGACTTGAGTAAAACTTCGATGAGAATTGGAAGCATTTGATTCGGAACTCAATGATGTTCGAAGCAAAATACTTTCTGTTTCAATTGTGCTCACCCAATATGGATAGATAGAGTAAGAAAGAAAAAGAAACAGAAGGGGTAGGGTCCGAAACTTATCACCTCGAAGAAAAACCAAACGAAGCAAAAGGTGATAAGCATAGAGGACTAAAACCAAGAGAAATAAAATAAAGAAAACGAAACAAAATCAAGCAACGAAACAAAATAAGTAAGCGACGAAGTAAAAGAATATATACAGAAGACTAAAGGTTTCGATCTTACAGTACATGTCGTGAGTCCAATATATTGAGCTCACACCTTAACGTACAGAACCTTTTCTCATCCAATGGTTTCGTGAATATTTCTGCCAGTTGATCTTCAGTTCTGACATGACTAATAACAATATCTTCACGCTGAACATGATCACGAATAAAATGATGGCGAATGTCAATATGCTTCGTGCGAGAGTGCTGTACAGGATTGTGGGCAATTTTGATTGCACTCTCATTATCACATAGGAGCGGAATTTTCTTCACATGAATAACATAGTCCTTCAGCGTTTGCTTCAGCCATAAAATCTGAGTACAGCATGACCCAGCAGCAATGTATTCGGCTTCAGCAGTAGATATTGAAACACAGTTTTGCTTCTTTGAAGCCCAACACACAAGTGATCTTCCAAGGAAATGACAAGTCCCTGAAGTTGATTTCCTATCCACACGATCACCAGCCCAGTCTGAGTCAGAATAGCCAATGAGATCAAACTATGCTCCCTTGGGATACCACAACCCCAAGGTAGGTGTGTGAGCAAGATAACGAAGAATTCTCTTTACTGCAGTATGATGTGATTCCTTTGGGTTTGCCTGAAAACGAGCACAAATACATAATGAAAGCATAATGTCAGGTCTAGATGCACAAAGATATAAAAGGGATCCAATCATAGACCGATATTTCTTCTGGTCGAAGGCTTTGCCCTTCTCATCTACATCTAAGAAACCATTGGTAGGCATTGGCGTCTTAATAGTTTTGCATTCAGAAAGACCAAACTTCTTCAGGCAATCCTTGAGATATTTTCTTGAGAAATAAAGGTGCCATTCTTCTGTTGACGGATTTGAAGTCCAAGGAAGAACTTCAATTCACCCATCATAGACATCTCATATTTCTTCGACATCATCTTGGCAAATTCTTCGCTGATTTCAGTGTTAGTGCATCCAAAAATGATATCATCTACATATATTTGACATACAAACAAATCGCCATTATAAGATCGAGTGAAAAGCGTTGGGTCAGTGGTTCCTGGTTTGAAGCCTTTCTTCAGAAGGAAATCCTTCAATGTGTCGTACCAAGCACGAGGTGCTTGCTTCAACCCATAGAGGGCCTTGTGTAACCTGTACACCATGTCGGGTTTCTTTGGGTCTTCAAAACCTGGAGGCTGCATAACATACACTTCTTCCTCGATTTCTCCGTTAAGAAAAGCACTTTTCACATCCATTTGATAGAGCAGAATACCATTGAAATTTGCAAAAGCAAGCATAACACGAATGGATTCGAGACGAGCAACTAGAGCATAAGTTTCGCCGAAATCGATACCTTCGATTTGGGTGTAACCTTGTGCTACCAGACGTGCTTTGTTTCTTACCACTATACCGTCTTCATCTTGCTTGTTGCGAAAAATCCACTTTGTACCAATGATGTTGTGCTTCGTGGGATCAGGTCTATCAACTAAGGACCAGACTTTGTTTCGCTCGAACTGGTTGAGTTCTTCGAGCATGGCAGTTAACCAATCTGGATCCTTCATGGCTTCATCAAACTTTGAAGGTTCTAGCATGGAGACAAACGAAAAGTTTCCACAGAAGTTAGCCAAACGAGTGCGAGAGAGAGTTGTAGGACGACCTGGTTGATGAATTTCTTCAAGAATTGAGTCAACATCAACTCTTCTTCGAACTCGTGATAAGGTTGAATCATTAGCTTCAGGCTCAGCTTCTGCTTCAGGATCTGCTTCAGCTTCAGCTTCATCATTTCCTTCGGGATTAGCATTTCCTTCGTTCCTTTGTTCTTCTTCGTCCTGTTCATCATTAGCTTCAGGATGTTGATCTCCAGCGCCCCGGGCTATGTGTGGGAACATTGGACCATCATCATCCCTATTTGCTTGACTAGCATTGGCTTCAACAGGGCGAATCTCTCCAATAGCCATGGACCTGATTACTTCATCAAGAGGAGGTTCATCTAGATCATGAGGCAAATGCTCTTTTTGAGAGCCATTAGTTTCATCAAACCTCACATTCACAGTTTCCATAACTTTCCCAAAGTGAGAGTTATAGACTCTGTAGGTGTGAGAGTTTGAGCCATAACCTAAAAGAAAACCTTCATGTGCCTTAGGGGAAAATTTGGAGCTATGATTCATATCTCTAATAAAGCATGGAGCACCAAACACCCTAAGGTACGAAACATTTGGTTTGTTACCAGTGATAAGCTCATGTGAAGTCTTCTTCAGAAATTTGTGAAGGTAAACCTTGTTGATGATATGACAAGCTGTGTTAATTGCTTCGGCCCAGAACCTAATAGGAGTCTTGTATTCAGCAAGCATAGTTCTGGCCATCTCAATGAGAGTTCTATTCTTCCTTTCAACAACACCATTCTGTTGAGGTGTATAAGCAGCAGAGAACTCATGAGTAAAACCATGATCATCAAGAAAATCTTCAATATGAGTATTTTTGAATTCAGTTCCATTATCACTTCGGATATGCTTCAGAGATAATTCATATTCTGTTTGAGCTCTCTTGGCGAATGATTTGAAGATTTCAACAACTTTTCTCTTGTCATCCAAAAAGAAAATCCAAAAATAGCGAGAGAAGTCATCAACAATAACTAGACCATATTTATTTCCTCCCAGGATTGCATAATTTTGAGGACCAAAAAGATCCATATGAAGCAATTCAAGAGGACGAGTGGTAGTCATGATAGTCTTCGTTGAATGATGTTTCTTCGTAATTTTACCAGCTTCACAAGCACTGCAGATACGATCCTTTTCGAATTTAACTTCGCTAAGGCCAATAACATGATTCTTATTCACTAAGTTATGAAGATTTCTCATCCCTGCATGACCAAGTCTTTGATGCCATAACCACCCAGATGAAGCCTTTGCCATTAAGCATGTGGAAACAGCAGGGCCCGAAGAAAAATCAACAATGTATAAGTCTCCTTTTCGGTAACCCTCGAAGACAAACGCATAGTCATCCTGTGAGAAGACAACACAACGCGAAGCAGAAAACAGAACAAGCATACCCATATCGCATAACTTTGAAATAGACATAAGATTATATCCAAGGGATTGGACTAGCATAACCTTGTCAATGTGCTTATCTTTCGATATGGCAACCTTACCCAAACCTAAAACTTTACCCTTGTTGTTATCACTGAAGGTAATGTACTTCTGGGGAGAGTGAGATAATTTTGCTTCGGTGAATAACTCCCTGTCTCCGGTCATATGATTTGTGCAACCACTATCCATGACCCATTCGGATCCACCGGAGACATAGCCCTGCAGAAGAATTAGTTCTTCTTAACCACCCACAAACGAGCAGGTGACTGAGAAGATGTTGAAGCACTGGTTGAAGCAATATTAAATCGAACAGGAGTGTATTGCTTCGGTGTACCATCAAGCACACCATAAATGTAAGTCCTCTGCGAATGGTTAGCATAAGAATGAGCATATGCAATCTTAGAATGATTATTATGAGGACGATAAGTATGACGACCAGTACGATAGTATTGCTTCTGCGGAACATTTGATTCGGGCACCAGAGGATCATTTCTTATTTCAAGAGAATAGAAATGATTCGGTGGTACTGAAGACTTTCCCTGCATAGTATGGTTAGCAGGCAGTTTTTCCACAAGTGCTTTCTGCACCCATATCTGCCTCTTATAGAAGCCATTCTTAGGAGGAGTACCAACATACTCAGCTGTAACCTTTCCCTGTTTGTCTTTGATGAGCTTGTAGTCAGAATCAAGTGATTCGTCTACAATAGCTTTGTTCATCTTGCAATCAAAACCTGAAAGGTTAGCTATATCAATGGGGTTCCCTTTCGCAAGGACCCAAACAGTTTTAGGATACTGCTCAGGTTCCCAATAGGTGCCATCAGGGTTTATCTTTCTCTCGAAACCAACACCTTCATTCCTGGGATTCCTGTGAAGGAGAGCCTTCCTCAAGATATCACAAAGATACTGGTGACCTTGCACACTTTTGAACATCCCTGATTCAAATAAGTTTTTCAACCTGAGGAGTTCCTCGGTAACAACAGGATTTTCCTCATCAGAGGCATTAGTATCATCAATAACAATAGGAGCTTTGCCTTTGGAATCAATTTTGCTTCGTTCCAAACAATCCAAACAAGGTGATTCAGTGTTATGATTTGCTTCAGAACCTTGTTGAGCCATGAGAGAGAGATTGACATTTTCCAACTCTTCATGAGCCTCTTTCAGTTTTTCGAGAGCCATTTTCCTTTGAAGAATTTCATAGGTAAGCTTCTCATAGTCAGCTGAAAGAAGATCATGCCGAGAGGATAACTCTTCAAACTTTTCTTTCAGAGCTTCATGCTCCTTAGTTAAAGTTTGACCTTTCTCTATCTCATCGATCAACAGAGTTTCTGATTTCTTAATGGTTTTGCTTAGAGAATCAAGTTCATCTTGTTGGATTGAAGCAATTTTAGCAAGTTTAGCATAGCTTATCTTAGAATCACTGTCATATGAGGAACAATCAGAAGTATCATAGTTAGATTTTGATGAAGATACCTTCGCCTTGGCCATGAAGCAATATGCAGGAGATTCATCTTCACTACTGTTGTTGGTGAAGAATGAGCTCGAAGCTTTTGCCCAAGCATCTGCTGAAGCGAATGACAAACCAGCAACACCATCTGATTCGGACCCAGACCCAGACCTTGAGCCTGAATGAGCTTCGGACCCAGAGGCTTCGTCTTCGGAGTTCATCTCCTTTCCCATATAGGCCTTGGCTCGGTGAGAGCTGCTTCGACGAGACGAGTTAGTCTTCGATGAAGAACCCTCACGCTTCTTGTGATACTTCTTCCTCTTGTCATCATCAGAATCTTTCTTCTTATCTCTTCTCGAACTCGAATCATGTCTCTTGGATTTATAGCTTCTGGAGGATCTGTGGGACTTGGATGAGGAGTCTCTGAGCGAATGCTTTGCTTTGTTCTCAGCATCCCACAGAGGGCAATCAGCAATGTAGTGACCTGGTTTCTTGCATTTGTAGCAACAGTTGTCTTTTGATGGAGAGCTTCTTGAGGATGAACGGTGAGATGAGTGAGTGGAGCTTCTTGAAGAATAACTCTTTCTTGGTGAAGAAAAACCTTTTCTTGGAAGCGATTGAAGCGTCTCATGATCAATGCCAAATCCTTCCCAATACTTGCAGGATCA
The DNA here is from genome assembly GCA_950022295.1 of Bromus sterilis. NCBI lineage: Eukaryota > Viridiplantae > Streptophyta > Magnoliopsida > Poales > Poaceae > Bromus > Bromus sterilis. Next base: position 80,988,914 of record OX465601.1, on the reverse strand, counting down.
TCTGATTCGACACCTGAAGCAGAACTGACTTCGGGTGAAGAATGATGTGAAGCTTTTGCTTTCAAAGCATGAGTTTTTCTTCGTGAACCATTTATGTCACGTTTCTCTTATTCTTCCATTTCAAAGGTAGTGAGTCTCTCAAGAATATCAGAAGCAACAAGACGTTTGAAATCAGTCCTTTCCTTCATCATTAGCACAATGTGATCAAACGAGTCATCCAATGAGCGAAGCAAAGTTCTCACAACAGAGTGAGGAGTAATGTCATCAGCACCGAGGGAAATCAACTCATTAGCAAGAGTTGTGAGTCTGCTGTAAATGAAGCTGACTTTTTCACCCTCGTTTCTCTTGAAGCGATAGAATTTGCTTCGGAGAGTGTCGATTCTGGCATCTTTCTGGGTAGAAACACCTTCACCAATTTTTTCAAGATAGTCCCAGACACCTTTGGCAGTTGGAATATTCTTCACTTCATGATACTTTTCAGGTGTCAAGTGATTGGTGATGAAAACCCAAACTACAGAATCAAGATCAATCAGTGTTGCTTCTTCAGGGGTGATGGCCTTCTCATCAGCAACAGTGACTCCATACAAGACAACTTGCCAGGCAGTTGAGTTGATAGCCATGATATTTCTTTTCATCTTGTCCTTCCAGTACGGGTAGTCCTTCCCATTGAAAATAGGAATAGGTTCGCCAGAGCGAATAGCTGCGAAAGACATACTAGAAGACATACTTGAAAACACTCCAGGAGGTTAATCCAAAACACACAGAGTGTAGGGAGTGACTAGCTCTGATACCAATTTAAAGTCCAAGTATGTGATCATAGGGGGAGGGGGTGAATGATCACTTCAAAATTTTCTACTGAAACTATTGAAGTGAAGCATAAACAGTGCGGAATAGCGAAGAATAACTGGAAGCGAAACTAAATGCAGTGAATCAAAACACATTGAAGCATAATAGTGAAGCAAATGCAATACTGAAGGTAAATGCTTGAAGTAAAACGAACTGGGACTCGACGATGTTTGTTCGACCAGTTCACGCTCTGCAAAGCGCTACGTCTGGTTGGAGGGACTGGTGATTGAACACCTGGAGCAAATCTCTCTCCGTCCGTTGCTCCACTGCACCAAACTCCTTGAGCTTGGTCAGTTCTTCACTCGTGGTTGATTATTGAGGAAATCACCGAAACCTTTGACAAACTGGACTTCGAGGCGACAATTACTCTTCGCTCTCTGAAGAACAACTCTCTAACCGTCTAGGAGAATTGCAGTTCTCCAAGATAAAAAGGCTAGTAAGCTTTCACCTAAGTCATCTCGAATCTACTCAGATCAATGGGACTTAGGCTTCAGTATCTGGATTTTGGGTTTTGCTTCGGTGGCGTTTTGGGGTTGCTCTCTACAGTCTCTCTTAGAATAATCTTGGAGCGGCCACCCGCAAATGGAGGAGGGGGCGGCGTATTTATAGTTGGCGATCCCGAGGTGCGGAATGACCAAACTGACCCGATGTGACAGCTTGACATGTGTCCACAACGGTCGGATGTGTCATCAATGCGCAACTTTACTTGAGGAACAAGTAAAGCTGACTCACGGACTTAGTTCTGCTTCAGAAGCCAAAGAACGAAGTCTTTGCTACCGAAGCTTAACTTAGTGCACATGAGATTTCTTCACTCAGGCTTCTCACTTGGTCTGGATTTGATCTGAGTATTTCTCAATGACTTCGATGTCCACAAACTAAATACCCCTCTTGATAGTACGGTCTGTCCTATGACTCAAGGAACAGAAAAAGAACTACACAAAAACATCTAAGTCTTGCGCCGTCTTCTTCATTTCCTTCAATGAGTAGAGCTTCAAGACACTTTCATTTTTGGGGGTCAACCTTCGTGATTAAGCTTCGCTCCGTGGGTAATGCTTCGATAACTTGAAGAACTTCCCTGAAGCTTTATCACATGGCTTGTCCTTCAGGAACCTATGTAACTGTTTATACTTGAAAACATTGTTAGTTCCTCTACTGTCTTGTCCAACAATATCCAAAACACACGGGGAAAAACTTTGCTCTTACATTATCTCAGTTGTTGTTGTCTATGAACAAGGAGTAGGTCTCAAGTCATCCATAACCGTGGACACAACTTCTCGAAAAGATTTAACCCTGCAGGAGTGTACCAACTGCCATTACAAGGCTCCGCACGCACGCCCATCTCTCTCAGTTGCTACCCATCACAGGCAACCATTTTATGATTTAGTTCTGAGAGATCCGAAATGTCAGGTCCCTCTAGATAACAACGAACAAATTCGGGTGGTCCCCGGGGAGTTGTCACCCAATCCTAAAGCCGGCCATGCTCTCGGATCGGCCTCTTCCGTCTCAACAGGGTTTGGGTTGCCAGGACACCTCACATGGGGCCGGGCCCTCGCCCGCCAAGGGTGGACCAACAAGGAAACCATGTACCCGCTGGCCCAGGTTGTTTTAACGGATATCTGCTAGGAGCGACCCGACACATATATGCATGGTTTGCAAATGGTAAATCGGCTTGGGCCACCACTAGAATTTTTTGAATCTAGGTAGTTAAGAAAAAGGGACCCCATAGTATCCCACACGCGGTTAGGCATGCTCGTCAAGAGATGCAATACCCGTAACTCGGGTCCTAGGTGACTCGAATGGAACAAATCATCGGGGCGGGATAGCCTAGACCTTCCACCCTTCGTCGAATATAGTCAACATTATAATAATCATATCATCCATAACAATATAATAATGTGATAGCCCAATCCAAGGAGTAACAGGATAACAGTTGATAGCATCTTAAGCATGCATACTAAGCAGTGGTTAAGCAAGCAAGGTACATGGCCAAACAATGGTTTGCTAGGATGTGGGGGACATGGATGTTTGGGTTTATTTAAGAGGCATAAATATGAGGTGGTAGGATCAAGCAATCGTTCTATTCTATACCTAGGCACAAGTGATCTGAAAGTTATAAGAATGATGTATGCTTCCCCTTACCTGTTGAGAAGACGATTCCGTAGGTGTAGCCGATCGTAAGGTCGCAACGTGTCCGAGAGTACCCGCGTGAGCACAAAAGAAGTAAACACTGGAAAGTCAATGAACGGAGATGCATCTATTACTACGAATCAATCACGAGCAAGCAACAACAAGAAGGCAACACGAGGCAACGCACTACGGTATCACATCTATCGCCGAGAACGGTTACTAACAGGTTAAGTGAAGTATCATCCACACACGATGATACCGCACATTTAGAATGGTTCAAGTTGTTTAGCTACACAAAATGAGCAAAGGTTGCTAACATGGCATCTCACTAAAGCATGGCATGTCAGGAAACATGGCAAGAGGCGAAGCATAAAGTAAACTATCTATGCTAGTCAATTTAAGTGAGGCAAAATCCTAAACATGGCATAACACTAAGTTCCCCACGATGATTAAAGAATTTGGTAATGTTCTGCCCTAAACCATATTTTATTATTTTTATTAGCAAGCAAGAGCAGCATAATCAAGATCTACACGCAATTCTAGTCAAGTTACATATAAAGAACATTTTATTTGGAGCAATGGTTAAAAAGTTATGGCAGGTTACAATTTACAATGGCAAGGTTGTAATTAGCAGTAAAACAACATGTAAACAAAGTCAAACATGGTAAAGGAGCACATTTCATTAATGTACACAAAAATCTAAGCAAGTTACATGTAGAACGCATCGCGATCCGAGCTACCGTTAAAAAGATATGGGCATCACCTTGCTGGGCTCGGCCCAGGAAGGCAGTGGGTGGCAGATAGCGGTGCGACGCCCAGGCGAGAAGAGGCGCGGGCCGAGAGAGTTGACGGGCCGGGGTGCACAGGCCGGGGAGCGCCATGCTGGGCCGGTCGCATGTGCGGCCCACCACGGGCGAGCGGGAGCTTCGTCTACGTCTGTTCCCGAACGGGATCGAGGCAGTGTCCGCCGACGCGATTCTTCTGGCGAGGTCCCGGCGGCAAGGGGGCGGTGCAGGCGATGGAGGTGGCGGGAATGGGGCCTCGGGGAGCAGTGCGGCCGGACCCAGCAGGTGGCAAGGCACGCGGCGCGGCTTCCTGCGAGCTCAGGATTGACGGACTCATGGCGGCGGCGGCGCGACCTGGGAGACCAGAGAAAGAGAGGGAAGGTGAGATGAGGAGGGAGGAGGAAGGAGAAGGGCGCGCGAGGATAGAGGAGGAGCACGGCGGCGGCGCGCTGCTGTCGGCGGCTCGCCGGCCGGGGAGGCTCGGGCGGAGGCGGCTTCCCGGGACCAGATCAGGCCCGGCGGCGGCGGTGAGGGCCCTAAGGGGCCCGGAGAGGCTAGTGCTGCGGTGGGAGGGTTTCGGGGTGATGTGATGCGCCCGTAGCCCTATGTTCACAAATCCGATGGCTAGAATTGCCTCAAATCTAGGGTTTCGAGGTTGGGTGGCTTGAGGGGGGGATCTTGGTATTTTGGAGGGGGGTGACTGCAAATTTTACAAGGGGGAAACCCTAGAAGGGCTAGGGGAGAGTGGTGGTCTATATATAGGCTGGCTTGGGTGGCAAGTTTACGTAAACGCCCCAGGTCTCTCTCGCGCGCGTCCGGTACTCCACGTTTCTGACCGTCGGGAGTCCATACGACCTCCGATTCGGATGAAATCTCGAACCACGCGCTCAGCGCGGCGAGCCCGTCAGGACTACCTCACTTCGATGCCGTTTCGAGGACATTTTTCCAGCGCCCAATAAAATAATCCATTAAATTATTAAATAGGGTTTTTCGTTCCGATGACAATGGCTCGTCATGTGCCGGAAGTTGCGACGGTGCTCGGGTGAAACCCCGGTGTCGCAAGGTCGTTTGCCGTTGTGGAAAAGGTCGGTCACGCATGCCGGTACGAGAAGAAGGGGGAAGTATAATTCACCAATTAATAAATTGGCGAAGCAAACACTACAAACAATTCTAGCAATCAACAAAATAAAGCAACATACAATTTTTTTAATTAGGATGGATTTTCCGGGTTGTTACACCTGTGGTGCTTAAACTTGTCATCGATGTTCATTTTAGTGTCTGATCTTGATACATACGTCGAACTTGTTCTAAAACTTGACATGAGCGTGAAAATACAGTGCTAATCTCAGTAATAGATGTAAAAAATGTTGACACCACACCGTAGTTTGGCTAACAATGATGATTCACATATTTATATTTGTATAACCCATGGATTTCACCTATCAGCACAATAAAAAAATTGTGCTAACATATAGTGACACATGGATTCGAACGTGCGATCACGCATCGGGAGCGCTAGCCAACAAACCATTACTGTGATTAAAAAGTTTATATATTATAATCACAGTTCTAAAATACGTTTTAAGTCTTCGATCTTTATCAATAAATTATACTTAAAAATAAAATAACTTGTTAAAAAATCAGGTACTTGTTAAATATATTTAGTTATTCACATTTTGGTTGTATTTAAAGTGTTTGGTAACTAAAAAAACTAAATCTTTTAGTAAATGCAAAACAATTATAATGATATTTGTTTGGTAAATGTGAAAGAATTATACACTCGTAGCTTATGTATAAACTATACAAAATTATAAATGGCAACATTTTTATTAATATTCAGTTGACTTGTACCATCCATTCATAATTATAGATAATTAAAATACAGTCGGTTGTGAATATTTATTGAAAAAATTGTTAGAAATATTATATATTTAATTTTTTTATAAATTCTTAAAAAATATACTTATGAATAATGAAAATGTGCATGCAATTATTAAAAAGGTTATGTAATTAAAATATTACTTATGAACTTTAATTTAGAAAATAGTGTATTATTCTAAATTATACAAACAATTTTATAATTATAAATACTATTGTCTTAATAGGATGTTTAAAAGTACATTAATATTTTTATAACTTATTTAACATGCACTAAATTGAAAATACGGTGCCACATCAGCGTATTTACGTCTACCGATGGGATTAAAACCATTTTTGGACACTAGTGTCAAGTTTTTCAAGCTTTGAAAAGTTCAATGTATTTTTCAAGTTCATGAACTAAATTGAACATTGGTTGCAAGTTTAAGAACCACAGGTGATATTATCATAACCTTTTCACTTTTTACCTAGAATTTTCCCTACCCGTTCTTGCTGTCTGGATCCTAATGTCATTTTTTAAAACATTAAAAAAATAAAATATGATCACAATCTCTCACGTTGTAACAGAACGGTGTATTAGGTTGGTTATAGTGGGGAGTTACTTGAGAGCAGAGTTTTCGAGCTCGGGCTCCACATAGGACTTATTTGGAAAAATAAAACAACCATATTTAAACATTTCTAAAAAAAATCCAAAAAATCCATGGGTTCCTATATGTGTTTAGCACTATTGTGTGATTTTTTTTGAAAATACTATCATTTGCAGACTATGCAAAAAAACAAAATTCTAGACCAACAATCACAAAACCCGGCCCATTTAAAATTTCAAATTTTTCTTTTTTCTGTACACCATATATGAAAATATAATGATTTGGAATCTGTACACATATGTATTATGTATATGTATGTTTGTTCACAAAAAGTTTCAGATTTTTTGAACAAGCAAAAACTTGAATTCTACAAAGTTCGCCGTGGAGCTCGTCCACTAAAAGCGTTTTCCGGGAGTTACTTAGACTAGTAATATACATATGTTATTAGTTTATATTACTGCCGTGGTAACACATGTGTGGTGTCATGTAAGATATTTTTTTTAGGTTGTAGACTCGTTTTTTTGGTATGAGTGATGTTACTATAACTACCTAAGCTATCACAAGCACTCTCTCCTTATTAAGTATTGTAGATACGCGAACATATCACATGTACCCTCGACACCGGGGGTGATGCACCGCAACTCAAGTTGAAGGAGACCTGTCCAGGTGCGCGATCCGTAAGCAATCCGAGGGCGCTTTTGTAGACCTGAAACCCCACGCCGAGAAGGGACCCCGTATGTACACACGATAGATCTTCAGAGATCTCTGCCCTTCAACACAAAGAACGAGAGAGAAAACACGCGAGAGAGCTAAAATTAAGGTAAAGATCGTAGATGTATTCGTTCGATTGTGTGTTGTTCAATTGGACATCACCTCTCATTAATATATAAGTCGACTAGACTTCCGTACAAGAAAATGACTCTAAATCCAGTCCAAATCTTTTCTAACCTAACCGAACTCGAATTATAGGTGGGCCAAAAACAGTAGTTTGATTTTTTTGGATGTACAAGTCAGATATGACCTCGGATGAAAAAACCAAAAGCATAAAATTATGCGCCTTGACGAAACGAAAATCTTTTATGTTAAGTGTTTTTTGATTCGGATCCATCTTCCAGTCTTAATTTCTCACGCTTTCCATCAGACATGGGTTGCATGAGTGTCTGATCCAGAGCTTCACGTTTTGGGATTCACAGGGCACATATATATGTCCTCTGGATGGAAGAAATTAGAACATAAATATTGTACGTCTTACCAAGCAAAGAATTTTCACTCAGAAAGTTTTTTTGATTGAGGGCCATCATAAGGGCCGAATTACCCACGCTTTCCATCAGACATCAATCACATAAGTGTTTGACTCCGAACGTCAGTTTTAACTCTTGATAGGGATATATTGTGTTGGTTCTAACTTTTGCGTATAACCTCGGATTTAGACGATCCAAATATTGAAATTGATCGCTTCGACGAGAGAAGAAAATTCACGTAGAATGCTTTCCCATATCAAGCCGTCTTCAATGCTAATAAACCAACCAATACTTTAAATACAAAATCTTATCACTTGGAGCACAGCTTCTACCCTCTATATGAGATCAGATCACCCAAAGGATGAAGATATTCATATCGCCAAAACTGAACCTTTTCATGTAGAGCACTTCTTCATTCGAGTCAATCTTATATACGTTTATTGTTGTGTCAAAAACTGATATCAACAACTACATATGCCACATAAGCAAACTTATCTTAAAATAGATGATGTTAGGGCATGTACAGATGATTTCTTAGCTTTATCATGCTGATGTGGAGGAGAAAGAAATTGAAAAAAAAGTTTTGCCTTCTCTTATTTAAGAGATGATCTCTTAGCAATAATTCTCTCACCACAAATTTAGGAACCTCTAGCTATTATAGCTAAGCTAAGATAAAACCCACTGTATATCACTTTTTTTGTCATATATAATTATGTGTCGGAGCTAAGATAAAACGGTCTTATCAACCATTGTACATGCCCTTACTATCTAAGATAGTCCCACTATGACTAGCCTCGGAAGTTATCGACGGGTGATCAAGAGTCAAGACTACTGCACATATCAACCATGAGTAAAATTTTACCATATATAGACACATGAAAACTTGTTTGCGAAGGAATTATATATATTTATTACTCATTATTAGGCATTACATCAAATTTATATGACAATATTTCCTAGGAACGAAACCCGGCTGCAATTAATACTCAAATAATTTTTACCTATATATATATGTATAGATATGAACCATGGAGTCTGATACGTCCAAAACGTATCTAAAATTTCTGCTTGCTCCATGCACTTTCATACACTTTTGATCATATTTGGACTAACCTATTAACTCAGTGCACCCCAGTGCCAGTTCCTGTTTTCTGCTGTTTTTCTATTTCAGTTTTCCCCCATATAAAAAGTGCCAGAAAAATTTGGGAAATTCAGATAAAAAATCAGCGTGACGGAAGCTTCGAGAAGAGCCCGGGAGGGGCCAGAGGGGAGCCAGGGGGGCCTAGGCGGCCACCCGGCGCGGCCCCACCCCTGGTCGTGCCAGGGGGGCACCTGGGGCCCCTGGTCCACCTCTGGCTGCCCCCTTCGCCTATTTATTCTCCGTCACGGGAAAACTCCAAAAGACGAACCCTATTCCGCGAACTCGCCTCTGTTCCGCCGCCGCCGCGCTTCCGAAGATTGGGAGCACCAGAAGACCTCTTCCCGGCACCCTGCCGGAGGGAGGATTGACCTCCGGGAGTCTCCTCTCCATCATGGATGCTCCCAGGATGTCTCGTGAGTAGTTTTCCTTGGACCATGGGTCCGTGATCAGTAGCTATGTGATGTTCTCCTCCCCTCTTTGATTTTCATTGTTTAGACCTCGTGAGCTGCCCTACATGATCGAGGCACCTTTGTAATATTTCTGCTATTGCTATGTTGAGTTTGATAGGATCTGATGGATTATGAGATTATGTTCAGATTGTGATAGAGTAATATATTTGGTTTTTATCTCTTATATTTTTGTACCTAAGTAATTCTTGCATGTTCTCCATTGCTGTTTATTGCTTTGGCCAAGTAGTAGGTAGTGACTCCAAGAGGGATCGTTGTGCTAGATTGTGGGTTCATGCCCCCCAGATGACATGCTTGAGTGACAGAAACATGAGTCTAGGGGGTGTGCTGTTTCCACAAGGGGGAAAACAACGGTGCTTGTGACCGCGGTCACAAGGATTGTTTACTTTACGCAAAGTTCTTTTTATTGCAGTTGTCTGTTGCTTTTGGTTTACACTTTGGGTGGGGCTCACAACTTAATACCAGCGAGATGTTCTGGATAGATATCTCAAGATGGATGATTAATAGTAGATGAAGATGGATTTCGGTCTACTTATTTTTGCGTACTTCCCGTGCTTTTGAACCTCGTCCTTTCTTTTGTAGCATAGTTAGCATTGCGGTGCGTTCATAATCCTATCAATTGCCTTTCTGTAATTTGTTTACCTCGCATAGCATTTTTATCGTCTTTTGGGAGAGAGACATCACTAGAGAAGATCACGTATCCCGGTCCATATCCTCATTACTGTTTCCACGCTATATTTATTTTACTGCTTTTACTTGCTATCATTATCCCTTGCATTTTATCCTTGTGAACAACAAGACCGGAGAGATTGAAAACCTCTCTGAACTTCGTTGGGAACAAAGTTACCTGTGTCTGTGTGCAGGTCCGCGTCAGTTGCGCCGCTAGCACCTACTTATCATCTCTGGAGTCCTGCTGGAGACAAACCTTGGTATATTCACCGAGGGAAAACTGCTGCTGCACTACATCTCAACCTTCCACATGGGGTAACCAACGAAGGGGGAGAGAAGCCATCAAGCAAAGTTTTCTGGCGCCGTTGCCGGGGACTCCGAGTGCTAAGATAGGGGAGTTGCACACTACCCTTTACCTTTGTTTTTTAGTCTTGTTAAGTTTACCTTTCAGTTTTTATCTCAGTGTCCTTTATGAAAAACCACAAAAATAGTTGCTACCTTTTGCCTTTGTCTTGCTTTGCCTATTTATGATATCCTCACCATGGGTGATGAACCACCCAAATATGGTAGGATGGACATGTTTCACTTGGATCGTCTTCGATCAATTTGTGCTCGCGCTAAAAACCCAACCGACTTGGTTGAGGGAAAATCATTGGATGAGCATGCTCATTATACGCGGCACCGCCTATCTCAAAAAGGGAAACACTTATGGGATCAAATACATGTTTCTTATTGCCATGCTAAACTTTTGTGCCACATTTATGATTTTACTTGCTGTTCTAATATAGATCATAAACACCTCCCTTTCCAATGTGAGTTTAATGAAAATGAGATCTTATCTTCTTATGTTAAAGGTGTTTATGATTACTTTGATGTTGAAAAGATTGAAGAGTTTCTTGCTTTTAAAGGGGCCTATGAGATTGCTTCTTTGATTGAAAAGTATCACGATACTATTTTCGAGTCTGAAAACTTTGCAGTTCTTGCTTATTGCTTCGAGAATTATACTTCCAATTCTTATATTGAGGATTTTAAAAATAAAATGTTTTCTGCCCAAGAAGAGGCCAATGATTGCTTTGAGGAGGAATCCCATGATTCCGAGGACTCACTTGAAACTTCCCTTTCTGATGATTTTGATACTTGCTTTGTTGATGGCCATGATGCCACTATAGTTCCTTATGTTAAGCAGGAAATTATTGTTGTTGCACCCACACTTGATTGCCCTATTATCCTTTTGAAATCTCCAACTATTCCGGAGAATTTTGCTCTTATCAAGGCTCAATGTGATGGGTTGCATCTATCTTATCATCCTAAAAACCGTGTTGAAAACAATACACGTGTGCTTGTAGGTCATGAACAACATGATTTATGTGATAGTTATATTCTTGATGTTGTTCACGATGCCAGTGAAAATTACTTTGAGAGAGGAAAGTTTGGTTGTAGAAACTTCCATGTTACAAAAACACCTCTCTTCATGTTGAAAGTATTGAAGTTGTTCTTGTTCTACCTTCCTATGCATGTCACTTTGTGCTTCTTTAATTTATTTTCTTACAAGATGCCTATGCATAGGAAGTGTGTTAGGCTTAAATGTGTTTCATATTTTCTTCTTGATGCTCTCTATTGCTTCAAAGTTCTTATTTTTGTGAGAGCATCTTCTATAATCTTTAAGCCTAGCTAATGGCTCTAAAGAAGCGCTTTCGGGAGGCAGCCCGCAACAAATTTAGGTTTTTCTTTTTGCTTTTGTTGTGTCTTGATGTTTGTTACTACTGTATCAACATCATTGTATCTTTATTTTTCAGCTTTGTGCCAAGTTATAGCCTCTTACGGCAAGGGAAGTAAAAGTTGTGACATGCTGTCCAGAAAACAGATTCTGTCCTCGTGACCAGAAAAATTCCAGAAAAATCCCAGTTCATCTTTTTGAGCTGAAATTTTTACACAGTATGATCTATACAATTAGGAAACTTCCATATGTTCTGAGTTTTTTGATTTGAGTTGCAGAAGTACCCCTAAAAAATTCTTTACTATCTTCTATTCTGTTTTTCACAGATTCTGCCATGTTTTGTCTCTCCTAACTTTTGCAAACCTTAAGCTTGCTTTTTCTTTGCAAAGACATTTTGGCACTCTTGAGAAACAGTAGCTCTTCAAGAATATCTTTATATCCAGTGGGAAAAAATTATTTATTAAGGGTACTAACCTCTCTAATCAGCTTATGATGAGTTATGTATGAAGGGAGTTTTCAAGTGTGCGATGGAAGATGATGAAAGAAGATCCAGGAGTGTCAAGCGCTCAAGCTTGGGGATGTCCCCATGCATCCCCAATAAATATTCAAGGAGACTCAAGCGTCTAAGATTGGGGATGCCCCCGTGCATCCCCTTCTCCATCAACAATCATCAGTTCATCCTTCGTCTCACTATATTTTTATCACTTCATGCGTTACTATGCTTGGAGCGTCTCGCTCTTAGGTTTTGTTTTTAGTTTTCTTTAGCTTTGCTTGCTGTTCATAACAAGTTAGATCCCGTCTTACTTTTTGTGGGAGAGAAACACGCTCCACTTTCAAAATTTAGAACACATCATAGGATATTTCCTGCTTATCTTTTGTTGTTGTGTGTTCTTTATCTTTTCATAGCTACTGCCATGTTTAGTTTTAGTCTTAGTTTGTCTTTAGCAAGAGCCTTGGCTTTTTTTAGTTTGTTGCTGGAACTCTTTTTAGTTTTCATGTTTATCTTGTTAAAGAGTGTTGGTTGTTGCACTGAGTTGTGTCTTGTCTTGAAAGTAGGTAATTGAGGTTGCTATTTAATTTTAGTAGTAACTTGCAATGGTTTTGAGGTATTGATGTGAGTAATGTTTGAACTTTTGGTGTCAAGAGCTCTAGCCTATTAGTGATAGGTGTCGTATTTTGGGCAATCCGTGTGTATTTTCAAAATCTAAAAAACCAGTTGAGAACTCTAGCTACTAGATGGATCACTAATCTTTGGAGGGATCAAATATCAGAGAACACTCACGTGCCATGAGTCGAGGATGCGCAACGATAACCAAACCCCCATACACTCCTCCTCGGGGTACTTGTCTCTTTGTGAACGTCCTTATTAGATTGAGAGTTACCGATAATAAGTGCATGAGTTCTTCGGACTAATGTAAGTATTGAAAGTTGACACTTCCACCTTCCCATATTTTGCTAGCCTTTCCCGTGCCGTGCATTGCCTTCTTCTCACTCCGAGAGTTGGTGTCCACCTTCGCTGGTACATCCAAACCCTTGGCATGATACACTCTGTCATCATAAACCTCCTTATATCTTTCCTCAAAAAAGCCACCATACCTACCCATCAAGGCATTTCCATAGCCTTTCCGACTTATATTGCCATGCAACTTCCACCTCTTCATGACTTGATTTTCATGGCATACATGTTCCTGCTACACTAGAAGCGACATACATTGCATACATCATGATAGTTACATCTTCTTTATGATTTTGAGTACCTTGTAAAGTGTGAAAGATCTCCTATACCTTCTTGTAAAATAGAGTGTTGCCCTTAAGTGAGGAAAAGATCCCAAAGTGGACACAATAAAAGATCCCAAAGAGGACAAATGAGAGTTCAATAGAAAGAGCCATTGAGGCCACAAAAAAATAGAAAAAAGAGAAAAAGAAATAAAAAGAGAGAAAGGGGCAACACTACTATCCTTTTGAGAGATCCACACTAGTACTCCCTTTATATCCTTGTACTCCATAGAGATGATCATTATGCATATAGCTATGTGGGGACCTTCACACTATAGAACTTGGCTTGCATATTCCAAGGATGAGCCTCCTCAAACGAGCAAGTTAGATGCACCCCACTAGTTCCATTGGAGAGCTTCTTAGCTCGTATGTGCATCCGTTGCATGGCAATCCCTACTCCTCACATCATATCTATCATTTGGCATCTCTTGCCTATGATTGTCCTCATTGATGTGAGCCTTTCTCATCATTTTTGTCTTCCTCCTCCGTACTTCTCGCTTTGCCATCCTAAGTGTCAACTCTCGTGCTTACGCTCATCCATTGCATGAGTGCTCGAACTATCGAAAAGGAGTGGATCAAATTGACTTGTACCTGGCTAGTGGTCTGGGGACGAGTCAAGATAAGATTCCAGAAAAAGACCAAGTGTGAAACTTTAGTAGATTGATTTCTCAACACAAAAATACTTTTTTATCGTATTCCCTATCCCCCTTCTTGCACGCAAACACCATTTGGAGACATTCGAGTCACGGACAGCGAGAGCTCTTGCACCTAATGTTCTTTTGTTACTTGTTTCAATGCTAATATAGACTCTTGCATGTTATGACTTGAATTGAATCTCTAACCTTGATTGCTTTACTTTTCAAAGTTCTTATATGGTTGCTAGCAGTTCAATCTCTAACTGGGATTGCAAATTCTCTGCAGCCCAGTGGATCGGCGGCAGAGGAAATCCAACACCTGGCGTTTTTGTTAAAAACCGTAGTCGATCAAAACGTTGTTGTCAGTCAATCGCAGCAGAAAATTCATTCCCAAGTTCCCGCTGCAAGGACGTCACTGTCGGTGCACACGCCCTATGGAGAAGCGCAGAGGAGCAAGACCAACTCGCCCCGGCGCAGAGATGAAACCCGAGGAGGTCGCTGATACGTCCAAAATGTATCTATAATTTCTGCTTGCTCCATGCATGTTTTGTGTGATATTGCTAGGTTCTAGATACACTTTCATACACTTTTGATCATATTTGGACTAACCTATTAACTCAGTGCACCCCAGTGCCAGTTCCTGTTTTCTGCTGTTTTTCTATTTCAGTTTTCCCCCATATAAAAAGTGCCAGAAAAATTCCGGGAAAAATACAGGAAAAATCAGCGTACAGGAAGCTTCGCGAAGAGCCCGAGTGGGGCCAAAGGGGAGCCAGGGGGGCCCAGACGGCCACCCGACGCGGCCCCACCCCTGGCCGCGCCAAGGGGGCGCCTGGGGCCTCTGGTCCACCTCTGGCTCCCCCCCTTCTCCTATTTATTCTCCGTCACGGGGAAACTCTGAAGACATAACCCTATTTCGCAAACTCGCCTTTGTCCCGCCGCCGCGGCGCTTCCGAGATCGGGAGCACCAGAAGACCTCCTCCCGGCACCCTGCCGGAGGGAGGGCCGACCTCCGGGAGTGTCCTCTCCACCATGGATGCTCCCCGGATGTCTCGTGAGTAGTTTTCCTTGGACCATGGGTCCGTGATCAATAGCTATGTGATGTTCTCCTCCCCTCTTTGTTCTTCATGGTTTAGACCTCATGAGCTGCCCTACATGATCGAGGCACTTTTGTAATCTTTCTACTATTGCTATGCTGAGTTCGATGGGATCTGATGGATTATGAGATTATGTTCAGATTGTGATAGAGTAATATATTTGGTTTTTATCTCTTATATTTTTGTTCCTAAGTAATTCTTGCATGTTCTCCGTTGCTGTTTATTGCTTTGGCCAAGTAACCGCGGTTACAAGGATTGTTTACTTTACGCAGAGTTATTTTTAATGCAGTTGTCTGTTGCTTTGGGTTTACACTTTGGGTGGGGCTCGCAACTTAATACCAGCGAGATGTTCTGGATAGATATCTCAAGGTGGATGATTAGTAGTAGATGCAGATGGATTTCGGTCTACTTATTTTGGCGTACTACCCGTGCTTTTGAACCTCGTCCTTTCTTTTGTAGCATAGTTAGCATTGCGGTGCGTTCATAATCCTGTCAATTGCCTTTCTGTAATTTGTTTACCTCGCATAGAATTTTTATCGTCTTTTGGGAGAGAGACATCACTAGCGAACATCACGTATCCCGGTCCATATCCTCATTACTGTTTCCATGCTATATTTATTTTACTGCTTTTACTTTCTATCATCATCCCTTGCATTTTATCCTTGTGAACAACAAGACCGGAGAGATTGACAACCTCTCTGAACTTCGTTGGGAACACAGTTATCTGTGTCTGTGTGCAGGTCCGCGTCAGTTGCGCCGCTGGCACCTACTTATCATCTCTGGAGTCATGCTGGAGACAAACCTTGGTATCTTCACCGAGGGAAAACTGCTGCTGCACTACATCTCAACCTTCCACTAGGGGTAACCAACGAAGGGGGCGAGAAGCCATCAAGCACCATCCTGTGAGCAGTACCTACTGTCATTTGACGATCTTGAACCACCAGTGTGTGCATCAATGGAGAACTACATGAAGCAGGCCTTCCAATTTATGACGCTTTTCTTGGTTCTTCTCGGATGCTTTTCATCTCTTTCTCAAAGTAAGTTGCAACTCCTCAAATCGAAAAGATGGGATGCACAGTTTTGTTTCCAGTGTTCTGTATATTTTCTCTCTCAATCATCACGGTCGATTTGGTTGTAAGCTTGTATCAAGATACATCATCTGCATCTAAACGTACACATCATCAGTATATGCTGAGGTTCTTAATCTAATTGGAATTGTATTTTTACAGGTCAAGGCCATGGACCGGACATATTCTCATGTGAGAGGCAGCTTATGCGGCCATGCGGTGACTTGTGCTACTGCTGCCTGTATCCCCCCAATAATGGAACGTGCTATGGGACTGATGTGGAGTGCAAGCTGAACTGCCCTCCGCCGAAATCCACTCTCCCATGAACTTGAACATTTATATCCCTCATGTAATACATTTGTACTTCTTAATGCGTGATCTACCGAATAATTGGGAGGAACCAGCTGATGTGCTATGCGTCGGTGCTTATCTGTTTGCACTATTTTTGGGGTTGAAATAAATCTGTTTGCAGTTTGTGTGTATCTTTACTGCAAAATTGTTGGATATGTGCCCTAGAGGCAAATTAATAAAGATATTTGTCACATATATCTTTGTTCATAATACGTTATATATTGTGCTAGAACTGTATTAAGCGGAAAACATTAATACACGTGTGATATATAACAACCTGGTCCCTAGTTAAACTCAGGCATACTAGCTCATTGGGCAATTGATGATCAAGGTTTCCTGATCATGAGAACATAATAGTCTATTGACAATGAGGTCATATCATTAGGAGAATGATGTGATGGACACCCACCCACCTTAAGCATTGCAGTGTGATCAAGTCACATAAGTTCTGCATTGCGATGACTTAATAACATAGTGACTGAATCCTTAGACCGTGATGATCATACATAATTGCTATCTATTAGGATGCTTTGAGTGCATTAACCGTTACACTGAAACATGGTAACTGAAAAGGTGTATCTTGGGTATTCCTAAGTAGATATGTTGAGGAGTATGAAATAGATCAGAGCGGGATATGTCAATCCGAGCGACGGATAGGTACTCTGGGCCCACTCGGTGGTGTTGCATCAATAGCTTGCAAGCAAGTGACTAGGTCACAAGAGATTTAATATTCACAGATGATTAAACATGTTATGTCAGAGACGAGGAAGAACTAGGTATTGGATACTGACGATCATACCTCGGACAAACATAGTACCGAAGCACAAAGGGATCAAGTCATATTGTTAAGGGTTCAACAACGATGAAGTTTATTCGATGGAAGCGTAGGGGCACATCAAGGATTGTAACCAGATCCCACATGATGGTCATTGGTCAGAGAGTGTCTCGATCATGTCTACCGTTTCCCGGACCGTAGGGTGTCACACTTAAGGGCAATCGATGCATTAAGGATTGATTCGGGATCATTGGTGAAAAGAGAGAAAACACCGGAAATGTACCGGGAGGTGCCGGAAGCTGTTCCGGATATTTTGAAAGGTTCAAAATAATATATATTAATGTTTAAATATGTTTTATTATTTAATTGACATAATTAAATATTAAAAATGATTTAAATAATTATTTAAAAAGGTGAAAAGGTATTTGGGCCTTAAAAGGCCCATGAGGGGAAGGGGGAGCCTCCCCCCTTGGGCTTAGCACCAAGGGAGGGGCCCATCCCCCCTCCTAGCCGCACCACTCCCCCCCTTGGGGGTTTAGTCCCACATGGGGGAAGGGGAGGGGGTGGAGCCCCTCCTTGGCCTATATAAGGAGGGGTGGGGGTGCCTTTTTCAACACAACATTGAGTTTCTCTCTCTCTCTTTCTCCGACCTAGAGCGGACTCCCCTGGTTTGGAGTTTGCACCTGGTTGGCGGTTTCACCATCATCCGGACGCCGTCACGCTGCCGGAATCGGGATCCGGATCAATCTTCTTTCCGCTGCTCTTCTGGTTCGGAGCCCGGAGGGACGTCGGTTGCACCGTACGTGTGTAATCCCGCGAGGCACTACACGTGTGGTGCTACTTCATCGTCGGAGGTTCTTCAACACGACAGGGAGGTCGTAGGATCAGAGTCTACGCCAACCACGTTCAAGGAACATTTCCCTCTTTCGGTCTTCAAAGGTATGAACACCGATTCCTTCCGTTACATACATCAGCATAGCATAGATCTTGGGTTCGGGACTCGTAGGTAGGAAATTTTTTGTTTTCTGCGCCGATCCCCAACAAAAATTTCACCGATACAAATAGGTATACACTACTGGAATTCACCAGTTTGCCATGACTCAACGGCTTTGCCGTCTGTTTTTCATCGGGGCAGACGGCAAAGAGTTAGTTTGCCGTACGTTTCCCTAATAACAGACGGCAAAGGAGTCACTCACGACAAACATGTAGTTTGCCGTATGTTGCCCTAATGGCAGACGACAAAGTATCCTTTACCGTCTAAGGACAGACGGCAAAACTCAATGTGGGCCCGCCTAGTCCTAGCCACGAGTGAGGGGTAACGGCCAGGCGTTATGCCGTCTGGCAACAGACGGCATAGACTTCTTTGCCGTCTGCTGGCAGACGGCAAAGCTGTGGGCCGTTAACCCCCCGCACGGTCCCCCCCTCTCTCTCTCTCCACGCTCTCTCCCAAACCCCTCTCTCCCGACCCGCCGGCGCCGCCGCCCTACCCCGCCCCGCGCGCCGCCGTCCAGTCCGCCGCCGCCTTCACCGCCGGTGAGGCCCTCCTCCTCTCCTCTCCTCTACTCCCCTCTCCTCCCCTCTCCTCCTCTCCTCTCCTCCCCTCTCCTCCTCTCTTGTCCTCTCCTCTGACCGGCGCCGCTGCAGGTCTCGCCGCCGACGACCCTCCTCGCCGGCGCCACGCTCCTCACCGGCTCCACCTCCCGCCACCTCCCCCCACCCCCTGGTAAGCCTCCTCCCCTGTTTTTTTTTCTTCTTTTTTCTGTTAATTAGAGTTGTTAGTTTAGGTTTAGGTTAGTTTAGGTTTATTAGTGTAGTTAGTTTAGGTTTAGGTTAGTTTAGGTTTATTAGTGTAGTTAGTATAGGTTTTATTAGTTCTAGTTAGTACAGGTTTTATTAGTTCTAGATTAGTTAGTTTTAGTTAGAAATTAGTAAGAAAGAAATGAAAAGGACAGAGAAAGAAAGTTAAATAAAGAAAGTTAAATTAGTTAGAATTTTAGATTTTAGAGACTTTTTCTGTTTTAGTTAGTTGTATTTAGTTTTAGTTAGAATTGCTACTGTTTTTAATATAAGTTAGTTAGTTTTTAATTGCTACTGTTTTTAATAGATTTTAGATTAGTAAATTTTAGTATTGTATTAGTTAGTATATTGTAGTTAGTTAGTTTTATTTAGTTTTACTTATTAGTTGTAGTTAGTTTTTTTATTTAAATTTTGTTAGAAGAAGGTAAAGAATTAGAAAATAAAAATAATTAGAAAAGGAGAAGGAAGAACAAGAAGAATAAGAAGAGAAGAACAAGAGGAGAAATAGAAGAGGAAGAAAAAGAAGAAGAGGAGAAAAAATAATTAGAAGAAGAAGTAGAAGAAGAAGAATAGGAGAAAGAAGAATAAGAAGAAGAGGAGAAGGAAGAAGAAGAAGAATAGGAGAAAGAAAAAGAAGAAGAGAAATAAGAAGTTGGGGGTAGATTATTAGTATTAAGCCCATGTTTTATTAAGGAGAAGGTGAAGAAGAAGAAGAAATAAAAAAAAAGAGGAGAAAAATTAGGGGTAAACGTAGAATAAGAAAAGAATAAAAGAAAAAAGATATAGGAAATAAAATAAGAAGAAGAAGGAGAAGGAGGAGGAGGAGGAGAAGAAGAAGAAGAAAAGAAGGAGGAGGAGGAGGATAAGAAGAAGAAGGTGAAGAAGAAGAAGGAGAAGAAGGAGAAGAAGAATAAGAAGTTGGGGGTGAAGAAGGAGGAGGAGGAGAAAAAATATAAATGAAATAAATGTAAATAATAGGAAAAACAAAAGAAAAAAATATAGATGTAATTACCGGTATATCGAGTCTCCTTGTTGATTGGGTTCATTTTAAAGTGCAGGTCTTTCCCTGTTGTGTGGGTCCGGTGTTCGACGACCTCCGCCCCCTCCATTCGACGACCTCCTTGAGTTCGAGGGTGACCAAAAAAATTCTTATCCTCTCCCCCCCCTTTCCTTTGCTCAATTCTGGCCTTACAATAGCTAACTAGGTACATTTAGTATATTCATATGTAAAGTCGCGTAACCAGTATGCGTCTCCCGTTCGAAAGGGTTACAGTTATAAATATGCATTCATTTGCATATTTATAATAGTGATTCTTTCGAATTGTCCAACGTTATCCATGGACAGCCCGAGTATGTGTAGATTGGGTCGGTTTTCCATGCTTTGGTCCCGATCCGACGCGGTATTTCGTCAGCGCCTCCCTGTTGTTCTCCAGATACACAACCTCTCGGCTTGTTGTCGAGACGTGTATTAGGAGAACAGCGGGGAGGTGCTGCCGAAATACCGCGTCGGATCGGGACCAAAGCATGGGAAACCGACCCAATCTACACATACTCGGGTGGGATTAGGACCTATCTTTACCTATTAGTGTGTAGGTTAATTGCATATGCCGTAGCTATGTATGATAAAAGCAATAAAAAGTGGACGTAATAAAATGGTATATTTGTTGTTTAGTAGCTAGCTGTAGCAACAAGATGAGCGATGATCGTGCGTGGATGTACACTGGTAGCCCTAATCAGAAAGAGATCACCAATGAATGGGCAATGAAAACCAAGGAGTTTCTGAGAGCGGCGTTTGCAAATGGGCAGAGAAAAACCTGGTGCCCCTGCGTTAGGTGCGACAATTATAAACAGGCGACAGAGGTGGATATGGGTAAACACTTGCAGAAGTGGGGTTATAAGCCTGGTTATACGGTGTGGACCTTCCATGGCGAGTCTGGCGGACGACGGAGAGAGGAGGTGGTCCGTCAGCGCACGGATGAGTACGGAACCGGGATCGAATACATGGTGCAGGACTTTGACGATGCGCGGGATGAGGACGATGAGATGGAGGAATCTGCGAAGGCCTTCTATGATATGTTGGAGTCTTCGAAACGTCCGCTGCACGCTCACACTGAGCTTTGTCAGCTCGATGCCATCGCATAGTTGATGGCCTTGAAGGCACAATTCAACTTGGGCACAGATTGTTACAATGCGATCACGACCCTAACTGGGCGGTTTCTACCAAAAGATCATGTTATGCCTGCAAACCTGTACCAATCGGATAAAATCCTCAAGGTACTTAAGAT
The DNA here is from genome assembly GCA_950022295.1 of Bromus sterilis. Taxonomy (NCBI): domain Eukaryota; kingdom Viridiplantae; phylum Streptophyta; class Magnoliopsida; order Poales; family Poaceae; genus Bromus; species Bromus sterilis. The sequence continues at coordinate 80,967,676 of OX465601.1, read as the reverse complement.
GCCATATGAGCAGATACATGCTTGTGAAAATGGATGTGCTTTATTTAGGAAAGAGTATGCGGACGAAGATTATTGTCCCAAATGCAAGTCATCCAGGTATGTTGTGGTAGACAATGGTCAAGGTGAGAAGACGCAGACCAAAATACCCGTAAATGTTCTTAGGTATCTTCCAGTGATACCAAGAATTCAACGCCTTTACATGATGGAAGAGACAGCCAGACAGATGACATGGCACAAACATGGGAAGAGAACAGAATTTGATGCAGATGGGAAGCCGATGTTGACTCACCCATCGGATGGTTCAGCATGGAAGCACTTTGATGAAAAACATTAGGAAAAAGCTAAGGAGCCAAGGCATTGCCGAATCGCCATCAGCACAGATGGGTTCAATCCTTTCAGTCTGATGGCAGCCCCATACAGTTGTTGGCCTGTATTTGTCATGCCACTCAATCTCCCCCCTCAGAGATTATGAAAAGGAAGAACATTTTCCTGACGTTGATAATACCAGGGCCCAAATATCCGGGGAAGAATATGGATGTGTACATGCAACTGCTTAAGGAGGAATTGCAACAAGCTTGGGACGAAGGGTTCAAGACATACGATGCAGCTAGCAAAAAGACCTTCAAAATGCATGTTTGCTACCAGTACTCGATGCATGACTTGCCGGCGTATGCGCTTTTCGCTGGCTTCTGTGTTCATGGAAAGTTCGGGTGCCCAACATGCAAGGCTGCTCTTCAGTTTCATTGGCTGAAGGCGGGTGGCAAGTATTCCTGCTTCGACTTGCATAGACAGTTTCTGCCTCCTAAGCATCCTTTTAGAAAAGACAAGAAGAACTTCATCAAAGGCAAAGTTGTCAAAAACCTGGCAGCACCTACGATGACGGGCGAACATGTCTTGGCACAGTTGAACTCTCTCGAGCCTGATCCAGAACGTCCCAGGTATTTTAAGGGATATAATTCGGAACACGCCTGGACTCACAAGACATGCTTCTGGGATCTCCCGTACTTCCAAGACCTCGAACTTCCACACAACATTGACGTGATGCACACTGAAAAAAATATCGGCGAGGCCCTGTTTGGTACATTTTTCGGCATAGATGGGAAGTCAAAGGATAATCCTAAAGCTAGAGTCGACCAGGAGACTCTATGTGATAGACCCTCACAGAACATGCGACAGCCGAAAGGAAAGAAGAATTGGTCCAAGCCAAGGGCCTGGTTCAATCTTGAAAGGGGGCATATCAGGGAAATTCTCTTGTGGGTGCAAAACAGTTTGATGTTCCCCGATGGGTATGCAGCGAATATGAGGAGGGGAGCGAGTCCTGAAAAACATAAAATATTTGGGCTGAAGAGTCATGATTGGCACATATGGCTTGAGCGGGTAATGCCGGTGATGTTGCGCGGCTATATCCCCGAGGAAGAGTGGCTAGTACTGGCAGAACTGAGCTATTTCTTTCGTGTTCTTTGTGCTAAAGAACTATCCGATGGCGTGCTAGAAGACATGGAAGATATGGCGCCGGAGTTGCTCTGCAAGTTAGAGAAGATCTTTCCACCGGGTTTTTTTAATCCGATGCAGCATTTGATATTGCATCTCCCGACCGAGGCAAGATTAGGGGGCCCTGTGCAAAATCGTTGGTGCTATTCAACGGAGAGAATGCAGAAGACGCTTCGAGCAAAATGTAAAAATAAACGTAGAATTGAAGCATCGATGGCCGAGGCTTTCATTACCGAGGAGGCGGCAAACTTCGTGACAGCACATTATGAAGCCAAAAATCGCCATTTGCATAATCCAAAGCCTCGGTACAATACTGGCGACCCCCAACGGCGTCAATCCAACCTCAGCCTATTCAAAGGGAAGCTTGGACCTGTTGGTGCTTCGAGAAATAAGATTTTGGATATCGACGAATGGCGGACTCTTACACTGTATATCTTCACCAACCTAACAGAAGTGCGACCGTATATCGAGTAAGTGCTCGTACGTACATTGTTTCGCAACTTCTAATAATTCTTGTTTCTTATTAATTCCCATGAATTCATACAGTCGATACGTCGCCAAATTCTCGAATGGAGTGGTTATTGAAAGTGATTCCATCGCAGAGTATGAGCTTCTTGCCAATCAAGGAGACGGCAATCCTGGTTTCATCTCTTGGTTCAAACGAACGGTAACTATCATTCATATATAGGATTTCATTTGTTGGTTCGGCCTATTTTTCACTAGTATACCAATCCTTTCCTATTAAACTTATAGGCAAATGAGTAGCCTATGGACGCCGAATTGAGACAAGTCGCTAATGGTTTTGACAATAAGGTCCGTGTATTTGAGAAATACGACATCAACGGGTATCACTTTCGTACCGTTGATAAAGAGCGAAAAATGGCCGATCGAAAAAGTACAAATTCGGGTGTCTCTGCTGTCGGCGACGGAGGTATTGAGTATTATGGAAGAGTTGAAGCAATATACGAACTTCTATTCTATGGTGAGAATCCTCCCAACGTCGTTGTCTTCAAATGTCATTGGTTTCTCCCGTCGAGGACTAGACGGACTCATGAACATGTAGGTCTAGTTGAAATTCGACAAGACACCCATTTAAATGTCCCCGATGTCTATATTACGGTTCAACAGGCCACCCAGGTTTTCTATCTATCCTACCCCTGCCAAACGGTTGAAAACCTGAAAGGTTGGGGTGTCGTTTATGATGTGCCACCACATATTAGACCACCTCCCCCCAATGAAGAGGATTATGTACCCCACATTGACCCAGAGACATATGAAGGAGAATTCTTCCAAGAAACACGCGTGATAAAAAAACGTTTCCGAAACCGCTCTACGCAACCCCAGAACATGGAAGAAGACAATGAGAGTGAACCCGATAACGATGATGAGAGTGAACCCGCTAACGACGATGTTGAAGAGCCTGAAGAAGAAGAGGTTACTGCTCCAAATGACCTGTCAATGCTTGACCGTTTACATAAAGGCCTTCCAAATGTTGGTGTTGTTGAACCTGATGAGGCCATCATTATCGACGACACGCGTGATAGCGATGACGATCCTTCAATTGATCGCGGAGAAGAGACCGATGATCCCGACTATTGTTAGTTGTATGCATCTCAACTTTAATTACATATATATATTCTCATTATTGCAGTAATTACTGTTGTATTATTAATTCTTTTTCTCATTGTACTAATTATTTTATTTTAATTCTTGGCAGGTTCGTGACAGATATGGAGGGCGAGACCTCAGGCTCGCGAGGGAGGGGTCGGGGTCATGCGCTCCCACCTCTGGCTCTACGGAGGTCTTTGCTCGAGAGTATTTCCTCGCCTCCTCCTTCTACTGATGAGCCGCCCAGGGGGAGAGGAGGTCGGAAGAAGACCGGGAGAGGCGGGAAAGGGAGACGAACACCTGCTGCTGCTTCCTCGCCGCCACCTCCGGCTGATTCACCAGAGCACTGCAGGGTGGACCAGCCTGAGGTGGAGGAGGAGGCTACGTCCACCCGCACGACCTGGAGTCCCTGGCCGGACCAGCCGGAGAAGCACACGCCTGAGGGGGAGGCTGGTGCCGAGCTGGACACTACGGATGAGGAGGAGGTAGCTGAGGGTACCACCGTGTACCAGCGTGGGGGTACACGGCTCCCGCCGTGCCGGTGACTCCCGCCCATAAGTGTTTGATTACGCCTGATGGAGAGACGTAAGTGCACTTATACTCTCTTCCGGTACCTTCTATACTTATGTCTATCTGATGGCTTTGTCTTTTTATACTGCAGGGGTTGGATATACGGCAATGGTGCCCGCAATCCCAACTCCATCCTTGGTGTGCTCGTCAGGGAGAACTTCCCGGGGCTGGTTCAATTGCCCGGACCTGATGAGGTTCCGCAGCCTGCACTCAAATGGGAGCACTATTGTGCTGCCCCGGCCCCGCCGGATACGACCATCAACGGGGTCGAATGCCACACCAGAGCCGACATGGTGATCAACGACTTTTGGGTAATTACTGTTTCACACAATAAAATCTTGACAATAGCTAGTTGGTGCACTCATCAGTGTTGTCTCGTGCTATTGCAGGTCTACTACAAGGTCGATGAGTCCAAGGAGCAGGAGGCGGAGGACGTGTTAGTTGCAGAGGCCACGCGCCGCTTGGAGAACACAAGGCACGAGATGCGAGTGCAGGCGGTCCGTGACTACTACGCCAAGCAAGGGTGCAAGCGTAGCAAGAAGGACTGCCGCAAGAAGTTTCGGACCAGGGCCCAGTACATGATGGTAACCCTTCTTAAGTCTTGAATAGTTTGCTTGATTTGATTCCTATCTAGGCTACTTATTAGTTTCCTTGTTTACTAACTTAGGCGCCACCGAGATGGTGTGCGGACAAGATGGATTGTTGGGAGGCCATTGTGGACCACTGGTGCTCAGATGCCTGGTTGGCCGTCCACAACAATGCCAAGGAGCGGCGCACCCAAATGGTTGGTGTGCCACACCATCAAGGAAGCCGCAACTTAGCTGGTTACGGGAATAAATGGGTATGTGCTTTGCTTCAATTTTCATGCAAATTCTACTTTTCTTTGTCTTTTTGGCACCCACAACTTACTAATCTCATGCTTTGCTTTGTCTTCTAGGCGGAGCATAATAAAACGGAGGTGCCTCAATTGTTCGACATGTATGGCATGGCCCATACAGCGTCGTACAAGAAGGCAAAGGCGCTCTCAGAGTCTGATCTCGCCACTCCTTCGACTTTCACCAACATTGACGCCTACAGTAAGCTCAAGGCTTATACTGAGGTGGCGAAGGAGAAGCACGGGGAGGCTTATAACCCGCTTGGGAAGCCTATTGAGCCGGAGCTGGTGATGATCTCTGGTGGCGGAAGGCACCATGGCGCCATGGCCATTGGAGATAAGTTGATCAGGTGCGATAAGACTCTTCCTGAGATCAAGGCGCACCAAACGAGCTCTTCTCCTGCTATAAGGCCTCGTCCGCGGCCAGTCGATCTCGCTATCGAGGTTAGCCATAAGGACTCTTCCATTCTTTTGTTCTCTCATCGAATATTAAAGTGCTAACTACAGGAGTGGGGTTGCAGGAAGCTCTTGAGAGAGAGCGACAAAATACCCAGCGGCTACTCGAGGAGAAGGAGCGATTGGCGGAGGAGAAGGCAACAGAGAGAGAGCGGCTGGCCGAGGAGAGGACGGCGAAGGCTATTGAGGAGGCCGAGGCACGCCACGCTGCGTCGAACAGGGCCTTGTACGAGCTCTTCGTGGTAAGTCACCTTTTCATATTTACCCAAAAAATGCATGTAATAATGTTTGTTTATATTAGTAACTAATATGATTGACTCGTGGAAATGCATGTAACAGAGTATGTGCGAGAAGACTGGTCAACCCGCTCCACCGATGCCGATCGTTTCTCCTGTGGGGACGGTGAGTTTTCTTTCAATGATCATCAATACCATTACGTGTCGTCGTGCTAACAAGCATCATTGCAATTGATCTTTTCGTGCAGCATAACTCTCGTGCTGCTTCCCACGACCCTTCTCCCCCGTCAAGCTCGGCCAACCCGCCCAGTGCTTCTCAGCCACCTCAGCCTTGAGGTCTCCACTCTGGTAAGTTGTCTTCTATTTTTCTTTATTAATGCTTAGTTAGCTTGATTTGCTCACAAAATGGTAAAGTTAGTTTGATTCCCTAAAAAAATGCTAAGTTAGCTTAATTGGCTCAAAAAATGGTAAAGTTAGCTTAATTACCTCAAAAAATGCTAAAGTGAGCATAATTTACTGAAAATATGAAAAAGTTGGCTTCATTTGATCAAAATTGCTAAAGTTAGCTTAAATTGCTCAAAAATGGTAAAGTTAGCTTAATTACCTAAAAAAATCCTAAAGTGAGCTTAATTTACTGAAAATATGATAAAGTTGGCTTCATTTGATCAAAATTGCTAAAGTTAGCTTAATTGGCTCAAAAAATGCTAAGTTAGCTTCATTTCCTCAAAATATGCTAAAGTTATCTCAATTTGATTACAATTGCTTCTTTATTTCCTCAATAAGAAGAAGAAGAAGAAAGAGAAGAAGAAGAGAAGAAGAATAAGAAGAAGAGAACTCTTATTATTCTTTTCTTTCTTCTCTTCTTCTTCTCTTTCTTCTTCTTCTTTTTCTTCTCTTCTCCTTCTTCTTCTTCTTCTCCTTATTCTTCTTATAACTTTCTTAGCTTCATTTTGCAGATTTGCTTCAAGGGAGTCATGCTATGATGGAATGGTGCATTTGGACTTGTAGCTTAGTTTTATGAACTGTTTTGGTCACTTGTAGCTTAGTCACTATGTACTATGTATATACTTTGTGTTTGGAGAACATGTGTATCACTTGTGTGTTTGAGACTATATATATAAATGCATATAGGTTTGGTTGATCAACATGTGTGGGTGCTTAAACTGCTGTTGGAGAAGATGTATATGTATATATATTGCTATCTTTTTGTCAAATGCAGGGATTTAAAAGGAAACAGAAAAAACAGAGGCTATACAGCCTCTTTGCCGTCTGCAAGCTATCGGCAAAGGCCTTTGCCGTCTGCTTGCAGTTGGCAAAGCGGACACGTGGCGCCCAGCTGTGCAATCTGGCAACAGCTGGGTGACCATATGGTCATTATGCCGTCTGCCCCAGGCAAGACAGACGGCAAAGTAGAAGACTTTGCCATCTGCTGCTGGACGGCAAACATATGACGGGGGGGGGGGGGGGGGGGGGGGTTGACGTCATTAACTTACCCGATGACGTCACCGTTCTTTGCCATCTGTCAGTAGACGGCAACCCCGCCGTTAACGGCCTGACGGAGCCGACTGGCAAAGCTTCGCCGTCAAGCTGTGTTGCCGTCTGTTTCCACGTCTAGCAGACGGCAAAGACCTTTGCCGTCCGTCGATTTCCAGCAGACGGCAAAGCACCTCTTTGCCGGTGAAATAGCTGACGGGTGCTTTGCCGTGCGGGGGCAGACGGCAAAGGTCTTTGCCGTCGGCCATACAGGTGTTTGCCGTCCTCCAGGGCAGACGGCAAACAGGCGAATTCCAGTAGTGATACCAGTATTTGGGTGATATAGATGCATAAATACATCATTATCCTCCAACTTTTAAAAAAGTGCCAATATGGGAATATATTTGAGTCAATTAAGATAATATAGTAATAAATATGTTACCAATGGAAGTATCACCCTCTCTTCTCCTTGAGCCCAAAAAATTATTGAAATTAGTTCTAAGATGTTGAGACTGAATGGTTTACAAAAATTGAAAATATGCCATTAAAGGACATCTTCAACGCTAATCCTTAGTGCAGGCACATTGTTCGTCCACGAACCAGGTTCGAACACGTCCGCAGATATGATACAATAGCCAGTCATTCAGTCTTAAGCATCAAATTTTAACAACTAAGGCATACCTTGTGTCGGGGATATAATCCTGACAATAGATGTAGGGGTATGAAATGAGCTAAATGAATCTGTACGTAGAGAGGGTTGACGCAAGGGGATTATACAGGTTAGACCTCTCCGTAGAGATAAAAACCTTAGTCCTGTCCTAGGCTGACTGGGGTGTTCTTTCTTCAGAAGTACTGAGAATGGAAAATCTTGCGCGTGCCCACGCCGAAGGGGAGGGGGTGGCTTATATAGAGTGCGCCCCTGCCTCCTTAATGCCTCGGCTTAAATGGGTCTTAATTACAAGATTGAATGCGTACTTAAATACAAAAACGGTCTGCCCATTACTACTAGTAAAGGAGGAGAAACGCCCGCAGCATTGAATGTTTCCTGTCCGTTGCGTTCCCGTCCTCCAAGTAAGGGAAAACTCGCCGATCGCTTCCGAGTGTCGATCTACTCGGATATTGCTGGGCTTCCGAGTAGTTGCGTACTCAGAAGCAGCTTCTGATCTCCGAGTAACAAGTTACTCGGAGATTGTTAATGCTTCGTGTTTTTTACTGATCTTATTTTGCTGGGTGTGTTTGGAGAACCAAGGGCTTAAGGGTACCCCTTGGTTTCCCTTGCCTAGGGGTATGCCTTTAGTATTACCACGACAGTAGCCCCCAAGCTCTTTCAGGTGCTCGTAATTGAGGTGGCTGACATTTGTTAGTTTTTCTGAGGTATGCGAAGATTAAACTCAGTAAGAGGCCCGGAAGGGCTTTATTGATGTTCGAACTTTTCCCTCGAGTATGAGTTGGGCAGGTTAGCGGAAAAATTTGGCGACACTCAAACGTCTCTCGGAAGAGGTGGACTGAGGCCCCGGAAGGCGTGTCTCGGAGTAAAAAGGCCTTAAACTCCATATGAACCAAATTTGTAAAGTTCAATGCCCTAGGACATCGTGACGAGTCCTAGGCCATGCCACGTGGGACATTGATTCTTTACCCCCTGCGCTGGGTCTTACTGGCGGCCTGGCATTCTACGTCAGAGACGGGCCACCAGCGAGCTAGTTACTCGGATTTTTTCCCGAGTAATTGGGTGCGAGATTTTTCGTTTCGCGGGGAACCCTCAAGTGGTTCTTTTTGTGGTACTTCCGAGTGACATCTTACTCGGATGCTGCGGGAGCTTAGTAGTTTCTTCCGAGTGATGGCATACTCGGAGAGTTTGTTCGGTGTGTGTTATGCTTCGTATCTTCCGAGTAGTTGGGGTGATTTCGAGCTTCGGATCAAAATCAGATTCGGTCTTTTACAGATGATCTCGCCTTGTCAGAGAATCTTCTTGCCCAGGCAAGTGGGCGCACTGTTTGCGCCTGTCTCCTCGATTGTCGCGGCGGTCTTATAGGATAATAATTAACTGCCCGTGGGGAAGTGGGAGGGATCATGGGGAAGTGGAGCGGTTTTATGGGGAGGGCAACCGGCAAGCCCATAATGGGGCACGGATCTGACGCGTGGCGGTTGCCCCCTTCGGGCTATAAAACCGCCCCTACCTTTCGGTTTGGGGCAGGTCTGCTCATTTCCCCCGCGCAGTAGCTCCCACTTCTCTCTCTCGCTTCACTTCTTCCTTGCCCGCTCGATCTCGCCGCCAAGACACCTCCGCCGGCTGCCCGTGCTCCATCCTGGGAGGCCGTCACTCGCGCTGCCCTTCCGCCGCCGCCGCGACCATGTCTGCGGGGGAATGGCTTCCGTCGATTGTGACGGAGGACATGCTGCTGGGGTACCAGGACGCCGGTCTGGTTCCCCGTGAGGGTTGTCGTCTTCCCGCGGCTGGGGAAGACGAGCCCGCTCCACGGGACGGTGAGAGAGTTCTTTTGCTTTCGCATGTGGACCGCGGCTTTTCTCTTCCTCCACATCCCTTCTTAGATTTTTTGGCTTTCACGGGTTCTCAGCTTCATCACATTGTTCCCAACGCTGTTCCCCTTCTCTCTAGCTTTTTCACCCTTTGTGAGGGATTCTTAGGGATAGAGCCCCACTGGCACCTTTTCCGTAGCATATATGCCATCAAGCCTCAGAAGGCGAAGAAGTCTGGGGAGGGTGGTGGCATGGAGTTCAATCACCTGTGCGGAGGCCTGTTCTTGGCTAAGAAACAAGGGGTGCAATATTTTCCCTCTAGTGTGCCCGATTCTGTCAAGAATTGGCAAAACAATTGGTTTTATTGCAAGGTGGCCGAGGGGCCGGGGGTGCGTACCTTGCCTCCTTACTCGGACGTTAGGCTAACTTCCTCCCAGGGATGGAATCCCCGACTCACCAATGATGATAAGGAGCAGGTGCTCCCCTTGATGCGCGAAGTCATCAGGCTGAAGAAAAATAGTTTAGATGCCATGGACCTGATAGCCACCTTTGTGGTTCGGAAGATTCAGCCTCTCTAGGACAGGGCTCGGGGGATGTGGACATATTCCGGGTTGCGGGATGACACCCGCTATAGTAACACTGAGATGCCTCTGGACGAGTTTGAACTTCAGATGAAAATAATAACCAGCGTGACCCACGGTCTTCAGACGACTGGCCGAGTGAGACCCCTCAGCATCGAAAATCCTCCCACCTTGGTATGCCGACTTATGCCATATGTATCTTGAATGCGTTTCACTTGTTGGCTCTAACTCGAACTTCCTTATTTTTTGCTAGGATTTTACCCAGTTTCGTTCTCCTATTTCTCTGGCTCCGCAACATCCTGTCGAGGAGGATGAAGACAGTACTGCTGGTGCGGGGGTCAGAGTTGAGGCGGGGGAGGAGCTGGAGTCCGAGGTGGCTCGGGTTCAGGCGGCGTCCGAGCAACGCTCCAAGAACAACCAGGACCGCGAGTCGGCGCGGGAGGGGCTTACTCGGACCCGTAAAAGGGCTCATACTCCGAGTGGAGAAGAGGGCAGCGGGAAACTGCCGCCCTTGAGCCTCAGTTCTGGGAAGGTTGTGCCTATGAAGAAGAAGAATCTTGTCACACTTGGGGGCCGAGAGGCTAATCCCCCAGGGGGTGTTGCTGTTGAGAAGGCCAAGGGGGCTGGAGCTGGTCCGGCCAAGGTTGCTCCCCCGAGGCGTAGCTTGAAGACCGTCCACAAGTAATTCTGTTGGTTTTCATATGCTTTAACGCTCTATTGGTTTCCCAGGCCCATCCTCAGCTGTTTTATTTTGCAGTGTTCGTCCGAGTGGTTCTGAGACGTTACCTGGGATCGAGGATCCCGGGATCGAAGCTTTGGAGGATGTTAGCACTTGCGAGGTGACTGACTTTCCTGGATTGGACACTATTCCAGAAGACACTGCGGCTGTTGGTGAGAGTTCTTCACTATTTTTGTTGAGGATTTTACCACTGTCGTCTTTTTGCTTCTAATTGTTTGTTGTATCTGTCGTAGACATGGATGTTGACTTTACTGCTGACCCAACTCGGATTGCTACCGAGCCAGCCGCCGCTGGGGTCACTCCTCCTGAGGTGATTGTTCCGGAGGGGACGGTGTCCTCTGGGTCTGGTTCCCGAGCTGCCGCACCTGATGCTCCGGCTGGGGAGGCTGTTGAGGAGATCCCTGTCGCCTCGGCGGCTGCTCAAGGGGGTGGACCTGCTGTTTCGGTAGCCATTCCAGTCGGAGCCCCAGTGGAGAGTGCTATTGTTGGTGGGTTGAAGGAGTCTTTGGTTAGGGCGACTCAATTTGAGCTGCGGCTGCGGGAGCTAGCGTCTGAGGCCGAGTTGGTTAAGTCCAACATGCACGTAAGTACTTACGTAAGTTTTCCTACCCACTGGGTGTCGGAATGTCCCTTGGGCGTTTTGTCGTTATTCTGTGGGCACTTCTTAGTGCACCCACTGGGTGTAGCCCCAAGGCTCCGAGTAACTTTGCGAAGTTATTCGGAGTCTTTTGATAGGAGGTTTTTATTTCAGTGAACTTCCAGTGGGAGCACTTCTAGTGCACCCACTGGGTGTAGCCCCAAAGGCTCCAAGTAGCTTTGCGAAGTTATTCGGAGTCTTTTGATAGGAGGTTTTTTATTTCAGTGAACTTCCAGTGGGAGCACTTCTTAGTGCACCCACTGGGTGTAGCCCCCAAGGCTCCGAGTAACTTTGCGAAGTTATTCGGAGTCTTTTGATAGGAGGTTTTTATTTCAGTGAACTTCCAGTGGGAGAACTTCTTAGTGCACCCACTGGGTGTAGCCCCCAAGGCTCCGAGTAACTTTGCGAAGTTATTCGGAGTCTTTTGATAGGAGGTTTTTATTTAGCATGGTATTCCTCTTGTCTTCATAGGAGGCATGCAAGCTTGGGTCGGCTTTCGTGAAGTTGTAGGAGGAGAACACTCCTGCCAAGAGTGCGTACGAGGTGCTTCTTGAAGAGCACAACAAACTCAAGAAGCAGCATGCTGAAGACAATGGTAAGGACCCTTGCATTCCTGTATTTGTGTATGCCATCGTCCTATGTATCCGTTTTCACTTCTGTTTGCAGAAGCGGCGAAGAAAGCTTTTGACGCCAAGGTTAAAGAGAACGATGATTTCGTTGTGAAGATGAAGAAGGAGATAGACGAAGTTGAAAAACGGGCCAAGGCTCAGAAGGCTTTGGAGACAAGTTTGCATTATTATAAACAGGCGGTGAAGGAGAATGAAGCATGTATCGCGAAACTGGAGTCATATTTGGAGAAGTTATCCGAGCTGCGTGTCGAGGATGAGAAAAAACATCAAGCGGAGTTGGAAACAACTCGGAAGGCGGTGAAGACAGCTGAAGAGTATTGCGCTGGGCGGTTTGCCGTTTTCAGTGAAACCTTGTCTGGTGAGTTTTGTGATCCGAGTTATGGTGGGGAAATGTTCCCAAGTCTTCCATTGTGTACTCATCTTGTCCTTTGATGCAGCATATGGGGCAGATCCGAAGGCCGAGCAAGCGCGCTGTCACAACCCCAAGTTAGGTATGTGCTAGGATCAAGTGCCCCTTTGCATCATGTGAAAAACTCAAAAATAAAATCAAAAATGGGGAAAAGAAAAGCCCTGAGAATTTAAATCAAATGGCCAAATAAAAATCTTTTTCCAAAAATCAATTGAGTATTTGGAAAATTCCTATAAATGGTGCTGATCATTTTAAAAATGGTTTGGGAGCAATCCCATGCTCATGGAATTTTCTAATATTCAAACAATGGCTTTGGAAATTTAATAAAACCCTATTTTAATTGAAATTCAAATTGTTTGAATTTCAAAAATGCCCAAAAGTTATAAGTGGCTAGCTACTTTATTCTAAGCCCACATAAAAGTTTTGGGTATTTTATAAAATGCTCTGGTATTTTTATTTATTGGAGCAAACAAAAGACAGAGAAATAAAAAGAAAGAAAATAGCAGACCTACCTGGCGCCTGGGCGAGGCCCAACTCCCTTGGCCCAGTCCAGCCCGCTGGACTCCTCCCTTGTCTTCTACCTCCCCGCGCCCCTAAGGTGCTCGGTGGAAGGCCACCGACGCCACCGACAACGCCACCGCGACGCCTCGCGGCTTCCAGAGCCTCCCCCTCCTCCTAAGCGTGCCACGGAGCTTCCCACGACGCCCCCGTTCCTTTCCCCCTCCTCTGGCTCTCTCTCCACCCCTCCCTCGTCGGAAGTCCGCAACGCCCGACCGCTGCCGCGGAGCGCGACGCCATTCCCACGCGGCCAACGACGGCAGGACGCTGCACCGCCATGTCCCTCGTCTTCGCCGTGGTCGTCTTCATCTCGGAGCGCAAGGAATCGGACCCTTAAGCCTCGAGCACGCCGTCCCCTTCATCTTCTTCACCGCCGGCCGCCGCGGAGTCTTCGCCGGAATTCGTCACCGTCTCGCTTCCTCCGGCCCCGTCGAGCTCGTCAACGCGCTCAGGGTGAGCACGCGCTCGTTTTGCCCCAACCCCCGACCCCTCTCGCAGTCCGTTTCGCCGTGGCCTCTGAGCTCCACTCCGGCCGCCGCCTCTGTTGAAGCTTTCGTCGCCGTGGAGCTCCCCAGTGACCCCCTCGTGCTCTACGGGATGCGGCTGTGCACGGAGCACCTCCCAGTGACCTCCCCGTGCCAAGAGGTGGCCGGGAGAGAGCTCCGGCGAGCCCTCCGCCGTGTCCAGTGCCGCCAGCGGCTAACCGCCGGGCACTTAGCCTAACCCGAGTTAAACCCCCCCCCACTAATCCTAACCCTGGGCCACTGACAGTGGGCCCAGGCCTCTAATTAAACACTGTTAGTGTTAAACTAACAGGGGTTAACCCCACTGTGGCTGACAGGTGGGGCCCCCTAGTCAGTTTGACTGGTCAGCCCCCCCTGCTGACGCAATAAATCAAAAAGGAATTAAAATAAACAGAGAAAATTCCAGAAATTCCAGAAAATACCCCAAACTTAAAATGGGACCAGTAGCATATGTCATTTGGTTTATTTGAATTTAATTCAAATCGAAATCAATTGATCTTGCAACTTGGACCATGGAATTAAGCTACAATTCAACCACACTTCAGAGGCATATCATACACATTTGAAAATGATTCAAAATGATCAAACTATGACACATGTAACTTGATCAAGTTTGAATTCAAATTGGAGTTTGAAATTGCATTTCAAATACAATATACTCCATTTAAATGGAATTGCCCAAACACATCAGAAACATATACATCAAGTTTCAACCTTCAACCATGTGTTTGTGCATTGTATTTATATTGCTTCCTTGTTTGTTGTTTGTCGAGTAGAGGTGGAACCGGAGCAGGAGGCTTCCCCCTTCGTTGAAGACACCGTATCGAAACCTCGTCAACAAGGCAAGCAAACCCCCATTGATCATGTCGATAAAATCCCACTTCCCTCTCATGTCTCGCTTATGCATTGTTTAGGATGATCACCATGATAACGTTTCTACCGTATAGTTGAACCCATATCCTTTGCATGACCTATCATCTTGTCACAGTAGTAAGCAAACCACAATCCTAGCAGATGTAGGAGTTGGTTGATATCATGTGGCCCCTGCAACTGTTACTGCTTATTGCATGCTTAGTGGTACAATGAGGTTGCTTATGATGTGAGTCGGGATGATGATAAACATGGTGTTGATGAAAGTGAAACGTGTTGGTGAATCTACCCTAATACAAGGTGAACGATGAGAGGCTGTGTAGGAGTACACAGTGGGTTGTCTCGTTGAACACCGCCCTAAGCCCGAGTTCTTGTGTAGTGATCCAAGAAGAAGAGTACAACCACACATTGGGCTCACTGACCCCTCTCGACCTAGTACCTCACCCCGTTCGACACCCAGAAGTCGCAGTAGTTCGGAGTTCTGGTAGGGCTGTGGCACGGTCTGCGAAGTGGATGAACGGCTTTTCAAGACCGGCTTGGGACCCTGCACACATCGTTTGAGGCTGTACTGGAACCTCGGCCGGACTTCCATACGGATCCCCCTCAGATAGGCGACTCTCTGGACTAGAACGGAGCTGTGGGCGAAGTGTCGTGACAACATCCTCGCCGGTACCCGCTTGAAGGGTCCCACTCCCAGGCGGTAACTGATGAGTGTGTGTGTGTAGCGGTACACCCCTGCAGGGTTAACAAAACTATTCGAATAGCCGCGTCCGCGGCTAAGGACTGCTTGGAGAGCTGTGCTTGATTATTAGACAACTTGAAATGGATACTTCTAAAACTCGCAAGATAAGCGTGAGTGCTATGGTGTGCTTCTCGTGGGGAAGTCGAGGAAGTAACCATAGTGGTGTATTGGTTGAAGAGATGTAGTGGACTCGTGTACGCTTCTTACCTCAAGTCTGGTACTCGTAGTTCAGGACTAGCCAAGTCAAAGCTGGCACTTCTGCAAGTGAAACCCCACCTCCCTTTACCTTGATACATATGCATGAGTAGTATAGCTCCTATGTAAGTCTTGTTGAGTACGATTTTGTACTCACGTTTGCTTAATCTATGTTTTAGATGAACCACCGACCCCGTTGGTGACTTCCACTTGAAGCTCGAAGGATGAAGACTCAGACCAAGACCAAGCTAGTGTAGTCCCAGTCAGACGACTGGTTCCCTCGTGGAGGGCTTGTTTTTAGATAAGGCTTCTCTAAGCCATTTGGTAAACTTGTCTGTACTCAGACCTACTTTGCTTCCGCCTGTTTGATGTAATGTTGGATCACATGCTTGTGATCTCTGTGTGCACTCTGTAAGAGTTATTAATAAAGATGTATACTTTGTAGAGAATTGCAATGATACCTGTTGTTCATACAAGGCATGTGTGCTGCGTGTATGTTTATAACATGCATGTCTTTGTAAGGGTTTTCGAGACCTTAGTTGTGATCTGGCTGGCGGTCTTTTATACACCAAGTGGCCCTTAGATGTGCACAGCTTGGGGCATCGCGATGCGATTGCTCGAGGCTCCGTCTCGTGCACACTTTGATGTATGATCGAGCCCGCCCTAGACCCCGACTAAGTGATCGGGCTGGAGTAAGTCTATGTAAGGGTTATGAGATAGTCGATAGTATGGTTGAGGCGACTTGTCTTGAATATGGGAGTTCATCACCCATATCATTAGACTTGTGTGCGGACGATGAGGACCCATCTCAGTTGATCATCCGGCCTGGATGGGATGCCCCTCACGTACGATGCTTTCCGAGAACGTTCTGTGCTTGGCCTTGTCTGCTTAGACAAGTAGGTACGGTTCTCGGCTCTCCATATGACTATGTCGTAGCGGGACTTGCATACGCTAACCCCGGGTCCCGACAGACTTGGTATCAGAGCAGGACTGACTGTAGGATTATCAGCCTTGGCCGAAGTCGAGTCTAGCCTTCTATAGTTATATAGTTACTCTGGGTATATAAGGGAACAACGTAAGGCTTCTTTTTCTCCTTACCCTCATCGATCTGAGTTCTGAGTCACCCTCATCTTATTCTACGGGAAGATAGGACTAGGCTCACCTCTATCTGATTAGAACATCTCGTTGTTTGCCTCCTTATAGCCGTAGGATTGTTGTGGTTGTCCAGAGTCTCCGTGTTTTGAGTTCCTTGAAGAAGTTCTGTCAAATTTCTTCGGGGTTGTTTCATTTTCCATCCCAGTGTAGTCGTTATGCTGCCGGATTTATTCCGAGTTTCTATGAATCTTTGCCTTCGCATTAAAATCCTTTCCGCCTTCATCATGTCTTGTTATCCTTGAATCCATCATTCAACCTGTTCTGATTGCTGATTTTTATCACATAGGATGTCAGGTGGAACTCGTAGTGCTGTTCGTCGGAGTCGAGACCGTGTTCGGAATCGAAATGATGATGAACCTCTACTATCGCCTTCTGCGGCGGAAATCATGATGGAAGCTGAGAAGAATCAACGTGATCAAACACGTCTTCTGGAGCTCATCGAGCAGAATACCTCACGTCATTGCAATGTGGTTGTGAGCATTCAGGACTTCATCCTCCTCAAGCCACCGGTATTCCGATGTTCTTCTGGGCCCCTTGAAGCTGATGATTGGCTCCGTTCCATCGAGCGTAAGCTTGATACTGCACATGTTGCTCCCGATGATCGAGTGATATTCGCGGCATACTTTCTGGAAGGTGCTGCTGCTGAATGGTGGGAGAACTATGTTGCTATGCAGCCAGATGGTCACCTAGTGACTTGGCAGGAGTTCTGTGTTGCTTTTCGAGGGTACCACATTCTGGATGAATTGATGGAGCGCAAGAAGGAAGAGTTCTGCAATCTGAATCAAGGAGAGATGTCCATTCATGAGTATGTGAGAGAATTCAACCGTCTTGCTCGGTATGCCCAAGATGAGATCACCACCGATGCCAGAAAGCAGGCAAGGTTCCGCAAGGGACTTAGCCCCATCCTTCGTCATGATCTCAACCTCCTTGAGTTTGCCACCTTTGAGGATTTAGTCAACAGAGCCTTCAGAGCTGAGCATGGAAATGAAGTTTTCGAGAAGTCTCGCAAACATGCTCTTGAGCTTACCCCTTCTTCCAGTTCACGCCCTCAGAAGCGTATGATCTGGATTCCTAACAGTTTGATCCACCAAAACAACCCACCGAGGCCATCACTTGTGCCACCTCGTCCACCATCTCCACAAAATAACACAGCTCCCCGCACTATCTTTGGAGCCTGTTTCAGATGTGGCCAGCCTGGTCACTATTCTCGTGAGTGCCCCGTCAACCAAAATGCTCCACCCCATACCAAAGGAAAACCCACTGTTCGTGCCAAACCACCCCCAAAGGTTTCCACCGCTAAGCCATCCACCTCAGAAAATCTTGGACGTGTGAACCAAATCTCTGTTGAGGAAACTGATGGTACTTCTGACGTCATTCTTGGTACGCTCCCAGTCAATTTTGTTCCCACTTCTGTCCTTTTCGATCCAGGAGCATCTCACTCATTCATGTCGGAAAGTTATGCACTTCGACATGATGTATCCTTTGAGGAAATGTTCACCCCTATGATCATTCAAACTCCTGGTTCCAAGTGGAAAACTAATAGAGTAAGCCATGGCAATCAAATTGCAATTGAGGGTTTAGTATTCCTTGCTTCACTCATAGCCCTCAAGTCTTCAGACATTGATGTCATCCTTGGTATGGATTGGTTATCAAGACAACATGCTTTTCTTGATTGTAAAGCCAAATCAGTTAGACTTACACATCCTTCAGGCCAGACAATAGATTACACCTCACCCAGAACAAGAAACCAAGTACAATCTTTGAATGTGCTTCCCCTTCCTGACCTTGAAGATGTTCCGGTGGTTCGTGACTTCCCGGATGTTTTTCCTGAAGAACTGCCGGGCATGCCACCCGACAGGTGTGTAGAGTTCACAGTGGATCTTATACCAGGCACAACCCCAATTTCCAGACGCCCATATAGAATGGCCCCACATGAGTTAGCTGAGCTAAAAACCCAACTTGATGCTTCGTTGGCAAAAGGCTTCATCCGCCCTAGCTCGTCGCCATGGGGTTGCCCCGTTCTGTTCGTAACGAAGAAAGATGGAACAGAAAGGATGTGCGTAGACTATCGCCCGCTAAATTTAGCGACGATAAAGAACAAGTACCCACTGCCCAGGATCAATGATCTTTATGATCAACTTGCTGGATCCTCTGTCTTCTCCAAGATGGATTTGAGATTAGGTTATCATCAAATCAAAATCCGAAACGAGGACATTCCCAAAACGGCTTTTACTACTCGTTATGGTCTTTACGAGTATACCGTCATGTCCTTTGGTTTAACCAATGCCCCCGCCACTTTCTCACGCATGATGAATTCGATCTTCATGGAGTATTTGGACCAGTTCGTTGTGGTTTACCTCGATGGCATCCTTATATACTCGAAGAACGAAGAAGAACATGCCGAACACCTAAGGCTGGTATTGATGAAACTTAGAGAGCATCGCCTGTATGCTAAATTCTCCAAGTGTGAATTCTGGCTACCAGAAGTGACCTACTTAGGCCACGTGATTTCTGCAAAAGGCATTGCTGTGAATCCCGAGAGAGTTCAGGCCGTCCTTGACTGGACTCCACCTGAATCCGTTAAGCAAGTTAGGAGTTTTCTTGGCCTAGCCAGCTATTGCCGCCGCTTCGTCGAGAACTTTTCTAAAGTTGCTAAGCCTCTTACTGAACTCCTCAAGAAAGATAAGAAATTTCTATGGACTCCCAAGTGCGAGGAAAGCTTTCAAGAGCTAAAAAGAAGATTGACTTCTGCACCCGTACTTGCACCTCCAGACACTAAAAAGGATTTCGAGATCTATTGTGATGCATCACGGCAAGGGTTAGGATGCATACTTCTGCAAGATCGACATGTGGTAGCTTATGCTTCACGCCAGTTGCGGCCACATGAAGAGAACTATCCTGCCCATGACCTTGAACTCGCTGCCGTAGTTCATGCCCTAACAACTTGGCGACATTACCACCTTGGTAACCGTTGCGAGATCTATTCTGACCACCAAAGCCTCAAATACATTTTCACCCAGCCAGATCTTAATCTTAGGCAAAGACGCTGGATTGAGTTGATAAAAGATTATGACTTAGGAATTTCTTACACCCCAGGCAAAGCCAATGTCATGGCTGATGCACTAAGTCGTAAGTCGTATTGTAACAACCTCATGTTACAACAGTATCAACCACTTCTTCATGAGGAATTTCGAAAGCTTAATCTCGAGATTGTTCCTCGTGGATCCATTTTCAACTTGGTGGCGAAACCAACCCTTGCGGATCAAATCATAGTTGCCCAAAGACGTGCACGAGGTGTACGCCGGATCAAAGAGAACATTGCTAGCGGAGTTGCTAAATGTTTCTCCACAGATAGTAAAGAAACGGTATTCTTTGGAAATCGTTTGGTAGTACCTAAGAATAGGGAACTAAGGCAACTCATCCTCAAAGAAGCCCATGACACACCCCTCTCGATTCATCCCGGTAGCACAAAAATGTACCGAGATCTACGCCAGAGATTTTGGTGGACCCGGATGAAGAGAGACATTGCTCAATTTGTTGCCGAATGTGATGTTTGTCGTCGCATTAAGGCAGAACATCAAAGACCTGCTGGTACACTTCAACCTTTTCCTATTCCAGAATGGAAATGGGACAAAGTCGGTATGGATTTCATCACCAGCTTTCCAAAAACCCAGAAAGGAAACGATGCCATCTTCGTTGTCATAGATAGACTTTCCAAATTTGCTCATCTCCTTCCGGTCCGCGAGTCGATAACTGCTAGCCAGTTAGCAGACTTGTATGTCTCTAGAATTGTGTCTCTTCACGGTGTTCCTTTGGAAATAAATTCTGATCGTGGTAGCCTTTTCACCTCTAGATTTTGGGGAAGCTTCCAACGTGCTATGGGAACTCATCTCTCCTTTAGTACAGCTTTCCACCCTCAATCTAGTGGTCAAGTCGAAAGGGTTAACCAAATTTTGGAAGACATGCTCAGAGCTTGTGTTATCTCATTCGGAAAGAATTGGGAGAAGTCTCTTCCATTTGCCGAATTTGCTTATAACAATAGTTTTCAATATAGTCTGAACATGGCTCCTTTTGAACTCCTATATGGACGACGATGTCGAACACCCCTAAACTGGTCAGAAACCGGTGAAAGACAATTCTTTGGACCGGATATGATCAAGGAAGCAGAAGAGCAAGTTCGCATTATTCGTGATCAATTGAAAGCAGCCCAGTCTCGTCAGAAAAGCTACTATGATCGTCATCATAGAAAGGAAAGCTACAATCGGGATGAGAAGGCTTACCTTCGGGTTACTCCTCTGAAGGGAACCCAAAGATTCGGTATCAAAGGCAAATTGGCCCCACGTTACATCGGACCTTTCCGCATTCTTGCTAAACGTGGAGAAGTTGCCTACCAACTTGAACTACCCCCGCACTTATCCCGAGTACATGATGTATTCCATGTGTCACAACTCAGGCGTTGCTTCAAGGACCCCATCCGCGAAGTCGACCATGAAACGCTTGATCTCCAAGATGACCTTTCTTATCGAGAATACCCTGTTCGTGTTCTTGATTCAGCAGAGCGTGTCACTCGCTGAAAGAAGATCAAGTTTCTGAAAGTTCAGTGGTCTCATCACTCAGAGAAAGAAGCTACGTGGGAAAGGGAAGACCGTCTCCATGCCGAGTACCCCTCCTTCCTCCCGCAGACTTCTGAATCTCGGGACGAGATTCTTTTGAGTGGGGGCGAGTTGTCACAACCCCAAGTTAGGTATGTGCTAGGATCAAGTGCCCCTTTGCATCATGTGAAAAACTCAAAAAGAAAATCAAAAATGGGGAAAAGAAAAGCCCTGAGAATTTAAATCAAATGGCCAGATAAAAATCTTTTTCCAAAAATCAATTGAGTATTTGGAAAATTCCTATAAATGGTGCTGATCATTTTAAAAATGGTTTGGGAGCAATCCCATGCTCATGGAATTTTCTAATATTCAAACAATGGCTTTGGAAATTTAATAAAACCCTATTTTAATTGAAATTCAAATTGTTTGAATTTCAAAAATTCCCAAAAGTTATAAGTGGCTAGCTACTTTATTCTAAGCCCACATAAAAGTTTTGGGTATTTTATAAAATGCTCTGGTAATTTTATTTATTGGAGCAAACAAAAGACAGAAATAAAAAGAAAGAAAATAGCAGACCTACCTGGCGCCTGGGCGAGGCCCAACTCCCTTGGCCCAGTCCAGCCCGCTGGACTCCTCCCTTGTCTTCTACCTCCCCGCGCCCCTAAGGTGCTCGGTGGAAGGCCACCGACGCCACCGACGACGCCACCGCGACGCCTCGCGGCTTCTAGAGCCTCCCCCTCCTCCTAAGCGCGCCACGGAGCTTCCCACGACGCCCCCGTTCCTTTCCCCCTCCTCTGGCTCTCTCTCCACCCCTCCCTCGTCGGAAGTCCGCAACGCCCGAGCGCTGCCGCGGAGCGCAACGCCATTCCCACGCGGCCAACGACGGCAGGACGCTGCACCGCCATGTCCCTCGTCTTCGCCGTGGTCGTCTTCATCTCGGAGCGCAAGGAATCGGACCCTTAAGCCTCGAGCACGCCGTCCCCTTCATCTTCTTCACCGCCGGCCGCCGCGGAGTCTTCGCCGGAATTCGTCACCGTCTCGCTTCCTCCGGCCCCGTCGAGCTCGTCAACGCGCTCAGGGTGAGCACGCGCTCGTTTTTCCCCAACCCCGACCCCTCTCGCAGTCCGTTTCGCCGTGGCCTCTGAGCTCCACTCCGGCCGCCGCCTCTGTTGAAGCTTTCGTCGCCGTGGAGCTCGCCCGTGACCCCGTCGTGCTCTACGGGATGCAGCTGTGCACGGAGCACCTCCCAGTGACCTCCCCGTGCCAAGAGGAGGCCGAGAGCGAGCTCCGGCGAGCCCTCCGCCATGTCCAGTGCCGCCGGCGGCTAACCGCCGGGCACTTAGCCTAACCCGAGTTAAACCCCCCCCCCCCCCACTAATCCTAACCCTGGGCCACTGACAGTGGGCCCAGGCCTCTAATTAAACACTGTTAGTGTTAAACTAACAGGGGTTAACCCCACTGTGGCTGACAGGTGGGGCCCCCTAGTCAGTTTGACTGGTCAGCCCCCCCTGCTGACGCAATAAATCAAAAAGGAATTAAAATAAACAGAGAAAATTCCAGAAATTCCTGAAAATACCCCAAACTTTGGAAATTCATAGAAAATTCATATTAACTCCAAATATAGCAAATAATATATGAAAAATGATCAGGAGAAAATTATCTTTCCAAATATGCAACTTTCAACTATGTTTGAGTTTATTTTAAAATGGGACCAGTAGCATATGTCATTAGGTTTATTTGAATTTAATTCAAATCCAAATCAATTGATCTTGCAACTTGGACCATGGAATTAAGCTACAATTCAACCACACTTCAGAGGCATATCATACACATTTGAAAATGATTCAAAATGATCAAACTATGACACATGTAACTTGATCAAGTTTGAATTCAAATTGGAGTTTGAAATTGCATTTCAAATACAATATACTCCATTTAAATGGAATTGCCCAAACACATCAGAAACATATACATCAAGTTTCAACCTTCAACCATGTGTTTGTGCATTGTATTTATATTGCTTCCTTGTTTGTTGTTTGTTGAGTAGAGGTGGAACCGGAGCAGGAGGCTTCCCCCTTCGTTGAAGACACCGTATCGAAACCTCGTCAACAAGGCAAGCAAACCCCCATTGATCATGTCGATAAAATCCCACTTCCCTCTCATGTCTCACTTATGCATTGTTTAGGATGATCACCATGATAACATTTCTACCGTATAGTTGAACCCATATCCTTTGCATGACCTATCATCTTGTCACAGTAGTAAGCAAACCACAATCCTAGCAGATGTAGGAGTTGGTTGATATCATGTGTCCCCTGCAACTGTTACTGCTTATTGCATGCTTAGTGGTACAATGAGGTTGATTATGATGTGAGTCGGGATGATGATAAACATGGTGTTGATGAAAGTGAAACGTGTTGGTGAATCTACCCTAATACAAGGTGAACGATGAGAGGCTGTGTAGGAGTACACAGTGGGTTGTCTCGTTGAACACCGCCCTAAGCCCGAGTTCTTGTGTAGTGATCCAAGAAGAAGAGTACAACCACACATTGGGCTCACTGACCCCTCTCGACCTAGTACCTCACCCCGTTCGACACCCAGAAGTCGCAGTAGTTCGGAGTTCTGGTAGGGCTGTGGCACGGTCTGCGAAGTGGATGAACGGCTTTTCAAGACCGGCTTGGGACCCTGCACACATCGTTTGAGGCTGTACTGGAACCTCGGCCGGACTTCCATACGGATCCCCCTCAGATAGGCGACTCTCTGGACTAGAACGGAGCTGTGGGCGAAGTGTCGTGACAACATCCTCGCCGGTACCCGCTTGAAGGGTCCCACTCCCAGGCGGTAACTGATGAGTGTGTGTGTGTAGCGGTACACCCCTGCAGGGTTAACAAAACTATTCGAATAGCCGCGTCCGCGGTTAAGGACTGCTTGGAGAGCTGTGCTTGATTATTAGACAACTTGAAATGGATACTTCTAAAACTCGCAAGATAAGCGTGAGTGCTATGGTGTGCTTCTCGTGGGGAAGTCGAGGAAGTAACCATAGTGGTGTATTGGTTGAAGAGATGTAGTGGACTCGTGTACGCTTCTTACCTCAAGTCTGGTACTCGTAGTTCAGGACTAGCCAAGTCAAAGCTGGCACTTCTGCAAGTGAAACCCCACCTCCCTTTACCTTGATACATATGCATGAGTAGTATAGCTCCTATGTAAGTCTTGCTGAGTACGATTTTGTACTCACGTTTGCTTAATCTATGTTTTAGATGAACCACTGACCCCGTTGGTGACTTCCACTTGATGCTCGATGGATGAAGACTCAGACCAAGACCAAGCTAGTGTAGTCCCAGTCAGACGACTTGTTCCCTCGTGGAGGGCTTGTTTTTAGATAAGGCTTCTCTAAGCCATTTGTTAAACTTGTCTGTACTCAGACCTACTTTGCTTTCGCCTGTTTGATGTAATGTTGGATCACATGCTTGTGATCTCTGTGTGCACTCTGTAAGAGTTATTAATAAAGATGTATACTTTGTAGAGAATTGCAATGATACCTGCTGTTCATACAAGGCATGTGTGTTGCGTGTATGTTTATAACATGCATGTCTTTGTATGGGTTTTCGAGACCTTAGTTGTGATCTGGCTGGCGGTCTTTTATACACCAAGTGGCCCTTAGATGTGCGCAGCTTGGGGCATCGCGATGCGATTGCTCGAGGCTCCATCTCGTGCACACTTTGATGTATTATCGAGCCCGCCCTAGACCCCGACTAAGTGATCGGGCTGGAGTAAGTCTATGTAAGGGTTATGAGATAGTCGATAGTATGGTTGAGGCGACTTGTCTTGAATATGGGAGTTCATCACCCATATCATTAGACTTGTGTGCGGACGATGAGGACCCATCTGAGTTGATCATCCGGCCTGGATGGGATGCCCCTCACGTACGATGCTTTCCGAGAACGTTCTGTGCTTGGCCTTGTCTGCTTAGACAAGTGGGTACGGTTCTCGGCTCTCCATATGACTATGTCGTAGCGGGACTTGCATACGCTAACCCCGGGTCTCGACACGCGCATGGCCGATTTTGCGGAAATGATGAAGAGGGATAATTACACGCCAGTGACAACATAATTTGCTCTGGCTCGGGGTCTGCTGACCATGAGGTGCGCTAAAGCGAAGAAATTTGCTGAAGAAGTCATGGGTGCTACCCTGGCTTTGAAGAGCAAGCTGTCACCTGATGAGGGAAGTAGGGTGAAGTTGGACACTATTGTGCCCGTTCTCCGAGAGGCCCCTCATCAATTGGCACGCTGGAAACGCTCAGCGGCGCGGAGCGGTGCGAATTATGCACTGGCCTTGACCAAGGCGCATTTTTCGGAGCGGGTCCATAATCTTGAGCGGGTTGGCGGTGGAGATCCGAAAGAGGGTCAGAGCTGCACCACCTTCCTTCCGCGCTATGATGAAACTGCTAACCGAATTTCCTTGATGCCCGATCTGGACTTCTTTGTTGAGTCAACTGGCGTAACCAGTGAGTCCGACGAGGCGGGCGAGGAATGAGTGAAAAAATACTTGTGTGAAATTTGCCTCGGGATGCCGAGTGGATCTGTAATAAGTTGCACTGTGTGGTTGTGTCGTGGCACTCCTTTGTTTGGTTGATGAACTCGTATTCTGTTTCTTAGTGGGAAACGAATTTTTCTGTCGATGTTTGCTTTTATTCTTGTATGAATTTTCTAAGTTTTCATCCAGGCTGTGCACAGCTCAGAAGAAAAGCTGATTTTATCGCTTTAAGCAGCCCCCAAATCTCCTGAGACTTGAACATGCTTAGAAGAATTTTCTATTGATGATCTTGTAGACAAGATCTTCAATGCAGATGATGTTGTGCTTCGCCAAGCCTATTGGGCGTTGGTGAGCACTTATAATAAGTTTTCTAAGTTCTCATCCGAGTTGCGCGCAGTTCGGGTGAAAACCTGATTATGAGATTTCATCCGAGCTGCGCACAGCTCGGAAGAAAAATTGATTTTATAACTTTAACCAGCCCCCAAGTCTCCTGAGACTTGAAAGTACATAGAAAAATTTGCTATTGATGATCTTGTAGACAAGATCCTCAATGCAGATGATGTTGTGCTTCGCCAAGCCTGTTGGGCGTTGGTGAGCGCAGCTCGGATGAAAAACCTGACTGGGAGTTTTCGTCCGAGCGGCGCACAGCTTGGAAGAAAACATGATTTTATAACTTTAAGAAGCTCCCAAGTCTCCTGAGACTTGAAAGTACTTAGAAAAAGTTTGCTATTGATGATCTTGTAGACAAGATCCTCAATGCAGATGATGTTGTGCTTCCCCAAGCCTGTTGGGCGTTGGTGAGCACTTATAATAAGTTTTCTAAGTTCTCGTTCGAGCTGCGCGCAGCTCGGATGAAAAACCTGATTGGGAGTTTTCGTCCGAGCTGCGCACAACTCGGAAGAAAACCTGATTGGGAGTTTTCGTCCGAGCGGCGCACAACTCGGAAGAAAACCTGATTTTATAACTTTAAGCAGCCCCCAAGTCTCCTGAGACTTGAAAGTACTTAGAAAAAGTTTCCTATTGATGATCTTGTAGACAAGATCCTCAATGCAGATGATGTTGTGCTTCCCCAAGCCTGTTGGGCGTTGGTGAGCACTTATAATAATTTTTCTAAGTTCTCGTCCGAGCTGCGCGCAGCTCGGATGAAAAACCTGATTGGGAGTTTTCGTCCGAGTTGCGCACAGCTCGGAAGAAAACCTGATTTTATAACTTTAAGCAGCCCCCAAGTCTCCTGAGACTTGAAAGTACTTAGAAAATTTTGCTATTGATGATCTTGTAGACAAGATCCTCAATGCAGATGATGTTGTGCTTCCCCAAGCCTGTTGGGCGTTGGTGAGAACTTATAATAAGTTTTCTAAGTTCTCGTCCGGATGAAAAACCTGACTGGGAGTTATGAAAAATAGATTGAGCAAGGCACGCTATGTGTACGAAATAATATTTATTCAAATCTTACAAGCGTGCTCATGCATAGAAACGGCGCAATAGTTGGGCGTTCCATGCATGAGGCTCTTCTATCTTATTAGTTACATCGTATAGGTGGTAGGCCCCATTATGCAGTACTCTAGAGATGACATATGGGCCTTCCCATGGGGGGGGGCTAGTTTGTGGTCCGAAGTTTGCTTAATACGAAGTACCATGTCGCCCTCTTGGAAGGAGCGAGCTCGGACATGTCGGTCGTGGTATCGGCGAAGGTCTTGCTGATAGAATGCCGATCGGGTGAGAGCTAGGTTTCACTCTTCTTCCAAGAGATCAACGCCATCCTGTCGCGCTTCTTCGGCTTCGGCTTCTGTGTACTGGCTTACACGGGGGGCATTGTGCTCGAGATCGCTCGGAAGAAGTGCTTCTGAACCGTAGACGAGGAAGAAAGGGGTTGACCGAGTTGAGCGATTGGGAGTTGTACGTAATCCCCACAAGACCGAAGGGAGTTCGTCAACCCAGGCACCCGCTGCTTCTTTTAGTTCCCGAAGTAGACGAGGCTTGATTCCTTTGAGTATTAATCCGTTGGCTCGTTCGACTTGGCCGTTGGACTGTGGGTGTGCGACTGAGGCGAAGTTGACCTGAATGCCATTGGTCCAACATAATTTCTTGAATTCGGCCGAGGTGAAATTCGGTCCGTTATCAGTGATGATGTCATGTGGCACACCAAACCGATGTATGATGCCTTGCATGAAGCTGACTGCTGTGGCAGAGTCTAGGGCCTTGATAGGTTTTGCTTCTATCCATTTTGTAAACTTATCTACTGTGACGAAGATGTGGGTGAAACCGTGCTTGCCCGTTCGGAGTGGTCCTCATATCCAATCCCCATACTGCAAATGGCCAGGCTAGTGGGATTGTCTTCAGTTCGGAGGCAGGTTTGCGGGTCTGGTTGGCATAAAACTGACAGCCTTCACAGTGGTCCACGATGTACCGAGCATTGCTGAGGGCTTCAGGCCAGAAGAAACCAGCTCGGAAAGCTTTTGCCACCAATGTCCGACTTGAGGCGTGGTGGCCGCAATCTCCCGCATGGATGTCCTGTAGGATGCATCGGCCTTCTTCCTCAGAGATGCATCGCTGGGGGACATGAGTGATGCTATTTCTGTATAGCTTCCCGTTGATCACCGAGTAAGACTTGGATTTGTGGACGATCTGCTTGGCTTCTATCTCGTCATCAGGCAACTCCTGTTTTTGCAGATAAGCATGGATTGGAAGTGTCCACTCGGGGGGAATGACCTCCACATCGAACACCATGTCAACAACTGCAGGTATATCTTCTTTGTTGGTAATGTTCTTGTCGGGCAACATGTCTGGATCGAACTCCAGGAAAGGATCTTCCTTGAGCGTTGGAGAGTGCAAGTGCTCCAAATAAATCCCTGGCGGGATCTGACCCCTGGTAGAACCCAATTTGGCGAGGTCATCTGCGGCCTAATTTTTAACCCTTGGAATGTGATGGAGCTCTAGCCCATCAAATTTTTTCTCCAATTTTCTCACTGCTACATAGTAGGTTGTCATTGCTGGGCTTCGGATGTCCCACTCTTTCATTACTTGGTTGATTACCAGGTCTGAATCTCCGAATATCATAAGTCTCCTGACTTCGAGTGAAATGGCCATTCGCATACCGTACAGAAGAGCTTCATACTCGGCTTCATTATTTGTTGCTGGGAAATGGATTTGGAGGACGTATCTCATCTCGTCCTTCCTTGGTGAGACTAGTACCACCCCCGCCCCTGCGCCATGCAGCATCTTGGACCCATCAAAAAACATCGTCCAATGCTCTGGTGTTGGCTGTGGGGGATGTTGGACCTCAATCCACTCGGCCAGGAAATCCACCAGTGCTTGTTACTTGATTGCGTTTTTTAGCTTGGTAATTGAGGTCAAAGGGTAGTAGGTCCAAACTCCATTTTGCTATTCTTCCTGTTGAGTATCTGTTGTTCATAATTTCTGCCAGGGGAGCTTCAGAAACCACTGTGATGGAATGATCCTGGAAGTAATGTGTGAGCTTTTGTGATGCCAAGTAAATTCCCATTGCCAGCTTCTGGTAGTGGGGATATCTCTTCTTGGATGGTGTGAGGACTTCGGAGATGAAGTACACCGGTCTTTGTACCTTTTGTGATTTTCCTTCTTCTTCCCTTTCCACCACTATAGCTACGCTGACAACTCGGATTGTGGCTGCAATATATAACAAGAGCGGCTCTTTTTCTTGAGGTGCTGCCAGGACTGGCCGAGTTGACAATTGCTTTTTGAGTTCTTCAAACGCCATTTGAGCTTCCTCCGTCCATACGAAATTTGGCGATTTTTTCATCAGTTGGTAGAGAGGTAGGGCTTTCTCTCCCAATCTGGAGATGAACCGACTGAGTGCTGCGAGACAACCTGTCAATTTTTGGACATCTCGGAGCTACTTGGGAGGCTTCATGTTTGAATTGCCGCGATTTTTTCCGGGTTGGCTTCTATCCCTTGCTCGGAGACCATGAATCCGAGTAACTTCCCCGCTGGCACACCAAAAACGCATTTTTCAGGATTGGTCCTGATGTTGTAGGCTCGGAGGCTCTGAAAAGTTTCAGCTAAGTCGGCTAGTAAACTACTTCCTTTAACCGACTTGATCACGATGTCATCCACATAGACCTCCACTTTTCTGCCGATTTGCCAGATCAGGCAATTCTGCATCATGCGTTGGTACGTGGCGCCTGCGTTTCTTAGTCCGAATGGCATCGTGATATAACAAAAACATCCGAATGGGGTTATGAATGTTGTTTTAAGCGCGTCTCGTTTGTATAGTCGGATTTGATGATAACCCGAGTATGCATCGAGGAAACAAAATCTCTCACAACCTGATGTGGAGTCCACAATCTGGTCAATGCGAGGAAGAGGGAAATGGTCTTTTGGACAAACTTTATTGATATGAAGGAAATCAACACAAGTTCTCCAAGATTTATCTTTCTTCGGAACCATTACATGATTTGCTAACCACTCGGAGTGGAAGATTTCCCTAATGAATCCGGCTGCTAATAGTCTAGCTATCTCCTATCCGATGGCCTTCCTTTTCTCGGAGGAAAACCGTCGGAGGGACTCTTTCACCAGTCTTGCTTTTGGATCCACGTGTAATTTGTGCTCGGCCAACTCCCTTGGGACTCCAGGCATATCGGCAGGCTTCCATGCGAATATGTCCCAATTCTCACGGAGGAAGTTGACGAGCTCGAGTTCCTATTGGGGATCCAGATCGGTGGCAATGTTGGTGTATTTGTATTTATCTGTGGGATGTATCTGTACCTTCTTGGTCTCTCCGGCTGACTCGAATGAAGATGTCTTCTTTGGTTGCAGTAACTCGGATGAGTCATCGGCTTTTTTGTACTCGGCCAGCTCGACCTCAGCCATTTGCTGATCAGCTATCAGGGACCCCTTCTGCAGCAGTTCTTCGGCTTGCTTGTAGTCTCCCGAGATAGTGATCACGCGGTGCGGGCCAGGCATCTTTAGTTTCAGATAGACGTAACAGGGGATGGCCATGAATTTTGCATAGGCCGTCCTTCCGAGTAAGGCATGGTATTGATGTCTTCTCGCCCTTCGTTGGTTACCCCAAGTGAAAGGTTTGAGATGTAGTGCAGCAGCAGTTTTCCCTCGGTGAAAATACCAAGGTTTGTCTCCAGCAGGACTCCAGAGATGATAAGTAGGTGTCAGTGGCGCAACTGACGCGGACCTGCACACAGACACAGATAACTTTGTTCCCAATGAAGTTCAGAGAGGTTGTCAATCTCTCCGGTCTTGTTGTTTACAAAGGATAAACGCACGGGATAATGATAGCAGATAAAAGCAGCAAAGTAAAGTAAATGTAGCGTGGAAACAGTGATAAGGACATGGACCGGGATACGTGATGTTCGCTAGTGATGTCTCTCTCCCAAAAGACGATAAAAATTGCTATGCGAGGTAAACAAATTACAGAAAGGCAATTTACAGGATTATGAACGCACCCAATGCTAACTATGCTACAAAAGAAAGGAAGAGGTTCAAAAGCACGGGCATTACGCCAAAATAAGTAGACCGAAATCCATCTGCATCTTCTACTAATCATCCACCTTGAGATATTTATCCAGAACATCTCGCTGGTATTAAGTTGCGAGCCCCACCCAAAGTGTAAACCCAAAGCAATAGACAACTGCATTAAAAAGAACTCTGCGTAAAGTAAACAATCCTTGTAACCGCGGTTACAAGCACCGTTGTTTTCCCCCCTTGTGGCAACAACACATCCCCTAGACTCATGTTTCTGTCACTCAAGCATGTCATCGGGGAGGGGGGGCATGAACCCACAATCTAGCACAACGCTCCCTCTTGGAGTCACTACCTACTACTTGGCCAAAGCAATAAACAGCAACGGAGAACATGCAAGAATTACTTAGGAACAAAAATATAAGAGATAAAAACCAAATATATTACTCTATCACAATCTGAACATAATCTCATAATCCATCAGATCCTATCAAACTCAACATAGCTATAGCAGAAATATTACAAAGGTGCCTCGATCATGTAGGGAAGCTCACGAGGTCTAGACAATGAAGATCAAAGAGGGGAGGAGAACATGACATAGCTACTGATCACAGACCCATGGTCCAAGGAAAACTACTCACGAGACATCCGGGGAGCATCCATGGTGGAGAGGAGACTCCCAGAGGTCAATCGTCCCTCCGGCAGGGTGCCGGGAAGAGGTCTTCTGGTGCTCCCGATCTTGGAAGCGCGGCGGCGGCGGAACAGAGGCGAGTTCGCGGAATAGGGTTCTGCTTCTGGAGTTTTCCTGTGACGGGGGATAAATAGGCGAAGGGGGACAGCCAGAGGTGGACCAGGGGCCCCAGGCTTCCTGGACGCTGATTTTTTCTGTATTTTTCCCGGAATTTTCCTGGCAATTTTTATATGGGGGAAAACTGAAATAGAAAAATAGCAGAAAACAGGAACTGGCACTGGGGTGCACTGACTTAATAGGTTAGTCCAAATAAGATCAAAAGTGTATGAAAGTGTATCTAGATCATAGCAATATCACACAAAACATGCATGGAGCAAGCAGAAATTATCGACACGTTTTGGACGTATCAGGTATGCACTCGGGAAGTCCACTACTTCAAAGGTGATCTTTTCTTTCCGAAGTTACTCGAAGTACCAAAGACCACATTAAGGGAGATCATTCCGAGTGGGTACGCCTTTTTCCCCGGGATTATCCCATGAAACTCCAGATAGCTTTTGTTGAGCTTGGACATTGGAATGTTCATGCTCTTCAACGTGCTTGCATATAGGATGTTAATTCCACTCCCACCATCCATCAAGACATTTCTGATCCTGAAGTTCCCATTCCCTGTTTCCACCAAATATCCACAATCAGAGCGTGCCCTCCCGGGTGAGGGATGTGAGGAGGGTGATCCGACTGATCGAAAGTGATTGGGACGTCGGCCCACTTCATGTAACTCGGAACTGTCGGAGCTGCCGAGTTGACTTCTCTGAACCTTATCTTTTCTACCCTCTTCGACTCTCGTCCTGCGAAGATGACCAGCACTCCGTCTTCTCTTGGGAAGCCTTCGCTGTCCAGTTCTAGGCTGGGCGCTTTCTTTTTCCCGGTGTCCTTATCTTGCTGAGGACCTGTCCTTGCGTTCTGGGCCGCTCTCTTGATCAGGCGACATTGCCGAGCTGTATGCTTTGGAATAACCAATTTTCCCTCAGCATCTCGGGTGGTGTGGAGAGGACAAGGTTGATCCAGAACTTCATAATCATTGGACGGCTTTTTCTGCCGCGGCTGCCACTCCTTTCGTGCCTGACCCTTGCCATGAAGGCCCGAAGCGTTTGCTGCAGCCACTAGCTCTGCGTCCGGTGGGGCGTCTTCTGCCTTTCGCTTGTTGTTGCCTGCGGTCTTCTGCTTCGGGTTCGGTGCCGAGTTTCCGCCTCCTCTATGCTGCTGGTTCTTCTGCCGGATGTCCTCTTCACCGTTGGCATACTTGTTTGCTATCTCCATCAGCTTCCCAAGTGAGGTGATGTGAGGGTATCTTGCCAACTTGAGACTTAACTCCCTGTACTTGACCCCTTGTTTGAAGGCGTGAATGGTCTGGAACTCGGAGACGCCTTCAACCGAGTTGTGGAGTGTGATCCATCTCTGGATGTAGTCCCGAGTAGACTCGGTGTTGCTCTGGACAAATAATTGTAGCTCGGTTAGGCCTCCAGGTCTCTTGTAGGTCCCTTCAAAGTTCTTGATGAACACTTTCTCAAGGTCTTCCCAAACCCAGATGCTACTGGGGGGGAGCTGATTCAGCCATGCCCGAGCTAAGCCTTCTAGCATCAATGGTAGGTGCATCATGGCTATCTCGTCCCCACCCCCTCCGATTTGCATGGCTATTCTGTAATCATCCAACCATGTCTGGGGTTTAGCATCACCTCGGTACTTATCCACCCCTTGAGCTATCATGAAGTGGGGCGGAATAGGGGTAGACCGAATCCTTTCACTGAAGCAAACCGGCCCTGTGGCCATTGAGGGCCGAGCCTGATCCTGGCGATGTGATCTGGCGCGGTCGACTCGGCTCTGTACTAGATGGCTTCGGGCGTCGTCTTCAACATCAAAATAACGGTCATCTCGGTGCCGAGGGAACTCCTCTCTCTGCGGTGCGGGCCGACCCACCCCGCGAGCTTCTGTCCTCCCGTGATCTTCATGTCGATACTGCTCTTGGCGGCGACCCCCTCGGGGTTCATCTCTGCGCCGGGGCGAGTTGTTCTTGCTCCTCCGCGCTTCTCCATAGGGCGTGTGCACTGAAAGAGACGTCCTTGCGGGGGGACTTGAGAATGAATTCGCTGCTGTGATTGACTGACAACAGCATTTGGATCGACTGCGGTTTGCAAAAAAAATGCCAGGTGTTGGATTTCCTCTGCCGCCGATCCACTGGGTTGCAGAGAATTTTCAATCCGAGTTGCTGCTATGAGATTTTCTACTGGGGTACCCATAACTCGGAAAGGCTCCCGGCCTCTGCCCCGCAGTTGCCGACTTGTTCTGCTTTGCCTGAGCCGAGCTACCTCCCGAGCTTGACGCTCCAAAGTGTTTTCTAGCTCGGCCAGGCTCTCTCGTTCAGCCAAATTAGTTAATCTGGCTGCCTCCAGGCCTCGCCCTTCTGGAGTGCTTGTGTCGATGGGAGTTTTAGCAGCCGCTCGGCTGCTTCTGCTTCTTCCCGCTCCTCCCGAGTAAGAGGGCGAGGTTGTCGACTTGTCTCTCCGAGCTCTAACCTTCGAAAAGCGGATACACGCCGGGTCGGATCCCGAGCGCCGGCCCTGGATGGGCTGTTAGCTTCATCTCGGGCGTGATTGTCCCGAGCTGGCGATGGCTGAGAGGGCGGAGCCTCGGCCATGCACACTTCTGCAACCGCGACTGGGGCTTCGCTGCTGCCTTCTTGCTCGACACCTGACTCGGGGTCAGATGCCACCATGCCTTCTTCTTCGACCGAGTCGAACAGAGGCAAGAGAGATGATGTGGAGCCTTCTCTTGTGATCAGTTCATCCAGGGCCTTCTGGGCTGACTCCACCGAGTCGATGACTGCCACCTGCTGAATCTTGACCGATTTTCCACGATGGTGAGCGCGCGGGCGGCCCGAGCGCTTCTTCTTGTGGCGGATAGATAACAGCGCGGGTGCTTGGCGATGGGCCGACAGCTGGAGGCGCAGGGCCCCCGACTCGTCAGATCGGAAATGGACGCTGCCTCTTGAAGGCAGCAATTGTGCCTGGAGCGGAGAATCCACCAACCAGTCAGAATCATCAGCTATGAAAGCCAACGATCCGAAACAGAAAACCTCTCCGACGATGAGCTCGGGGCCGTGAACCGACAAAGAGGATGAGGAAAACCCCATCTCTACGATGGCTGATCAACTCAGCCCCACGGTGGGCGCCAACTGTCGGGGATATAATCCTGACAATAGATGTAGGGGTATGAAAGGAGCTAAATGAATATGTACGTAGAGAGGGTTGACGCAAGGGGATTATACAGGTTAGGCCTCTCCGTAGAGATAAAAACCTTAGTACTGTCCCAGGCTGACTGGGGTGTTCTTTCTTCAGAAGTACTGAGAATGGCAAATGTTGCGCGTGCCCACGCCGAAGGGGAGGGGGTGGCTTATATAGAGTGCACCCCTGCCTCCTTAATGCCTTGGCTTAAATTGGTCTTAATTACAAGATTGAATGCGTACTTAAATACAAAAACGGTCTGCCCATTACTACTAGTAAAGGAGGAGAAACGCCCGCAACATTGAATGTTTCCTGTCCGTTGCGTTCCCGTCCTCCGAGTAAGGGAAAACTCGCCGATCGCTTCCGAGTGTCGATCTACTCGGATCTTGCTGGGCTTCCGAGTAACTGCGTACTCGGAAGCGGCTTCTGATCTCCGAGTAACAAGTTACTCGGAGAGTGTTAATGCTTCGTGTTTTTTACTGATCTTATTTTGCTGGGTGTGTTTGGAGAACCAAGGGCTTAAGGGTACCCCTTGGTTTCCCTTGCCTAGGGGTATGCCTTTAGTATTACCACGACACCTTGTGAGGACATATGGTTGTTTGGAGGAAAGAGAGAAGGAAAAGAGAAGGGAAAGGGACGCCGCATGGTTGCTTTTGGGTGGACATGTGAATGCTTGCATTACCACAAAACTCAAACAAATATAATTATAATATACTGGAATTCGGTTCTGCGGACTGATCCATGGACATATGAGTTTTTGACTTAATAGCGAAAGCAATCAGGACACCATGAGAAAGGGGACGATGTCCACGGATGCCGACACCGAGATGGCCTAGCTGCAGCCAAACAGGCATAACACCCCACCCCACACTCCGACTTTGAGATCATGAATGTCAACGAACACCAACGACCACACCGGCCATATGACCATGGCCGCCAGCGCACACATGAGCCACGAGCTTCATCCACGAGCATCGCGCCTCCCACCTCCAGGACCACCACCCCGCTATCCCAGATCTTCTCACCATCGCCACCTCCGCGCCTAGACCTCAACAACTGGTGAAGGGTGAAAAAGGCTCACCGAAGACCTCTTCCCAAGTCGCCATTACAACCTTCGATCCGACCGACGGACCGAGTCACCAGACGAGCAAATGAGGGGGAAGATTGTGGACTCCTCCCCAGATTAAGCCACTCCCATCACCTACCATTGCAGGGGCGGTCGACTGTGTCCGAGGCCTCCTACAGCCTACGCCACCAGAGTATAGACCGGGCCACAGCCCAACGTACACCGCCACGCCTGCCACCATTAGATATGTGAAGAGGCCGACCGGATAGATGCCACCCGCACACACCCTAGGAGGGCACCGCGCAACTGTCGCGCCACCAGCAAGCTGAGGACGTCATCGCCTCGCGCGCTAGCCCGAGGACGAGCGAAGAGGAAGCTGGCCTCGCTGCAACCTACATCGATCGGGCTTTGCCCGGTGGCACCTCATGGCGACGGCGAGGGAGGAGGGGAGGAAAGAAGAGATGGAGGCTAGGGTTGCCCCCGGTCACTCATGGGACTGACACGGGGGAAGAGGTAGACACAATTATTAACGGGTGAACTACTGATATTTTGCTTCATTATCGACCTATTAAAAAATTGTTAGATTTTGATCACACCAATTTCTCTTCTGATTTACTCTCTTCTCTTTCGGTTGTCTCTCATCCGGCTAATCTCTCTTCCAATTCTTTCTCTCCTTCCTCTCATGCTCTCCTTTTGATTTTCACTCTCTCTCTTCTCTTTCGATTGTCTCTTTGTCCAACTAACCACTCGTCCAATTCTCTCTCTCTCCTTCCTCTCACGCTAATCTCTTACTTTCTTTTTTATTTTCTCTCTAATATTCTCTCCTCCAATGGGAGTGGGAATTGAACCCACGACCTCTTGAATGTATACTACTACCAAATAAAGGCATAATTAATTTTTGACTAACAAATAGAAACTTGGTATTTAACCCTTTTCTACTTTTATCTCCATCTCTATCTCTACTACCTAAAATATAGGTAAGGTTCATTTTCCTGCCTGCCAGAGACACTTCGTCCAACCCATCAATCCCACCTCCTTCGTTTCCCTTTTTTCCCTTTCGTTCCGTCGAACATTTTAGGTAACCACGATTCAATCATCCCCTAAATCTTTCTACCTTCCTCGGTTCCTCCTCAATCTCTTACTCAGATCCTCCCCGTCTCTCAGCCAGCCAAAAGGAACCTGGCCAATCCATCACCTAGGAACTCATGGCTGTAATATTCCTGAACGAGGCATGCGCGGTGGCAGTCAATACATTATACATGTATGGTTGGGTAGCGAGCCGAGGAGAACGCGCTGGTTCACAGTGCCATCTTTGTCGATCCCGAGCTCCTCCGGCGTTGTTGTGAAGTGTGATGTTGCCGGCGGACAGCGTCGCGTGCTGCTTCTCGTCGGCCTATGACATGTACCCGGCCACCGCATCCCGCAGAGCGCGCCAGCGACCTAGGGTGGCGCAGAAGGAGAGGACGCGTCACGCGGGGAAGAGCTCCGCAACGATGATCTTCCGAAGCGCGGCAGCGATCCTAATACGATGGCACGATCGCCGTTGTTGAGAACGCGACGCTCATGACCGCGTCGCGAATGCCGTTTAATG
Organism: Bromus sterilis; assembly: GCA_950022295.1. Classification (NCBI taxonomy): domain Eukaryota; kingdom Viridiplantae; phylum Streptophyta; class Magnoliopsida; order Poales; family Poaceae; genus Bromus; species Bromus sterilis. The sequence goes on along the minus strand of OX465601.1, from coordinate 80,930,246 downwards.
GGTGGGCGGCGCCTCGCTCGCGACCCCTCTTGGGAGGATACCAACGTCGGCACCTCGCCTAGCCAGAGTAGCATGACCGGCTCGTGGCACTTACCAGATCGCGCATCACTTGGTTAGAAAGCTTCCCGGTGAGGACGAGGTGGTGCAGGACTGCAGGCCGCCGATCACACCGGCAGCTGCCACGGCCTCTGGCTCTAGGATAGGCGCAGGCTGTCATCACCATGCGCCACGAAGCACCAGTGGCCCGCAAGGACAAGAGCTACACCGATGTAGGCGCCCTCCATTTTTTATCGCTCTGGTGAGCATCGCTAGCTCCTCGCTCATACACTAGAGCTTGTGTGTTTCAACTTTCATATCGCATCGTACATGATATCTACAAATGTCGTATTGCTCTGGAGCTCCTTCCAGAACTGAATTTCCCTTCGTGTGTTTCATATCTACAAATTCTACATGTGGATAACGAAGTGCTCGGAGCTTGTGACAGATAAATCCCATCTTAACTGATTTGTGCAAATATGGGCACTTCTATGACGGAATAAATTGAGTACACCTTCTGTTTATTTTATTTTTCTATATTTCTTCATATTTCTATGGGATTGTTTCTTCATCTTTGATTTCCATTTTTATTTTCCTTTCTGTAGCTGAACTGATATTTTTTTCCTTTTTTCTCGCTAGATGACCACAATTTTTTTATCAAAAATAAAACTAAAAATCCACTGGAATGAACTACCATGATATTTTTGATACAGTCAATCGTATGTTTGACTACAATGATTCAAATGAAAAATTATGTACTACCTCCGTCACAGTTTACAGGGCGTGCGCGTATCCTAGGTCGTTAATTTGACAATCATAACACAAGATATATATTACAAAAAAATTATTAACTTTATTGTATTATATATCTTGTTGATAATTTATTAATATGAATTGGTGTACAATGATTAATATATTTTTACACCCGTAGCAACGCACGGGCAATTGCCTAGTAAAAGTAAAAGAAGGACATTTTTGGTTTATTTAATCTCTCAATCACATCATCCGTTGAAATTTGCGTGAACACTTCAATGGAGATTTGCTATTCATGTGGAAGAGAAAATTGGTGTCTTCACGAGACATGAGCCTTTGATGTACGTATCATAAATATGATAAATTATGTACAAGCACCACGATAACTTGTGATTCTGCAATGACAGTAGTTAACAAATATATTTTCGGTAGGTTCCGCGTGAATAACATGATAACATACGAAGCTGATAAATCGGGTACAAACACCATAGTAACGTTTGACCTTTGTATAAATTTGTTGAACAACAAAGTTGTTCGATCGATTACGCCTCTAAGATGGCCTCATATGGGAATGGTTTCGGTATCTTCCGCGTGAATAACATGATAACATACGAAGCTGATAAATCGGGTACAGACACCGTAGTAACGTTTGACCTTTGTATAAAGTTGTTGAACAACAAACTTGTTCGATCGATTACGCCTCTAAGATGGCCTCATATTTACTGTGAGGCAACAACCCCAGAGTCTTTTATTTCCAGAAATTCAAGACCTGTTTAAATTCGCTCCCACAAGGAGTCGAACCCAGGACCTGGCGTGCTACTAGGTTTGCTGCAACCACTAGGCTACATGCCCGTTTTCCATATGGGAATGGATTATACATGGATTGTCTTCATTTCGTCAAGGCGATCGATTTTGATATTTGGATCATCTAAATATGTGGTTGTATAAAAAGTTATATCCCTACCAAGAGGAAAAAACGGAACTAGACACTCATGCAACCGACGTCTGATGAAAAATTTAAGTTACTATCTGTTTCAGATGAGCAATTATGCCTTTAAGAGGACCCTGAATAAAAAAGTCTGCATGAAAGTTATTCGCCGCATCATGGCGCACAACTTTGATGTTTACATGGTTTACATCTGAGGTCATGTGTGTCATGTAAATCCTAAAAACCAAACTACTATTTCAAGCCCACATCTAATCCGAGTTCATTTAGGTTTGTAAAGATATTTACGCGGAATTTGGAGTCTTTTTCTTGTATGGAAAATACAATCACCCCATATATATATATATATATATATATATATATATATTCTACTAACGCCCTCTAAGACCTTGTTCTACTAACAAATCTCTTATTCTACTAACCCCCCCCCCTAACCAGGTTTCTTGCGCAGAGCGCCCCGTGGACAGCAACCCCCTCCCCACCCCGGCTTCTAGCGCGGCAGCGCCCGCAAACGACGGCCCCTCCCGATCCCACCTTCTTGCGCGGGAGCGCCGGTGGACGGCGGCACAGGTGGATGGAGATCAAATCGGGCGAGATTTGTTCGGAGGCAGTGCCTAATCAGCGCCGCCGCGCCTCTAATTCAACCAAACGCCCGCCGGAATCGCCGCTTCTCCTCTCCTCCACGGAAATGACATGGGTGGCGCCGCCGGCATGCTTCTGCGCTCCTACTACAGGGATATGACTGTTGCGCTTCCTTCTCAAGCCCAGCCTCCTCAAGCACCACCGTGACTAGGAGCCTCTGGCATGGGAGAGTTGCCACCGTTCAGCAAATCAGAGCATCCAGCATCGAAGTTGCGTTGCAGGCGATCGTGAGCTTCGTCTCCATCTGTTCCCGAACGGGATCGAGGCAGTGTCCGCCGGCGCGATTCTTCCGACGAGGTCCCGGCGGCAAGGGGGCGGTGCAGGGGACGGAGGTGGCGGGAATGGGGCCGCATGGAGCAGTGCGGCCGGACCCGGCAGGTGGCAAGGCGCGCGGCGCAGCTTCCTGTGAGCTCAGGCTCGGCGGACTCATGGCGGCGGAGGCGCGACCTGGGAGACCAGAGAGAGAGGGAAGGTGAGAGGAGGAGGGTGGAGGAAGGAGAAGGGCGCGGGAGGAGAGAGGAGCGGCGCGCTGCTGCCGGCGGCTCGCCGGCCGGGGAGGCTCGGGCGAAGGCGGCTTCCCAGGCCCAGATCGGGCCCGGTGGCGGCGGTGAGGGCCCGGAGAGGCTAGTGCTGTGGTGGGAGGGTTTCGGGGTGACGTGACGCGCCCGTAGCCCTCCGTTTACAGATCTGATGGCTGGAATTGCCTCAAATCTAGGGTTTCGAGGTTGGGTGGCTTGGGGGGGAGAATCTTGGTATTTTGGAGGGGGTGGCTGCAAATTTTACAAGGGGAAAACCCTAGAAGGGCTAGGGGAGAGTGGTGGTCTATATATAGGCTGGCGTGGGTGGCAAGTTTACGTAAACGCTCCCGGTCTCTCTCGCGCGTGTCCGGTACTCCATGTTTCTGACCGCCGGGAGTCCATACGACCCCCGATTCGGATGAAATCTCGAACCACGCGCTCAGCGCGGCGAGCCCGTCAGTACTACCTCACTTCGATACCGTTTTGAGGACATTTTTCCAGTGCCCAATAAAATAATCCATTTAATTATTAAATAGGGTTTTTCGTTCCGATGGCGATGGCTCGTCTTGTGCCGGAAGTTGCGACGGTGCTCGGGTGAAACCTCGGTGTCGCAAGGTCGTGTGCCGTTGTGGAAAAGATCGGTCACGCATGCCGGTACGAGAAGGAGGGGGAAGTATAATTCAACAATTAATAAATCGACGAAGAAAACACTACAAAAAATTCTAGCAATCAACAAAATAAAGCAACAAACAATTTTTTTAATAAGGATGAAATTTCCGGGATGTCACACCTATGGTGCTTAAACTTTTCATCGATGTTCATTTTAGTGTCTGATCTTGATAAATACGTCGAACTTGTTCCAAAACTTGACACGAGCGTGAAAATACAGTGCTAATCTCAGTAATAGATGTAAGAAATGTTTACACCACACCGTATTTTGGCTAGCAATGATGATTCACATATTTATATTTGTATAACCCATGGATTTCACCTGTCAGCACAATAAAAAATTTGTGCTAAAAATATAGTGACACATGGATTCGAAGTGCGATGCGTTATCGGGAGCGCTAGCCAACAAACCATTACTGTGATTAAAAAGTTTATATATTATAATCACAGTTCTAAAATACGTTTTAAGTCTTCGATCTTTATCAATAAATTATACTTAAAAATAAAATAACTTATCAAAAAATTAGGCACTTGTTAAATATATTTAGTTATTCACATTTCGATTGTATTTAAAGTATTTGGTAACTAAAAAAAACAAAATCTTTTAGTAAATGCAAAACAATTGTAATGATATTTTTTTGGTAAATGTGAAAGAATTATACACTCGTAGCTTATATATAAACTATACAAAATTATAAATGGAAACATTTTTATTAATATTCACTTGACTTGTATCATCCATTCATAATTATAGATAATTAAAATACAGTCGGTTGTGAATATTTATTGAAAAAATTGTTAGAAATATTATATATTTAAATTTGTTATAAATTATTAAAATATATACTTATGAATAATGAAAACGTGCATGCAATTATTAAAAAAGTTATGTAATTAAAATATTACTTATGAACTTTAATTTAGAAAATATTGTATTATTCTAAATTATAAAAACAAATTTATAATTAGAAATACTATTGTCTTAATAGGATGTTTAAAAGTACATTAATATTTTTATAACTTATTTAACATGCACTAAATTGAAAATACGGTGCCACATCAGCGTATTTACGTCTACCGATGGGATTAAAACCATTTTTGCACGCTAGTGCCAAGTTTTTCAAGATTTGAAAAGTTCAATGTATTTTTCAAGTTCATGAACTAAATTGAACATTGGTTGCAAGTTTAAGCACCACAGGTGATATTATTATAACCTTTTCACTTTTTACCTAGAATTTTCCCTACTCGTTCTTGCTATCTGGATCCTAATGTCATTGTTTAAACATTAAAAAAAGAAAATATGATCACAATCTCTCATGTTGTAACAGAACGGTGTATTAGGTTGGTTATAGTGGGGAGTTACTTGAGAGCTCGTTCTTGCTATCTGGATCCTAATGTCATTGTTTAAACATTAAAAAAAAGAAAATATGATCACAATCTCTCATGTTGTAACAGAACGGTGTATTAGGTTGGTTATAGTGGGAAGTTACTTGAGAGCAGAGTTTTTGAGTTCGGGCTCCACATAGGACTTATTTGGAAAAATAAAACAACCATATTTAAACATTTCTAAAAAAATCGAAAAAAAAATCCATGGGTTCCTATATGTATTTAGCACTATTGTGTGAATTTTTTTTTAAAATATATTATCATTTGCAGACTAAGCAAAGAAAATCTAGCCCAACAATCACAAAACCCGGCCCATTTAAAAATTCAAATTTGTCTTTTTTCTGTACACCATATATGAAAAGATAATGATTTGGAATCTGTACACATATGTATTATGTATATGTATGTTTGCTCACAAAAAGTTTCGGATTTTTTGAACAAGCAAAAACTTGAATTCTTCAAAGTTCGCCGTGGAGCTCGTCCACTAAAAGCGTTTTCCGGGAGTTACTTAGACTAGTAAAATACATATGATATTAATCTATATTACTACCGTACTAACATATGTGTGGTGTCATGTAAGATCTTTTTTGTTAGGTTGTAGACTCATTTTTTTGCTATGAGTGATGTTACTATAACTACCTAAGTTATCACAAGCACTTCTCTCCTTATTAAGTATTGTAGGTACACGAACATATCACATGTACCCTCAACACCGGGGTGATACACCGCAACTCGCGTTGAAGGAGACCTGTCCGGGTGCGCGATACGTAAGCAATCCGGCGGGCGCTTTTGTAGACCTGAAACCCCACGCCCAGAAGGGACCCCGTATGGACACACGATAGATCTTCAGAGATCTCTGCCCTTCAACACAAAGAACGAGAGAAAAAACACGCGAGAGAGCTAAAAGTAAGGTAAAGGTCGTAGATGTATTCGTTCGATTGTGTGTTGTTCAATTGGACATCACCTCTCATTAATATATGAGTCGACTAGACTTTCGTACAAGAAATGACTCTAAATCCAGTCCAAATCTTTTCTAACCTAACCGAACTCGAATTATAGGTGGGACGGAAACAGTAGTTTGATTTTTTTGATGTACAAGTCAGATATGACCTCGGATGAAAAAACCAGAAGCATAAAAATTATGCACCTTGACGAAACGAAAAACTTTTATGTTGAGTGTTTTTTGATTGGGATCCACCTTCCAATCTTAATTGCTCACGCTTTCCATCAGACATGGGTTGCATGAGTGTCTTATCCAGAGCTTCACGTTTTGGGATTCACAGGGCACATATATATGTCCTCGGATGGAAGAAATTAAAACATAAATATTGTACGTCTTACCAAGCAAAGAATTTTCATTCAGAAAGTATTTTTGATTGACGACAATCATAAGGGCCGAATTACCCATGCTTTCCATCACACATCAATCGCATAAGTGTTTGACTCCGAACGTCAGTTTTAACTCTTGATAGGGATATATTTTGTTGGCTCTAACTTTTGCGTACAACCTCGGATTTAGACGATGCAAATATTGAAATTGATCGCTTCGAGGAGAGAAGAAAATTCACGTAGAATGCTTTCCCATATCAAGCCGTCTTCAATGCTAATAAACCAACCAATACTTTAAATACAAAATCTTATCACTTGGAGCACAACTTTGACCCTCGATATGAGATCAGATCACCCAAAGGTCGAAGATATTCATATCGCCAAAACTGAACCTTTTCATGTAGAGCACTTCTTCATTTGAGTAAGTCTTATATACGTTTATTGTTGTGTCAAAAACTGATATCAACAACTACATATGCCACATAAGCAAACTTATCTTAAAATAGATGATGTTAGGGCATGTACAATGATGATTTCTTAGCTTTATCATGCTGATGTGGAGGAGAAAGAAATTTGAAAAAAAGTTTTTCCTTCTCTTATTTAAGAGATGATCTTTTAGCAATAATTCTTTCACCACAAATTTAGGAACCTCTAGCTATTATAGCAAAGCTAAGATAAAACCCACTGTATATCATTTTTTTTGTCATATCTAAATTATGTGGCGAAGCTAAGATAAAGCGGTCTTATCAACCATTGTACATGTCCTTACTATCTAAGATAGTCCCACTATGACTAGCCTCGGAGGTTATCGACGGGTGATCAAGAGTCAAGATTGCTGCACATATCAACCATGAGTAAAATTTTACCATATATAGACACATGAAAACTTGTTTGCGAAGGAATTAAATATCTTTATTACTCATTATTAGGCATTACATCAAATTTATATGTCAATATTTCCTAGGAAGGAAACCCGGCTGCAATTAATACTCAAATAATTTTTACCTATATATATGTATAGATATGAACCATGGAGTAAACCATCCCGTGAGCAGTACCTATTGTCATTTGACGATCTTGAACCACCAGAGTGTGTACACCAATGGCGAACTACATGAAGCAGGCCTTCCAATTTATGACGCTTTTCTTGGTTCTTCTCGGATGCTTTGCATCTCTTTCTCAGAGTAAGTTGCAACTCCTCAAATCGAAAAGATGTGATGCACAGTTTTGTTTCCGGTGTTCTGTATATTTTCTCTCTCAATCATCGCGATCGATTTGGTTGTAATCTTGTAGCAAGATACATCATCTGCATCTGAACGTATGCATCATCAGTATATACTGAGGTTCTTAATCTAATTGGAATTATTATTTTACAGGTCAAGGCCATGGACCGGACATATTCTCATGTGAGAGGCAGCTTATGCGGCCATGCGGCGACTTGTGCTACTGCTGCCTGTATCCCCCCAATAACGGAACGTGCTATGGGACTGATGTGGAGTGCAAGCTGAACTGCCCTCCGCCGAAATCCACCCTCCCATGAACTTGAACATTTCTGTCTCTCATGTAGTGCGCCTGTACTTCTCAATGCGTGATCTACTGAATAATTGGGAGGAACCAGCTGATGTGCTATGCGTCGGTGCTTTATCTGTTTGCACTATTTTTGGGGTTAAAATAAATCTGTTTTTAGTTTGTGTGTATCTTTACTGCAAAATTGCACCGATACAAATAGGTATATCAGTATTTGGGTGATATAGATGCATAAATACATCGTTATTCTCCAACTTTTTAAAAAGTGCCAATATGGGAATATATTTGACTCATTTAAGATAATATGGTAATAAATATGTTACCAATGGAAGTATCACACTCTCTTCTCCTTGAGCCCAAAAAATTATTGAAATTAGTTCTAAGATGTTGAGACTGAATGGTTTACAAAAATTGAAAATATGCCATTCAAGGACGTCTTCAACGCTAATCCTTAGTGCGGGCACACTGTTCGTCCACGAAGCAGGTTCGAACACGTCCGCAGATATGATACCAATAGCCAGTCATTCAGTCTTAAGCATCAAATTTGAACAACTAAGGCGTACCTTGTGAGGACATATGGTTGTTTGGAGAAAAGAGAGAAGGAAAAGGGACGCCACATGGTTGCTTTTGGGTGGACATGTCAATGCTTGGATTACCACAAAACTCAAACGAATTTAATTATAATATACTGGAATTCGGTTTTGCGGACTGATCCACGGACGTATGGGTTTTTTACTTCATAGCGAAAGCAATCAGGACACCATGAGAAAGGGGACGACGTCCACGGATGCCGACACCTAGATGGCCTAGCTGCAGCCAAACAAGCATAACACCCCATCCCACACTCCGCCTTTGAGACCATGAATATCACCGAACACCAACAACCACACCGGCCATATGACCATGGCCGCCATCCCACACATGAGCCACGAGCTTCATCCACGAGCATCGCGTCTCCCACCTCCAGGACCACCACCCCGCTATCCCAGATCTTCCCACCATCGCCACCTCCGCGCCTAGACCCCGACAACTGGTGAAGGGTGAAAAAGGCTCACCGAAGACCTCTTCCCAGGTCGCCATTACAACCTTCGATCCGGCCGACGGCCCGAGTCACCAGACGAGCAAATGAGGGGGAAGATTGCAGACTCCTCCCCAGATTAAGCCACTCCCATCACCTACCATTGCATGGGCGGTCGACTGTGGCCCAGGCCTCCTACAGCATGCACCACCAGAGAGTAGACTAGGCCACAGCCCAGCGTACACCGCCACGCCTTCCGCCATTAAATATGTGAAGAGGCCGACCGGATAGATGCCACCTGCACACACCCTAGGAGGGCCATGCGCAACTGTCGCGCCACCAGCAAGCTGAGGACGTCATCGCCTCGCACGCTCGTCATCGGACCACTGGGTCCACGACGAACCAACACCTCCGCCCGCGAAGCCGTCCCGCGCTAGCCCGGGGACGAGCGAAGAGGAAGCTGGCCTCGCTGCAACCTACGTCGATTAGGCTTTGCCCGGTGGCACCTCATGGCGACGGCGAGGGAGGAGGGGAGGAAAGAAGAGATGGAGGCTAGGGTTTCCCTCGGTCGCTCATGGGAGCGACATGGGGGAAGAGGTAGACACAATTATTAACGGGTGAACTACTGATATTTTTCTTCATTATCGATCTATTCGAAAATCGTTAGATTTTGATCACACCAATTTCTCTTCTGATTTACTCTCTTCTCTTTCGGTTGTCTCTCATCCGGCTAATCTCTCTTCCCATTCTCTCTCCCCTTCCTCTCATGCTCTCCTTTTGATTTTCATTCTCTCTCTTCTCTTTCGATTGTCTCTTTGTCCAACTAACCTCTCTTCCAATTCTCTCTCTCCTTCCTCTCACGCTAATCTCTTTCTTTCTTTTTTATTTTCTCTCTAACATTCTCTCCTCCAATGGGAGTGGGAATTGAACCCACGACCTCTTGAATGTATACTACTACCAAATAAAGGCATAATTAACTGTTTATTAACAAATAGAAAAACGGTATTTAACCCTTTTCTATTTTTATAAAAGTAAAAGAAGGACATTTTTGGTTTATTTAATCTCTCAACCACATCATCCATTGAAATTTGTGTGAACACTTCAATGGATATTTTCTATTCACGTGGAAGAGAAAAATTGGTGTCTTCACGAGACATGAGCCTCTGATGTACGTATCATAAAGATGATAAATTACGTACAAGCACCACGATAACTTGTGATTCTGCAATGACAGTTGTTAAGAAATATATTTTCGGTAGCTTCCACGTGAATAACATGATAACATACGAAGCTGATAAATCGGGTACAAACACCATAGTAACGTTTGACCTTTGTATAAAGTTGTTGAACAACAAACCTGTTTGATCGGTTACGCCTCTAGGACGACCTCATATGGGAATGGATTATACATGGATTGTCTTCATTTCGTTAAGGCGGTCGATTTTGATATTTGGATCACCTAAATCCGTGGTTGTATAAAAAGTTAGAGGTAACCCACTATATCCCTACCAAGAGGAAAAAACGGAACTAGACACTCATACAACCGACGTCTGATGAAAAATTTAAGTTATTACCTGTTTCAGATGAGCAATTATGCCCTTAAGACGACCCTCAATAAAAAGTCAACATGAAAGTTATTCGCCGCATCATGGCGCACAACTTTGATTTTTACATCGTTTACATCCGAGATCATGTGTGTCATGTAAATCCTAAAAACCAAACTACTATTTCAAGCCCACATCTAATCCGAGTTCATTTAGGTTTGTAAATATTTACGCGGAATTTGGAGTCCTTATCTTGTATGGAAAATACAACCACCCCATATATATAGGGTGGGTCTATTCTACTAACACCCTCTAAGACCTTATTCTACTAACAAATCCCTTATTCTACTAACACCCCCCTAACCAGGTTTCTTGCGCAGAGCGCCCCGTGGACAGCAACCCCCCTCCCCACCTCGGCTTCTAGCGTGGCAGCGCCCGCAGACGACGACCACCTCCTGATCCCACCTTCTTGCGCGGGAGCACCGACGACTGGCGACAACCCCCTCCCCTCCCACCTTCTTGCGCAGAGCGCCGGCAGACGGCGCCACAGGTGGATGCAGATCAAATCGGGCGAGATTTGTTTGGAGGCAGTGCCTAATCAGCGCCGCCGCGCCTCTAATTCAACCAAACGCCCCCAAATCGCCGTCGCTCCTCTCCTCCGCGGAAACGGCATGGGTGGCGCCGCCGGCACGCTTCTGCGCTCCTACTACAGGGATATGACTGCTACGCCGCCTTCTCAAGCCCATCCTCCTCAAGCACAGCCGCGAATCGTAGCCTCTGGCGTGGAAGAGTTCCCACTGTTCAGCAAATCAGAGCATCCAGCATCGAAGTTGCATTGCAGGGAAAGAGAACCGCAAGGAGGCCTGCTCCGGCAAACTCACAATCGTCGTGGGAGCAAACTGCAATGGTCATATCGCCCATCCAGCCTTCGCCGGCGACAATTGCGAAAGTTGAAAAAGATCATGTGTTCCTGCAGCGCAGGTGGGCTGCACGGCGACAACATTCCGAACTGCGTCTGCAGAACAACAGAACTACTCTCAAGAAGAGGGTGGCACATCAAGATAATGTGAGCAGTTCGACTACCAAAAACACTCCCACCCCCAGTTTAATATAGTGCAAGTTGGCTTCTAGTGTTAATGAGAAATTCAAATTGCAGTGCTCTGTTTATTGCCATGCAGTGCCTTCTTGCGCCAATTGCATTCACATATGTCTCCATGGCTTAAATGTGTAGGGGTGCATGTAAGAACTAGTTTGTAACAATGCAGTGCACATTGGCTTGCATATGTACAGCACTGTGTCTTAAGAACGAACTACAAGGAACAAGTTTGCTTATTTCTGCCTGTTAAATAACTTCCAGTGCCATATAGTATGGAAATACAGTGCAGTTCACTCTTAACAGAAAATGACATATAGTGTGTTGTGAAGTGCAGTTTCTGCGGTTGCGTATAGAATGACATATAGAACAACATTGGATGTGAAATAATGTGTAATCAAATAGTTAACACCCCCACCACCAGACCCATCAGGACATAAAACTGTAGGTAAGAAAAATATGTGTGTGAGAGGGAAAACTAAACTAAATGCAGCTCATATTAATTGGGCCACACATATGGGCAGACAAAAAAAACTAAAGCAATATACAAATGTAGTGCACTTTTAAACAAGATAAGGGAAAAATGGACACAAAATAACTTAATGCAGTTCATTAACACATAAAATGAAAAATGCAGTGCACTATTGCAAGCAAGAAAAATAAACAATTAAAAACTTAATGCAGTTCATTTCATGACAAAAAAATTGAATTTTTTTAACTTGAGGCAGTTCATTTCAATTTTGGCAGCATGTCTGAAAATGGATATTAGTAAGGAAATATGTGATGCAGTGCACTATTTCATTCAAAATAAAAGCAATTAACAAACAAGATACAACGCAGTGCACTTTGATGTACAAAAATAAATACATGCAGTTCTCCTAAATCAAAAAAGTGCTATCATATTTTTTGCCTTCTTCTTGGTGAGGAAGAAGTTGACAGGTGGGGCAATTCTCCAAAAAACAGTGTGTCGAAATGGGGCAAAAAGACATTAAAAATTACCAGATGGGGCCTTCATGCTGATTGCTGAGGCATCTATTGGTGATGAAGAAGTTGTATTATCTAAATGAAATTAAAAAAACAAGAAAAAGTATAAGCCTGAAGCAGAATTACAAATAGAACTACAATGATTCATGATCAATCACATGGATAGGACAAGCAGTTCACTTACATTTCCCTCCAAACCTTGTATTTCTTCTAGTAGGAGAATCCATGCTATATCTGCAAACAAAAAAGGATAATAAATCAAAACCTAGGCAACAACCTAAAACAAACAGAGAAAAAACCCTATATGCACATTGCTAACAATTTCAAAAGCCAACAGACCACAACCTTGTTAAGCAAAGGATGTTGCGATTCGACCATACAAAACGTACTTATGCAGAGGATGCTGCTCCAAACTAACCCTAGAAACACAATTGTGAACACCGATGGCGATTTCCCGAATCCAAAAATAGACGAGCAGAGGGAAAGAGATGGAGCCAGTGGAAAGGAAATAGAGGGACTCACCATGAGATGCTGTGACGGCCGGCCGAACAGCACGCGGACGGCGGCGGCTGCGGGCGTCGTCCCTCTCCACCATGATACTAGGGGGATTTCGTGCGACGCGAAGGGGATAATGAGGAGGCGGCGGCGAGAAGCAGAGGACACAGGGGAGGTTAGTAACTACAAGATTTGGGCCCACGAGCCAGCGGCACATATTACAAGAAATAAACTACTCTGCAGCCGCGGCCCACAAGTCAGAGACAAAAACCAAAAAACGACTCATTCTCTACGAGAACAAACACGATGCAGTTCAGTTACAAACTACAACGCGGTTCGCCTACGAACCTCTCTTCTATTTCTTTGTTAGAAACTGCCCGAATAATACGAGGCCACGATCTCCCGATACAAGCGAAGCGCCGCGCCCCCTGCTCCTCTATCAGTTCGGTTCGAAAAACGCACGAACGCCACGATCCCCACGAATGCAAACCACGATTGCCATGCTGGTTGGAGAAGGAGATCGTGCGTTGGGCAGATGTTGTTCCCGCTCCCCCTTAAATTTCGCGCTCCAACGCCTGATCATTCACAAAAACTACGATTCCTCCTCCTATCCCTCCTCTTTCCAGCCATACCGTTCACCAAGGTCTACAATGATGTCGAGGCGCACGGGAAGACCATGCTCACGGTGGTCTACACCAACGGCATGGACACTGTGGCGATGTACGTCAACGAGTACAAGGAAGCTCTCCAGGGGCACCGTGAGAAGCTCGTCGGCATCGACATCGAGTACATCCCTGACAAGAGGGACGCCGCCGTGATTCAACTCTCCATTAGCAAAGATCACGCGGTGCTGCTTTTCCAAGTTTGCACTACAATGGGCAAGAGATGCATCGCCTTTGACAAGTTCCTCAGCAACCCAAAGTAAGTCATTCTTTCTATATGCAGGCCGATAGATCTCTCCTTTTCATCTGTATGTAGTTCTATTTTTTGTCTATATGCAGTTCTATTTGTCGTCTGTATGCAGTTCTCATATGAATAACTTGTGGTTCACGTAGGTACGAGTTCGTTGGTTTCTGCATCGAACAGGACAAGGAGAAGCTTTCACGCGGCAACCTGAGCATCCCCAACTTCACCGACATTCAGACGAACTGGAGGGTTCCTGAAACAACGAAGAAACTGGAATCACTTGGCGATGTGTCTGCCATCATCATCGACGACTACTACGTAGACATGAAGAGCAAGATGACAGACCAAGAGCACCACGAGTGGACTTCGATTCTCAGCAGGAGGCACTTTGAGTATGCTGCAAAGGATGCCTACACTGCGTTTGAGATATGGAACCGCATCACCACAGTGCAGAATGGCTTCACCCGTGCTCTAAAAGAGCAGACGAGGAAGCACCCGGGGCTGGGGGGATCACCTTCCACCTCCGCCTGGCCCGAGTGGAACTGATAACCAAGGGTTCCTATCGCGAGTGCTCAAGTTGTTTCCTTCTTCTTATGTCGATTAGTTTGCTTTCGTTGTTATTTTCTTTGGCACAATGTTTTCTTATGTTGCTTTAGTTTGCTTGATGATGTACTTTGCTTATTATGAGCACAGAACCTTGGTTTGTATCTATCAACAATTTGCAGTTCTCAGTGGGTGTTTTCAGTCTGTATATTGCTTCACCTTCTGCTGCTACTAGGATACACATAAAAAACTCTCTGTGAAAGCAGTTCACAGATAGTTTTCTTCACAAACTGTTACTACTATAATGGTTGATGCAGTCCTCTTTTATTAAGCACTATAGTTCAATATATGGGTTACTAAAAAAAAGATCAGTGGGTGTTTCCAGTCTATATATTGCTTCATCTGCTGCTGCTACTAGAATGCACATAAAAAACTCTCTGTGAAAGCAGTTCACTTATACTCAGTGGTAATGTTTTCTTCACAAACTGCTACTACTACAATATTAAGATAGTTTTAACTACACACATGCGAGTTCACAAACTGCATTTCATCAGTAATGAATCAAAAATCTTTTGACAAACACAAATATTAAGATAATGTTTCACTGCCTTTTCAGCAACAAGACAAAACACTGCTCGCCGTGCAAGTCAGATTTCTCTAGAAAATAAACTAGATGCCACACAAGATGTCAAATTATTACAACAAAATGTTTCATGCTGTTGCTTCTCAAGAAGAACTGATCTAAAGCAAATTTAACTTGATTTCGAAACAATTTGCATGCCTATAAAGCATAGCCATGACAACATCCCCAGCCTGAAGACCAGATTCCTCCACAAATTCCTTCCAGCCATCTTTGATAACCAAACAATCATCAGAGTCAAGAGAATACATGACATCGACATTATGATACCCATTCTTGCTAACCAAGACCAAATTAACACAACTTTTTGTTATCCTGACTAGACCGGAAGGGAATTTCTGCAAAACAAGAACAAATATGTGATATGGGCAGGACGACGGAGGTTGAGATATGCACTGGACGGAGGAGGCGAAGATTGTAACGACCCAATTCACATAGAAGCGAAGTCTCTGTGCTCAAGTGCCAGTCCCTGGATCAAACTCGCTGGCACACACAGTATCATAGATGTATATCAAAGTACAAGTGCATCATTATTACAACGTATGATCCAGAATAAAACAAATAACAAGTTGCATAGCTCAAGGCTAGCTTATTCAACATAAATATAGCGGAAGAAAAAACAAGTAACGTGGAATCCCATCAACAACCACACGCGAACATGCTGAGTGTAGACCCGCAACCCTAAACGCACCTTACTGGTCGTCTGAAAAACCTGCAACACCGAAGGTTACAGCCCGATA
The DNA here is from genome assembly GCA_950022295.1 of Bromus sterilis. Taxonomy (NCBI): domain Eukaryota; kingdom Viridiplantae; phylum Streptophyta; class Magnoliopsida; order Poales; family Poaceae; genus Bromus; species Bromus sterilis. The sequence continues at coordinate 80,914,477 of OX465601.1, read as the reverse complement.
ACGGGTCAGTACATCTGATTTGTACGGCAAGTGACACGGAAAAGTTTATATAAAGGACCTACATCTACATGCAAGGTGAGTCAAAGGAAAGGCTTATGGTTTTGTTTTGCAAAAAGCCAATTTTCTCCTGAACTAAACTAGTCAAAATTTTAAGTTGAACTTACTACTTATGACCGAACTGGGCACACCAGTTCCAACACCACACCCTTTATTTAATCTTGCCCACTCAAATTATTATGGTGTTTCATATATCAAGATCCTCCACTAACAGTAATGTCTAGTAGCTCAAGGATGTCCATAACCGGGGACACGGCTAATCATGATTAGTTTTTACTCTGCAGAGGTTAGTACACTTTCCCCGCTGGACTCAACCCGAAGATTGAGACGAAGTCTTTCAAAAGAGGTCACCTACACCCAATGGCAAGAAGGTACCACCTATCACATCTACATCTGCTAGCTTTGCACGGGAGAGGCTTCCTACATCATACTCAACTAAGCCAGAGCCCATATGGCCAGCGGCTGTACATGGAAGCTCCTAGTCACCAAGTATGTCTGATCTTTTTGAGCCTGAACGGCGCCCACTTACGTTCAGAGGGTAGCACCATGACGTACTATCAACAACCAACCATTAGGGGTACAACCTGGTCTCGCCCTTAGATAAGGCACGAGCCCCCAGGAAGCACTCCCTGCCCGTCCAGAAGTGATTTCTATTTATTATAAAGTTGCTACACAAATTATTAAATAGCTCACATGCACTCCATGATTTTTCACAACCCAAACCACGTCTACAAAGTATATCAATAAAGTAACAACACGTGCTAGGTTGATCTACAAATACAAGTCAAGACATGTGGCTATCCTAACTGGTTTTGCAGCAACAGTAAAGTAAACTACCTATCATACAATAGGGTGATATTCTTAACATAATGCATATAGAAAATATAGGTATGAGTATGGTCAAAGCATCACTTGCCTTCTTCCTGTTCTTGACAATCACAATCCTCAGAAAACGAGGCGGCGCACTCCGGACAATCTATACGAGCAAACATAGCACCAATCAATGTATATTTAATACAATTATGCACAAACAGTAATAAAAATACAAAGAACTGTAGCAAAACTTGCCTAACAGTAGATAAACTTAAAGTACTTGTCAAAATAAAACCAACGCAAAAAGAAATGGCGCAAACGGGCGCACCGTTAAAAAGATACGGCTACCGGAAGTTCAAATTTGGATCTGCTTGGGATTCAAATTTGAAAACTTCAAACTTCTGTAAAACTTAGTCTACTGGCTATAACTTTTCGTCACGGTCGCAACGTAACTGGAATCACTGGATTCCGAGCTACGGTTAAAAAGTACTCACGAAAACGGTACCGGGCGAAATCGGGGTCTAAACTGCAAACATGGACCTATCCGTAAATTAATTTTTGTGAAAAACGCGATCGGGTCCTTGGCTGACGGTTGACCAGATCTGGACTAGTTTTTTTTTCCAACGCGCTTTTTTTTCCTCTCTTCCTCAACAAACGAGGCCACGACCATGGCCATGGGGAGGGCGGCTCCGGCGAGGCGCCGGCTCGGGCTACCCGGCGAGGCTACCGGCCGGCGGCGCTAGGCGGCGTGGCGGCGGGCGCGGGGCTGGGCGTGGCGGCGCGGCAAAATAGGAGGCAGGGCGGCGCCAGGTGCTCACCGGCGACGAAAGAAAAACGAGCTCCGGCGAACTCCGGCGAGATTCCGGCGAACTTCCGGCGAACTCCGGCGAGATTCCGGCGAACCTCCGGCGATGACGTCGGCGGCGGCGGGTCCCGCGGATTAGTTTAGGGCTAAACCTAAAACTCTAAAAGAAATCAATCTAACCCTAAACGCGGCTATTTATAGATAGTCTCTCCTCCGTTTTTTTTAATCCGAAATAAAAAACAAATTCGGCCAGACAAAAAAAAATAGAACAGGCCCATTAGGCCCAAAACAGTTTTAGAAAAATCACGGATAATTATTTTTAATTTCCGTCTTCACCAACATTTTTAAAATAATAAAATTGAATTTTTGGCTTTACCAAAATATTAAATGAAAATAAAAACTTTGCAAGTTATTTTTAAATATTTTATATACTTTTCCGGCAATTTAAAAATACCGAAAAACTCCAAAAATGATTTTAAAACTTTTCCGGAGCATAAATAAATTCCCAAAATATTTTTAGAAATTATTTATAACCCCAAAGTAAATTTCAAAAGTCTCCAAAAAATATTTTAAACTATTTTCCAACAATTGAAAAATGGGGATAAGTCCTTTATATCCTCTCCAGTGAACTGCCATGTGTTGAAACATGTTTAAAAATATTTTAAAACTCTAGAAAAATGCGGAAGCAGCATGAGATGCATATGATGATCTATTAACATCCAAATTTAGAAAATTGGGATGTTACAAACCTACCCCCCTTAAGATGAATCTCGTCCTCGAGATTCGGGCTGGCTAGGTAAGAGATGCGGGTGGTCTTGCTTCAGATCTTCTTCACGCTCCCAAGTTGCTTCCTCTTCGGTATGATGATCCCACTGAACTTTGCATAGCCTGGTTGTCTTGGTGCGGGTAACTCTTTCTGCAGTCTCCAGAATCTTCACAGGTTTCTCCTCATAAGTCAAGTCACTCTCCAACTGAATTGCCTCAAGTGGCGATGTATCTCTCAAAGGAATATCTTCCATCTCTGCATGACACTTCTTCAGCTGGGATACGTGAAAAACATCATGAACTCCTGACAAAGCTTCTGGCAACTCCAACTGATAAGCTACCTCTCCTCTGCGCTCCAAGATCTTGTAAGGTCCCACAAAACGTGGTGCTAACTTGCCCTTGATTCCAAACCTCTTGATTCCGCGAATTGGTGAAACTCTGAGATACGCACAGTCTCCAACCTCATAGGTTACATCCTTGCGCTTCGCATCTGCATAACTCTTCTGCCTGGACTGTGCTATCTTCAGTCTATCACGGATCAACTTGAATTTCTCCTCAGCATCTCTGATCATGTCAGGTCCAAACAACTGACGTTCTCCTACCTCATCCCACATCAACGGAGTCCTGCACTTCCTTCCATACAGCAACTCGAATGGTGCCATCTAAAGACTAGCCTGGTAACTGTTGTTGTATGAGAACTCAGCATACGGTAAGTTTTCATCCCAACTCGAACCATAATCCAACGCACAACCCCTCAACATATCCTCCAAGATCTAATTGACTCTCTCGGTCTGCCCATCTGTCTGAGGATGGAACGCTGTACTGAACTCCAGCCTAGTGCCCAAGGTCTCATGCAACTGACGCCAAAACTTCAAAGTAAACTGAGTACCTCTATCAGACACAACCTTGCTTGTAACTCCATGCATACACACGATCCTGGACATATAAATCTTGGCTAGCTTGGCACTGTTGTAAGTTGTCTTTACTGGAATGAAGTGAGCAACCTTGGTCAAAAGATCAACAATCACCCAAATAGAATCATATCCTGACCGAGTCCTGGGTAAACCCGTAATAAAGTCCATACCTATCTGATCCCACTTCCAATCTGGTATAGGCAAAGGCTGCAACAATCCTGCTGGCTTCTCATGCTCAGCTTTGACTCTCTGGCAAACATCACACAAAGCAATATACTGGGCTATCTCTCGCTTCAGGCTAGGCCACAAAAATATCTCCCTCAAATCCAAATACATCTTGGTATTCCCAGGATGATGTAACACCCTCAGAATCAGTAACAGTAATCACTACAGTGATTCCACTGTTAGTGATCATTACTGTTGTGATCTGTCAATTTCCAACCCGGATAAAATTTTCAAATTGGGTAAATTATAAAACTTTGCTCCAAGGATTGTGGATGCATGTCAATCAACTTGACCATGGTTAAACCAAATCCAACTAGCCACTTGAATAATCACAAGCCAATGCTAATGATGGAACCAATGTTGTGGGGTTATCCCGACTGTTTTGGAAATTAATATACAAATGGAAATCATAGTTAAACCAAAGTTAATGAGACATATTAAATAAAATGCCTAGCAATCATTAAGCCATGTTACTATGGTACTGGTTATTTTAATTAAAATGATTTATTAATATTTAGGAATAAAACCAGAAGCTTAGGGATTATTAAATGACCATGGTAAATTTAATAAACAAGTAGGAATTTTAAATGCACTAAAAATTGTGAAACCAATTTTATTAAATGCCTAAAAATCAGTAGGTCTTATAAATATTGGAATGTGAATTTATTAAGTTATTTAAATAATGCAATTAAATGATAACAGTAGCAAAACAATACCAAAAGGCCTATTAAAATAAATAACAATATTCAAATGAATTTAATAAATGGCCAAACTTATTGTGGCATCACTTTACGGTTTAACACAATTATTGGGGCTATTGTCGCATTTTTCTAAAAATATTTGATACCCAGAAATAATAAAGCAGAAAAGAAACAAAAAAAACAACAAAACCCTAAACTACGCCGGGGGCGAGGCCCACCCCGGGCCCAGCCCCACCTCTCTCTCCTCCCACCTGCTCCCTCCCTCCTCTGCCTCACCACGCGCCATGGGCAGGGGGAGCACTGCTCGGCCGCCCCCACCCCACCTGCCCCCCCTACCTGCTCCCCCCCATGCCTGTGGATAAGAGCACCCCTGGCCCTCGGAACCCTAGACCCCCCCCCATTCTCTTCTCCCTCTCTAGCTCGCCCCGCCTCCGCCCGCTCGCGCTCGTGCGCGCCGCTGGCACGCCATCGTCGCCGCCGTGGCCAACGTGCTCCCCGCATGCCGCCGTCTTGTCCAGGGGGTTGACGGTCGTCATCTTCGTCTCCCAGCGCGCGGAATCGAGCTGCCGCGCCCCGTACGCTCAGCATCTCGCCGCCCCCTTCCACCACGGTTGCCGGCGTGGACGACAAATTCGTCGCCGCCCAAGCGCCACGGCCTCGCTCGAGCTCTCCACCCGCCTTCGTTTCCCCCTTCGTTCCGCGCCAATTGATGCCTCCCCCGTACGTGCTCGTGGCCGGAGGGCCAAGCCCCGGCCGCTCCATCGCCGCCCTCTACTCCTCTGTGCGTGCTTCTTTGCAGCTGTTGCGGCGCGCGCCCGCTCTGCCACGCGTGGCCACCCCCCCCCCCACACACACACCTCGCCAGGACGGCTTCTCCGTCGAGACCTCTGGCCTTGGCCGCCGGTGGCCTATGCCGTGCGTGCCCAACCGGAAGGGCATAGTTGAGCCACTTCTAGGTGGGGTCCAGCCCCCTGAAAAATAAAAATAAGAATAAAAAATAAATAGGAAGAAAAGAAAAAAGAACCCCCTAGACTATGACATGTGGGCCCTGGCTTTTGTTTAATTAAAAATAACTGTTAAACTTAAAATGTCTCTATGACATGTAGGCCCCACTGCTTTTCAGATTTAATTAAATGGATTATATAAAATGGGGCATTGACAAGTGGGACCCCTTGGTCAGTTTGACCAGTCAAAGGCCTCAGCCTATGACAGGGTGGCCCCACATGTCAGCACTGTTGTGGATAAGGTTGGATTATAATAATAAAAGAAATTCAGAAAATCATTTAAATGATTTAAAACTTTGAAATTCAATAACTTTTAAATCGTAACTCGGATTCAAAAAATATATACATGAAAATTGATCAGAAAAATATAACGAATATGAATACGCTATCCATATGTCTACCACCCCCCTCTAACTTACCGAACATCGACCTTTCCCCCTTCGAGCCGTCTGTCGATAATTCTCCGGTGCTGGTAAAAACCTGCCGGATGAATTTATTCTGAACATGAAAGTTGTTCGGAATAGATAAACTAACCCGGATACACCACCCACACATGTGTCGGATGTCCACGACACCTCCGGCTTGATCCTTCCCCCCTCCGGACATCCTGTCCGGTAATCACCCGGAGCTGACAGTTCATCCCCGGATGAATTCCCGCTCCGAGCAACGTGCATTGCACTGCGTTAGAACCCCGTTTACAATTCATCTGTTATGTCTTGCATTTGTATTTCTATTATTGTTGTGTATTTATTGTTTCTTCCCCCCCTTAATCTCCGGTAGACCCCGCTGCTGCCGTCGACTACACCGCTGCTGAGTACGACTACTTCGTCGACGACCCTGCCTCTACTGCCGAGATTCCAGGCAAGCAGAGCCATTTTCTTCCCCAGATATCGCCTATCTTTCCATACATTTCTTGCACTAGGCATTGTTACTGCTGCTGCTACGATTACAATCCTATTCAATTGCATAGCCTGTCATTGTAGCCCCTTTATGTACCTTCCTTTAATCCTATGCTGCCTATTATTACTTATGCATTATTCAGCAGTGAGCCCTGCGCATTGTTAGCTAGGATTAGATAGCGGGCCGTGATCACTCTGGGAGTGATCGCGGGAACGATATATTACAACTGAAACAGGTACGGATCAATGCAGACACCCTAGGGAACCTACAACGACGAGACTCTGCCGAGTCGCTTCGAGTTTGGCTTACGAGTGGAATGGACTCGTATTTCACTCTCGTCGGCTCAGTAGCGTAGCATCACCGGGATGATACGAGGTTTACCTCTTTAGTTCATCCCGCTGATGTCTCAGTCGAGCCAGCCCAAGTGTACCATCGAGGGTGATTCCTCCTGGTTTCACTTAATGGTAGGGACTCGAACCAACTGGTGTCCTTAAAGGTAAGAAGTCGGGCGACCCAACGGTGCCCGCGAGTGGTATTGCGACGGGACGACAGGGAGGGTACGACCAGTGTACCGGTGTGCTTGGCCCCTGATCGTTGGCCGCGAGAGTTACCAAAACCACGAAAGTCGAGCTCCTCCAGGAGCACACGCGAGACAAGGTAAGGAGACGGTTCACCTTGTTGGTAATCGCAGTGACTTGGTGGGACGACGGGGAAGGCACCGATGTACTGCTGGTCCTGGCTACTGTCGTTGTCCGTGGGTCAGTTAAGTCAAGGCAAAGATAACGGTTGTCACGCAGGTTAATTAAAATGCTAAATGGTTCAGTCAATGTCTTGAGTTGGCTATATGCCATGTACGCACTACCTACCCGTGGGAATTACGAGTTATGGGCTCCTCTGCTTCGTAGTGTCGTCCGAGGACTCTTCAAATGTCAGCAGTACTGCGGCCTGCGCCGGGAAGTGGTGTTGTCTTATTTTCTCGCGCGGTGGTGTCTTATTTGGATTTTCTTTAACTTCACCGGCCAGCCACGCACCGTGCAGGAGTACGTTCGGGTTGGGGTCCAAGGCCCGGCGTACTTAGGATTTAGACCGGCGGATGGCCTCTCTGTTGAGTTTGAAAGATGGGCTATGAAGTGTCAGATAGCCTCGGTGGAGCGTTCCCTAACAAGGTTCCCGCCACCCTGGAGATCCGTGCGTGTAGCGTAACACAAGTGCACCCCTACAGGGAAGATTAATCTATTCGAATAGCCGTGTCCACGGTAACAGGACGCTTTATGCTGAAGCTGGATCTTACCACTAGAAACTATTATTATTAAACTGTATGGTTCCGGGTTTTCTTCCTCGCGGGGATGTCGAGGAGGGGATCTCGGAGGCATTGTTAATCCTTAAAACTTATTATTATACAATGCTGCAGCAACTTCTGCTGCATTGTTACTTTATGCTTTATATAAACTGTTTTCTGATTCTTACCTCATGCTGCAAGACATCGTCGGAAGATGCTAGTCTTCGATAGGCCTAGCTTCTTACCCTTATTCTGATTTCTATCTTGCAGTCCACTATATACAGCCTCTTCTTTCCGTTGATACAATGCATAATGCTTAGTAGCGGACGTAAGACTCGCGGGTATACTAGATACTCACATGCTTTATTTCCTTTACTGTTTTGCCTGATCAGCCGCTCCAGTCGACGTTGGAGTCCAGGAACAGGAGATCCCCGATGCCGATCACCACACCATGAAGATCCCCGATGCCTTCTACGACGTCGAGTTCCCCTTTGGCCAGGAGTAGTTTGGAGGTTCCCAGGCAGGAGGCCTCGCCTTTTCGATCTGTTGTTATTTGTGCTAGCCTTCTTAAGGCAACCTTGTACCCTTGTGTCTGTACTCAGATACTATTTCTTCCGCTGACTTTGTGCTCTCGAGCTGTTGTATTCGAGCTCTCGTGGCCCCTGGCTTGTATTAAATAGCTTGTATTATTTTATTTGTAGAGTTGTGTTGTGATATCTCACCGTGAGTCCCTGATCTCGATCGTGTACCTTGCGTGTATGATTACTGTACACGGTCTGATTTTGGGGGCGTCACAGATGAATAGAATAAGGTGAATCATGTGCCTCCTGAAGAATCAACTTCCTTATCTCTGCATCTTGCGGTACACAAATACGCTTCTCAAACCAAATGGCTCCATGTTCATCCTCACGGAAACCCTCTGCTTTCCCTCTGGTCATATTCACCTTTATCTCATCAATTTCGGCATCACCCTTCTGAGCTTCTCTGATTCTTTCCAACAGATTTGGCTTCACTTCCAATGTTGCCACATATCCCTTAGGAACTATCTCCAACCTGAGATTCTTGAACTTCTCACATAACTCACGTGGCATATCCTCAACCTTAGCAACATTGATATGACTCTTACGGCTCAATGCATCAGCAACCACATTCGCTTTACCAGGATGATACTGCACATTCAAATCATAATCCTTAATAAGCTCCAGCCATCTACTCTGCCTGAGATTCAACTCCTTCTGAGTAAAGATATACTTCAAACTCTAATGATCAGTAAAAACATCACAATGATTTCCAACAAGATATTGCCTCCATGTTTTCAATGCATGAACAACTGCAGCTAACTCCAAATCATGTGTAGGATAGTTATGCTCATGGTTCTTAAGCTGACGTGAAGCATAAGCAACAACTCTACCCCCTTGCATCAAAACACAACCAAGTCCTCGACAAGATGCATCACAATATACTTGGAAATCCTTATGTATATCAGGCAAACATAAAACAGGTGCAGTTACTAACCGTTTCTTCAACTCCTAAAATCTGGTTTCACATGCCTCACTCCAAACAAACTAATTCTCTTTCTTCAACAGCTTGGTCATTGGTTTTGCAAGCTTGGAGAAATTCTCAATGAACCTCCTATAATATCCTGCAAGACCCAAGAAACTGCGAATGTCTCCAACTATCGCGGGTGTCTCCCATTCCGTAACTGTTGAAACCTTGGATGGGTCCACAGCTACTCCTTCTCCTGACACAACATGTCCAAGGAATCCTACCTCCTTCAACCAAAACTCACACTTGCTGAACTTGGCATACAACTTGTGCTCCCTGAGCTTCTCCAATACCAAACGCAGATGTGCCTCATGCTCTTGCTCATTCTTGGAGTACACCAATATATCATCAATGAACACCACAACGAATTTACCCAAGAACTCCATAAACACCTTTTTCATCATATGCATGAAGTATGCAGGAGCATTAGTCAATCCAAATGACATAACGGTATACTCATATAACACATACCTTGTAGTAAAAGCAGTCTTCAGAATATCCTTCTCCCGAATCTTCACTTGATGATAACCAGAACGAAGGTCAATCTTAGAGAATACACAAGCTCCCTCCAACTGGTCAAATAGATCATTAATCACAGGTAAAGGATACTTGTTCTTGATAGTAACATCATTCAGAGAACGGTAATCAACACACATCCTCTGGGTTCCATCCTTCTTCTCAACAAACAACACTGGAGATCCCCAAGGTGACGAGCTTGGGAGAATGAATCCCTTTGCCTGCAACTCTCTGATCTGTTCCTTCAACTCTGCAAGTTTATTAGCGGGCATCCTATACGGTCTCTTAGCAATAGGCCCAGTGCCTGGTATTAAATCAATACGGAACTCAATCTCCCTATCCAGTGGCATACCTGGCAACTCATCTGGAAACACATCCGGATAATCCCTCACCACAAGCACATCATCCAGGTTACCCCCCTTAAGAGAATTCACCTGAGCGTGCTGATGCTTATACTTGGACACATATCTGATCTTCTGCCCTTTTGGTGTACGGAGAGTGATAGACCGACTGGCACAATCAATAACACCTTGGTACTTGGCTAGCCAATCCATGCCCAATATAATATCCAAACCTTGTGACTTCAATACAATCAAATCTGTAGGAAAAACATGCTTCCCTATGGCTAGGCTCAACTGATAGCATCCCAAACTAGCTCACATCTCCGCTCCCGGTGAACTTATGAGCATAGATGACTTAAGAACTACGGTAGGTAACTCATGCTTATCCACAAATACCCTCGATATGAAAGAATGCGATGGACCAGAATAAAAAAGAACAAGTGCGGGTATTGAATTGATAAAGAACTTACCAATCACAGCATCAGGCTCATCATAGATCTCCTCCACGTTGACATGGTTCACATGCCCCTTGTTGAAAGGATTGGGCTTGCTGACTCCAGAATTCCCATTGTTGTCCTTGTTCTCCGGGCACATGTTGGAGTAGTGTCCCATCTTCCTGCACTTGAAACACTGAACTCGACTAAGGTCCTTCTGAGCATTCACCACTTGACGGTTCTGGTTGTAGTTCTCGCCATTTCCTTTCCCATTGCCATTGCCATTCTTGTGCCCATTGTGATGATTGTGGCCATTATGGTTGTGTCCATTACCTCCATTATGATTGTGTCCTCCACTGTGAACATGGACATTCCCACCATTGTGGTTATGTCCATGGTTATGTCCTCCATTGCCACCATAAGAATTGTGTGGCTTCTGATGCGGTCCAGAGTTATACTTTCCACCATTGTTGTTGTTGTACTTCCTCTTGCGGTTCTCAATGGCCTGATGCTTGCCTTCCAACACAATAGTTTTGTCTATGAGCCCCTGGCAGTTAGCAAAAGTAGACACTGTCAACTGGACTCCCAACTCATCATTCATCCCTTCCAAGAACTTCTCCTGCCTTGCTGCATCATTCCTGATATCATCTGGAGCATATCTTGCAAGCTTGTTGAACACCTCAACATACTCGGCCACTGAACGAAGCCAGTCATCCGCCACTATGGGCTCAGGAGTGCTAGAGAACCTCTGAGGATTCAACCTCAGGAACCTTGCAAGTGTGTCCACAGGTGGTGGTGGTGGCGCATTGTTGTTGTTGCCCATGTTCTGAGTGAGCAACTGGATCAACTGAGCTTGTCCTTGAAGTAGCTGCTGCATGTAAGTTGGCATTCCATTGTTGTTGTTATCATTCCCCGTGGGATCACGCCTCGGCGGCATCTGTTGGGCAAGAATAGGTAAGTTGTAGACAGAAAGTAGCTAGGGAAATATATCCTACCCCATATGCTTATGATGATCATGGCAAGCATTATATATACAATACATATATCAACAATCAACTTCACCAAACAATATCACCATAGCATCAAACATATAACAATCATCAACCAATGCACTCATACGGAAAACCATCACATATCACACCATATAGTTTAAAATATATTGTATAACTGACCTCAACACATCCACGGGTAATATAAGATCCTCAACACAACCACGAATAAGAGTATATCAAGCAACCTAGTATTGCCATACCGAATAAGTCGACATGGTCAAATACGCTAACACGATAACGGTAGTAAACTAATTGCCGGTGAAGTAATTCCGAATGTTGTCTTTGCTAAACAGCATGCGGTATTCGCGCCCGCTAATGCGGTTGCGCCTTTTGGGACTCGGCTCCTCTTCTTCTGCCGAGGTCTCTACTTCTGGTTCCTCTTCTTGTTCTTCAATCCCATTGGCCTTCATCTTCTCCTTCGGCCTCTGTATCTCTGCTTGCATCTCCACCCTCTCCTTCTTCAGTTTTTTGTTGTCCCTCTTGAGCCTGGTGTTCTTCTTCTGCAACTCAGTGATGGTGTAGAGGTCTGATTGAGTGTCCTTCTCCAGGCAGTGGATGTGCTTCTCCAGGCTCTGGATGATGTAGCTGGTTGTACCTGGCCAAATGGCCCTAGGCACATACCTGAACTTCTTTGGCCATATTTTCCCCGATGGAAGGATCTTGGCCATCTCCGCGTACACCGTACCCTTTAGCTGGGCGGCATACGTCTCAACAATGCGTCCAAGAGCTATGTGCGCGGCTATGCGCACACACTGTTCCTTCTCCTGGGCATGCACCTCGAATGACTCCGTGATCACCCTTTCCTCATTCGTCATGCTTCCTAGGATAAAAGTCTCCACTTGCCAGTAGTCACCAGCTCCCCTTGTCTCCACTATGTCCGGCTGAAAGACTAGCGCGTAGATGTTCAGGTAGTGGCAAACCCCCCTAAGCTCAGGTCCAAACGCCATGGCGCGGTATGACAAAGTGGTCATCTATAATCAAAGGGAGGTAAGGAAAGATTAGAACAGGTATGAATACGAGATAAAGAAGGTAAGTAAGTACAAGACAGAGTGATGTAAAGTAATATTTTCATTCCTATGGCTTTTCTAATCCATTTTCTAGGGTCACGTCCTACAGTCAACACACTGCTCTGATACCATCTGTAACGACCCAATTCACATAGAATCGAAGTCTCTGTGCTCAAGTGCCAGTCCCTGGATCGAACTCACTGGCACACACAGTATCATAGATGTATATCAAAGTACAAGTGCATCATTATTACAACGTATGATCCAGAATAAAACAAATAACAAGTTGCATAGCTCAAGGCTAGCTTATTCAACATAAATATAGCAGAAGCAAAAACAAGTAACATGGAGTCCCATCAACAGCCACAAGCGAACATGCCGAGTGTAGACCCGCAACCCTAAACGCACCTTACTGGTCGTCTCAAAACCTGCAACACCGAAGGTTACAGCCCGACAACGGGTCAGTACATCTGATTTGTACGGCAAGTGACACGGAAAAGTTTATATAAAGGACCTACATCTACATGCAAGGTGAGTCAAAGGAAAGGCTTATGGTTTTGTTTTGCAAAAAGCCAATTTTCTCCTGAACTAAACTAGTCAAAATTTTAAGTTGAACTTACTACTTAAGACCGAACTGGGCACACCAGTTCCAACACCACACCCTTTATTTAATCTTGCCCACTCAAATTATTATGGTGTTTCATATGTCAAGATCCTCCAGTAACAGTAATGTCTAGTAGCTCAAAGATGTCCATAACCGGGGACACGGCTAATCATGATTAGTTTTTACTCTGCAGAGGTTAGTACACTTTTCCCGCTGGACTCAACCCGAAGATTGAGACGAAGTCTTTCAGAAGAGGTCACCTACACCCAACGGCAAGCCGGTACGACCTATCACATCTACATCTTCTAGCTTTGCACGGGAGAGGCTTACTACCTCATACTCAACTAAGCCAGAGCCCATATGGCCAGCGGCTGTACATCGAAGCTCCTAGTCACCAAGTATGTCTGATCTTTTTTAGCCTGGACGATGCCCACTTACGTTCAGAGGGTAGCACCATGGCGTACTGTCAACCACCAAAACCAACCATTAGGGGTACAACCTGGTCTCGCCCTTAGATAAGGCACGAGCCCCTAGGAAGCACTCCCTGCCCGTCCAGAAGTGATTTCTATTTGTTATAAAGTTGCTACACAAATTATTAAATAGCACACATGCACTCCATGAATTTGCACAACCCAAACCACGTCTACAAAGCATAGCAATAAAGTAACAACACGTGCTAGGTTGATCTACAAATACAAGTCAAGACATGTGGTTATCCTAACTGGTTTTGCAGCAACAGTAAAGTAAACTTCGTATCATGCAATAGGGCAATATGAGTATGTTCAAAGCATCAATTGCCTTCTTCCTGTTACCGACGATCACAATCCTCACAAAACGAGGCGGCGCACTCCGGACAATCTATACGAGCAAACATAGCACCAATCAACGTATATTCAATACAATTATGCACAAACAGTAATAAACATACAAATAACAGTAGAAAAACTTGCCTAACAGTAGCTAAACTTAAATTACTTGTCAAAATAAAACCAACGCAAAAAGAAACGGCGCAAACGGGCGCACCGTTAAAAATATACGGCTACCGGAAGTTCAAATTTGGATATGCTTGGGATTCAAATTTGGAAACTTCAAACTTCTGCAAAACTTATTCTACTGGCTAGAACTTTTCGTCACGGTCGCAACGCAACTGGAATCACTCGATTCCGATCTACGGTTAAAAAGTACTCGCGAAAACGGTACCGGGCGAAATCAGGGTCTAAACTGCAAACAGGGACCTATCCGTAAATAAAATTTTACGAAAAACGCAATCGGGTCCCTGGTCAACGGTTTACCAGATCTGGACTCGTTTTTTTTTCAACGCATTTTTTTCCGCTCTTCCTCACCAAACGAGGCCACGGCCATGGCCATGGGGAGGGCGGCTCCGGCGAGGCGCCGGCTCGGGCTACCCGGCGAGGCTCTCGGCCGGCGGCGCGGCGAGCGGCCGGCGGTGCTAGGCGGCGGGGCGGCGGGCGCGGGGCTGGGGGTGGTGGCGCGGCGCAATAGGAGGCGGGGCGGCGCGAGGTGCTCACCGGCGACGAAAAAAAAGAGCTCCGGCGAGATTCCGGCGAACCTCCGGCGATGACGTCGGCGGCGGCGGGTCCCGCGGATTAGTTTAGGGCTAAACCTAAAACGCTAAAAGAAATTAATCTAACCCTAAACGGGGCTATTTATAGACCGGCTCTCCTACGTTTTTTTTAAATCCGAAATAAAAAACAAATTCGGCCAGGCGAAAAAAACAGAACAGGCCCATAACAGTTTTTGAAAAATCACGGATAATTATTTTTAATTTCCGTCTTCACCAAAAAATTTAAAATAATAAAATTGAATTTTTGGATTTACCAAAATATTAAATAAAATTAAAAACTTTGCAAATTATTTTTAAATATTTTTGAATACTTTTCCGGCAATTTAAAAATATCGAAAAACTCCAAAAATGATTTTAAAACTTTTCCGGAGCATAAATAAATTCCCAAAATATTTTTAGCAATTATTTATAACCCCAAAGTAAATTTAAAAAGTCTCTCAAAAATATTTTAAACTATTTTCCAACAATTTAAAAATGGGGATAAGTCCTTTTATATCCTTTCCAGCGAACTGCCATGTGTTGAAAAATGTTTAAAAATATTTTAAAACTCCAGAAAAATGCGGAAGCAGCATGAGATGCATATGATGATCTATTAACATCCAAATTTAGAAAATTGGGATGTTACAAAGATGGACAGGATTCTGGACATCGGACGTCCGACCCAATTCGGACGTCTGACATCAGCGACGAGGACGGCGACCCCCGAGTACAGAACCGATGTCAAAATAGCCGGAAGTCCGACACGATTCGAACGTCCGACACATCGGACGTCCGAAACCCATCGGACGTCCGGCACTGCCTGCGCGTAGATTTCAGGGTTGCGGTCCATGTATCCCTAGTTTTAGCCCCTAACTTATAAATAGAACATCCCCTACGAGTTTTAGGGTTAGCTTAAGTTTAGACAAGAATTTTAGGGTTAAGAGTTGTATCTCTTGGTGAAGCTTCCCTCCGGGGTTGGCGATGCCGTTTATCCAATAAAGATTGCCGCAAAGGTTCTTGTGTTCATCAAGGATTATCGTGTTTTAGTTTGAGGCGTGGTGATCTCCATAATGTTGCTTACTGGATTTGTTCCTCTTCTTCAGGTTGCGTTCATCGCGTGATTGGAAGGATTTATATCCGGGCTGCTCGCTGTGAAAGATCGGGACAAACTCAAGAGGATCTCACCCCGGTGATCGTATCATCAGGCGTGTCTACTCCTTATCATGTGGTATCAGATTTTCGGGTTGATCACGGCGAGGTTGTGTTGATCGATCGCATCTAGATCGGTTTGTTGGGAGGAGTTTGCTTGGAGGATTTTCTCGTTCAAATTGATTTGTTTGGAGGAGATTGTGCATAGAGGCTGCAGATTGTTGTTGTGTTTATGCAGATTTGTTTCCACTAGATTGATTTGCGAGGATATTGCTAGAGGTTGAAGAAAATAAATCCCGTAATTGGATTTGGTTGTCAGGAGTCCCTAACTTGATATTGATGCAGAATCCGCAGTCGTGCTCCAAATACGGCGTGTAAGCACAAATTGGAAAGGATATCTTCTGTGTTTTCCAGATTGTATGGCCGCCGCTCCCGGTTCGCAGCGGTTTAGCCGCAAACGTACAAAAAATACTGCGGTTGGTCATGCTGATGCAGGGTTGGATGCTATGTCAACAATTTTGCAACTGTTAGCGGAGACTGAGACACAGATAGAAGTTATGTCCAAGACAATCTCCGATCATTAAACTCGCTCTCAAAAGAAGTTGATTCCAAATTCTGTTGAGATTACTTAGATGGTTGTCCCACTGTAGAAAATTGATAAGGCAGCAGCCATGATTTCTCACATGGCGGATGATGTTGGCAAGGGTGTTGTGGATGATGTTGTACCATTGAGTGGACTGAATGTGAAACTCAAGAGAGTACATGGTGATACTTGTATGACAGTGGATAGATGTCAATGATGGAATTTATTTCAGGCGCAGTGTATGATTAAAGGCAAAGCATGCAAGTTGATGATTGATGGTGGTAGATGTACCAATGGCATTAGCAAAGCGATGGTGGAAACATTGAGGTTGTCCACATGGCGTATTCCTGAACTGAAGCATCTCGAGTGGTTGAATAGCTGCGGTATGCTGAAGGTTACTCATAAGGTGCATGTGTGATGACCCACAACCGTAAGGGATCTATTGCAGCGTTTTCGATAAGTAAGAGTGTCGAACCCAACGAGGAGCAGAAGGTAATAGCAAGTGACTTTGGCAAGGAGATAACTGCAAGCACTGAAAGATAACTTTTTAGGGTTTTTCTTGGTATAAGCAACAGGAAAGTAAAAACGAGCAAAGTAAAAGGCACTGGAGAGTAACTAGTGGCCCAATCCTTTCTAAGCAAAGGAGAGGCCTAGCAACTGAACTTATAAAGGCTTAAAGTGTTCTTGAGGACACACGGGAGAGGTAGTCATGTGCTTTCGCCATATTCCGTATCGGTACTATGTGTTGTGTTGATAAGTGTTGAGTGGGTGGATCTATGCTAGTACACCCTCTAGACTAAGATAAGTGCACTCTTATGATTAAACACCTTGCAAGCATCCGCAAATACAAGATAGTAATTAAGGCAAAAGCCTAACCATAGCCATACGATCGGTGATCCATTGTTCCCTTGTGCAAAAGCGTGCAAACTGGGGTTTAGGTTTCTGTCACTCCGGCAACCCACCGTAAGCATTCTTTGTACACAATGTATTCCCCTAGGTCCTTGATAAGGCGAAGTGTTGAGTGTTCGACTCACACAACACCACTAGGAAAATAACAACACAACTTAAATATCAAACAACACCTATTACTTCAACATCATATGACTACTAACAACTAGACTTCTCCCATGTCCTCAAGAACTAAAGTAACTACTCACAAGACATAAAAGAGACCATGATCAGTGGGGGTAAATAGATGATAAACAATCTGGACACAATAATATTTCTCCAACAAAACTCAATAGCATTCACCACAAAGTAGTAATCAACACCGATAGAGTAGATCGAGAGGATAGATAGTACGGATTACAACGCAAGTTGCAATTGTGAGATGAGATTGGATGGAGGTGGAGATGGTGCTGATGATGGGGATGATGTTGATGATGATCTCGATGACGCCCGTGACGATGGTGATGACGATGGCGATGATCTCCCCTTCCGGGAGGTGATCTCCCCTTCCGGGAGGTGATCTCCCCGGCGGAATCTGCCCGCCAGATATGGCTTTTCTTCTCTGTAGGTTTCCGCCACGGAGCGGCGGCGGAACTCCGTAAACTCCCCCCTTTTTAGGGTTTCTGAATGATGTGTGTTATATAGGCCAGAGGGGGGAACCGGGAGTGGTCCCAGGGGTCTAGGCGCCCTCCCGGCGCGGCCAGGGTGGGGGCCGCGCCAGGTGGCCGCCTAGGCACCCTGTGGCCCCCTCTGGTCGCTATTTTGCGTGTCTTCATGATCCTTCTGGAAAATAGCCTCCGTCGATTTTCAGGTAATTTGGAGGTATTCTTCTTCAGCAACTCAGCGTCCACTTTTTACCGCTGAATCCTGCGTCTGCTGCTTCGGCACCGGAAAGTTGCAAACTGTGTAAAATAAGCCAAAACAACATAAGAATAGCATCATATCATGAAATATATCAATGAATAAGAAAGATTTACTATATAAAATAGTGATGCATTTTGGACGTATCAATGTGCCATTTACAGTTGGTGACTAGGTTGATGAGGTTGAGTGCGATGGGTTGCCATTGGAGGTGTGTGGACTGTTACTTGGGCGTCCATGGTAGTATGATCGCAATGCTATACATGCGGGCCGAGAAAATACATATTCTTTTATGCATGATGGCAAACAGCGGACTTTGAAGCCTATGGGAGATGATCATATCAAGTCTGATGTGGTGCTGGTGGTTCGCAAGGAGAAATTGCACAAGGCTCAACCACAACCAAGTTTAGCTAAGTTGCAGCCTGAGGAGCATGATGCTAGGAGCATCAGTACTGAAACTAATTTATCCATGCATGTAGATGACAAGCCAGTTGTACTTGTTGGTGACAAGCCGGTTGAAGTTAAGCCTCTTCGTGATGAAAGGAAGGAAATTGCAGCATGTTATACACCTTCAGTTTGTGTTGACAAAGGTGTTCAGACTGATGACATTGGTGTTGTTCGTGACTCGGTGCATATGGCGACGAGGTTCGATGACCACAGTTTTGTCCGCACGCCTCTGCGACGTTTTTTTGGAGTAGCCGTGCATGTGCACAAAGGCAAGGATGAACGTGTTCGTCAGTTGTGTGGCCCGGGCATTACCACTTTGCAGGGTCGTACAAAGAAGATTCATGTTCAGCAACAAAGGGCTCCAGCAAGAGTTGAGAAGAAGAAGGTGGTGGCGCCAAAGTCCAAACTCATGTGGAGAAGAAAAGAGGCGCTCAGTGCTGCATCAAGTCAAGTGGCAAAGACGTGTGATGTTGTTGATATCACGCCAACCTCTCGAGAAGAACCTCACGCGTTGGGGACAACGCTTTTTGAAGGGGGAGGATGATATGCGCAGGACGACGGAGGTTGAGATGTGCGCTGGACGGAGGAGGCGAAGATGGATAGGATTCTGGACATCGGACGTCCGACCCAATTCAGACGTCCGACATTAGCGACGAGGACGGCGACCCCCGAGTACAGAACCGATGTCAAAATAGCCGGAAGTCCGACACGATTCGGACGTCCGACACGATTCGGACGTCCGACACATCGTTCGTCTGAAACCCATCGGACGTCCGACACTGCCTGCGCGCAGATTTCAAGGTTGCGGTCCATGTATCCCTAGTTTTAT
This sequence comes from Bromus sterilis, assembly GCA_950022295.1. NCBI lineage: Eukaryota > Viridiplantae > Streptophyta > Magnoliopsida > Poales > Poaceae > Bromus > Bromus sterilis. Next base: position 80,895,134 of record OX465601.1, on the reverse strand, counting down.
CCCCTAGCTTATAAATACAACACCCCCTACGATTTTTAGGGTTACCTTAAGTTTAGACAAGAATTTTAGGGTTAGGAGTTGTATCTCTTGGTGAAGCTTCCCTCCGGGGTTGGCGATGCCGTTTATCCAATAAAGATTGCCGCGGAGGTTCTTGTGTTCATCAAGGATTATCGTGTTTTGGTTTGAGGCGTGGTGATCTCCATCACGTTGCTTGCTGGATTCGTTCCTCTTCTTCAGGTTGCGTTCATCGCGTGATTGGAAGGATTTATATCCGGGCTGCTCGCTGTGAAAGATCGGGACAAACTCAAGAGGATCTCACCCCGGTGATCGTATCATCAGGTGTGTCTACTCCTTATCAATATGAATAAGGAATAACACAAGAAAGCTTCAACTGCTGCTGCTTGATACGTCCAAAATGTATCTATAATTTCTGCTTGCTCCATCCATGTTTTGTGTGATATTGCTATGATCTAGATGTTGGGATACGGGGCAGAAAACACAAATTTTTCACACCTACGGTACCCGAACCCAAGATCTATGCTATGGCGATGTAAAGTAACGGAGGGAATCGGTGTTCATACCTTTGAAGACCGAAAGAGGGAAACGTTCTTGCGAACGTGGTTGGCGTAGACTCTGATCTACGACCTCCCTGTCGTGTAGAAGACCACCACCAGCGAGAATGACTCCCGGTAAACCTCCAGCGACGAAGCAGCACCACAGGTGTAGTGCCTCGAAGAGATTATACACGTACGGTACAATCGATGTTCCTCCCGGGCTCCGAACCAGGCGAGCAGCGGAAGAAAGACGGCTAAGGATCCCGACTCCGACAGAGCGACGGCCTGCCTTATGGTGGAGAACTCCAATCCTGGTGCAGACTCCAAACAAGGGGAGTCCACTTCCGGAAATGGAGAAGGAAGAAGAAGGAGATTAATTGTTGTATGGAAAAAGGGGGGTCTACCCCTCTATATAAAGGCCAAGGGGGGGTGTGATCCCTCTTCCCTCCCCCATGTGGGACTAAACCCCCAAAGGGGGAGGGGTGCGCCGGCCAAGGGGGGGTTGGGCCCCACCCCTTGGCGCCAAGCCCAAGGGGGGGAACCCCCTCCTCCCCTAATGGGCCCCAAGGGCCCATATAGCCGTTTTCCATTATTTTTAATTATTTAATAAGTTTTAAATATTTAATTAAGATAATTAAATAATAAAAACATTATTAAAACAATTAAACTTTATTTTGAACTATTCAAAATGTCCGGAAACTATTCCGTTCTCCTCCGGAACTATTCCGGTGATTTCTCCTATTTCACCGATTGATCCCGTAACTGTCCTATGCATCGATTGCCCTTAAGTGTAACACCCTAACGGTCCGGGAAACAGCATACATGGTCGAGACTCTTCTCATTGACCAATGACTAGTCAGTTGGACCTGGTTACAATCCTTGACAGCCCTTGCGCTTCCATCGAATGAGCTTCGATCGCTTTTGGAAACCGTTAACGACATGACGTAATCCCTTTGTGCTGCGGTACTTTGTTTGTCCGAGGTTTGATCGTCGGTATCCCTCATACCGTGTTCACATCTCGTTCACGACAAACAACTTCTCTCGTCCATGATCATTGCATCTCGTGTGACCTAGTCACGTCCTTGCAAGGGGTTGATGCAATATCACCGAGTGGGCCCAGAGTACCTGTCCTGTCACAAGGACTGACAAATCCCGCTTTGATCTATTAACATACTCATCAACCATCTATTTCGGAATACCCAAAGTGCTCCGTTATAGCCAGCATATTTCAGTCAGGCGGTGGGATACAAATCAAAGTCTCCTCATAGATCGTGATTACGTATGATCATTACGGTCTAAGGACTAAGCCATACATTACAAAGTCATAGCAACGCTGAACTATGTGACTCGATCACATTGCATTACTTTAGGTGGGTGTCTGTCCATCACATCATTCCCCTAATGATATGACCTCATTGTCAATGGACTTAAGTGTCGCCATGATCAGGAAAGCTTGATCAATCAATTGCCCAATGAGATAGTTTACCCGAGTTAAACTACGGACCATGTTTTATACTACACTTGTATTAGTATTTCCAAGTAATACAGTTATAGCACAGTATAAAACGTATTATGAACAAAACGGATATGTGACAAATATCTTTATTAATTTGTCTCTAGGGCACATATCCAACAGTCTCCCACTTGCACTAGAGTACAAATTACACTAGTTTACATCAGGTATGTATCTAACACCAATGGTCTCTCGGTGTTCTTCAAACTTGCCCTGTGGAAGAGTTTTAGTCATCGGGTCTGCTGCGTTCAGATCCGTATGTATCTTGTGAATCCTAGTGTGTCCATCCCTGACGTAGTCTCGCGTCACATGGAACTTTCGGAGGATGTGCTTGGCTGTAGAGTGAGTTCTTGGCTCCTTCGCGTTAGCAATGGCACCCGTGTTGTCGCAGAAGATTCCCACGGGGTCAGTGCAACTGGGAAAGACGCCAAGCTCGATCACGAACTTCTTCGGCCACAGCGCCTTGTTTGACGCTTCGCAAGCGGCAATATACTCCGACTCCATTGAAGATTGAGCGACGACTGACTGTTTTCCGCTCCTCCAGCTAATCGCGCCTCCGTTCAACATGAAAACATATCCCGTCTGGGATTTCGAGTCATCTAGGTCTGAGCCGAGGCTTGCGTCAACGTAACCCTTTACGGTGAGCTCCTCATCAACTCCTCCATAAACGAGAAAGAGATCCTTGGTTCTTCTCAAGTACTTAAGGATGTTCTTTACTGCTGTCCAGTGAGCCATTCCCGGATTACTCTGGTAGCGATTAGTCATACTAATGGCCAACGCTAAATCCGGTCTGGTACATAACATAGAATACATGAGATAACCTATGGCTGAGGCATAGGGCTTTGAGGACATCTCCTCTTTCTCTTTAGCTGTGGTCGGGCATTGAGTCGCGCTTAATTTGACACCTTTTATAACTGGAAAGAGGCCTCTCTTGGAGTTATCCATACTGAACCTTTTCAATATCTTGTCAATATAAGTGTTCTGACTCAAGGCCAACCGTCGATTAGGTCTATCTCTATAGATCTTAATCCCCAATATGTACGCAGCTTCACCTAGGTCCTTCATGGAAAATTGTCCATTCAGATATTCCTTCACTTCTTCTAAGAATTTCTTATCGTTCCCTATTAGTAATATGTCATCTACATATAACACAAGGAATGCTACAGAGCTCCCACTCAGTTTCTTATAGACGCAGAACTCTTCGACATTTTGGACAAATCCAAAAGCTTTAATGACCTCATCAAATCGAAGATTCCAGATCCGAGATGCTTGCTTCAACCCATAGATGGACCGTTGAAGCTTGCAAACCTTACCAGCGTTCCTTGGATCGACAAACCCCTCTGGTTGCATCATATACAACTCTTCCTCAATGTTGCCATTTAGGAATGCAGTTTTCACATCCATCTGCCATATCTCGTAATCATGATATGCAGCTATTGCTAGTAGGATCCGAATAGACTTTATCATCGCTACAGGAGAGAACGTCTCCTCGTAGTCAACTCCTTGAATTTGTCGGAAACCCTTTGCGACAAGTCGAGCTTTGTAGACAGATACGTTTCCGTCTGCATCAGTCTTTTTCTTGAAAATCCATTTATTCTCGACGGCCTTGCGGTCCTCGGGAATATCCACCAAAGTCCATACTTTGTTGGTGTACATGGAGTCTATTTCGGATTTCATGGCTTCAAGCCATTTCTCGGACTCGGGTCCCTCCATTGCTTCTTTGTAACTCGTAGGTTCATCCGACTCATCAGCCGAGATCGTATTCACAAGCTGTCCGTAAAACTCAGTAGGTTGACGGACTCTTGATGACCTACGGGGCATAAAAGGTTCCTCTTCATTCTCATCATGATCATCATTAATGTCATGATCGTTATGAATGTCGTTCTGGCCATTCTCCTCAACTCCCACTGTGGAAGATGGTTCCAGAACAAATTCCGTAGCCATTTCTTCCAGTTGGAGTGATTGGTCAGTCACTTCATCGAGGTCTATTTTCCTCCCACTCAACTCTTTCGCGAGAAACTCCTTCTCAAGAAAGTGTCCCGTCTTGGCAACAAACGTTTTGTTGTCAGACTTGTTGTAGAAGGTGTATCCACAAGTTTCCTTGGGATAGCCCACAAAGATGCACTTATCCGCCTTGGATTCAAGTTTGTCAGGCTGTAGTTTCCTAACATAAGCCTCACAACCCCAAATCTTCAGGTGAGACAACTCAGGTTTAGTGTCATGCCATTCTTCAAATGGTGTTGTCTTTACGGATTTGGATGGTGCCCTATTAAGAATATGAATGGCAGTTTCTAATGCATACCCCCAGAATGACACAGGAAAATCAGTATGATACATCATCGATCGTAAGCTATCCAATAGGGTTCGATTACGTCGCTCAGCCACACCGTTTCTCCGAGGTGTACCTGCTGGCGTATGCTGTGGTACTATGCCACAAGACTTCAGATGATTGCCACACTCGTGACTCAAATACTCGCCACCTCGATCCGATCGAAGGTGCTTGATTTTTCTTCCGAGTTGATTTTCGACCTCATTCTGAAATTCTTTGAACCTTTCAAAGGTTTCAGACTTGTGTTTCATTAAGTAAATATACCCATATCTACTCAAGTCATCAGTAAAGGTCACGAAGTAACGAAGACCATTGCGAGTGGGGACGTTCATGGGTCCACATACTTCCGTGTGTATGATCCCCAATAAGACGTCCGCACGCTCCATCACACCATTGAATGGAGTCCTTGTCATTTTTCCCATGAGGCATTGTTCACATGTATCAAGGGATCCAAAATCCAATGACTTAAGAAGTCCATCCTTATGGAGCTTCTCCATGCGTTTTATACCAATATGACCAAGTCGGCAATGCCACATCATCATGTGATCTTCATCATTCTTCAATCTTTTGGCCTCAATATTGTTAACGTGACACACGTCACCATCGAGATTAAGTACGAATAAACCATGCAACTCCGGTGCGTGAACATAAAACATATCATCCTTATAAATCGAACAACCAATTGTATCAGACTTAAAGGAATAGTGGTCTCGCTTCAAGCAAGAGCCACTAACGATGTTCACACTCAACGCGGGTACATAGTAGCAATTATTCAGAACTAAAACCAATCCCGAAGGGAGACTAAGATGCTTCGTGCCGACCGCCAAGACTTCAATCCGGCAGCCATTCCCCACACGCATCGTCACTTCATCTTTGAGCAAGCGTCTCCTATTCCTTAGTCCCTGAATGGAATTAGAAATATGAGCGACAGATCCTGTATCAAATATCCAGGATGTGTTCCCGGCGCTTGTCAAGAGAAGATCAACAATATGTATATCAAATATACCTTCGTCTCTCTTGGCGACCTTGCCAGCCTTCTTGTCCTTTAGGTACTTGGGACAGTTGTGTTTCCAGTGACCTTCACCCTTGCAGTAGAAGCACTCCACTCCGAGTTTAGGCTTGGGTGCCTTGGGAGGAGCTGCAACTGACTTACCATCCCTCCTAGGGCCACCTCTCTTGTCCTTCTCCCGCCTGCTTGACTTCTTGAAGTCAACGGTCTTGTTGACCATGAAGACGGCGTGCTCCTTCTTGATCTCAACCTCAGTGCTCTTTAGCATGGAGAACAACTCAGAAGGGGTTTTGGTCATCCCCTGCATGTTGTAGTTCAGCACAAAGCCTTTGTAGCTAGGGGGAAGCGACTGCAACACCCTATCAACAGCAAGTTCATCTGGAATCTGACATTCCAGAGCATTCAAGCGCTGAACGTAGCCAGACATTTTGACCACGTGCTCACTCACGCTGCCGTGCTCGTCCATCTTTTCTGAGAAGAAGGCTTCAGAAGCCTCGTACCGTTCAGCCCTGGCTTGAGGTGCGAAGACCGCCTTGAGGTCGGTGATAATCTCATATGCACCCATCCTCTCAAAGTGTTTCTGCAGCTCAGCCTCCATGGAGTAGAGCATGCCACTCTGGACAAGGTTGTAATCATCAGTCCTGGAGAGATAGACATTCTTCTCGTCCTGACTGGCATCATCTGCTGGTGCGTCACCTAATGTGTCCTCTAGTACGTATGCCATTTTGAGGGGAACGAGGAGAATCCTCAGGGTGCGGAACTAGTTGGTGAAGTTTGTCCCATCTGTTTTTAGCTTATCTTTCTCTAGGAATGTTCCTAAGTTGAACGAGGGGTGTGGTGCTGCCATCTACAAGGTTGGATTCACAATGATACATATTTAGACTTTTGTTCATAATGTGGAGTTTCAATTTAATCTTAAAATTCTAGAAAGCTCCCACTTAGATAAACACCTCTCAATTTAACTAAGTGATTACACAATCCCAGCCCCCATACCTCCCCTGATATGTACGGCCCAGTATGCGAACCAGGTAGGCCTCTAAGCCAATCACATCAGGCATGTGACTCATGCTCAACCTTTCGGTCTTCTGTGTTCCAGGCCCGCATCTACATACGTCAAGCCTGCCAATCGAACCTTGATGTTAGCTGTTCAGCAAGGCCATATCTGCATATGCCAGGCTCGCCGAACCCAACCTCATGCGAACTCCGTTGAATATGTAGGACAACTCCGGTATGTACGGAGCATCAGGCCATATGGGAGAACCTTCCAGGTGGTGCCCATCAAAGGGAGAACACAATTTTGGTATTGTGAGAGATGGTCCTGTTTCGTGCTACCGTCGATATATCTAGCATACTAGCATAAAACAGGAAGTAAAACTTTAAATCATACAACCTATGATCCCCCTTCATGCAAAGCAAAGTTAAAAACGTCTTTCTACTTTAGCTTGTGCAAGTTTTACATGGCTGCTAGGGGTTTCGAGAGAGAGAACCGATTTCTATCCTGCGAAAAACATGCCACAACACCGTCTCTTATCCGTCTCTATTACACCCCTGTCGGGGCCCTCCGTTGTAAACATCTTCGCATCGCTAATGCAGAGAGATAGACACCCCCCAGCCACTTTATATGGTACAAGCCATATGTCAAGCGTGGAACCAGTCTCGCGTAAACGCGTAAGGTCGGTCGGGGGCCGCTTCATCAAACATTGCCGCAATGCTAAATGAATACACGTGGGAGGGTAACGAATGAAGATTCGATGCCCACATCCTAGATGTGTTCTATCCGTACAATACATCAACTCATAGCTAGCTCATGATACCACTGTTGGGATACGGGGCAGAAAACACAAATTTTTCACACCTACGGTACCCGAACCCAAGATCTATGCTATGGCGATGTAAAGTAACGGAGGGAATCGGTGTTCATACCTTTGAAGACCGAAAGAGGGAAACGTTCTTGCCAACGTGGTTGGCGTAGACTCTGATCTACGACCTCCCTGTCGTGTAGAAGACCACCACCGGCGAGAATGACTCCCGGTAAACCTCCAGCGACGAAGCAGCACCACAGGTGTAGTGCCTCGAAGAGATTATACACGTACGATACAATCGATGTTCCTCCCGGGCTCCGAACCAGGCGAGCAGCGGAAGAAAGACGGCTACGGATCCCGACTCCGGCAGAGCGACGGCCTGCCTTATGGTGGAGAACTCCAATCCTGGTGCAGACTCCAAACAAGGGGAGTCCACTTCCGGAAATGGAGAAGGAAGAAGAAGGAGATTAATTGTTGTATGGAAAAAGGGGGGTCTACCCCTCTATTTAAAGGCCAAGGGGGGTGTGATCCCTCTTCCCTCCCCCATGTGGGACTAAACCCCCAAAGGGGGAGGGGTGCGCCGGCCAAGGGGGGGTTGGGCCCCACCCCTTGGCGCCAAGCCCAAGGGGGGGAACCCCCTCCTCCCCTAATGGGCCCCAAGGGCCCATATAGCCTTTTTTCCATTATTTTTAATTATTTAATAAGTTTTAAATATTTAATTCAGATAATTAAATAATAAAAACATTATTAAAACAATTAAACTTTATTTTGAACTATTCAAAATGTCCGGAAACTATTCCGTTCTCCTCCGGAACTATTCCGGTGATTTCTCCTATTTCACCGATTGATCCCGTAACTGTCCTATGCATCGATTGCCCTTAAGTGTAACACCCTAACGGTCCGGGAAACAGCATACATGGTCGAGACTCTTCTCATTGACCAATGACTAGTCAGTTGGACCTGGTTACAATCCTTGACAGCCCTTGCGCTTCCATCGAATGAGCTTCGATCGCTTTTGGAAACCGTTAACGACACGACGTAATCCCTTTGTGCTGCGGTACTTTGTTTGTCCGAGGTTTGATCGTCGGTATCCCTCATACCGTGTTCACATCTCGTTCACGACAAACAACTTCTCTCGTCCATGATCATTGCATCTCGTGTGACCTAGTCACGTCCTTGCAAGGGGTTGATGCAATATCACCGAGTGGGCCCAGAGTACCTGTCCTGTCACAAGGACTGACAAATCCCGCTTTGATCTATTAACATACTCATCAACCATCTATTTCGGAATACCCAAAGTGCTCCGTTATAGCCAGAATATTTCAGTCAGGCGGTGGGATACAAATCAAAGTCTCCTCATAGATCGTGATTACGTATGATCATTACGGTCTAAGGACTAAGCCATACGTTACAAAGTCATAGCAACGCTGAACTATGTGACTCGATCACATTGCATTACTTTAGGTGGGTGTCTGTCCATCACATCATTCCCCTAATGATATGACCTCATTGTCAATGGACTTAAGTGTCGCCATGATCAGGAAAGCTTGATCAATCAATTGCCCAATGAGATAGTTTACCCGAGTTAAACTACGGACCATGTTTTATACTACACCTGTATTAGTATTTCCAAGTAATACAGTTATAGCACAGTATAAAACGTATTATGAACAAAACGGATATGTGACAAATATCTTTATTAATTTGTCTCTAGGGCACATATCCAACACTAGATACACTTTCATACACTTTTGATCATATCTGGACTAACCTATTAACTCAGTGCACCATAGTACCAGTTCCTGTTTTCTGCTGTTTTTCTATTTCAGTTTTCCCCCATATAAAAAGTGCCAGAAAAATTCCGGGAAAATATAGGAAAAATCAGCGTACAGGAAGCTTCGCGAAGAGCCCGAGTGGGGCCAGGGGTGGCCCAGGCGGCCACCCGGCGCGTCCCCACCCCTGGTCGCGCCAGGGGGGCGTCTGGGGCCCCTGGTCCACCTCTGGCTGCCCCCCTTCGCCTATATATTCTCCGTCACGGGAAACTTCCGAAGACAGAACCCTTTTTCGCGATCTCTCCTCTGTTCCTCCGCCGCCGCGCTTCCGAGATCGGGAGCACCAGAAGACCTCTTCCCGGCACCCTGCCGGAGGGAGGGCCGACCTCCGGGAGTCTCCTCTCCACCATGGATGCTGCCCGGATGTCTCGTGAGTAGTTTTCCTTGGACCATGGGTCCGTGATCAGTAGCTATGTGATGTTCTCCTCCCCTCTTTGTTCTTCATGGTTTAGACCTCGTGAGCTGCCCTACATGATCGAGGCACTTTTGTAATCTTTCTGCTGTTGCTATGCTGAGTTTGATGGGATCTGATCGATGATGAGATTATGTTCAGATTTTGATTGAGTAATATATTTGTTTTTTATCTCTTATATTTTTGTTCCTAAGTAATTCTTGCATGTTCTCCGTTGATGTTTATTGCTTTGGCCAAGTAGTAGGTAGTAACCCCAAGAGGGAACGTTATGCTCGATTGTGGGTTCATGCCCCCCGATGACACGCTTGAGTGACAGAAACATGAGTCTAGGGGATGTGCTGTTGCCACAAGGGGGAAAACAATGGTGCTTGTAACCGCGGTTGCAAGGATTGTTTACTTTACGCAAAGTGCTTTTTAATGCAGTTGTCTGTTGCTTTGCGTTTACACTTTGGGTGGGGCTCGCAACTTAATACCAGCGAGATGTTCTGGATAGATATCTCAAGGTGGATGATTAGTAGTAGATGCAGTTGGATTTCGGTCTACTTATTTTGGCGTACTTCCCGTGATTTTGAGCCTCTTCCTTTCTTTTGTAGCATAGTTAGCATTGCGGTGCGTTCATAATCCTGTCAATTGCCCTTCTGTAATTTGTTTACCTCGCATAGCAGTTTTATCGTCTTTTGGGAGAGAGACATCACTAGTGAACATCACGTATCCCGGTCTATATCCTCATTACTGTTTCCACGCTCATTTACTTTTCTGCTTTTACTTCCAGTTGCTATCATTATCCCTTGTGTTTGATCCTTTGTGAACAACAAGACCGGAGAGATTGACAACCTCTCTGAACTTCGTTGGGAACAAAGTTATTTGTGTCTGTGTGCAGGTCCGCGTCAGTTGCGCCGCTGACACCTACTTATCATCTCTGGAGTCCTACTGGAGACAAACCTTGGTATCTTTACTGAGGGAAATTTGCTGCTGTGCTACATCACGCCTTCCACTTGGGGCTCACCAACGAACGGAGAGAAGACTACACCCGTCAACTCTCGCGCCATAAAGCAAATTTCTGGCGCCGTTGCCGAGGACTCCGAGTGCTAAGATAGGGGAGTTGCACACTACCCTTACCTTTGTTTTTTAGTCTTGTTAGTTTACCTTTCAGTTTTTACCTTTGTGTCCTTTATCAAAAATCACAAAAAAATCTGCCACACTTGCTGCTGCTATGGGTTCCACTGAAAACACCAAGTTGTGTGACTTCACTAGTCACAACAACCAAGACTTTATCTGCACCCCCATTGCCACACCTGCCACTTCAGCTACCTCTTATGAAATTAAACGTGCCTTGCTAAACCTTGTTATGAGAGATCAATTCTCTGGTGCTGGAGATGATGCTGCTTTACACTTGAACAATTTTGTTGAATTATGTGATATGCAAAAGTATAAAGAAGTAGAAGGTGATATTGTTAAGCTCAAGCTCTTTCCTTTCTCTTTAAGGGGAGACGCTCAAATCTGGTTTCAATCTTTGCCTAGGAATAGCATAGATTCTTGGGATAAGTGCAAAGATGCTTTTATAGGGAAGTACTACCCACCTGCTAAAATTATCCAATTAAGGAGTAACATTATGAATTTTAAGCAATTGGATAATGAACACGTTGCCCAAGCTTGGGAACGAATGAAATCTCTTGTTAAGAAATGCCCTACACATGGTTTGACTACCTGGATGGTTATCCAGACTTTTTATGCAGGCTTGAACTTTACCTTGCGGAAACTGTTAGATTCGGCCGCGGGAGGAATCTTTATGTCAACTACACTTGGTGCTGCCACGAAGCTTCTCGATGAGATGATGACCAATTATTCCCAATGGCACACCGAACGCGCTCCAACAGGTAGGAAGGTAAACTCTGTCGAGGAAGTTACCTCCCTAAATGAAAAAGTTGACTTAATTATGTCTCTACTTACCAAGCAACCCTCTATTGATCCTCATGATGTCCCTTTAAATTCTTTGGTTTCCCAAGAACAAGTAGATGTGAACTTTATTGCTAGAAACAACTTCAACAACAATGCTTATAGGGGTAATTTTTCTAGCAATCCTAGACCGTTTCCATCCAACTATGGGAACAACAACACCTACCCTAGCAACAAGAACCCCTCTTCTAAAATTGGAAAACATGCTTAGAGACTTTATCACTACCCAAAAAGCCTTCAACAAAAATGTAGAGGAGAAATTAGCTAAATTAGATAATCTCTCTTTGAAGGTAGAAAGCTTAGCCCTTGATATTGAGATGCTTAAAATTAGAACCTCTCCCCTTGAGGAGAATAAGGCCACTCCTATTAATGCTATCCAATTACAAATTAATGAAAATATTAGGATGATGGCTAAACTTAAAGAAAGGTGGGCTAGAGAAAAAGAGGAAGAGGATAGAATTAAGAGCCTTCCTACACACCACAGAGTTGCCACTATCCAAATTGTTGAGGACACCCAAACTATTAGCACCCAATGCACTCCTAGTCCCGTTGGACCTATTAATGGTGATGCTAATACCTCAACCAAAGATGAAGAAACTCCTATGAACATAGAGGGTTGCAAACAAGTGAGCCTAGACGACACTACTACCACCTTTGATAGTAGTGATATTGATTTTGATAGTTGCACCCTCTCAGAAGTTATTAGCTTGCTACACAAAATGTCTAGAGACCCCCACACTAGCACACTTAATCTTGCCTTCACGGAGCATATCACAAATGCTCTCATCAAAGCTAGGGAGGAGAATCTTAGAGTAGAAGCCTCCATACCTAGGAAGCTAGATGATGGTTGGGACCCTATGATCAAAATTAAATTAAATAACTTCTCTTACTATGCCTTATGTGATGTTGGAGCTAGTACCTCCGTTATGCCCAAAAGAATATTTGATATGTTTGAATTGAAGCCCTTTGAGCCTTGTTCTTTTGGTGTTCGTCTTGTTGATTCTTCCGTAAAGAAACCTTTGGGGAAGATCGACGATGTTCTTATCATTGTCAATGACAACTATGTTCCCGTTGATTTTATTGTTATGGATATAGAGTGTGAACCTTTGTGTCCAATTATTTTGGGACGTCCTTTTCTTCGCACCGTTGGTGCGGTTATTGACATGAAAGAGGGGAATATAAAATTCCAATTCCCAATCAAAAAGGGGATGGAACACTTCCCTAGAAAGAAAATCAAGTTACCTTTTGAGTCCGTTACACGGGCTAGTTATTCTCTTTCTCTTGATAAAACTTGATTCTTCTTTTGCATCATGCCTAGCTTAAAGGCATAAAAGAAAGCGCTTTCGGGAGGCAGCCCGCAACGAATTTAGGTTTATTTTTTCTTTTTATTTTGTCTTGATGTTTGTTACTACTGTAGCAACATCATTGTATCTTTATTTTTCAACTTTGTGCCAAGTTATAGCCTCTTACGGCAAGGGAAGTGAAACTTGTGACATGCTGTCTAGAAAACAGATTCTGTCCTCGTGACCAGAAAAATTCCAGAAAAATCCCAGTTCATCTTTTTGAGCTGAAGTTTTTACACAGAGTGCTCTATACAATTGTGAAACTTCCGTATGTTCTGAGTTTTTTTATTTGAGTTGCAGAAGTGCCCCTAAAAAATTCTTTACTACCTGCTGTTCTGTTTTTCACAAATTCTGCCACATTTTGTCTCTCCTAACTTTTGCAAACCTTAAGCTTGCTTTTTCTTTGATAAAACTTTTTGGCACTCTTGAGAAACAGTAGCTCTTCAAGAATATCTTTATATCCAGTGGGAAAAAAATTATTTTATTAAGGGTACTAACCTCTCTAATCAGCTTATGATGAGTTATGTATGAAGGGAGTTTTCAAGTGTGCGATGGAAGATGATGAAAGAAGATCCAGGAGTGTCAAGCGCTCAAGCTTGGGGATGCCCCCATGCATCCCCAATAAATATTCAAGAGACTCAAGCATCTAAGCTTGGGGATGCCCCCGTGCATCCCCTTCTCCATCAACAATCATCAGTTCGTCCTTCGTCTCACTATATTTTTATCACTTCATGCGTTATGTGCTATGCTTGGAGCGTCTCGCTCTTAGGTTTTATTTTTAGTTTTCTTTAGATTTTCTTGCTGTTCATAAAAAGTTAGATCCCGTCTTACTTTGTGTGGGAGAGAAACACGCTCCACTTTCAAAATCTAGAACACATCATAGGATTTTTCCTGCTTATCTTTTTGCTGTTGTGTCTTCTTTATGTTTTCATAGTTGCTGCCATGTTTAGTTTTGGTCTTAGTTTGTCTTTAGCAAGAGCCTTGGCTTTTGTTTAGTTTGTTGCTGGAAATCTTTTTAGTTTTCATGTTTATCTTGTTAAAGAGAGTTGGTTGTTGCACTGAGTTGTGTTTTGTCTTGAAAGTAGGTAATTGAGGTTGCTATTTAATTCTAGTAGTAACTTGCAATAGTTTTGAAGCGTTGTTGTGAGTAATGTTTGAAATTTTGGTGTCAAGAGCTCTAGCCTATTAGTGATAGGTGTCGTATTTTGGGCAATCCGTGTGTATTTTCAAAACCTACAAAACTAGTTGAGAACTCTAGCTACTAGATGGATCACTGATCTTTGGAGGGATCGAATATTAGAGAACACTCACGTACCATGAGTCGAGGATGCGCAAGGATAACCAAACCCCCATACACTCCTCCTCGGGGTACTTGTCTCTTTGTGAACCTCCTTACTAGATTGAGAGTTACTGATAATAAGTGCATGAGTTCTTCGGACTAATGTAAGTATTGAAAGTTGACACTTCCACCTACCCATATTTTGCTAGCCTCTCCCGTGCCGTGCATTGCCTTCTTCTCACTCCGAGAGTTGCTGTCCACCTTTGCCGGTACATCCAAACCCTTGGCAGATATGCTCTGTCATCATAAACCTCCTTATATCTTTCCTCAAAACATCCACCATACCTACCTATCAAGGCATTTCCATAGCCTTTCCGAGATATATTGCCATGCAACATCCACCTCTTCATGACTTGATCTTCATGTCATACATGTTCCTGCACACTGGCAGCGACATACATTGCATACATCATGATAGTTACATCTTCTTTATGATTTTGAGTAACTTGTAAAGTGTGAAAGATCTCCTTTACCTTCTTGTAAAATAGAGTGTTGCCCTTAAGTGAGGAAAAGATCCCAAAGTGGACACAATAAAAGATCCCAAAGAGGACAAATGAGAGTTAAATAGAAAGAGCCATTGAGGCCACAAAAAAAAAGAGAAAAATAAATAAAAAGAGAGAAAGGGGCAACACTACTATCCTTTTGAGAGATCCACACTAGTACTCCCTTTATATCCTTGTACTCCATAGAGATGATCATTCATGCATATAGCTATGTGGGGACCTTCACACTATAGAACTTGGCTTGCATATTCCAAGGATGAGCCTCCTCAAACAAGCTCTAGGTCTTCATGAGCGAGCAAGTTAGATGCACCCCCACTAGTTCCATTGGAGAGCTTCTTAGCTCGTATGTGCATCCGTTGCATGGCAATCCCTACTCCTCACATCATATCTATCATTTGGCATCTCTTGCCTATGATTGTCCTTATTGATGTGAGCCTTTCTCATCCTTTTTTGTCTTCCTTCTCCGTACTCCTCTCTTTTCCATCCAAAGTGTCAACTCTCGTGCTTACACTCATCCATTGCATGAGTGCTCAAAATATTGAAAAAGGAGTGGATCAAATTGACTTGTACCTGGCTAGTGGTCTAGGGACGAGTCAAGATAAGATTCCAGAAAAAGACCGAGTGTGAAACTTTAGTAGATTGAGTTCTCAACAAATAAATTATTTTTATCGTATTCCCCATCCCCCTTCTTGCACGCAAACACCATTTGGAGACATTCGAGTCACGGACAGCGAGAGCTCTTGCACCTAATGTTCTTTTGTTACTTGTTTCAATGCTAATATAGACTCTTGCATGTTATGAATTGATTTGAATTTCTAACCTTGATTGCTTTACTTTTCAAAGTTCTTATATGGTTGCTAGCATGTCACCACAGAAATTATGCCGTTATCATTTACCTACTCGAGGACGAGCAGGAATTAAGCTTGGGGATGTTGATACGTCCAAACGTATCTATAATTTCTGCTTGCTCCATGCATGTTTTGTGTGATATTGCTATGATCTAGATACACTTTAATACACTTTTGATCATATTTGGATTAACCTATTAACTCAGTGCACCACAGTGCCATTTCCTGTTTTCTGCTGTTTTTCTATTTCAGTTTTCCCCCATATAAAAAGTGCCAGAAAAATTCCGGGAAAAATATAGGAAAAATCAGCGTACTGGAAGCTTCACGAAGAGCCCGAGTGGGGCCAGAGGGGAGCCAGGGGTGGCCCACGCGGCCACCCGGCGCGGCCCCACCCCTGGCCCCCTTCGCCTATATATTCTCCGTCACGGGAAACTTCCGAAGACAGAACCCTTTTTCGCGATCTATCCTCTGTTCCGCCGCCGCCGCGCTTCCGAGATCGGGAGCACCAGAAGACCTCTTCCCGGCACCCTGCCGGAGGGAGGGCCGACCTCCGGGAGTCTCCTCTCCACCATGGATGCACCCCGGATGTCTCGTGAGTAGTTTTCCTTGGACCATGGGTCCGTGATCAGTAGCTATGTGATGTTCTCCTCCCCTCTTTGTTCTTCATGGTTTAGACCTCGTGAGCTGCCCTACATGATCGAGGCACTTTTGTAATCTTTCTGCTGTTGCTATGCTGAGTTTGATGGGATCTGATGGATTATGAGATTATGTTCAGATTGTGATTGAGTAATATATTTGGTTTTTATCTCTTATATTTTTGTTCCTAAGTTATTCTTGCATGTTCTCCGTTGCTGTTTGTGTCTGTGTGCAGGTCCGCGTCAGTTGCGCCGCTGACACCTACTTATCTTCTCTGGAGTCCTACTGGAGACAAACCTTGGTATCTTTACTAAGGGAAATTTGTTGTTGTGCTACATCACGCCTTCCACTTGGGGCTCACCAACGAAGGGAGAGAATTACTTAGCAATAAACAGCAACGGAGAACATGCAAGAGTTACTTAGGAACAAAAATATAAGAGATAAAAACCAAATATATTACTCTATCACAATCTGAACATAATCTCATAATCCATCAGATCCCATCAAACTCAGCATAGCAATAGAAGAAATATTACAAAAGTGCCTCGATCATGTAGGGCAGCTCACGAGTTCTAAACCATGAAGAACAACGAGGGGAGGAGAACATCACATAGCTACTGATCACGGACCCATAGTCCAAGGAAAACTACTCACGAGTCATCCGGGGAGCATCCATGGTGGAGGGGAGACTCCCGGAGGTCGGCCCTCCCTCCGGCAGGGTGCCAGGAAGAGGTCTTCTGGTGCTCCCGATCTCGGAAGCGCGGCGGCGGTGGAACAGAGGTGAGTTTGCGAAATAGGGTTCTGTCTTCGGAGTTTCCCCATGACGGAGAATAAATAGGCGAAGGGGGGCAGCCAGAGGTGGACCAGGGGCCCCAGGCGCCCCCCTGGCGCGGCCAGGGGTGGGGCCGCGCCGGGTGGCCGCCTGGGCCCCCTGGCTCCCCTCTGGCCCCACTCGGGCTCTTCGCGAAGCTTCCTGTACGCTGATTTTTCTTGTATTTTTCCCGGAATTTTTTTGGCACTTTTTATATGGGGGAAAACTGAAATAGAAAAACAGCAGAAAACAGGAACTGGCACTGGGGTGCACTGAGTTAATAGGTTAGTCCAAATATGATCAAAAATGTATGAAAGTGTATCTAGAACCTAGCAATATCACAAAAAACATGCATGGAGCAAGCAGAAATTATAGATATGTTTTGGACGTATCAACATCCCCAAGCTTAATTCATGCTCGTCCTCGAGTAGGTAAATGATAACAACATAATTTCTGTGGTGACATGCTAGCAAACATATAAGAACTTTGAAAAGTAAAGCAATCAAGGTTAGAGATTCAATTCAAGTCATAACATGCAAGAGTCTATATTAGCATTGAAACAAGTAACAAAAGAACATTAGGTGCAAGAGTTCTCGCTGTCCGTGACTCGAATGTCTCAAAATGGTGTTTGCATGCAAGAAGGGGGATAGGGAATACGAGAAAAAAGAATTTTTGTGTTGAGAACTCAATCTACTAAAGTTTCACACTTGGTATTTTTCTGGAATCTTATCTTGACTCGGCCCCAGACCACTAGCCAGGTACAAGTCAATTTGATCCACTCCTTTTCGATATTTCGAGCACTCATGCTATGGATGAGCGTAACCACGAGAGTTGACACTTAGGATGGCAAAGAGAGAAGTACGGAGGAGGAAGACAAAAAGGATGAGAAAGGCTCACATCAATGAGGACAATCATAGGCAAGAGATGCCAAATGATAGATATGATGTGAGGAGTAGGGATTGCCATGCAACGGATGCACAAACGAGCTAAGAAGCTCTCCAATGGAACTAGTGGGGGTGCATCTAACTTGCTCGCTCATGAAGACCTAGAGCTCGTTTGAGGAGGCTCATCCTTGGAATATGCAAGCCAAGTTTTGTAGTGTGAAGGTCCCCACATAGCTATATGCATAATGATCATCTCTATGGAGTACAAGGATATAAAGGGAGTACTAGTGTGGATCTCTCAAAAGGATAGTAGTGTTGCCCCTTTCTCTCTTTTTATTTATTTTTCTCTTTTTTTGTATTTTTTTGTATTTTTTTGTGGCCTCAATGGCTCTTTCTATTTAACTCTCATTTGTCCTCTTTGGGATCTTTTATTGTGTCCACTTTGGGATCTTTTCCTCACTTAAGGGCAACACTCTATTTTACAAGAAGGTAAAGGAGATATTTCACACTTTACAAGGTACTCAAAAACATAAAGAAGATGTAACTATCATGATGTATGCAATGTATGTCGCTGCCAGTGTAGCAGGAACATGTATGACATGAAGATCAAGTCATGAAGAGGTGGATGTTGCATGGCAATATAACTCGGAAAGGCTATGGAAATGCCTTGATAGGTAGGTATGGTGGCTGTTTTGAGGAAAGATATCAGGAGGTTTATGATGACAGAGCGTATCATGCCAAGGGTTTGGATGTACCGGCGAAGGTGGACACCAACTCTCGGAGTGAGAAGGCAATGCACGGCAAGGGAAAGGCTAGCAAAATATGGGAAGGTGGAAGTGTCAACTTTCCATACTTACATTAGTCCGAAGAACTCATGCACTTATTATCGGTAACTCTCAATCTAATAAGGAGGTTCACGAAGAGACAAGTACCCCGAGGAGGAGTGTATGGGGGTTTGGTTATCCTTGCGCATTCTCGACTCATGGTACGTGATTGTACTCTAATATTCGATCCATCGAAAGATTAGTGATCCATCTAGTAGCTAGAGTTCTCAACTAGTTTTGTAGGTTTTGAAAATACACACGGATTGCCCAAAATACGACACCTATCACTAATAGGCTAGAGCTCTTGACACCAAAAGTTCAAACATTACTCACATCAATACCTCAAAACCATTGCAAGTTACTACTAAAATTAAATAGTAACCTCAATTACCTACTTTCAAGACAAGACACAACTCAGTGCAACAACCAACTCTCTTTAACAAGATAAACATGAAAACTAAAAAGAGTGTCACAACCCTAGTTTTGGTATGTGATTTTATTATCAGAATAATTGCATCATGTTTAAATTCCTTGGTTTAATAATTGAGGATTTGGAAAAGCCTCAAAAAGAAATTTAAATAAAAGGCCAGATAAAAAGTTTTTCCAAAATTCCTCCAAACAATTTTGAAAAGTCCTATAAATGAGTATGATCATTTTAAAAATGATTTGGAGTCAAAACCATACTCCTGGATTTTTCAAATATTCAAACAGAGGCTTGGCAATTAAAATTCAATGCTATTTGAATTGGATTCAAATAATTTGAATTCCAAAAATCTCCAAAACTTGGGAGTGACTAGTACTAGGTCACATATGTCCAAGATAAAAATTTGGGGATTTTTAAAATTGCTTTGATATTTTTTTCAGAGCAAAACAAATTAAACAGAAAGCACAAAAAGAAAAATAAACAAAAAGGCCGAAGCCACTTACCTGGCCCACCTGACCCAGCAGAAGAGGCCCGGCCCAAATGGGCAGGGTCGTCTTCTTCGCGGGGACAGGCAGGCGGGCACCTGCGTGGCGAGCATGCCGCCGTCGGCAGCCCGCCCACGGCGCCCCCCTCGTCCCTATCCCCTCGCCGAGGAGCCCCTCGAAGCTCTCCTTCCTTCCCCCCCCCTCTGGAACCTCCTCTCCTCCTCTCCCGTGCGATTCCTGCAGGAACCGAGAGCTCCCCGTCGCCGCCGTGTGCGCGCAGCCGTGGCCACCGTGCCCCTTCCGCCGCACCGAGTTGTCCAGAGCGCGGAACATCGTCGTCTTCGTCACCGTGGACGCCCAATTTCGCCGAGGAGACCCCGAGGACGCCGCCCCCTTCACCAACTCCCCGCCGGCCGCCGTGCCTCCCTCCGAGAAATTCACCGCCACCGGAGCTCCTCCGCCTCTCCCGTCTGCGCCAACGCACTCGTGGTGAGCTCCTCTCCCCTCCCAGCCTCCCCGTTCTCCTCTAGGACCACTCTGTCGCCAGCTCCGTCGAGCTCGAGCTCCGGCTGCCGTGCTCCTCGACGCCGGCGAGCATCCAGAGCCTCCCCGTGGACGCCTTGTGCTCTGGGCGACGCGGGCGAGCTCAAGGAGCACCCCGGTGCCCTTAGCGTGGCCTCCCGTGGCCGGAGTCGCTGGCTCCAGTGGACGCCGCCGCGTCCAGAGGTCGCCGGCGGCTAACCGCCGGCTGGCCTGGCTAATCCCCTCTCTCTCTCACTGATGGGTGGGACCCAGCCCCCCTTAATCCCCTGTCAGCGCAAATTAAAACGGGATTAACCCCAGAGTGGATGACAGATGGGCCCTGCGTGTCAGTTTGACCAGTCAGCGCCCTGACGTCATCATGATGTCATGCTTGCGCAATAAACCCTTTTTCCTTTTTAACAGAATTTCCAGAAAATGCTTAAATCTTTGAAATTCAATAACTTTTAATCCATAACTCCAAATCAAATAAATTATATATGAAAAATCATCAGAAAAATGCAAGGATTCCAAATATCATACTTTCATGGATGAAAAACACATCTATGATGATGAACCAGTAGCATTTAGATATATGGCTTATTTGGAATAATTCAAATTAAATGTTTAAATCATTTCAAATTAAATCTTTGCAATGCCAACCTTATCACATGAACATCAGAGGCATATCATACACATGACCACATGGTTTACCATATCCAAACATTAGCAAATGCAACTTGGGATATTTTGAACCACATTTGGAGTTTGAATTTGATTTTCTTATTCAAATCAACTTCAATTAAATTGTACACATTAAACATAGATCACATCAGTACCATGCCATGTTTCATTCTTGAATGTGCATTGCAATGTGATGTTTATACTTTGTTGTCTCGGTGTTTGCTTCTTCTCGATAGATCCATCGCCGGACGTAGTCCCTGTTTTCTCCGAAGAGCGGCAACCCCCGAGTCTCGACAATAAGGCAAGCAAACCCCCTTTGATCATATCTATAAAAACCCAGTTTCCCTCTTGTTCTCTTATGCATGATTAGGTGATTCACATGTTACCGTTCTTCCGCTAGTTGAACCCATCCTTTGCATGACCTATCATTGCTACCACAGTATTAAGCAAACCTCAACCTAGCAGATACAAGATTGTTTGTGCTCATCATCTGGCCCTTCATCCATGATATGTTATGCCATGCTAGAGTTGTTTGCAATGGAGCTGATCCATCGGGTGATGTATCGGGATGGTAGTGAACACATGCAACAAGGTGGTAACGTGTTGATGAAGTCACCCTAATATAAGTGAACAATGAGAGGCTGTGTAGGAGTACATAGTGGGTTGTCTCATTTACACTGCCCTAGGCCCCGAGTTCTTGTGTTGTGATCCAAGACACAGATTACTACCACATGTTGGGCTCATTGACCCCTCTCGACCTATTAACTCACCCCGACTAAGGTCCAGGATTCGTATGGGTTAACTTTATTCTATTTGCTTTCCTAACGTAGCACGGTTTTAGGCAAGCGCAGTACCATCCGTCGAGGTGGGCTTGTCGGACCGTCCATACATCGTCTGGGTCCTGAACGGAAACCCCGGCCGGATTCCCGATTGGGGTACAACTCAAATGGGCGATTCCCTGGACTAGAGTTGGAGCTGTGAGGTAAGTGTCGTGGTACTATCCTCGCCGACACCGCTTGAAGGTGACGAGTTCTAGGCGATAAGTGGTAGCTACGTATGTGAAGAAGTACACCCCTGCAGGGTTAATGAACTATTCGAATAGCCGTGTCCGCGGTTATGGACTACTTGGAGATCTTTACTTGATTATTTAGACAACTCAAATGGTTACTCTAAAAATCTCAAGATAAGTGTGAGTGCTTTGGGTTGCTTCCTCGTGGGGAAGTCGAGGAAGGATCCATGGTTGTGTATTGATGTGGTGATCAAGATTAGATGGACTCGTGTGCGCCTCTCATCTCAACTCTATGTAGTCGTAGTACAGGTTAGCCAAGTCAAAGCTTTCTGCATTACAACCCCACTTACCTTTACCTTGGTACCTGAGCATGAGTAGTATAGTTCTGACGTAAGTCTTGCTGAGTACGACTTTGTACTCACGTTTGCTTATTCTATGTTTTAGAGTCGGGACCACTGACCCTGATGGTGGCCTCCCCCTTCAAGCTCGACATCGACGAAGTTATGTAGTCCCAGACAGCAGCCTGGTCCCTCTGGAGGGTCGTTGTGTTTTCTTAAAGGCTTCTTAATCCATTTGTTAACCTTGTCTTTACCAAGACATAATTTGCTTCCGTTGTTGTATGTTGTAATGTTGGATCACAGTGATGTGATCTCTGCTTGTAACACTACTATATCTGCTCTGTTTAGCAGATGCAATAAAGCTATGAGTTTGTAGAGTTCATGTTATGTTACCTGCTGTTATACACTTGGCATGCATGCTGCGTGTATGTTTATATCGTGCATGTCATGTGTGGGGTTCGATACCTTAGTTGTGTTCTCGCCGGCGGTCTTTTATATACCAAGTGGCCCTTAGATGTGCGCAGCTTGGGGCATCGCGATGCGATTTGCTCGTGACTTTGTCACGTAGCACACTTTGTTGTATGATTGAGCCCGCCCGAGACCCCGACTAAGAGATCGGGCTGGAGTCTGTTTATGTAAGTGTTAGGATTCAATCGATAATATGGTTGAGGCGACTTGTCTATGAGTATGGGATTTCACCACCCATAATCATTT
Source organism: Bromus sterilis (assembly GCA_950022295.1). NCBI lineage: Eukaryota > Viridiplantae > Streptophyta > Magnoliopsida > Poales > Poaceae > Bromus > Bromus sterilis. The sequence goes on along the minus strand of OX465601.1, from coordinate 80,872,366 downwards.
ATACTTGTGAGAGGGCGATGAGGACCCATCACAGTTGATCATCCGACCTAGATGGGATGCCCCTCACGTTCGAGCTTTCCGAGAGTGTCTTGTACTTGGCCTTGTCTGCTTAGACAAGTGGGTATGGCTCTCGGCTCTTCATATGATTGAATTGTGACTGGAATTACATATGCAAACCCCGGGTCCCGACAAAGAGTTCCAGCAACAAACTAAACAAAATCCAAGGCTCTTGCTAAAGACAAACTAAGACTAAAACTAAACATGGCAGTAGCTATGAAAAGATAAAGAACACACAACAACAAAAGATAAGCAGGAAAAATCCTATGATGTGTTCTAAATTTTGAAAGTGGAGCGTGTTTCTCTCCCACACAAAGTAAGACGGGATCTAACTTGTTATGAACAGCAAGCAAAGCTAAAGAAAACTAAAAACAAAACCTAAGAGCGAGACGCTCCAAGCATAGCACATAACGCATGAAGTGATAAAAATATAGTGAGACGAAGGACGAACTGATGATTGTTGATGGAGAAGGGGATGCACGGGGGCATCCCCAAGCTTAGACGCCTGAGTCTCCTTGAATATTTATTGGGGATGCATGGGGGCATCCCCAAGCTTGAGCGCTTGACACTCCTGGATCTTCTTTCATCATCTTCCATCGCACACTTGAAAACTCCCTTCATAATAACTCATCATAAGCTGATTAGAGAGGTTAGTACCCTTAATAAAATAAAAAAATTCCCACTGGATATAAAGATATTCTTGAAGAGCTACTGTTTCTAAAGAGTTCCAAAAAGTTTTTGGAAAGAAAAAAGAAATCTTAAGGTTTGCAAAAGTTAGGAGAGACAAAACGTCGCAGAATCTGTGAAAAACAGAACAGCAGATAGTAAAGAATTTTTTAGAGGTACTTATGCAACGCAAATCAAAAAACTCAGAACATAAGGAAGTTTCGTAATTGTATAGAGAACGCTGTGTAAAAATTTCAGCTCAAAAAGATGAACTGGGATTTTTCTGGAATTTTTCTAGTCACGAGGACAGAATCTGTTTTCTGGACAACATGTCACAACTTTTACTTCCCTTGCCGTAAGAGGCTATAACTTGGCACAAAGCTGAAAAATAAAGATACAATGATGTTGCTACAGTAGTAACAAACATCAAGACACAACAAAAAGCAAAAATAAACCTAAATTCGTTGCGGGCTGCCTCCCGAAAGCGCTTTCTTTTATGCCTTTAAGCTAGGCATGAAGATTATGAAAGATGCTTACAAGAGAATAAGAATTGAACCAAAAGAGAGAATCAAGAAGCAAATGTGAAACACATTTAAGCCTCACCCAATTCCTATGCATAGGCATCTTGTAAGAAAATAAATCAAAGAAGCACAAAGTGACATGCATAGGAAGGTAGAACAAGAACAACTTCAAAACTTTCAACATGAAGAGAGGTGTTTTGGTAACATGGAAGTTTCTACAACCAAACATTCCTCTCTCAAAGTAATTTTCAGTAGCATCATGAACAACATCAAGAATATAACTATCACATAAATCATGTTTTTCATGACCTACAAGCACACGTGTATTGTTTTCAACACGGTCTTTAGGATGATAAGATAGATGCAACCCATCACATTGAGCCTTGATAAGAGCAAAATTCTCCCGAATAGTTGGAGATTTCAAAAGGATAATAGGGCAATCAAGTGTGGGGTGCAACAACAATAATTTCATGCTTAACATAAGGAACTATAGCAAGTTCATCTTCGTAGGCATCATCCATAGTGGCATCATGGCCATCAACAAAGCAAGTATCAAAATCATCAGAAAGGGAAGTATCAAGTGAGTCCTCGGAATCATAGGACTCCTCATCATAGCAATCATTGGCCTCTTCTTGGGCAGCAAACATTTTATTTTTAAAATCCTCAATATAAGAATTGGAAGTATAATTCTCGAAGCAATAAGCAAGAACTGCAAAGTTTTCAGACTCTAAAATAGTATCGTGATACTTTTCAATCAAAGAAGCAATCTCATAGGCACCTTTAAAAGCAACAAACTCTTCAATCTTTTCAACATCAAAGTAATCATAAACACCTTTAGCATAAGAAGATAAGATCTCATTTTCATTAAACTCACGTTGGAAAGGGAGGTGTTTATGATCTATATTATAACAGCAAGTAAAATCATAAACGTGGCACAAAAGTTTAGCATGGCAATAAGAAACATGTATTTGATCCCATAAGTGTTTCCCTTTCTGAGATAGGCGGTGCCGCGTATAATGAGCATGCTCATCCAATGATTTTCCTTCAACCAAGTCGGTTGGGTTTTTAGCGCGAGCACAAATTGATCGAAGACGATCCAAGTGAAACATGTCCATCCTACCATATTTGGGTGGTTCATCACCTATGGTGAGGATAGCATAAATAGGCAAAGCAAGACAAAGGCAAAAGGTAGCAACTATTTTTGTGGTTTTCATAAAGGACACTGAGATAAAAACTGAAAGGTAAACTAACAAGACTAAAAAACAAAGGTAAAGGGTAGTGTGCAACTCCCCTATCTTAGCACTCGGAGTCCCCGGCAATGTTGGGGTTCGGGGCAGAAAACACAAATTTTTCATAACCTACGAGACCCATACCCAAGACCTATGCTATGCTGATGCAAGTAACGGACAGAAATAGATCACATACCAGTATGTAGTCCGTTAAGCGGGAAACGTTCCCGCATGAACGTGGTTTGTGTAGTCGTACCGGCAATCCCCGATGTCGCGCAGATCCACGATGACTCCTGCAGCCACCCGATCCTTGTAGACCGATGACGGGATTGCGTCCCCGTCGGAACGTTGTTGATGAAGACCTCGCGATACGACCACGACGATGAAGTAGCACCACAAGTGTGGTGCCTCGCGGGATTATACACATACAGTATACCCGACGTCCCTCCGGGCTCCGAACCAGTAGAGCAGCGGAAAGAAGATGGATTTGGATCCCGATTCCAGCAGCACGACGGCGTGCGTATAGTGGAGAAATCCCCAACCAAGTGTAGACTCCAAACAAGGGGAGTCCACTCGAGGAAGGAGAAAGGAGGGAGAGAGAGATGAGAGAAAATTGTCTCAAATCAATTTGTATGAAGAAAAAGGGCACCCTACCCCTCCTTATATAGGCCAAGGAGGGGTGCCACCCTCCCCTCCACTTCCGGGGTGGGACTAATCCCAAGGGGAGGGAAAATGGCACAGCCCTAGGGGGGTGGGCCCCCTTCATGGCGTCTTGGCCCATGGGGGAGGACTCCCTCTCCCCCTAATGGGCCCTATGAGGCCCATATGCCTTTTCTTCCATTTTTAATTATATTTAAATACATTTTAATATTTAATTTAGATAATTAAATAATAAAACATATATTAAACATTATTAAATATATTTTGAATCTTTCAAAATACCCGAAACAACTTCCAGCCTTCATCGGAACAATTCCGGCCATCACCGGAACAATTCCGGTGTTCTCTCCAATTTCTCCGGTGATCCCGAATCAATCCTTACTGCGTCGAGTACCCTTAAGTGTAACACCCTACGGTCCGGGAAACAGCAGACATGATCGAGACAATTCTCATTGATCAATGACTAATCAATTGGACCTGGTTACAATCCTTGATAGCCCCTGCGCTTCCATCGAATGAACTTCAATCGATGTTGGATCCGTTAACCGTGTGCCTGTTCCCTTTGTCCTATGGTACTTTGCTTGTCCGAGGTTTGATCATCGGTATCAAATATACCTAGTTCTTCCTCGTTCTCAACAAACAAGTTTACTCGTTCCCGTGATATTACAACTCTGTGACCTAGTCACACGTTTGCAAATTTATGATGTAACATCACCGAGTGGGCCCAGAGTACCTATCCGTCACACGGATGGACAAATCCCTCTTTGATCTATTTGCATACTCATTAACCATCTATTTCGGAATACCCAAAGAGCACCGTTATGGCCAGCATATTTCAGTCAGGTGGTGGGATACAAATCAAAGTCTCCTCATAGATGACAATTACGTATGATCATTACGGTCAAAGGATCTGGTCACTACGTTATAGTTATCGCAATGTCGAACTATGTGACTTGATCACATCGCAACACTTCTAGTGGGTGTATGTCCATCATATCATTATCCAATGATACGACTCCATTGTCAACAGACGCCATTGTCTCATGATCAGGAAACCTTGATCTTCAATCACCCAATGGACTAGTATACTAGGGTTTACTAGGGACCTGGTTGTTTGTATACCACACCTGTATTAATTTTTCCGCTTAATACAGTTATAGCATAGTATCAAACGTATTATGAACTAATGGAATATGCTCGATAAAACATATTTTATTTGCCTCTAGGGCACATTCCCAACAGTCTCCCGCTTGCACTAGAGTACAAATAATCTAGTTGCATTTTCTCTGGATCATAAATCCTTATTGATCATGCTTGCCCGTGGAAGAGGTTGTATCAACGGTCTGGATACCATTTAGAACCGTATGTCCTTTTGCAAATCATAATGTCACCTAATTTGACATTCCTTCATTATCCACTATAATGATGAGGTATATATATTTGGCGGTGAAGTGAGACTTCGTTTGCTGTGTCATAGCAATGCCATCCGGTGGGTCACGTGGACTTTCCCATAGTCATGCACACTTGAAACGCACTCAATCAGAAGTCAAACTTCTTAAGCCATAATATAACTCCTGCTACTTCTAAAGAAGCCACATCAATGTAGATTCAATCCTTAGTGCATTGTATGCAACTTTGATGTCTAACCATGTTTCTTTCAACTTAGGCATTCATTAGTATGATATCTCAATTTTCTAGGTTAGTGTCAAAACTTGAACCAGCATAACATTTATGGTCAAGTCCACTATCCTTTACAAATTTGAGATGTATCCTCAGTTCTCTTCAGACACTGAAGGATAAACTTAACTCTTTGTTCAATGCTTTACTCATAAATCATATCACAACATGTTCTTACTACTAAGAACTTGGGTCACATTACGTCGAGTACATGACTCTGGTTTTATATGAAAGAACCTATGACAAAGGAATAGAGGATCCAACACATCCATTTCTTTCATTAACCATTAACCATTGTTCTTGTACTGAGATTAACTCAACACTTCTCTTGGATATACAAGTAAGGACCACTTCTTGACTTGTCCCATTCTGAACTCCTTCAGAATCTTATCCAGAAAAGTATTACGACTCAATGTTATTAAACACATATCTATCTTAATAGATCTTCAATGCTTAATACTTATTCATCTTCATTTATGAAAGATTCAAATAATCATTAACACCAACTGCACCATTCATAATATGTTATCCATATATGAGAATAGTATCATGCTCCCACTCAAATATGTCATGCACATATTAAGTTATGGGATAACACTCATATTGCTCCCACTCAAATATTTCGGCCACATATAAGACAAGGATAACATCCACATGGCTCCCACTTAGATATGTCAGACATATATTAAGTTCAGGATACTAACCACATGGCTCCTACTCAAATATGTCATTTACATATAAGTCTAGGATAATACTCCCATAGCTCCCACTCAAAATATGTCGTCTACATATTAAGTTTCAGGAAACTATTCAGCTCCCACTCAGTTTCATGCAAATGCATGTTTCCTCGATATTTTGGTTAAGTCCAAAATTCTTTGATCATCCATCAAAATGAGAATTCAGTTTACGAGACACTAGTATCCATATGTTTTTCCAAAACCTTCTTGTTGTACCAATTGTAGGGGAACGCGGCAGAAAACAAAAATTTTCCGCACTACGAACAGCCCAGGACCACTATGGAGACTGCATACAAGGTTTTGATCTGATCGTTACCGACTCGTAGCGCAGCGGAAGTAGAGTCGATGTAGATCGTTGGTGCAGACCCCCGCAGCTAGGATTTACAACCTCCCAACCGCGAGGATGTCCTCCCTCGTCTGCTCCTCGGACAGCGCTCCGAGAGGCGGTCGGACAGTCCCTCGGACGATGTCACGGACAGCCCTTCGGGAGGCCCCTCGAAACTCGATCGGTAACTCGGACAGCCCTTCGGGAGGACCCTTGAAACTCGAACGATAATTTGGACAGCCCTTCGGGAGGACCCTCGAACAGCCCCTCGGGCAAAAGATCGAAACTACGACCTCTCTACGGGGTTGCACACATACGGTGTCATCTATCCGGCAGGGCTTCGCCGTCCAGAACTAGTTCCTACCGGAACCCAGACAGCCTTTCGGCTCTACGAAACTATTTCGTGGGAGGGAGAGAAGAAAGCCAGATCATGCAATGGCACTTGTTGAGAGTTCAAGTGAGAACTTGGATCAGATTTGAGAGACCCCTCTCCACCCCTATTTATAGGGTGAGAGGCTATGGGGAAAAACCCAAAATGCCCTCCAAACTGCATCATTGCCTGCATCATCATGCAAGCTGCATCATCGCCTGCATCATCATGCAAGCTGCATCATCGCCTGCATCATCATGCAAGCTGCATCATCGCCTGCATCATCATGCAAGCTGCATCATCGCCTGCATCATCATGCAAGCTGCATCATCGCCTGCATCATCATGAATAGTGTATCCACTATTCATGAAGACATTTATCTGCGACCGTAAAATCCGAAACTTTTCTGTAGGTCTTAGAAAAATTCCAGTACCCACTAAAAGGATTTTGGACGCGTTCCGAAACAATTCCGGATTAGTGATTTTCATCTGCGAAAAGCAACCAAAGCGGTTCCGGCAGCTCCGGAACATTTCCGGTTTTTTCTCTCTGGAAAAATCCCAGAAGTTCCCAGAACAATTCTGGCACCCTCCAAGAATTTCCAGGCGTGTGCCGAAACCATTTTGACTTAATGATATATTCCGAAACAACTTTTTGGTTTTACCGAAATTATTCCGGTGTTCTCTTTCCGGAACTTTTCCGTTTTCTCCGAAACCTTTCCGGTGACTTTCTCTCAGACTCCCTGTCTAGTATTCAGCAGATAGATGACCCTTAAGCGTGTGACCCTATAGGTTCGGTGAAGTATAGACATGACCCGGAACACTTTCCGATCAATGATCAACATCGGAGCCGTGGACACCCATATTGACCCCTATACCCACACGAATAAATATTCGAGTGAACCTCCAGTTGCCGTGTGCTATTCCTGTTGCTTCGTGATATGTTACAAATACCCGAGGTGAGACTTATCGGCATCCCCGTGGATCAACACTTGTCCACTATGCCAGTTACCTCGTTACTAGTATTGTTCTCTTTTCTCGTTCCCGCGTTCCGGCATCCCTGTGATCAAATCACACTGTGTCTGGCCAGACGATGGTGGATACCGTAACACCGAGAGGGCCCGAAGAATATCTCTCCATCGACGGAGGAGCAAATCCCAATCTTGAGCTACCTAGTTCCTTGTCATACTTTTCCGTGAACCCGTAAGCCGCCGTAATAGCCACCCTTTTACAGATGACGTTTAACAAACCCCAAAGTTCACGAAGCAAGTACGAAGGAACTCGATACTCTCATGGTCTAAGGAATTATGCAAACGCTCAACTTTCTCTGTGTTATAATCCATTAACTGGTGACGAATGTATCTCATAGCATAACATCAATCTGGGTCGATTCAACACAAATGTTCTTCTAACATTGTGCCCTCAAAATTGCCGGCATAGTCATGCCCATGATCAGGAAAACAGAACCATCATGCAACACTTGAGCTAGTCTTAGAGGCGAGACTAGGAATATATATTTTTTATCCGTTTATTATTCCACACGTGCATATGAGTCTTCCTCCGAGCCTCGTGGTTATTGCAGACTCGAGAACCATAGCAGTTATAGCATGGAATATAAACATAATTAGGAACATGGGGATAAATAATAACATTTATTATTGCCTCTAGGGCATATCTCCTACAGACTCCCACTTGCACTAGAGTCAATAATCTAGTCAATGCTAATGCAGTTTACACCTACGGCATACTGGTGTAAAATATGCTTCACATGTGGTATAGCCTGATGTCCAACGGATCTGACAACTTCAACTCCGTGTGTATCTTTGCATATCCTCGCGTTTTCACGCTTTCACAAAATTCATATTTTGTGTGGACTTGGCTTTGTATATATGCGAATCACTGGTCGAACCTTGATTCCTCAGACTGAGCTATGGAGCAACTATCTTCAATAGTGTTCCATTGACCAAAGCCATATTGGAACCATACTAAGTTCATGAATGAACTATATGATTCAACATTTTCTTTGTTGCTTCTAAAGCAGCAACATACATAGCCATTTGTTATAGAATTTCGCCACAGTAACCTGTTATGAACAATTCCAACTTACTGTGCCACCATATTGTGTATTACACACACAAAAACTTTAACTCAAATCGAAAATCGCATGGAGCATTGATGAAAACCGTATCGATGTAATTACTTACAACAAGTTCTTCATAATCTCTTCTTGCGAGAAAACATGTCATCAGTGCTACTTTAGTACTCAATGACATTTTTCACTGTTGTCCCACGATCAGTTCTTTGATCACTTTGGTATCTATACTCGCAACAACTTTGGAGTATTGGACATATCTGGTTGTTTTACATACCATGGAATACATGATTAATCCCAACACGAAGGTGTGTGGAATCTCCATTATGTAATTTGCTCATCAGTGTTTTGGGACACTGAGTCTTGCAAAAACTCTTTCCATGTGACTTTGGCAAGAATCACTCCTTGTCATTTTTAACGCTAAACTGTTTTAGCACCTTGTCAATATGTATTTTGGCTTAGCCCTATTAGGCAATTATATCTCGTAGATAATTATGCCTAATATCAAGACAACTTAGCCCAAGCACTTCGTTGAAAAACTATTTTCAATGAAGTCTTAATTTGTGTCAAGAAATTTATATTATTTCCAATTAACAATGTGTTAGGCACACAAGGTTTTTAGAAATATTATTATGCTCCCACTTACTTTCTTGTAGCCACAAGCATCTTCGTTATCCATCGATGAAATCAAACTCTTTTGATTATTTCATCAAAAACGAAGATTCCAACTCCATTATGCTCTCTTTTGTCCATCGCAGGAACTCTGAAGTTTGCATACTTACTAGCATCCTCTGGACTGACAAAATACCTTGGACTGTATCTCCAAGGCAGTATTTCCATCTCATGGAAATCCTTTTGGCATCCATGTTTCATATCTCATGAATGAAATACGTATTAATTGCTAGTTTAACCCGAACCGACTTTAAGCATCGCTACGGAGAGACAATCTCGCCGTAGTTAATTCCTTGAAATTGTTATAAGCAACAAGTCGAGCTTTATGGATAAAACATTTTTATCCGTATCAGTTTATAGTTCCATTAATATTCGTTAGACTCTAAGTCTTCCGAATGGTCCATCAAGATACAATCTTGAATTACGTATATGGAAACTATCTCGGATTTGTATTGGCATTTAGCCAATTCCGGAGTCAGGGCCCATCATCGCTTCCTTGATTATCGTAGGTATGCTGTTGTCTAACAACAATATCTCGTTTGCGCACCTGAGAGGTTTGCACGAGTTTTGCCTACGTGGCTCAGTTGCAAGTTTGACCGAAGTCCATACATCTCATGTAGAGGCTTCCGTATCAGTTGCAGTAGGAAACTCTGGAATCACTTCCAAGGTTCCTTTCCTTTGATCTGATGACGAAGATACTGTTATCTCGTCGAGTTGCACTGTCCTCCCACTCACCTTTTTTCAAGAACCATTCTCTTTAAAAGCATACCGTTCTTTGTGGCAAAACCTTTTGCCTCGGTATAGTGGTGGAGGAATTCCCAATAATTTGGGATAACCTACAAAGTAGCACTTGTCTGATTTGGAATAGGTTTGTAAACAGTTTACACAATCCCCATATTCCAAATGTTAAGAAAAGATAAAACATGGTTGGGCGTACCATACCATGGCGTCATTTCAACAGACCTGATGGCGCTCCTTTAAGTGTAAAAGCCGTAGTCTCTAAAGCATTACATTAAAAGGGATAATGGCAAATTGATTTATGTCATCTTTGATCTTACCATGTCATAAATGGTTTGATTACATCTTCAAGGACATTCCACTTGCAGTGGTGTTCCGGGAGGTGCAAGTTATGAAAACTCTTTTCACAACTCATCAGACATTGGCTAAACTTGTAACTCAAAAATTCCTTTCTGCAATCAAATTGTAGAAACATAATTTTCTTGTCACAATAACTTTCACTTCATTTTTGAAAACCTTTCGAATGATTTCAAAAGATCCAGACTTACGTCTCATCAAGTAAATATCCATATATCTACTTGAGTCTTTTCTGAAGATAGATAAATCCACTACTAACAACATTTATCGGACTACACACATCAAATGTATGATCACCAATAAGTTTGTTGTTCGTTCCTCATGGCCTGTGAACGGTATTTCAGTCACTTAACTTTTCGGACGAAAGTTGCAAGTGTGAGATGATTCATAATCAAATGACTTCAAAATCCATCATTATGGAATTTCTCCATGCGGGTTTCTCCAATGTGACCAAATGCAGTGCCACACATATGTGGTATTCTTTTAGTCTTTCGACATTTAGCGTCATTGTTATGGATGTATCATATTACCATCAATATTCGTAACATACATCCCATCCCCGATGGAAGCATGGCCCTTTATGTTATTCATAATACTGAACAACAATTGTTCTTTTATGAACAACCTTCTTGCAACATACTTTATGCAATGGGCTAGAGTGTATAAAACTCTAAAACGAATTATGAAAATAAATACAGATGGTGATACACCGATGGAAGGTATAGTAACTTTTACTATGTTCCCAGCGCGTATCTAAAACTCATTACTGGCAAGTCTTTTAGGCCGTAGTGGTTCTTGCATCGAGTTGCAACAGAATGCAATCGAGCGGGTATTCCTGTGATCAACTTTTAATCATAATACCCAAGAATTATGGACTAACTGTTTAATCACAATTCCCAAGAACTATTTATTTTTGACCAGCCTTCCATACATCAATAACTTTCATGACTTTTATACATGAGCTGGACATTCCAGTCTTCTTTCTTTTTGCCCTTATACTTTTAACAGTTTAACTTTCAATATATTTCTCCTACTCTCAGAAGAAGCACCCAACTTTAAGAGTGGCGTTAGCCCCGGACTTCCTAGGCGTGTGAGTCATACTAACACCCTTGGGACATTTCCTTTCTCTTTAAGTTGTTTGTTTTATTCACCTTCATCATATGACAGGCGTTCTTCTGGATCCCTCTCCTATCAGTCAAATGCCCAGTAAACACTTTACTAATACTTTGCAAACAAATATTGCTTTGGATATCTCATATCTTTTAGCCTTTGTCTGTATCTGAAAACAATTTTCAGTTCCATGAATATTACATAACTATCCCAAACTTGTGAAGTTCGGGTCTTATGGAAGCAAACGTATTGCACTTGACCACAATGGAATTCTAGCTTTTGGATCGAAGGACGAGAGTCACATCATCCATAGCATTAGCGGGAGGACACCGAAAGCATGCGATAGGACAAAATCCTTCTCGGCACTCTTGAGGACAATCCTCGCATTACGTTACCAACCGTAAAGTTTTAACCAGATATTTAACAGCTTATTCAATTTTAATAGGGAAGGTGGAAACGCGAGCCATTATTCTACAACTATTAGAAAATTATACTTAGACAGTGTTCATAATTAATTGCACTCAGAATTAAACAAGTTAATTCTAAAATGCGCTCCCACTCAAATCAATATCTCTCAAAATTGATTATGAGTGATTCAAGATCCAAATATCAATACAACGCCATAGAATCATCATCTCATGACGAGGATTTTGATTTGGTAGGCCAACTTGCCGATCACATCTCTATGTGACTCTTGTTCATCTTTCGATGCGTGTGTTCCGAGCTCAGGACGATCCTGCCATGAACGTCAAGACAACCAAGTGATCTTGCTGCGAGGTCTGACCTCACCCGCCTTACATTTCTCCAGTCGTTCGTACCCATGCATCCATGGCGCACCCCGAAAGGATAGATGCTGTGACGGTGCTACATTTGGGAGAACACTAACTACTTGATATTTTAAGTGAGAGATCACCCTAATAAAAAGCGACTACCGCGCAATCAAGAAGGGTGCAACTTAAGGGATAAACATCTCAGGTAATTCATAATTGCATGATATGGTATAGCCCCTTCTGACGGAGAAGTCAAGTATTTCTTCGTCTTTGGCATTTGCGTCGGAGTTCACCTTCGCGAAGTTTGCCACCACCTTGTCGATGCACCAAATAATATTGCTATCTCTATAGCTAATAAAATAAGTGCATTACATAAGGTTGACTCGCAGGTCATTAAAGTGACAATCATATGGCTCCAGCCATCATGCCAAATCATGACACGCAGGTCATGTTAATAAATTTACATTATATAGTCATCTCATACATAATCAAATTAATATGAGCTTTGCTATACCACATCACATGCACATCCTGCAAAACCAAGTTAGACGCCTCTAATCGGTTTATGCAAAAATTTATTTTACGTGGCTTCTAAGGTTTTGACTTAAACCGCAGCTACCAACGTTTATCATCAAGCATGATTATTCAAGTCGCTAGATTAACTTTGCGGGGTGTATGAAACACGAGATAATAAAATCTCGAGCCCCATACTGAACTTCGTCATACGCGTGATCCCCGTGCAGATCATATCTGCATTGCCCTTTAGTCTGCAGAATTTCTTCTTTCTCTAACTACGGTGGAATTCAACGAACTGTTAGCACTTCTTTGATCAATCAGGATCGCAGATTGCCAGAACTTTGAAACTCCACCATACTGTTATTGAGATCAGAAATACACAAATTCCAGGGAAGCAACAAGAACATCGGGTAACAGATTTCATCTGCCACCCGCATAAATAATTTTCAGCAATAGATCTGATCTACTCCAAAATTATATTATGCAATACTCATACATCTCTATGTATTCTAGATCGCAACATGCATCTACGCATAGCACGGCTCTTGATGCCACTGTAGGGGAACGCGGCAGAAAACAAAAATTTTCCGCACTACGAACAGCCCAGGACCACTATGGAGACTGCATACAAGGTTTTGATCTGATCGTTACCGACTCGTAGCGCAGCGGAAGTAGAGTCGATGTAGATCGTTGGTGCAGACCCCCGCAGCTAGGATTTACAACCTCCCAACCGCGAGGATGTCCTCCCTCGTCTGCTCCTCGGACAGCGCTCCGAGAGGCGGTCGGACAGTCCCTCGGACGATGTCACGGACAGCCCTTCGGGAGGCCCCTCGAAACTCGATCGGTAACTCGGACAGCCCTTCGGGAGGACCCTTGAAACTCGAACGATAATTTGGACAGCCCTTCGGGAGGACCCTCGAACAGCCCCTCGGGCAAAAGATCGAAACTACGACCTCTCTACGGGGTTGCACACATACGGTGTCATCTATCCGGCAGGGCTTCGCCGTCCAGAACTAGTTCCTACCGGAACCCAGACAGCCTTTCGGCTCTACGAAACTATTTCGTGGGAGGGAGAGAAGAAAGCCAGATCATGCAATGGCACTTGTTGAGAGTTCAAGTGAGAACTTGGATCAGATTTGAGAGACCCCTCTCCACCCCTATTTATAGGGTGAGAGGCTATGGGGAAAAACCCAAAATGCCCTCCAAACTGCATCATTGCCTGCATCATCATGCAAGCTGCATCATCGCCTGCATCATCATGCAAGCTGCATCATCGCCTGCATCATCATGCAAGCTGCATCATCGCCTGCATCATCATGCAAGCTGCATCATCGCCTGCATCATCATGCAAGCTGCATCATCGCCTGCATCATCATGAATAGTGTATCCACTATTCATGAAGACATTTATCTGCGACCGTAAAATCCGAAACTTTTCTGTAGGTCTTAGAAAAATTCCAGTACCCACTAAAAGGATTTTGGACGCGTTCCGAAACAATTCCGGATTAGTGATTTTCATCTGCGAAAAGCAACCAAAGCGGTTCCGGCAGCTCCGGAACATTTCCGGTTTTTTCTCTCTGGAAAAATCCCAGAAGTTCCCAGAACAATTCTGGCACCCTCCAAGAATTTCCAGGCGTGTGCCGAAACCATTTTGACTTAATGATATATTCCGAAACAACTTTTTGGTTTTACCGAAATTATTCCGGTGTTCTCTTTCCGGAACTTTTCCGTTTTCTCCGAAACCTTTCCGGTGACTTTCTCTCAGACTCCCTGTCTAGTATTCAGCAGATAGATGACCCTTAAGCGTGTGACCCTATAGGTTCGGTGAAGTATAGACATGACCCGGAACACTTTCCGATCAATGATCAACATCGGAGCCGTGGACACCCATATTGACCCCTATACCCACACGAATAAATATTCGAGTGAACCTCCAGTTGCCGTGTGCTATTCCTGTTGCTTCGTGATATGTTACAAATACCCGAGGTGAGACTTATCGGCATCCCCGTGGATCAACACTTGTCCACTATGCCAGTTACCTCGTTACTAGTATTGTTCTCTTTTCTCGTTCCCGCGTTCCGGCATCCCTGTGATCAAATCACACTGTGTCTGGCCAGACGATGGTGGATACCGTAACACCGAGAGGGCCCGAAGAATATCTCTCCATCGACGGAGGAGCAAATCCCAATCTTGAGCTACCTAGTTCCTTGTCATACTTTTCCGTGAACCCGTAAGCCGCCGTAATAGCCACCCTTTTACAGATGACGTTTAACAAACCCCAAAGTTCACGAAGCAAGTACGAAGGAACTCGATACTCTCATGGTCTAAGGAATTATGCAAACGCTCAACTTTCTCTGTGTTATAATCCATTAACTGGTGACGAATGTATCTCATAGCATAACATCAATCTGGGTCGATTCAACACAAATGTTCTTCTAACATTGTGCCCTCAAAATTGCCGGCATAGTCATGCCCATGATCAGGAAAACAGAACCATCATGCAACACTTGAGCTAGTCTTAGAGGCGAGACTAGGAATATATATTTTTTATCCGTTTATTATTCCACACGTGCATATGAGTCTTCCTCCGAGCCTCGTGGTTATTGCAGACTCGAGAACCATAGCAGTTATAGCATGGAATATAAACATAATTAGGAACATGGGGATAAATAATAACATTTATTATTGCCTCTAGGGCATATCTCCTACACCAATTACAACACTTCTTTAAATACAGGATTTGAGGAAGTCACGGTATTGATAACAATCCTGGATCAATCGTAGTGAATATCCCTTTGACTCAAGCATTGCTACACATTGTAGTCAACCCATTGAATTTGTCAGAAACAATCTTTGTGACAAACCAATCTTGACGTCCCTTTGATGTTCACATTTATTCCTCATAACTCTGAAGTTATTGTGAATATCAATTAACCTCCTTACTTGATAAGATTCAAGCAATCTTAAATGTAACTCAACATAGGATTTCATGACCTGTAGTCATATCTCGTACTTAGGTCCACCATCGCTTCTTTGTAGTTCTTAGGAATGTCTTGTTCCATTAACATGACAAGTGAATCATGAATATCATTTTGCACCAGGGGCAAATATATATTCTTGAATCCTACCTTTCTCAGTAAAAGCTCCCATCAGAAGATCATGATCATTATCATTAGTTTCTCCTCTTATTGTAGAGCTTTGCTTCCAGAACATATTCCGATGCACTACTCTGACATTTGGAGGCAAGGTCAATTACCTTGGTTGAACTTTCGCTTTTCTTCCATTACCACATTTATCAAGAACAATTCTTGACAAACACCAAACATAGCAATACAAGTTTTGCTCCTTTTGGTTCTAGTTGTGGAAGATGCATCCATAGTTGTCTAAGGATACACTACAAAGATAATTTATCTTACATAAATCAAGCTTCCTAGAAACCACAACACACCATGACATATATAGTGTTGGTTTCCACGAACTCAGATGGTCCCCTATGCTGAAGTGAGTGTTTGCATATTAAATTAATAACTCTAAACAATAATAACGTAACTTGGTAAGAGGTAACTTAGACCATACACTTTTCGATAGAATATGATCACAATGTTCAGGCACGTCAATCATATTGAAGTGTCTCAAGATATTGTGGAACAACTTTCACACAAGTCTTTATGCCCAAGACTAACTCAAAACATTTGTCACTTTGATCAAATCGTAGAGACTTGTCTTTCTTGTTAATTTAATATCCATCTTTACTCTGAAATCCCTTTTGATCATATCAAATTATTTCAGACTCATGTTTCATTAGTGAATACAAATATTCATCTAAGTCCACATACGAAGTTCATGAAATAATGAAATTCACCACATGCTGACATACGATACATCACAATGTATGATACTCAACAATCAGTACACATTCCGTTTACCAGAATGCGAGGTTTTAGTCATCTCACCTAAAAGGCATGGTTTGTATGTGTCAAGAGATCAAGTATCTTAAGACATCATCATACCATTCATGACTTAAACTGTAGTGTCATTATTAAGCCTGGATATTTCTTGGCATTACAATATTTCTTATAAATGATCAAACAACTATCGTCAATATAAGAATAACTCATTCATAATCGTAATGTGACCATAAGAGATATCATTCATAAAAGGAGAACAACTGATTGTTTCTCACTAATATGAATAATTGTCTTCGCGAGATGCAAGACGCACTAATAAAGTCCTCATTCAAACGATCATAAAATTTATTCATATATTAATCAATTGATAGATGTAGAGGGAGAGTGTTGTCGACCATCAACTATCTTGATTGCTGTCAGCACACATTGTCACCTCATCCCTTCCAAGTCACTCTCAAGCAGTAAGTTCAAGCATCGAATACTTAATCAACCGCAATTAGTGTTTCGTGGGAAAGACATTTATAACTCGTATATCAAATATACCTTCTCCGTCAATGACCATTCCTGCATTGGTTCTACTCTTAAAGTTCTTAACTTTAACCATGACCTCATGACAGGTGAACGATTCTCCTTCATGACATAGTCCAGACATGGTCTTTGTAACTGGGAGGAAGCGGATGCAACTCCCCAGTTATCGCAAAGTAACCAGTCATTCAGTAGTCCAATTTATACACAAGGTGTTCCATGTATCTTATACATTTTCCAAGTGAATTTCTCAGCAGGTTGTTCCTTCCACCATAGTTGAAAGAAACCCCGTCCATATACTCATATTCCATTACTCTGATTTGTGACCAAGTGCTTTCAAGTTCACCTAGCACGTCATACGTGTTGGTTAACATGCATTCACAATTCAGATTCCATAGAATGAATTATGGTGTATTGGATAGTCATTCATAAGTGACGGTGAGTGCGATACTCATCATCATCTTCCTTGACTATGGAGTTGTCATGTGTATCTCCTAGCAGTTCTTCGTATTATGTTTAGCAAGTCATTACTAATGAGTATGTCTCTAATGGTGTTGGTACACATCAATGAAGTAAGACCCATTTACCTTAAGTTCTATCATACTAAAAGAGCCATAGTTCTAAACATTGGTATGACGTTATCTACAATGATATTTGCTAAGACATGAGGATTAAGTTCATAATAGGGAGTTCATGTTTCAAAAACAATTCTGGAACTCCCACTCAGACAAACATCCCTCATAGTTTGTTCTAAGTGATTACACGATCCTTCAAGAACATACCTCCCCCGATCGTCACGGCCATCAGTATGTTGTTCAAGGTAGGCCATCATGCCAATCACATCATCCATGTGACTCATGCTCGACCTTTCGGTCTCTTGTGTCCCGAGGCCATATCATATACATATGCCAGGCTCGCCACCACACCCTATGTGATTTGTTGCTATGTCATGCAAGGCCATATCATATACATATGCCAGGCTTGCTACACCCACCTCATGTGAACGAAAAAATGTTTGACACACGTGTGACACGTGGTGCCTCCATAATGTAGAACTTTCCAGGTGGTGCTCACTAGGGTAAGGACACTATGTTGGTTTTAGTGAGGGATCATCCTATTATGCTACCGTCGTATATCTAACATATTAGCAAAACAGGATGCAATAGTATAAATCATACATGCTATGATTCCCCCCGACATGCAAATTAAAGTTGAAAACGCCTTTCTACTTTATCTTTTGCAAGTTTTACGTGGCTGCTAGGGGTTTCGAGAAAAGAACCGCATTCTATCCTGCGAAAACAAACCACAACACCAATCCCGCAATTGTCTCTATTACACCCCTGTCGGGGCCCTCCGTTGCAAACATCTTCGCATCGCTAATGCAGAGAGACAGACACCCCCAGCCACTTTATATGGTACAAGCCATATGTCAAGCGTGGAACCAGTCTCGCGTAAACGCGTAAGGTCGGTCGGGGGCCGCTTCATCAAACATTGCCGCAACGCTAAATGAGTACACGTGAGAGGGTAAAAATTGGAGAATTGATGCCCACATACTAGATGTGTTCTATCCGTACAATACATCTACGCATAGCCTTGTTCATGATACCACTGTTGGGGTTCGGGGCAGAAAACACAATTTTTTCATAACCTACGAGACCCATACCCAAGACCTACGCTACGCTGATGCAAGTAACGGACAGAATTAGATCACATACCAGTATGTAGTCCGTTAAGCGGGAAACGTTCCCGCATGAACGTGGTTGGTGTAGTCGTACCGGCAATCCCCGATGCCGCGCAGATCCACGATGACTCCTGTAGCCACCCGATCCTTGTAGACCGATGACGGGATTATGTCCCCGTCGGAACGTTGCTGATGAAGACCTCGCGATACGACCACGATGATGAAGTACCACCACAAGTGTGGTGCCTCGCGGGATTATACACATACAGTATACCCGACGTCCCTCCGGGCTCCGAACCAGTAGAGCAGCGGAAAGAAGATGGATTCGGATCCCGATTCCAGCAGCACGACGGCGTGCGTATAGTGGAGAAATCCCCAACCAAGTGTAGACTCCAAACAAGGGGAGTCCACTCGAGGAAGGAGAAAGGAGGGAGAGAGAGATGAGAGAAACTTGTCTCAAATCAATTTGTATGAAGAAAAAGGGCACCCTACCCCTCCTTATATAGGCCAAGGAGGGGTGCCACCCTCCCCTCCACTTCCGGGGGTGGGACTAATCCCAAGGGGAGGGCAAATGGCGCAGCCCTAGGGGGGTGGGCCCCCTTCATGGCGCCTTGGCCCATGGGGGAGGACTCCCTCTCCCCCTAATGGGCCCTATGAGGCCCATGTTCCTTTTCTTCCATTTTTAATTATATTTAAATATATTTTAATATTTAACTTAGATAATTAAATAATAAAACATATATTAAACATTATTAAATATATTTTGAACCTTTCAAAATACCCGGAACAACTTCCGGCCTTCATCGGAACAATTCCGGCCATCACCGGAACAATTCCGGTGTTCTCTCCAATTTCTCCGGTGATCCCGAATCATTCCTTACTGCTTCGAGTACCCTTAAGTGTAACATCCTACGGTCCGGGAAACAGCAGACATGATCGAGACAATTCTCATTGATCAATGACTAATCAATTGGACCTGGTTACAATCCTTGATAGCCCCTGCGCTTCCATCGAATGAACTTCAATCGTTGTTGGATCCGTTAACCGTGTACATGTTCCCTTTGTCCTGTGGTACTTTGCTTGTCCGAGGTTTGATCATCGGTATCCAATATACCTAGTTCGTCCTCGTTCTCAACAAACAAGTTTACTCGTTGCCGTGATATTACAACTCTGTGACCTAGTCACACGTTTGCAAACTTTATGATGTAACATCACCGAGTGGGCCCAGAGTACCTATCCGTCACACGGATGGAAAAATCCCGCTTTGATCTATTTGCATACTCATCAACCATCTATTTCGGAATACCCAAAGTGCACCGTTATGGTCAGCATATTTCAGTCAGGCGGTGGGATACAAATCAAAGTCTCCTCATAGATGACAATTATGTATGATCATTACGGTCAAAGGATCTGGTCACTACGTTATAATTATCGCAGTGTCGAACTATGTGACTTGATCACATCGCAACACTTCTGGTGGGTGTATGTCCATCATATCATTATCCAATGATACGACTCAATTGTCAACAGACGCCATTGTCTCATGATCAGGAAACCTTGATCATCAATCTCCCAATGGACTAGTATACTAGGGTTTACTAGGGACCTGGTTGTTTGTATACCACACCTGTATTAATGTTTCCGCTTAATACAGTTATAGCATAGTATCAAACGTATTATGAACTAATGGAATATGCTCGATAAAACATATTTTATCTGCCTCTAGGGCACATTCCCAACAGGCAACGGCGCCAGAAATTCGCTTGATGGCTTCTCGCCCTTCGTTGGTTACCCCAAGTGGAAGGTTGAGATGCAGCGCAGCAGAAGTTTCTCTCGGTGAAGATACCAAGGTTTGTCTCCAGTAGAATTCCAGAGATGATAAGTAGGTGTCAGCGGCGCAACTGACGTGGACCTGCACACAGACGCAGATAACTTTGTTCCCAACGAAGTTCAGAGAGGTTGTCAATCTCTCCGGTCTTGTTGTTCACAAAGGGTAAAACACAAAGGATAATGATAGCAACTGAAAGTAAAAAAAAAACAGGAAAGTAAATATATCGTGGAAACAGTAATAAGGATATGGACCGGGATACGTGATGTTCACTAGTGATGTCTCTCTCCCAAAAGACGATAAAACTGCTATGCGAGGTAAACAAATTACAGAAGGGCAATTGACAGGATTATGAACGCACCGCAATGCTAACTATGCTACAAAAGAAAGGAAGAGGCTCAAAAGCACGGGCAGTACGCCAAAATAAGTAGGCTGTAATCCAACTGCATCTACTACTAATCATCCACCTTGAGATATCTATCCAGAACATCTCGCTGGTATTAAGTTGCGAGCCCCACCCAAAGTGTAAACCCAAAGCAACAGACAACTGCATTAAAAAGAACTTTGCCTAAAGTAAACAGTCCTTGCAACCGCGGTTACAAGCACCGTTGTTTTCCCCCTTGTGGCAACAGCACATCCCCTAGACTCATGTTTCTGTCACTCAAGCGTGTCATCGGGGGTCATGAACCCACAATCGAGCAAAACGTTCCCTCTTGGGGTCACTACCTACTACTTGGCCAAAGCAATAAATAGCAACGGAGAACATGCAAGAATTACTTAGGAACAAAAATATAAGAGATAAAAACCAAATATATTACTCTATCATAATCTGAACATAATCTCATAATCCATCAGATCCCATCAAACTCAGCATAGCAATAGCAGAAAGATTACAAAAGTGCCTCGATCATGTAGGGCAGCTCACGAGGTCTAAACCATGAAGAACAAAGAGGGGAAGAGAACATCACATAGCTACTGATCACGGACTCATAGTCCAAGGAAAACTACTCACGAGACATCCGGGGAGCATCCATGGTGGAGGGGAGACTCCCGGAGGTCGGCCCTCCTTCCGGCAGGGTGCCGGGAAGAGGTCTTCTGGTGCTCCCGATCTCGAAAGCGCGGCGGTGGCAGAACAGAGGCGAGTTTGCGAAATAGGGTTCTGTCTTCGGAGTTTCCCCGTGACGGAGAATAAATAGGCAAAGGGTGGGGCCGCGCCGGGTGGCCGCCTGGGGCCCCCTGGCTCCCCTCTGGCCCCACTCGGGCTCTTCGCGAAGCTTCCTGTACGCTGATTTTTCCTGTATTTTTCCCGGAATTTTTCTGGCACTTTTTATATGGGGGAAAACTGAAATAGAAAAACAGAAGAAAACAGGAACTGGCACTGGGGTGCACTGAGTTAATAGGTTAGTCCAAATATGATCAAAAGTGTATGAAAGTGTATCTAGAACCTAGCAATATCACACAAAACATGCATGGAGCAAGCAAAAATTATAGATACGTTTTGGACGTATCAGGAGCAAAGTTATTTGTTTTTGTGTGCAGGTCCAGGTAACGTATGTGATTATCATTCAAACGGCGCAATCACTTACCTCACCACCTACTTGTTGATCCTTGGAGTCCTCCTGGTTCGATAAACCTTATTGTCCTCGAGTAAGGGAAATTAGCCGCTATCTATATCTCTACCTTCCACTTGGGGTAATCAATGAGGAGCACTACTTCAGTGCCATTGATGTCTACGCACGCTTCTATTCTTGTAGACTATGTTGGGCCTCCAAGCGCAGAGGTTTGTAGAACAGCAGCAATTTCCCTCAAGTGGATGACCTAAGGTTTATCAAACTCAGTGAAGTAGAGGTTGAAGATGGTCTCTCTCAAGCAACCCTGCAATTAAGATACAAGAAGTCTCTTGTGTCCCCAAAGCACCTAATACAACTAGGAGTTGTATAGGTGCACTAGTTCGGCGAAGAGATGGTAAAATATGGGTGATAGGTGTGATAAAACGAAGTAATATAAATCTGTAATAAAAAGTGCAGCAAACAAACAAGTAACAAAAGTGAGTGCAAACAGTGTAACAATGATGGAAACAAGGCCTAGGCTTCATACTTTCACTAGTGGCAACTGCCAACAACATTA
This sequence comes from Bromus sterilis, assembly GCA_950022295.1. Lineage (NCBI taxonomy): Eukaryota > Viridiplantae > Streptophyta > Magnoliopsida > Poales > Poaceae > Bromus > Bromus sterilis. The sequence continues at coordinate 80,849,805 of OX465601.1, read as the reverse complement.
ACATAGTATAATCACATGATATTTCTCATAAAACATGCAATGGAGACGTACTCGGAGGTCATTCCTTTGTGGTCAAGAGAGGACAAGAATTGTGTAGGGCTACAAAAGCACACCACAGAGTTCGTAGTTCTCAATCTATGGATTTCCCAATGTCACCGCGGCCATCCAAAGAGAGTACCACAATCACCACAACATATCTAAAGGATAGTCAAAGACAAGCACCAAAAGACTCTCAATCTTCAATCCACACACAAAAGAGGAAATCACGCATGATAATATTCTTATAACCCATGTCCAATAGACCGCTTTCACCTTGGTCTCGGAGATTATACTAGATAAGATCAATTGAGTACATCAATCCAATACATAGAGGAAAGGGAAATATCATGGGATCACCCTAGATTAACATAGCCTATGATCACAACAAAGATCAGGGAGAGAAACCACATAGATCAAGATACAAGCCTTAGCCCCGAGGGGGAACTACTCACACATGGACATGGTGAGAGAGAGAGATAGTTGTTGATGGAGAGGTGCAGCCCGGAGGAGATGAAGAAGACGGCGACGGCGGCGGCGGCGCCCACGGCCACGACCCTTGGGGGCAGCGGCCCTTGGCCCTTCTTCTTCCTTGGAGATGGTGCTGCTGTGGAGATTGATCTCCCCCTCAAGACGGCTGCCAAGGGGAGGAAATTTCGTGGTGCCCTTTGACCTAGGTTTCCTCTCTTTATATAGACTCTCGGATTCCCGTCATCCAGATTACGTCTTCTGTATTTCGGGGTTTCTGGAAGCATCCGAACTCTGATTGGGCCGAATTTTATGTCTAAATCCACCGGAAAAAATTTCCCTACAACTTTGTAGTTTTAAGTTTTTCCGTTTTAGGCCGTCTTCTAGCGTTTCCGAGGCGATCTTTAAAACCTGTCTGGTGGGGACAGATTTCGGGAAAGTTAGAGTCCAGCTCCTACAAGGCTCCTTTTTGTGATTTTTCCTTTATCCAAGTAATTCCTACACATAAAGTACAAAAACAAGAACTTGTGCACTCTTGCAACCATTAATAGGTTAGTTCCAAAATATGTTATAAAAAAATATGAAAGTGTATCAAAAGCATAGCAATATCACACAAAACATGCATGGAGCAAGCAGAAATTATAGATACGTTTGGGATATATCAACATCCCCAAGCTTAATTTCTGCTCGTCCTCGAGTACGTAAATGATAACAAGCATAGTTTCTGTGTTGACATGCCACACAAACATGTAAGGACTTTTAAGTAAAGCAATCAAAGCATGCAATTCAATTCAAGTCTTAACAAGCAAGAGTCTATATTAGCATTGACACAAGCAACAAAATAACAAAGGGTGCAAGAGCTTTCGTTGTCCGTGACTCGAATGTCTCCAAATGGTGTTTGCGTGCAGAAGGGGGATAGGGAATACGAGAAAAATATGTATTTGTTGAGAACTCAATCTACTAAAGTTTCACACTTGGTCTTTTTCTGGAATCTTATCTTGACTCGTCTCCAGACCACTAGCCAGGTACAAGTCAATTTGATCCACTCCTTTTTCAATATTTTGAGCACTCATGCAATGGATGAGCGTAAGCACGAGAGTTGACACTTAGGATGGCAAAGAGAGAAGTACGGAGGAGGAGGAAGACAAAAAAGAATGAGAAAGGCTCACATCAATGAGGACAATCATAGGCAAGAGATGCCAAATGATAGATATGATGTGAAGAGTAGGGATTGTCATGCAACGAATGCACATATGAGCTAAGAAGCTCTCCAATGGAACTAGTGGGGGTGCATCTAACTTGCTCGCTCATGAAGAACTAGAGCTCGTTTGAGGAGGCTCATCCTTGGAATATGCAAGCCAAGTTCTATAGTGTGAAGGTCCCCACATAGCTATATGCATAATGATCATCTCTATGGAGTACAAGGATATAAAGGGAGTACTAGTGTGGATCTCTCAAAAGGATAGTAGTGTTTCCCCTTTCTCTCTTTTTATTTCTTTTTAATTTTTTCTTTTTTTTGTATTTTTTGTGGCCTCAATGGCTCTTTCTATTTAACTTTCATTTGTCCTCTTTGGGATCTTTTATTGTGTCCACTTTGGGATCTTTTCCTCACTTAAGGGCAACACTCTATTTTACAAGAGGTAAATGAGATCTTTCACACTTTAAGAGGTACTCGAAATCATAAAGAAGATGTAGCTATCATGATGTATGCAATGTATGTCGCTGCCAGTGTAACAGGAACATGTATGACATGAAGATCAAGTCATGAAGAGGTGGATGTTGCATGGCAATATATCTCGGAAAGGCTATGGAAATGCCTTGATAGGTAGGTATGGTGGCTGTTTTGAGGAAAGATATAAGGAGGTTTATGATGACAGAGCGTATTATGCCAAGGGTTTGGATGTACCGGCGAAGGTGGACGCCAACTCTCGGAATGAGAAGAGGGAAATGCACGGTACGGGAGAGGCTAGCAAATATTAGGAGGTGGAAGTGTCAACTTTCAATACTTACATTAGTCCGAAGAACTCATGCACTTATTATCGGTAACTCTCAATCTATTAAGGAGGTTCACAAAGAGACAAGTACCCCGAGGAGGAGTGTATGGGGGTTTGGTTATCCTTGCGCATCCTCGACTCATGGTACGTGAGTGTACTCTAATATCCGACCCCTCACAAGAGTAGTGATCCATCTAGTAGCTAGAGTTCTCAACTAGTTTTGTAGGTTTTGAAAATAAACATGGATTGCCCAAAATACGACACCTATCACTAATAGGCTAGAGCTCTTGACACCAAAAGTCATACATTACTCACATCAATACCTCAAAACTATTGCAAGTTACTACTAAAATTAAATAGAAACCTCAATTACCTACTTTCAAGACAAGACACAACTCAGTGCAACAACCAACTCTCTTAACAAGATAAACATGAAAACTAAAGAGAGTTCCAGCAACAAACTAAACAAAAGCTAAGGCTCTTGCTAAAGACAAACTAAAGCTAAAACTAAACATGGCAGTAGCTACGAAAAGTTAAAGAACACACAAGAGAGAAAGATAGGCATGAAAAATTCTATGATGTGTTCTAGATTTTGAAAGTGGAGCGTGTTTCTCTCCCACGCAAAGTAAGACGGGATCTAACTTGTTATGAACAGCAAGCAAAGCTAAAAAAACTAAAAATTAAACCTAAGAGTGAGACTCTCCAAGCATAGCACATAACGCATGAAGTGATAAAAATATAGTGAGACGAAGGACGAACTGATGATTGTTGATGGAGAAGGGGATGCATGGGGGCATCCCAAAGCTTAGACGCTTGAGTCTCCTTGAATATTTGTTGGGGATGCATGGGGCATCCCCAAGCTTGAGCGCTTGACACTCCCGAATCTTCTTTCATCATCTTCCATCGCACACTTGAAAACTCCCTTCATACATAACTCATCATAAGCTGATTAGAGAGGTTAGTACCCTTAATAAATAAATAAAATTCCACTGGATATTAAGATATTCTTGAAGAGCTACTGTTTCTCAAGATTGCCAAAAAGTTTTTGCAAAGAAAAAGAAAGCTTAAGGTTTGCAAAAGTTAGGAGAGAATAAACGTGGCAGAATCTGTGAAAAACAGAACAGCAGGTAGTAAAGAATTTTTTAGGGGTACTTCTGCAACTCGAATCAAAAAACTCAGAACAGACGCTCGAAATTCAATTGTATGGAGCACGCTGTTAAGAAAATTCAGATCAAAAATATGATCTGCTGATTTTAGGCTAATTTTTCCGTCCAAGGACAGAATCTGTTTTCTGGACAGCATGGCACAACTTTTGAACTTTCTTGCAATCGGAGGCTAGACTTGGCACAAAGATTGAAAATAAAGATACAATGATGTTGCTACAGTAGTAACAATCATCAAGACCACTAAAAACTGAAAGTAAAAAACTCAAACTAAAGATAACAAGGGTTGTCTCTCTAGAGCTCTTTCTTTATAGCCATAAAGATAGGCTTAAAATTTTAATATTGCTCTCATAGGAATAAATTGAAGAGCTACTGAATAAGAGTTGAAGCACAAAACAGAGCATAAAGAAGCAAATACCAAACACATTTAAGTCTAACATGCTTCCTATGCAAAGGTATCTTGTAGAGAAATAACTCATTGAAGCATAAATATATTAGCATAGGAAGGCAAAATAAATGCAACTTCAAAACCTTCAACATAAAGAGAGGGAACTTGATATTATTGAAATATCTATAAGCATATGTTCCCCTCTCATAATAATTTCCAGTGGGATCATGAATAAACTCAACAATATAAGTATCACATAAAAAATTCTTATCATGATCCACAAGCATAGAAAATTTGTTACTCTCCACATAAGAAAAATCCTTCTCATTAGTAATAGTGGGAGCAAACTCAAGAAAATATCTATCACATGAATCAATCTTATCATGATACACTTGGAAACATATATTCTTTATAGCATAAGTGTCATCACAATAATCATCATAGATAGGAGGCAAAGTATCATCAAAATAAATTTCCTCATCAAAATTAGGGGGCTAAAAAGATCATCTTCATAAAACGTAGCATCCCCAAGCTTATAACTTTGCATATCATTAGAATCAAAGGTATTCAGAGAAGATATACTAGTAACATTGCTACTAACATGAGTGTTGTGCAAATAATGAAGCTCCATAGGCTTTTTGATTTTCTCTTCAAACACTTCATGTCCCAACTCAAGGTAAAGCTCATAAAGCTCTCTCATAATATTTTTGTTGTTTTCCATAAGGCCTAACTAGTGAAAATAAAAACAAGAAACAAAAAGATTTAATTGCAGAATCTAAAGATATACCTTCAAGAACTCACCTCCCCGGCAACGGCGCCAGAAATAGCTTGATGTCTACGCACGCTTCTATTCTTGTAGACTATGTTGGGCCTCCAAGCGCAGAGGTTTGTAGGTCATCGGGGGTCATGAACCCACAATCGAGCAAAACGTTCCCTCTTGGGGTCACTACCTACTACTTGGCCAAAGCAATAAACAGCAATGGAGAACATGCAAGAATTACTTAGGAACAAAAATATAAGCGATAAAAACCAAATATATTACTCTATCACAATCTGAACATAATCTCATAATCCATTAGATCCCATCAAACCCAGCATAGCAATAGCAGAAAGATTACAAAAGTGCCTCGATCATGTAGGGCATCTCACGAGGTCTAAACCATAAAGAACAAAGAGGGGAGGAGAACATCACATAGCTACTGATCACGGACCCATAGTCCAAGGAAAACTACTCACGAGACATCCGGGGAGCATCCATGGTGGAGAGGAGACTCCCGGAGGTCGGCCCTCCCTCCGGCAGGGTGCCGGGAAGAGGTCTTCTGGTGCTCCCGATATCGGAAGCGCGGCGGCGGCGGAACAGAGGCGAGTTTGTGAAATAGGGTTCTGTCTTCGGAGTTTCCCCGTGACGGAGAATAAATAGGCGAAGGGGGGCAGCCAGAGGTGGACCAGGGGCCCCAGGTACCCCCTGGCGCGGCCAGGGGGTGGGCCGCGCCGGGTGGCCGCCTGGCCCCCCCTGGCTCCCCTCTGGCCCCACTCGGGCTCTTCGCGAAGCTTCCTGTACGCTGATTTTTCCTGTATTTTTCCCGGAATTTTTCTGGCACTTTTTATATGGCGGAAAACTAAAATAGAAAAACAGCAGAAAACAGGCACTGGCACTGGGGTGCACTGAGTTAATAGGTTAGTCCAAATATGATCAAAAGTGTATGAAAGTGTATCTAGAACCTAGCAATATTACACAAAACATGCATCGAGCAAGCAGAAATTATAGGTACGTTTTGGACGTATCAGGAGAAAAGTTATTTGTTTTTGTGTGCAGGTCCAGGTAACGTAAGTGATTATCATTCAAACGGCGCAATCACTTACCTCACCACCTACTTGTTGATCCTTGGAGTCCTCCTGGTTCGATAAACCTTACTGTCCTCGACTAAGGGAAATTAGCCACTATTTATATCTCTACCTTCCACTTGGGGTAATCAACGAGGAGCACTACTTCAGTGCCATTGATGTCTACGCACGCTTTTATTCTTGTAGACTATGTTGGGCCTCCAAGCCCAGAGGTTTGTAGGACAGCAGCAATTTCCCTCAAGTGGATGACGTAAGGTTTATCGAACTTAGGGAAGTAGAGGTTGAAGATGGTCTCTCTCAAGCAACCCTGCAATTAAGATACAAGAAGTCTCTTGTGTCCCCAACACACCTAATACAACTAGGAGTTGTATAGGTGCACTAGTTCGGCGAAGAGATGGTAAAATATGGGTGATAGGTGTGATAAAATGAAGTAATATAAATCTGTAATAAAGAGTGCAGCAAAGAAACAAGTAACAAAAGTGAGTGCAAACAGTGTAACAATGATGGAAACAAGGCCTAGGCTTCATACTTTCACTAGTGGCAACTGCCAACAACATTAACATAGTATAATCACATGATATTTATCATAAAACATGCAATGGAGACGTACTCGGAGGTCATTCCTTTGTGGTCAAGAGAGGACGAGAATTGTGTAGGGCTACAAAAGCACACCTCAGAGTTCGTAGTTCTCAATCTATGGATTTCCCAATGTCACCGCGGCCATCCAAAGAGAGTACCACAATCACCACAACATATCTAAAGGATAGTCAAAGACAAGCACCAAAAGACTCTCAATCTTCAATCCACACACAAAAGAGGAAATCACTCATGATAATATTCTTCTAACCCATGTCCAATAGACCGCTTTCACCTTGGTCTCGGATATTATACTAGATAAGATCAATTGAGTACATCAATCCAATACATAGAGGAAGGGGAAATATCATGGAATCACCCTAGATTAACATAGCCTATGATCACAACAAAGATCACATCATGGGAGAGAGAGAAACCACATAGATCAAGATACAAGCCTTAGCCCCGAGGGAGAACTACTCACACATGGACATGGTGAGAGAGAGAGAGAGTTGTTGATGGAGAGGTGCAGCCCGGAGGAGATGAAGAAGACGGCGACGGCGGCGGCGGCGCCCACGGCCATGGCCACGGCCCTTGGGGGCAGCGGCCCTTGGCCCTTCTTCTTCCTTGGAGATGGTGCTGCTTTGGAGATTGATCTCCCCTCAAGACGGCTTCCAAGGGGGAGGAAATTTCGTGGTGCCCTTTGACCTAGGTTTCCTCTCTTTATATAGACTCTCGGATTCCCATCATCCAGATTACGTCTTCTGTATTTCAGGGTTTTTGGAAGCATCCGAACTCCGATTGGGCCGAATTTTATGTCTAAATCTACCGGAAAAAAATTCCCTACAACTTTGTAGTTTTAAGTTTTTCCGTTTGAGGCCGTCTTCTTGCGTTTCTGAGGCGATCTTTAAAACCTGTCAGGTGGGGACAGATTTCGGGAAAGTTAGAGTCCAACTCCTACAAGGCTCCTTTTTGTGATTTTTCCTTTATCCAAGTAATTACTACACATAAAGTACAAAAACAAGAACTTTTGCACTCTTGCAACCATTAATAGGTTAGTTCCAAAATATGTTATAAAAAGATATGAAAGTGTATCAAAAGCATAGCAATATCACACAAAACATGCATGGAGCAAACAGAAATTATAGATACGTTTGGGACGTATCAGCCATCAAGCTAATTTCTGGCGCCGTTGCCGGGGACTCCACTCTTCAAGATAGGTGAGTTGCATACTATCTTTTATCTTTGCTTTTTAGTCTTGTTAGTTTACCTTATCATTTTTATCTTAGTGTCCTTTATCAAAAATCACAAAAAAATTGCTTGCCTTGTTCTTGCTTACTGCTACTACTATGGGTACCACTAAAAACACTAAGTTGTGTGACTTCACTAGTCACAACAACAATAACTTTATCTGCACTCCTATTGCTACACATGCCACTTCAGCATCCTCTTATGAAATTAAACCTTCTTTACTAAACCTTGTTATGAAAGATCAATTCTCTTGTGCTGGAGATGATGATGCTTTACACTTGAATAACTTTGTTGAACTATGTGATATGCAAAAATATAAATAAGTAGAAGGTGATATTGTTAAGCTTAAGCTTTTTCCTTTCTCCTTGAGAGGAGGAGCTAAAATCTTGTTTCAATCCTTGCCTAGGAATAGCATAGATTTTTGGATTAAGTGCAAGGATGCTTTTATTGGGAAGTACTACCCACCTGCTAAAATTATCCAATTGAGGAGTAACATTATGAATTTTAAGCAATTGGATAATGAACACGTTGCCCAAGCTTGGGAACGCATGAAATCTCTTGTTAAGAATTTCCCTACACATGGTTTGACTACTTGGATGGTTATCCAGACTTTTATGCAGGCCTGAACTTTACCTCACGCAACCTGTTAGATTCAGCCGCGGGAGGAACCTTTATGTCAACAACACTTAGTGCTGCCAAAAAGCTATTAGATGAGACGATGACAAACTATTCCCAATGGCACACCGAAAGAGCTCCAACAGGTAGGAAGGTAAACTATGTCGAGGAGATCTCCTCCCTAAATGAAAAAGTTGACATGATCATGAATTTACTTACTAAGCAAGCTCCTATTGATCCTCATGATGTTCCTTTAAATTCTTTGGTTGCTCAAGAGCAAGTTGATGTTAATTTTATCTCTAGGAAAAAATTCAATAATAATGCTTATAGGAGTAATTTTGGTAGCAATCCTAGACCGTTCCCATCCAATAACTATGGGAACAACAACACTTATCCTAGCACCAAAAACTCCACTTCTGAATTAGAGAGCATGCTTAAGGACTTTATCACTTCTAAAAAAGCCTTCAACGAGAGTGTAGAAGATAAACTAGAAAAACTAGATAGACTCTCTTAGAAAGTTGACAACATAGCTCATGAGGTAGAACTGATTAAGATTGGAACTTCTCCCCTTGAGGAGAGGAAAACCACACCCATGAATTATATCCAAGTCCAAATTAACGAGAATATTAGAATTCTAGCCAAACTTAAGGATAGATGGGATAGAGAAAAAGAAGAGGAAGATAGAAGTAAGAGCCTTCCTACACACACTACTATATCCACTATACATGTTGAGGATCTCAAAACTTTTAGCACCCAACACATCCCTAGTCCCACTGGACCTATTAATGGTGATGCTAAAACCTCAACCGTAGAACAAGAAGTTCCTATCACTCTAGAGACTACCAAACCCATGAGCTTAGATGACATCACCACCACTTTAATTAATGGCAGTGACCTAGATTTTGATAATTGTAGTCTCTCAGAAGTTATCACCTTTTTTACGAAGAATGGCTAAAGACCCGCACACTAGCACACTCAACATTGCCTTTACCGAGCATATTACCAATGCTCTTATCAAAGCTAGGGAGGAGAAGCTCAAACTTGAGACTTCCATCCCTAGGAAGCTAGAAGATGGTTGGTATCATATAGTCAAAATCAAAATAAGTAAGTTCTCTTGCTATTCTTTATGTGATGTTGGAGCTAGTGCCTCCGTTATGCCCAAAAGAATGTATGATATGCATAATTTGAAACCTTTTGATACTTGTTCTTTTGGAGTTCGCCTTGTTGATTTTTCCATGAAGAAAACTTTAGTAAGGATTGATGATGTGCTTATTATTGTCAATGATAATTATGTCCCCGTTGATTTTCTTGTCTTGGACATTGAGTGTGATCCCTCATGTCCAATTATTTTGGGACGTCCTTTTCTTCGCACCGTTGGTGCTATCATTGACATGAAAGAGGGTACAATTAGATTTCAGTTCCCCCTCAAAAAGGGGATGGAACACTTCCCTCGAAAGAAAATCAAGTTACCTTATGAGTCCGTTACACGGGCAAGCTATTCTTTTGATATTGATAAAACTTGATTTTCTTGTATCATGCCTAGCTAAAAGGCATAAAAGAAAGCGCTTGTTGGGAGGCAACCCAAGATGTTTTTATTTTCAGTTTTAGTGGTCTTGATTTTTGTTACTACTGTAGAAACATCATTGTATCTTTATTTTCAAGCTTTGTGCCAAGTTTTAGCCTCCGATTGCACGAAATTTCAAAAGTTGTGACATGCTGTCCAGAAACAGATTATGTCCCCTTGATGGAAAAATTCGACTAAAATCACCAGATCATCTTTTTTATCTGAATTTTTTGACAGCATGATCTATACAATTATCTTCCATGCATTTGTTCTGAGTTTTTTGATTTGAGTGGCAGAAGTACCCCGAAAATATAATCTACTACCTGCTGGTCTGTTTTTCACAGATTCTACCACGTTTTGCCTTTTCTTCGTTTTGCAAACCTTAAGCTTGTTTTTTCTTTGCAAAAACTTTTTGGCAATCTTGAGAAACAGTATTTCTTCAAGAATATCTTTATTTCAAGTGGAGAAAATTATTTTATCATGGGTACTAACCACTCCAATCAACCTATGATGAGTTTCGTATGAAGGGAGTTTTCAAGTATGCGAAGGGAGATGATGAAAGAAGATTCAGGAGTGTCAAGCGCTCAAGTTTGGGGATGCCCCCATGCACCCCCAAGAAATATCCAAGGAGACTCAAGCGTCTAAGCTTGGGTATGCCCCCGTGCATCCCCTTCTCCATCAACAATCATCAGTTCGTCCTTCTCCATGCTATATTTTATCACTTCATATGTTATGTGCTAGACTTGGAGCGTCTCGCTCTTTAATTTTTAGTTTGTTTTAGTTTTGTTTGCTGTTCATAACAAGTTGGATCCTAGCCTTCATAGTTTGGGAGAGAAACACGCTCCACTCCACCGTAGAACACAACATAGGCTTGCATGCTTATCTTATCTTTTGTGTGTGTTCTTTATCTTTTCATAGCTACTGTCATGTTTAGCTCTTAGTTTTGATTCTTAACTTTTTAAGAGCTTTTGTTTAGGTTGTTCTAGGAACTCTCTTGAGCCTTCATGTTTATCTTGTTTAGAGTGTTGGCTTGTTGCACTGAGTTGTGTGTCTTTCATGAGTAGGTAATTAAGGTTGCTATTACAAGTGTAGTAGTAACTTGCAATAGTTTTGAGGTATTGACTAGAGTAATGTTTGGACATCAAGGTGCCAACAGATTAAGCCTATTAGTGATAGGTGTCGTATTCTGGGCAATACTTGCTTATTTCAAAAACTACAAAAATTGGTTGAGAACTCTGACTACTAGAAGGATCACTAACCTCTGGAAGGGTTTTAATATATAGAGTACCCTCACGTACCATGAGTCGAGGATATGCAAGGATAACCAAACCCCCATACACTCCTCCTCGGGGTACTCGTCTCTTTGTGAACCTCATGATTAGATAGAAAGTTACCGATAATAAGTGCATGAGTTCTTCGGACTAATGCGAGTATTCGATTGTTGGCACTTCCACCTTCCCATATTTTGCTAGCCTCTTCGGTACCGCGCATTGCCCTTTCTCACCTTGAGATTTGGCACATACTTCACCGGTGCATCCAAACCCTTGGCACAATACACTCTGTCATCATAAACCTCCTTATATCTTCCTCAAAACAGCCACCATACCTACCTATCAAGGAATTTCCATATCCTTTCCGACTTACATTGCCATGCAACATCCACCATCTCATGACATATTTTCATGTCATACATGCTTTTCCTTGATCGAGGAGACGCATGATAGTTAGGCTTTGCCCTTATTATTGCTACATGACGCGCTAGTATCATTGCATATCCTGCTACACTGGAAGAGGCATACATTTGCATACATCATGATAGTTTTCATTATTCTTTATGTTTGAATACTTCTTGTTAAGTGTGAAGATCTTCTATATTCTTGTAAAATATAGAGTGTTCCCCTAAGTTAGGAAAAGATCCCAAAGAGGACAAATTAAAAGATCCCAAAGAGGACAAATGAGAGTTAAATAGAAAGATCCAAAGAGGCCACAAAAATACAAAAAAATAAAAAAATAAATAAAAAGAGAGAAAGGGCAACACTACTATTCCTTTTGAAAGATCCACACTCGTACTCCATTGCTATATTTGTACTCCATAGAGATTATCATTCATGCATAACTATGTGGGGACCCTTTCATTATAGAACTTGGCTTGCATATTCCAAGGATGAGCCTCCTCAAACGAGATCTAGGTCTTCATGAGCAAGCAAGTTCGATGCACCCCCATGATACGTCCAAAACGTATCTATAATTTATTCTTGCTCCATGCATGTTTTGTGTGATATTGCTATGATCTAGATACACTTTCATACACTTTTCATCATATTTGGACTAACCTATTAACTCAGTGCACCACAGTGCCAGTTCCTGTTTTCTGCTGTTTTTCTATTTCAGTTTTCCCCCATATAAAAAGTGCCAGAAAAATTCCGGGAAAAATATAGGAAAAATCAGCGTACAGGAAGCTTCGCGAAGAGCCCGAGTGGGGCCAGAGGGGAGCCAGGGGTGGCACAGGCGGCCACCCGGCGCGTCCCCACCCCTGGCCGCGCCAGGGGGCGCCTGGGGCCCCTGGTCCACCTCTGGCTTCCCCCCTTCGCCTATATATTCTCCGTCACGGGAAACTTCCGAAGACAGAACACTTTTTCGCGATCTCTCCTCTGTTCCGCCGCCGCCGCGCTTCCGAGATCGGGAGCACCAGAAGACCTCTTCCCGGCACCCTGCCGGAGGGAGGGCCGACCTCCGGGAGTCTCCTCTCCACCATGGATGCTCCCCGTATGTCTCGTGAGTAGTTTTCCTTGGACCATGGGTCCGTGATCAGTAGCTATGTGATGTTCTCCTCTCCTCTTTGTTCTTCATGGTTTAGACCTCGTGAGCTGCCCTACATGATCGAGGCACTTTTGTAATCTTTCTGCTATTGCTATGCTGAGTTTGATGGGATCTGATGGATTATGAGATTATGTTCAGATTGTGATTGAGTAATATATTTGGTTTTTATCTCTTATATTTTTGTTCCTAAGTAATTCTTGCATGTTCTCCGTTGATGTTTATTGCTTTGGCCAAGTAGTAGGTAGTAACCCCAAGAGGGAACGTTATGCTCGATTGTGGGTTCATGCCCCCCGATGACACGCTTGAGTGACAGAAATATGAGTCTAGGGGATGTGTTGTTGCCACAAGGGGGAAAACAACGGTGCTTGTAACCGCAGTTGCAAGGATTGTTTACTTTACGCAAAGTGCTTTTTAATGCAGTTGTCTGTTGCTTTGCGTTTACACTTTGGGTGGGGCTCGCAACTTAATACTAGCGAGATGTTCTGGATAGATATCTCAAGGTGGATGATTAGTAGTAGATGCAGTTGGATTTCGGTCTACTTATTTTGGCGTACTGCCCGTGCTTTTGAGCCTCTTCCTTTATTTTGTAGCATAGTTCGCATTGCGGTGCGTTCATAATCCTGTCAATTGCCCTTCTGTAATTTGTTTACCTCGCATAGCAGTTTTATCGTCTTTTGGGAGAGAGACATCACTAGTGAACATCACGTATCCCGGTCCATATCCTCATTACTGTTTCCACGCTCATTTACTTTTCTGCTTTTACTTTCAGTTGCTATCATTATCCCTTGTGTTTGATCCTTTGTGAACAACAAGACCGGAGAGATTGACAACCTCTCTGAACTTCGTTGGGAACAAAGTTATTTGTGTCTGTGTGCAGGTCCGCGTCAGTTGCGCCGCTGACACCTACTTATCATCTCTGGAGTCTTACTGGAGACAAACCTTGGTATCTTTACTGAGGTAAATTTTCTGTTGTGCTACATCACGCCTTCCACTTGGGGCTCACCAACGAAGGGCGAGAAGACTACACCCGTCAACTCTCGCGCCATCACCCCACTAGTTCCATTCGAGAGCTTACCTTAGCTCATATGTGCATCTGTTGCATGGCAATCCCTACTCCTCACATCATATCTATCATTTGTCTTTCTCTCGCCTATGATTGTCCTCATTGATGTGAGCCTTTCACACCATTTTGCCTTCCTTACCCATCATTTCTCTCTTTGACATCCTAAGTGTCAACGTATCTTGCTCGCGCTCATCCATTGCATGAGTGCTCAAAGTCGAAGGGGAGAGGATCAGTTTGACTTGTACCTGACTAGTGGTCTGGGATGAGTCAAAATAAGATCCCGAATGAGACCAAGTATGAAACTTTAGTAGATTGAGTTCTCAATTAAAATTTATATACATACATATATATATATATTTATATATATATTCTCTTAATCCCATCTCACATTGCTTGCAGGCAAACACCATTTGGAGACATTCGAGTCACGGAGAGCGAGAGCTCTTGCACCTTTATGTTTATACTTTGCTAGAATTAATACTAAGACTCTTGCTTGTTATTTTCTTCACTTTAATTGCATATCTTACTTGCTTTACCTTGAAGTTATTATATGTGTGTGTTAGAATGTCAACACAGAAATTATATGTGTTATCATTTAACTACTCGAGGACGAGCAGGAATTAAGCTTGGGGATGTTGATACGTCCCAAACGTATCTATAATTTCTGCTTGTTCCATGCACTTTTATGTGACATTGCTACATGTTTTGCTACACTTTTATATCATTTTACACATATTTGGACTAACCTACTAACTCAGTGCACCCAGTGTCAGTTCATGTCTGCTGATGTCTTTAGTTACAATGATTTTTCGCCAATTTAAAATGCCAGAAAAATTCCTGAAAAATCAGAATAAAATCAGCATGGAGGAAGCTTCCATAACAACCGAACGAGAGCCAGAGGGGATTCACCCCCCCTCCCAGGCGGCCAGGTGGCGCAACCCCACCCCTGGCCGCGTCACCAGGGTGCCTGGGAGGTGGGACCCACCTCTGGTGCCCTAGTTCGGACTATTTTTACCCCCCCCCCCCCCCCGTCGAGCAAACCATCATAGAGACCCCCGCATCACGAATTACCTCTCTGTTCCACCACCGCCGCACTCCAAAGATCGGGAGCACCAGAAGACCCCTTCCCGGCACCCTGCCGGAGGGACGATTGACCTCCGTGAGCCTCTTAACCACCATGGAAGCCTCCCGGATGTGCTGTGAGTAGTCTCCCTTAGACCATGGGTCCATGATCAGTAGATATTTGATGTCTTCTCTCCACCTTTGTTCTTAAATGTTTAGACCTGGTGAGCTGCCCTACATGATCAAGGTACTTATGTAATTTTCCTGTTGTTGCTATGTTGTGTTTGCTGGGATCCGATGGATTATGAGATTATGTTCAGATCGTGATGAGTTATATATTTGGTTTACCTTTTATATTTTGTACTTAGTAATTCTTGCACGTTCTCTGTCGCTTTTTATTGCTTTGGCCAAGTAGTAGATAGCAACTCCAAGAGGGAGCGTTATGCATGATTGTGGGTTCATGCCCCCCGATGACTAGCTTGAGTGAAAGAAACATGAGTCTAGGGGATGTTATGTTGCCACCAGGGAGAAACATGTTGGGATACGGGGCAGAAAACACAACTTTTTCATACCTATGGTACCCGAACCCAAGATCTATGCTATGGCGATGTAAAGTAACGGAGGGAATCGGTGTTCATACCTTTGAAGACAGAAAGAAGGAAACGTTCTTGCGAACGTGGCTGGCGTAAACTCGGAACTACGACCTCCCTGTCGTGTCGTAGACCATCGGTGAGGATGACTCCCGGTTGACCTCCAGCGATGAAGTAGCACCACAGGTGTAGTGCCTCGAAGAGATTATACACGTACGGTACAATCGATGTTCCTCCCGGGCCCCGAACCAGGTGAGCAGCGGAAGAAAGACGAATTCGGATCCTGACTCCAGCAGAGCGACGGCCTGCCTTATGGTGGAGAACTCCAATCCAGGTGCAGGCTCCAAACAAGGGGAGTCCACTTCCAAGAAGGAGAAGGAGAGAGAGAGAGGAATAATTGTGTGTTGGAAAAAGGGGGTGTACCCCTCCTTATATAGGCCAAGGGGGTGCTATCCTTCTCCCCTCCCCCATGTGGGACTAAACTCCCAAGGGTGGGGAGTGCGCCAGCCAAGGGGGGATGGGCCCAACCCTTGGCGCCAAGCCCAAGGGGGGGAACCCCCTCCTCACCTAATGGGACCCATAGGCCCATATAGCCTTTTTCCAAAAATTTAATTATTTTAATATGTTTAAATACTAAATTCAGATAATTAAATAATAAAACATTATTAAAACAAATTAAAGTTTATTTTGAACCATTCAAAATGTCCGGAACAACTTTCGTCCTCCTCCGGAACTATTCCGGTGATTTCTCCTATTTCACCGATTTATCCTGAAACTGTCCTATGCATCGATTGCCCTTAAGTGTAACACCCTAACGGTCCAGGAAACAGCAGACATGGTCGAGAATCTTCTCATTGACCAATGACTAGTCAGTTGGACCTGGTTACAATCCTTGACATCCCCTACGCTTCCATCGAATGAACTTCAATCGCTTTTGGAAACCGTTAGCAATACGACGTAATCCCTTTGTGATGCGGTACTTTGTTTGTCCGAGGTTCGATCGTCGGTATCCCACATACAGTGTTCACATCTCGTTCACAACAAACAAGTTTACTCGTCCGTGCCTATTGCATCTCCCGTGACCTATGTGACGCCCCCAAAATCAAGCCGTGTACAGTAATCATACACGCAAGGTACACGATCGAGATTAGGGACTCACGATGAGATATCACAACACAACTCTACAAATAAAATAATACAAGTTGTTTAATACAAGCCAGGGGCCACGAGGGCTCGAATATAAAAGCTCGAGAGCACAAGTCAGCGGAAGCAAATAGTATCTGAGTACAGACACGAGGATACAAGGTTTCCTTAAGAAGGCTAGCACAAATAACA
Organism: Bromus sterilis; assembly: GCA_950022295.1. Classification (NCBI taxonomy): domain Eukaryota; kingdom Viridiplantae; phylum Streptophyta; class Magnoliopsida; order Poales; family Poaceae; genus Bromus; species Bromus sterilis. Next base: position 80,833,035 of record OX465601.1, on the reverse strand, counting down.
ACAGATCGAAAAGGCGAGGCCTCCTGCCTGGGAAACTCCAAGCTACTCCTGGTCAACGGGGAACTCGACGTCGTAGAAGACATCGGGGATCTTCACGTTGTGGTGGTCGGCATCGGGGATCTCCTGCTCCTGGACTCCAACGTCGACTGCAGCGGCCGATCAGGCAAAACAGTAAAGGAAATAAAGCAGGTGAGTATCTAGTATACCCGCGAGTCTTAAGTCCGCTACTAAGCATTATGCATTGTATCAACGGATAGAAGAGGCTGTATATAGTGGACTGAAAGACAGAAATCCAGAGCAAGGGTAAGAAGCTAGGCCTACCGAAGACTAGCATCTTCCGACGATGTCTTGCAACACAGGGTAAGAATCAGCCAACAGTTAATATAACAGTAATGAAAGTAACAATGCAGCAGAAGTTGCTGCAGCATTGTATAATAATAAGTTGTAATAATAATTACCAATGCCTCCAAGTTCGCCTCCTCGACATCCCCGCGAGGAAGAGAACCCGGAACCATACAATTTAATAATAATAGTTTCTAGTGGTAAGATCCAGCTTCAGCATAAAGCGTCCTGTTACCGTGGACACGGCTATTCGAATAGATTAATCTTCCCTGTAGGGGTGCACTTGTGTTACGCTACACGCAAGGATCTCCAGGGTGGCGGGAACCTTGTTAGGGAACGCTCCACCGAGGCTATCCGACACTTCATAGCCCATCTTTCAAACTCAACAGAGAGGTCATCCGCCGGTCTAAATCCTAAGTACGCCGGGCCTTGGACCCCAACCCGAACGTACTCCTGCACGGTTCGTGGCTGGCCGGTGAAGTTGAAGCAAATCCAAATAAGACATCACCGCGCGAGCAAATAATGTTGGATATATGCTCTAGAGGCAAATAATATATGATTATTCCAATATATCTAAGCAAGTTCATAACCAGTTTCATACCATGCTAGAACTGCGTCAGTGAAACAATGATGCAGGTGTGGTATAGAAACCCACAGCGTTCCTAGTTAGCCTCTACATCGATAACTAGTTCATGGTCAACATGATGATCGTGGTTTCGCGATCATGGACAATTAAGTCTCTTGACTATGAGGTCACCTCACGGGTTAAGTGACGTGATGAACATTACCCAAAGTAAGCATTGCAGCATGATCAAATCTTATGAAGGTTCAGTGTTGTAATTGCAGAACGTGGTAGACCGTTCCTTCGACCGTGAGTACGTGCATAATTGCTATCTTCCCGGATGCTTTGACTTACATCCCACCACCTGACTGAAATATGCGGGTCATAACGGTTGTATCTTGGGTATTCCGTGGAGATATGTTGAGGAGTATTGTTACAAGAGCGGGATTTGTCAATTAATATAATGGATAGATACTCGGGGCCCACTCGGTGAGATTCCATCCATAAAGCTGCGCAGCGTGTGACTAGGTCACGGGGATGAATATCACGGGAACGAGTGAATGAGGATTAGTTCGGAACGAGGTTGAACCAGACATAGGATTTCATTAATCGAATCTCGGAACAATCCAGTATCGTTGACAAAGGGAATGCTATACGACGTAAGGTCCAATCGGTGTTGATATCCGGAATGCACAGGGGTCATTATGGGCATCCAGGTCCCGCTGATGATCATTGACTGTTGCCTCTGCTCGGTCATGACTGGAGTGTTCTCGGACCGTAGGGTAACACACTTAAGGGCTCGATGAAATCGGAGACTTTTTGGAACCATCGGAGCAACCAGAGAATAAAGGAGACAATATCGGAGGAGTACCGTATTGAACCGAAATAAGTTCGGAGTGAGCCGGAAGGGTTTCCGGAGCACCGGGAGATGAAATAATATGTTTTAGTTATTAATTAATTGAATTAATAATTAAAATCATTTTATTTCTAATTAATATGTGCTATGGGCCTTAGTGGAGAAAAAGGCCCATTAGGGAATTAAAGGGAAAAAGAAAAGAAAAAAAAGGGGGGGAGGCGCCATGGGCCCTAGGGCCCATGAGGGGTGCGCCCCCTCTCCCCCCTTGGCCGGCCACCCCTTAGCAAGGGGACTTTAGTCCCACATTGCTAAGGGAGGTGGGTTGACTCCCTCCCCCTAGCCTATATATAGATGGGCAGGGTGCACATAATTAATAGAGAAAAATTCGTGAGAAAATAAATATAACTCCGAATTGAGATCGGTTTTCTCCGGTCTTCTCCCCTCTCTTGTCTCTTCCACGGTGGGCTCCCTAGTGTGAGCCTGTAGTGGAATTGAGGCTTCTCTGCTAGATTCGGAGGCCGTCGTGCTGCCGAAGCTCCGTCCAGAGGTCTGCTTCCGCCACCTCCGCTGGATCGGAGAACGGAGGTCGTCATCGAGTCTCGTACGTGTGCGAGTACTAAGAGGTGCTGCACGTGTGGCACTACACCCATCCGGATGCTCAACACAGCCAGGGGGCTGTGAAACTTGATCGGCTACATCAACCACGTTTGCGGGAACGTTTCCCGCGCAACGGACTACACCCCGAGGTATGTTATTTCCGCACTACTGTCCGTTACGGTAATAAGGCTAGCTAGATCTTGGGTTAAGGGAACGCTAGTTAGAAAAATTTGTGTTTTCTGCTACGAACACCAACAGTGGTATCATGAGCTCGGTCTATGCTTAGTATTACTGTACGGATAGAACACATCGGGGATGTGGGCGTTGATTGTATGATTGTTACCCTCCCACGTGTACTTGTTCACATCTGCGGCATTGTTTGATGAAGCGGCCCCCGGCCGACTTTACGCGTACTCTTACGCGAGACTGGTTCCACGCTTGACATACGGCTTGTACCGTATAAAGTGGCTGGGGGGTGTCTGTCTCTCTACTTTAGCGGATGTGGCATTTGCAACGGAGGGCCCCGTGCGGGGTGTAATAGAGACAATCGTATGGTTGACGTTGTGGTTGACTCGTAGGTTAAAACCTGTTTAACTATGAAAGCCCTAGCAGCCACGTAAAACTTGCAATATACAACTAGACCGTCTAAACCTTGTATTGCTAAGTGGGGGCTATCGTTTGTTTGTTTGTGATGTAGTGATAGCTTTGCTATGTGTTACTAGTAAGTAGTAATCGTCATCATAAAACAAACTAAAATGGAGACACTGTAGACTTAGTGTTGCCATAGCCCAGACATCTTAAAACTTGCTAGTATAGGATACACGACGGTAGCATGTGATAAGATGATCCCTTAACAAAGCCAAACACAAGTATTCTACCGAAGTGTGCACCGCCTGGAAGGTTCTCCCATATGGCCTGACGCTCCGTACATACCGGAGTTGTCCTACATATTCAATGGACTTCGCATGAGGTTGGGTTCGGCAAGCCTGGCATATGCAGATATGGCCTTGCTGAGCAGCATATAACATGGAGGTTAATTTGGCGATCCTAGCATATGCAGATATGGCCTCGGAATACTAGAGATCGAAAGATCGAGCATGAGTCACAGTATATATAAGATAATGTGATCGCACAATTTGTTGTCTACCTTTGAAACTGACCCGTCGGCCGTGTGATATTCGAGGTCGGGCAGTGAATCTGGATCATGTAATCACTAGAACTTCCTAGGGATGAAATGTTTTAGTGCGAGCTCATATGATTATATGAACTCATTGTTGTGAACTAGTCTTAATTGTGTTCCTTGCAATTATGTTTGTAGAAAATGGATAATACCCAGTACCTTGAAATGGTTTCCTTCTTACATGGTGAAAGACTTAAAGAAAATGGGTCAAACTTCGTTAGTTGGTACTTACGCCTTAGAGCCGTGCTCAAAAGAATCAACCTTTCATTCTTAACTAAAAGGCACGTGGGAAACCCTCCAGAAAACGATATGGATGCACAAGCGGCGATTGATTATCATTATCGTCGAAGGACATATGCCATAGCTAAGGGTATCATAGAAACCAGCATTCCGCAGCTTTTGCGTGAGGAGTATGCTGATTTGGATACATACGATATGATCGATGAGCTGAAGTCATCAAACTTGCATCAGTTTAGAGTTGCCAGATTTGAGTTAGAAAGTGAGTTTCTCTCTACAAAGATGGAAGAAGGCTCTTGCCTGAAGGCACACTTGGCCAAGATGCATGAGATACATCTGAGCCTCGTAGATGACTTTGACTATGATACCACACATGAGTCTGCGATATACACGGTGTTACACTCGCTTCCACCGAGCTATACAGACAATGTCCATGGCTATGTCGGCAGAGGTGAAAGCCTCGAGTTCTCTGACTTCATGGATAGACTCCAGTACCTGGAGGTTGAACCCATTGAAGGAGAAGTTGTCGATGGAGAAGGTATATACTTGATATACTTTATAAATGTTTACTCCCTTATACAACATTTGCAGTAAATGAGTATGTGATACTTATTCTGTTTTATGAAAACAGGACCTGCTGTTGCATGGACGGGAAGAGGTGAAATCAAGGATTGATGGATATCAAGTCAGTTGATGGCCAGCATGGATTCCACCGAGACATCTATCATAGGAGATACTTAGAGTATTAGATAAATCTTATGTAATCATTATAGTATGAACACTTAGTCGTGTGTCTTGCATCTCGCGAGACAAAGTTATTCATGTAATGAGACAAGTCAGTTGTTCCATTTTTATGAATAAAAGTGTGCTTATACTTTGATTGCGTCTTGATTTATGATATGATAGAAAGCATTTATAATACTACTATTATTGTCAAGAAATATTCAATGTTTAATGATAAAGTTGTCTTGATTATAACAAGTCAAAGATTTGATTGCATGAGGTGACTTCATAACTGATGAACTCATTAAATGTATGATCTATTAACTTGTGAGTTCATTATCGAATGAAAATCATAACTTGATTGCATGAGATGGATTAGATACACGATCTATGAACCTCTGCAATAAATATAATCGTGACAAGGTTCTAGCAAGTAGAACTTGTGCCAATCATTATACATAAATGATGTAGAATGGGCACGTGAGTTATCATTAAAGACTTCATATGATTAATTGAAAGCTGTATTCAATTGAGATCATAAAACTAAGATTCCGGAATCACAGTGAGAAGTGAGAATACAAGGATACACATCACTACGCTACGATCCGAAGTGATAAGTATTGATATTGACATAATGGGAGACTTGTGGAAGTTGTACCACAAACTACGATGGAAGTTGAAAGTACTAGACTACTTAAACCATTCGTAGTCATACTAAACCATAGTATGGTCTAAACGTTCTTTCCCCTAGCACTATAGTTATTGTCGAATAAGATTGTTTAATTCATTAAGTCAAAACACCCACTTCATGAATAGGAAACCATCCTGAATCTAACGAGACAAGATAGCTCCATAAGTGATGGTGTTATAAGGTTTCTTAAAAGAAAGAATTTCTTTGTAATAAAACTACGAGCAATTGAAATTACATATTCTCCCCGAATAGCAAAATTTGTGTTTCTTAATTGGTAATACGAGAAAAGTCTCTCGACACAGATCCAATGGGAGATAATGGAAACTTTGACCGGGGTATTGGACCTTGCCTTCAGAATATCAGAGTATTGCAACGGAATCATGTTCCGCTGTAATGACGCTATATAAGGAAGGATATGCCAAAGATGATTGATCTTGGTATATGAGTTGAAGCCATTGTGGAATTTAAAAGGTTATCATGAATACGTTATGTACAGAACAATAATCATGAGTCTTCTTAATAAAACAATAGGGAATAATATTGCTTGAAGACACAAAGGAATGATGGTAGCCTAGAACACGAGGAGAAATGAAATAATATTGAGTTACATTAAGGATGGCTCACGTCCTGTGAAATAAATCGGTTATTTCATATTCTCAGCAAACTGGAGAGTTATTGAGAATAATGTAATGGGCATAAGGCATTATTTTGGTTATGACCAAAGTTCAATGGTGATTTCCTACGGAAACGTAGGAATGCTTTAATCAATAAAATATTTCATTTACACTACGATGGACCATAGCCTGAAATTGCATCTCAGTCAAATTTGGATTTGAAAAGAACTGTAATGGGCATGACGAAGGTTACTTCGTTAAAAGGATGGACTATAGTACCTCAAGACAGGAACCCTCAAACTTGATTTGATCAAGTGATTTTGTGATGACCAAAATATTGAGTGGGCCTGCAGTTTCATGAAACTAAGTGGGAGCTTTGAAGACTTCCCGGAAACTTGGAATGCAAAAGGCATTTTCTGAGTGGGAGCTTTGGAAGATTTGTCATTATGTGAGACATAGTGAAACAATAAAATGACTTGATGAAAGTTGGACCACAAATATATGAGTATATGATGGATATATTTGAGTGGGAGCATGATCATTGTCTCAAACATATATGCATTGATATGTGTGAAGAATGATCTCATATGTATATATATGGATATGCATTGATTGTGTATATAGAGAATCGTCTTATATACATATGTGCATTATGATATATATAGAGAGCATAAGGCAAATAAAATACAAGATTGCAAGAATCTTCTTTTATGAGAAATACCAACACATTACACGTTGAAATCTATATGAGTAGATTAAGATACGGAAAATGAAACGAAGAGAAGGTTGGAATAATCTTCTAGACAAGAAACAGGTTCTTGTGGCTAGAAATTATATAATGGATGAAATCCAAATATCACAAGAAATGTCTTGATGGAAGAATAGAGATGCACCATGTACTTGACATGTGATCTTATATGTTCTTGACATATGATTCTACCATATAACATGCGTTGTGAATCCAACAACAGAATGACTCAAAAGGTTCTTGGAAGAAGAACAGATTCCAATGTGCTTTAGGAGTAAAACACAGAATCTGAATGAAGTCCATGATTTCAGTATAGAGAGGAATACTGAGGATAATAGACTTGAATGTAATGCAAGATTACAATTGCAAGCCATATTATGGGTCTATATGGAATTAGAGACATCACCAAAGACATGAAAGAAACGTGAGCAAAATTCACGGTACTACAAACATAATACTACTTAAGAAAGTAGACGTATGGATAAAAGTTTAGCGTTAGAAGTATTGGACTTCTGGCTGAGTGTATTTCCCAGTATATATGACTATGGATGAGTCTTCTAAAAGACTGAACCAAGAGATCATTGGAGGATACTGTGAAATAATAGTCTCACTCTCCCGCGAAACTTATATCCAACCATTATATGATAATGAGTGGTATGTCAAAAGAGCTTTTGACCTATACCAGTTGCAAAGGAAACATACGAATCTGAATTGGTGCAGTTCGTTGACGAACCCTCTTCCATGAGCATGCATGATCAATGAAACACTTATGTGATAAGATGATTATGATCGGAAAAATGCGGCTAGATTATTACCACTCTAGTGCAAGTGGGAGACTGTTGGATATATGCTCTAGAGGCAAATAATATATGATTATTCCAATATATCTAAGCAAGTTCATAACCAGTTTCATACCATGCTAGAACTGCGTCAGTGAAACAATGATGCAGGTGTGGTATAGAAACCCCCAGCGTTCCTAGTTAGCCTCTACATCGATAACTAGTTCATGGTCAACATGATGATCGTGGTTTCGCGATCATGGACAATTAAGTCTCTTGACTATGAGGTCACCTCACGGGTTAAGTGACGTGATGAACATTACCCAAAGTAAGCATTGCAGCATGATCAAATCTTATGAAGGTTCAGTGTTGTAATTGCAGAACGTGGTAGACCGTTCCTTCGACCGTGAGTACGTGCATAATTGCTATCTTCCCGGATGCTTTGACTTACATCCCACCACCTGACTGAAATATGCGGGTCATAACGGTTGTATCTTGGGTATTCCGTGGAGATATGTTGAGGAGTATTGTTACAAGAGCGGGATTTGTCAATCCATATAATGGATAGATACTCGGGGCCCACTCGGTGAGATTCCATCCATAAAGCTGCGCAGCGTGTGACTAGGTCACGGGGATGAATATCACGGGAACGAGTGAATGAGTATTAGTTCGGAACGAGGTTGAACCAGACATAGGATGTCATTGATCGAGTCTCGGAACAATCCAGTATCGTTGACAAAGGGAATGCTATACGACGTAAGGTCCAATCGGTGTTGATATACGGAATGCACAGGGGTCATTATGGGCATCCAGGTCCCGCTGATGATCATTGACTGTTGCCTCTGCTCGGTCATGACTGGAGTGTTCTCGGACCGTAGGGTAACACACTTAAGGGCTCGATGAAATCGGAGACTTTTCGGAACCATCGGAGCAACCAGAGAATAAAGGAGACAATATCGGAGGAGTACCGTATTGAACCGAAACAAGTTCGGAGTGAGCCGGAAGGGTTTCCGGAGCACCGGGAGATGAAATAATATGTTTTAGTTATTAATTAATTGAATTAATAATTAAAATCGTTTTATTTCTAATTAATATGTGCTATGGGCCTTAGTGGAGAAAAAGGCCCATTAGGGAATTAAAGGGAAAAAGAAAAGAAAAAAAAGGGGGGGAGGCGCCTTGGTCCCTAGGGCCCATGAGGGGTGCGCCCCCTCTTCCCCCTTGGCCGGCCACCCCTTAGCAAGGGGACTTTAGTCCCACATTGCTAAGGGAGGTGGGTTGACTCCCTCCCCCCAGCCTATATATAGATGGGCAGGGTGCACATAATTAATAGAGAAAAATTCGTGAGAAAATAAATATAACTCCGAATTGAGATCGGTTTTCTCCGGTCTTCTCCCCTCTCTTGTCTCTTCCACGGTGGGCTCCCTAGTGTGAGCCTGTAGTGGAATTGAGGCTTCTCTGCTTGATTCGGAGGCCGTCGTGCTGCCGAAGCTCCGCCAGAGGTCTGCTTCCGCCACCTCCGCTGGATCGGAGAACGGAGGTCGTCATCGAGTCTCGTACGTGTGCGAGTACTACGAGGTGCTGCACGTGTGGCACTACACCCATCCGGGTGCTCAACACAGCCAGGGGGCTGTGAAACTTGATCGGCTACATCAACCACGTTTGCGGGAACGTTTCCCGCGCAACGGACTACACCCCGAGGTATGTTATTTCCGCACTACTGTCCGTTACGGTAATACGGCTAGCTAGATCTTGGGTTAAGGGAACGCTAGTTAGAAAAATTTGTGTTTTCTGCTACGAACCCCAACAAATAAGACAACACCACTTCCCGGCAATCAGCCCGCAGTACTGCTGACGTCTGAAGAGTCCTCGGACGACACTAAGAAGCGGAGGAGCCCATAACTCGTAGTTCCCACGGGTAGGTAGTGCGTACATGGCATATAGCCAACTCAAGACATTCACTGAACCATTTAGCATTTTAATTAACCTGCGTGACAACCGTTATCGTTGCCTCGACTTAACCGACCCGCGGACAACGACAGCAGCCAGGACCACCAGTACATCGGTGCCTGCCCCGTCGTCCCACCAAGTCACTGCGGTTACCAACAAGGTGAACCGTCTCCTTACCTTGTCTCGCGTGTGCTCCTGGAGGAGCTCGACTTTCGTGGGTTGGTAACTCTCGCGGCCAACGAACAGGGGCCAAGCACACCGGTACACTGGTCGTACCCTCCCTGTCGTCCCGTCGCAATACCTCTCGCGGGCACCGTTGGGTCGCCCGACTTCTTACCTGAAGGACAACCATTTATAGGACCCTATGGCAGTAAGACAAAGTCAGCCTCGAGTGGAGTACAAGGATTACTCCTTGATAGCTCACACTTGAGGTGACTAGGCATAACCCATATAGGGGCCTTTGACGGTGTCTGCATTGTACCGTACCTGTGCAGTTATAATATATGTATCCGCGTCCACTCCCCTGAGTGATCACGGCCCTCTATCTAATCCTAGCTAACAATGCGCAGGGCTCACTGCTGAATAATGCATAATAATAATAATAATAGGCAGCATAGGATAAAGGAAGGCACATCAAGGGGCGACAAAAATCAGGCTATGCAGTTGAGTAGGATTGTAATCGTAGCAGCAGCAGTAACAATGCCTAGTGCAAGAAATGTACGGAAATATAGGCGATATCTGTGGAAGAGAATGGCTCTGCTTGCCTGCAAGCTCGACGGTAGTAGTAGGGTCGTCGACGACGTAGTCGTACTCAGCAGCGGTGTAGTCGACGGCAGCAGCGGGGTCTACCGGAGATTAAGGGGGGGGGAAGAAACAGTAAATACACAGAAAGCAAATACAAACAGATACATGACATGATAGATGAAATTTTAACGGTATTCTAACGCAGTACGATGCACGATACTCGGAGCGGGAATTCATCGGGGGTTGAAATACCGGCTCTGGGTGATTATCGGACAAGGTGTCCGGAGGGGGGGGAGATATCATGCCGGAGGTGTCGTGGACATCCGACACATGCGTGGGTGGTGTATCCGGGTTAGTTGATCTATTCCGAACAACTTTATGGTTCAGAACAAATTCATCCGGAAAGTTTATCGGTATCGGGCAATCTATCGGACAGTGCCACCGGAGGGGGAACAGTTCGATGATCGGTATGTTAGAGGGGTGTGGTGAGGATACGGGAATCGTATCTGTAATCGTTGATCCGTTCTGAGTAACTTTCGTATACAAAAGTTTTTCATCCGGACAACTTTTAACGGTACCGGGAATTATCGACAAACGGCCCGAAGGGGGGGAATGTTGATGTTCGGTAAGTTAGAGGGGGTGGTAGACATACGGATAGCGTATCCGTATTCGTTATATTTTTCTGATCAATTTTGATGTATAAAGTTTTTGAATCTGACTTACGATTTAAAAGATATTCAAATTCAAAGTTTTAAATCATTTAAAAGATTTTCTGGAATAATTTTATTAATAAAACAGTAACATTATCCACAACAGTTTGACTGGCCAAACCTGACCAGTCGGTCCTACTTGTCATAGACACAGTTCTAATAAAATTCATTTTATTTATCTGAATAATAAAGGGGACCCACATGTCATCCTCACAGTTTAATAAAATCATTAAATTTATTTATATGACAGTGGGGTCCCACATGTAAGTCTAACAGGGTAATTTCTAACAGTTTTTTTTTATTTAATCATCTGGTCTAGGGCCCACTTGTAAGTGTTTTAAGGGGGGTATCTACTAATGTTTTGATTAACAAGGGGGGTATCTCTTAGTGTTAATTCACAGGGGGGGTTAGCTCATAGCCAGGCATGTGTGCTCGCCGGCGGCGCAGGGCACGGCGGCCACCGGAGCAGGGGCGAGAGGCGGGGCACGGGGTCGTGGCCACATGCGCCTGGTCGTGCGCGTGCCCACACGGAGCTCGGCCAGAGCGCGCCAGTGAAGGGGCAGACGCACGGCAAGGGTGTCCTGGACATGGCGGCCACGACGGGGCACAACCCGACGACGACCCAATCGGCGAGGGAGAGGGGGAATGGCATGGGGAGCTCACAGCGAGTCAGTAGGGCAGCCAGGGGTGCGGGGAGGTCTCCGAGCAGTGGTGGTGGAGGCGATGGTCGCGGCGGCCATGGCGATCCAGGCGAGGAAGGACGAAGGGGGCGACGGTTGTGCGGCGTCCCGGCTGAATCTGGGGGCTGCGGTCGACGAGGAAGAGGGTGCCGCTTCTCCTGGACGAGCTCGGGGTCGCCGGGGTGGCCGCTGGCCACAGGAACCATGGCGGCACGGCCACGGTGCGCTCGAGTCCGAGCGGGAGAAGAAGAGGGAGCTCGTGGGTGAGGGGGAAGGAGTAGGGGTAGGGTTCAAGGCGGCGCGGGGGGGCAGGGGCCTTATCCCCATGGGGAGCAGGTGGAGAAGGGCAGGTGAGGGAGGGGAGGGGAGCAGGTGGAGGGGGCGTGCTCTCTGCCCCCGTCCATGGCGACAGTGGCGGGGTGGGGCAGGGGAGTTTGGTGGGAGGGAGAAAGAGGAGAGAGGAAGGGGGCTGGGCCCAGCTGGGCCATCGCCCCAGGCGGGATTTAAGTGTTTTCCCTATTTTTCTTTTATGTTACCTTCCAAGATATGTTTACATTTTGTTTTACCATCCATAGAATTTTGCAACACATGAAACAAACTCTAATATTATTTTTACAAGTTATAACAGTGCTACAAAAAGTTTGATGGACATATAAAATCAATTGCATTTTTGTTTTATTTAGAAGGGGTCAAATGCTACTGTTTTGCTATTGTTTTTATTTATTCACAATATTAAAACATTTTGATAAATCCCCAATTCATTTTTAATATGACCTATTGATTATTAGGCATTTTACAAAATTGCTTCCATAATTTTTAGTTCATTTAAAATTCCCACTTGTTTATTAAATTTACCATGGCCATTTAATAATTCCCAAGCAATTGTTTTTATTTCATAATACTTTCTAAAACACTATAATAGAATATCCATTGTTACTTTAATCATGGCCTAATGATTGTTAGGCATTTTATAAATAGGTTCCATTATTTTGGGTCAACTAAGATTTCCATTTTTATATTAACTTTCAAAATAATTTTTGATGACACCACAAGATTGGTTTCATAATTATCATTGACTGGTGATTATTCAAATGGCTAGGAGTTAACTTGGTTTAAGTTATCATCAGGTATGTATCTAACACCAATAGTCTCTCGGTGTTCTTCAAACTTGCCATGTGGAAGAGGTTTAGTCATCGGGTCTGCTGCGTTCAGATCTGTATGTATCTTGTGAATCCTAGTGTGTCCATCCCGGACGTAGTCTCGCGTCACATGGAACTTTCGGAGAATGTGCTTGGCTGTAGAGTGAGTTCTTGGCTCCTTCGCGTTAGCAATGGCACCCGTGTTGTCGCAGAAGATTCCCACGGGGTCAGTGCAGCTGGGAAAGACGCCAAGCTCGATCACGAACTTCTTCAGCCACAGCGCCTCGTTTTGACGCTTCGCAAGCGGCCATATACTCCGATTCCATTGTAGATTGGGCGAAGACTGAGTGGTTGCCGCTCCTCCAGCTAATTGCGCCACCGTTCAACATGAAAACATATCCCGTCTGGGATTTCGAATCATCTAGGTCTGAGTCGAGGCTTGCGTCAACGTAACCCTTTACGGTGAGCTCCTCATCAACTCCTCCATAAACGAGAAAGTGATCCTTTGTTCTTCTCAAGTACTTTAGGATGTTCTTTAATGCGGTCCAGTGATCCATTCCCGTATTACTCTGGTAGCGATTAGTCATACTAATAGCCAGCGCTAAATCCGGTCGGGTACATAACATAGCATACATGAGAGAACCTATGGCTGAGGCATAGGGTTTTGAGGACATTTCCTCCTTCTGTTTTGCTGTGGTCGGGCACTGAGTCACGCTTAACTTGAAACCTTTTATAACTGGCAAGAGGCCTCTCTTGGAGTTATCCATACTGAACCTTTTCAATATCTTGTCAATATAAGTGCTCTGACTCAAAGCCAATAGTCGATTAGGTCTATCTCTATAGATCTTAATCCCCAATATGTACGCAGCTTTACCAAGGTCCTTCATGGAAAATTGTCCATTCAGATATTCCTTCACTTCTCCTAAGAATTTCTTATCGTTCCCTATTAGCAATATGTCATCTACATATAACACAAGGAATGCTACAGAGCTCCCACTCGGTTTCTTATAGACGCAGAACTCTTCGACGTTTTGGACAAATCCAAAAGCTTTAATGACCTCATCAAATCGAAGATTCCAGCTCCGAGATGCTTGCTTCGACCCATGGATGGACCGTTGAAGCTTACACACCTTACCAGCATTCCTTGGATCGATAAACCCCTCTGGTTGCATCATATACAACTCTTCCACAATGTTTCCATTTAGGAATGCAGTTTTCACATCCATCTGCCATATCTCGTAATCATGACATGCAGCTATTGCTAGTAGGATCCGAATAGACTTTATCATCGCTACAGTAGATAGCGTCTCCTCGTAGTCAACTCCTTGAATTTGTCGAAACCCCTTCGCGACAAGTCAAGCTTTGTAGACAGATACGTTTCCGTCTGCGTCAGTATTTTTCTTGAAAATCCATTTATTCTCGACGGCCTTGCGGTCCTCGGGAATATCCACCAAAGTCCAAACTTTATTGGTGTACATGGAGTCTATTTAGGATTTAATGGCTTCAAGCCATTTCTCGGACTCGGGTCCCTCCATTGCTTCTTTGTAACTCATAGGTTCATCTGACTCATCAGCCGAGATTTCATTCACAAGTTGTCTGTAAAACTCAGTAGCTTGACAGACTCTTGATGACCTACGGGGCATAATAGGTTCCTCTTCATTATCATCATGATCATCATGTATGTCATGATCGTTATGAATGTCGTTCTGGCCATTCTCTTCAGCTCCCACTGTGGAAGAAGGTTCCAGAATGACTTATGTGGTTGTTTCTTCCAATTGGAGTGATTGGTCAGTCACTTCATCGAGGTCTATTTTCCTCCCACTCAACTCTTTCGAGAGAAGCTCTTTTTCAAGAAAGTGTCCAGTCTTGGAAACAAACGTTTTGCTCTCAGACTGATTGTAGAAGGTGTATCCACAAGTTTCCTTGGGATAGCCCACAAAGATGCACTTATCCGCCTTGGATTCAAGTTTGTGAGGCTGTAGTTTCCTAACATAAGCCTCACAACCCCAAATCTTCAGGTGATACAACTTAGGTTTCGTGTCATGCCATTCTTCAAATGGTGTTGTCTTTACGAAGTTGGATGGTGCCCTATTAAGAACGTAAGATGCAGTTTCTAATGCATACCCCCAGAATGACACAGGAAAATCAGTATGAGACATCATCGATCGTACGCTATCCAATAGGGTTTGATTCCATCGTTCAGCCACACCGTTTCTCTGAGGTGTGCCTGCCGGCGTAAGCTGTGGTACTATGCCACAAGACTTCAGATGATTGCCAAACTCGTGACCTAAATACTGGCCACCTCGATCCGATCGAAGGTGCTTGATTTTCTTTCCGAGTTGATTATCGACCTCATTCTGAAATTCCTTGAACCTTTCAAAGGTTTCAGACTTATGCTTCATCAAGTAAATATACCCATATCTACTCAAGTCATCAGTAAAGGTCACGAAGTAACGAAGACCATTGCGTGTGGGGACGTTCATGGGTCCACATACATCTGTATGTATGATCCCCAATAAGTCATCCGCACGCTCCATTATCCCATTGAATGGAGTCCTTGTCATTTTTCCCATGAGGCATGGTTCACATGTATCAAGGGATCCAAAATCCAATGAATCAAGAAGTCCATCCTTATGGAGCCTCTCCATGCGCTTTATACCAATATGACCAAGTCGGCAATGCCACATCATCATGTGCTCTTCACCACTACTCTTTAATCTTTTGGCTTCTATATTGTTAATGTGACACACGTCACCATCGAGATCAAGTACGAATAAACCACGTTGCTCCGGCGCGTGAACATAAAACACTTCATCCTTATAAATTGAACAACCAATTGTATCAGACTTAAAATAATAGTGGTCTCGCTTCAAGCAAGAGCCACTAACGATGTTCACGCTCAATGCGGGTACATAGTAGCATTTATTTAGAACCAAAACTAATCCCGAAGGGAGACTAAGATGCTTCGTGCCGACCGCCAACACATCAATTTGACAGCCATTCCCCACGCGCATCGTCACTTCATCTTTCAGCAAGCGTCTCTTATTCCTTCGTCCCTGAACGGAATTAGAAATATGAGCGACAGATCCTGTATCAAGTATCCAGGATGTGTTCCCGGTGATTGTCAAGAAAAGATCAACAATATGTATATCAAATATACCTTCGTCTCTCTTGACGACCTTGCCAACCTTCTTGTCCTTTAGGTACTTGGGGCAGTTGTGTTTCCAGTGACCTTCACCCTTGCAGTAGAAGCACTCAACTCCGGGTTTGGGCTTAGGTGCCTTGGGAGGAACGACAACTGACTTGCCATCCCTTTTGGGGCCACCTTTCTTAGCCTTCTCCCGCCTGCTTGACTTCTTAAACTCAGTGGTCTTGTTGACCATGAAGACAGCGTGCTCCTTCTTGATTTCAATCTCAGCACTCTTTAGCATGGCGAACAACTCAGAAGGGGTTTTGGTCATCCCCTGCATGTTGTAGTTCAGCACAAAGCCTTTGTAGCTAGGGGGAAGCGACTGCAACACCCTATCAACAGCAAGTTCATCTGGAATCTGACATTCCAGAGCATTCAAGCGTTGAACGTAGCCAGACATCTTGACCACGTTCTCACTCATGCTGTCGTGCTTGTCTATCTTTGCTGAGAAGAAGGCTTCAGAAGCCTCATACCGTTCAGCCCTGGCTTGAGGTGAAAAGACCGCCTTGAGGTCGGTGATAATCTCATATGCACCCATCCTCTCAAAGCGTTTCTGCAGCTCAGCCTCCATGGAGTAGAGCATGCCACTCTGGACAAGGTTGTAATCATCAGCCTTGGAGAGATAGACATTCTTCTCATCCTGACTGGAATTATCTGCTGGTGCGTCACCTAACGTGCCCTATAGTACGTATCCCATTTTGAGGGGAACGAGAAGAATCCTCAGGGTGCGGAACCAGTTGGTGAAGTTTGACCCATCAGTTTTCAGTTTTGTCTTTCTCTAGGAACGATCCTAAGTTGAACGAGGGGCGTGGTGTTGCCATCTACAAAGTTTGATTCACAAGGATACATATTTAGACTTTTGTTCATAATGTGGAGTTTTCAATTTAATCTTCAAAATTCTAGAAAGCTCCCACTTAGATAAACACCTCTCAATTTAACTAAGTGATTACACAGTCCCATACCCCATACCTCCCCCGATCGTCACGGCCATCAGTATGCGACCCAGGTAGGCCTCTAAGTCAATCACATCAGGTATGTGACTCGTGCTCGATCTTTCGATCTATTGTGTTCCAGGCCCGCATCTACATACGTCAAGCCTGCCAATCGAACCTTGATGTTAGCTGTTCAGCAAGGCCATATCTGCATATGCCAGGCTTGCCAAACCCAACCTCATGCGAACGCCGTTTAATATGTGTGACACCCGGTATGTACGGAATGTCGGCCATATGGGAGAACCTTCCAGGAGGTGCCCAACAAGGGAGAACACAATGTTGGTATTGTGAGAGATGGTCCTATTTGTGCTACCGTCGTCATATCTAGCATACTAGCATAAACATGAAGTAAAACTGTAAATCTTACAAACTATGATCCCCCTTCATGCAAAGCAAAGTCAAACGCCTTTCTACTTTAGCTTGTGCAAGTTTTACGTGGCTGCTAGGGGTTTCGAGAGAGAGAACCGTTTCTATCCTGCGAAAAACATGCCACAACACCGTCTCCCATCCGTCTCTATTATACCCCTGTTGGGGCCCTCCGTTGCAAACATCTTCGCATCACTAATGCAGAGAGACAGACACCCCTAGCCACTTTATATGGTACAAGCCATATGTCAAGCGTGGAACCAGTGTCGCGTAAATGCGTAAGGTCGGTCGGGGGCCGCTTCATCAAACATTGCCGCAATGCTAAATGAGTACACGTGGGAGGGTAACGAATGAAGATTCGATGCCCACATCCTAGATGTGTCCTACCCATACAATACATCTACGCATAGCTAGCTCATGATACCACTTTTGGGATACGGGGCAGAAAACACAAATTTTTCATACCTACGGTACCCGAACCCAAGATCTATGCTATGGCGATGTAAAGTAACGGAGGGAATCGGTGTTCATACCTTTGAAGACCGAAAGAGGGAAACGTTCTTGCGAACGTGGTTGGCGTAGACTCGGAACTACGACCTCCCTGTCGTGTAGTAGACCACCGGCGAGGATGACTCTCGGTTGACCTCCAGCGACGAAGTAGCACCACAGGTGTAGTGCCTCGAAGAGATTATACACGTACGGTACAATCGATGTTCCTCCCGGGCCCCGAACCAGGCGAGCAGCGAAAGAAAGAAGGATTCGGATCCCGACTCCAGCAGAGCGACGGCCTGCCTTATGGTGGAGAACTCCAATCCAGGTGCAAACTCCAAACAAGGGGAGTCCACTTCCAGGAAGGAAGGAGAGAGAGAGAGACGAATAATTGTGTGTTGGAAAAAGGGGGGTGTACCCCTCCTTATATAGGCCAAGGGGGGTGCTATCCTCCTCCCCTCCCCCATGTGGGACTAAACTCCCAAGGGGGGGAGTGCGCCGGCCAAGGGGGGGATGGGCCCCACCCTTGGCGCCAAGCCCAAGGGGGGTACCCCCTCCTCACCTAATGGGCCCCATAGGCCCATATAGCCTTTTTCCAAAAATAATAATTATTTTAATATGTTTAAATATTTAATTCATATAATTAAATAATAAAACATTATTAAAACAAATTAAAATTTATTTTGAACCATTCAAAATGTCTGGAACAACTTCCGTCCTCCTCCGGAACTATTCCGGTGATTTCTCCTATTTCACCGATTGACCCCGAAACTGTCCTATGCATCGATTGCCCTTAAGTGTAACACCCTAACAGTCCGGGAAACAGAAGACATGGTCGAGACTCTTCTCATTGCCAATGACTAGTCAGTTGGACCTGGTTACAATCCTTGACAGCCCCTACGCTTCCATCGAATGAACTTCAATCGCTTTTGGAAACCGTTAACGATACAACGTAATCCCTTTGTGCTGCGGTACTTTGTTTTTCCGAGGTTCGATCGTCGGTATCCCACATACCATTTTCACATCTCGTTCACAACAAACAAGTTTACTCGTCCGTGCCTATTGCATCTCTCGTGGCCTAGTCACCTGCTTGCAAGCTATTGATGCAATATCACCGAGTGGGCCCAGAGTACCTGTCCTGTTACAAGGACTGACAAATCCCGCTCTGATCTATTAACATACTCATCAACCATCTATTTCGGAATACCCAAAGTGCACCGTTATAGCCAGCATATTTCAGTTAGGCGGTGGGATACAAATCAAAGTCTCCTCATAGATGACAATTACGTATGATCATTACGGTCTAAGGACTAAGCCATATGTTACAAAGTCATCGCAACGTTGAACTATGTGACTCGATCACATTGCAATACTTTAGTGGGTGTATGTCCATCACATCATTCCCCTAATGACATGACCTCATTGTCAATGGACTTAAGTGTCGCCATGATCAGGAAAGCTTGATCAATCAATTTCCCAATGAGATAGTTTACCCGAGTTAAACTACGGACCTATGTTTTATACTACACATGTATTAGTATTTCCAAGTAATACAGTTATAGCACAGTATAAAACATATTATGAACAAAAACGGATATGTGACAAATATCTTTATTAATTTGACTCTAGGGCACATATCCAACAAAACAATGGTGCTTGTAACCGCGGTTGCAAGGATTGTTTACCTTGCGCATAGATTGTTAATGCAATTGGCTATTGCTTTGAGTTTACACTTTGGGTGGGGCTCGCAACGTAATACCAGCAAGATGTTCTGGATAGATATCTCAAGGTGGATGATTAGTAGTAGATGCAGATGGAGTTCGGTCTACTTGTCTTGGCGTACTGCCCGTACTTTTGAGCACTCTTACTTTCAAGTAGCATAATTAGAATCGCAGTGCGTTTATAATTTTGTCAATTGCCCAGCTGTAATTTGTTCACCCAGCTTAGATATTGTATCATATTTTGGGAGAGAGACGTCACTAGTGAACCTCACGGGAACCCGGTCCATATTTCCACCACTTTTTACACCTCCACTTATTTTACTGCTTTTACTTTCGTTTCATTTGTCTATCTCTTGCATTTGATCCTTTCTAAACGGCAAGGCCGGAGAGATTGACAACCTCTCTGTACTCATTGGGAGCAAAGTTACTTGTTTCTGTGTACAGGTCCAGGTAACGTAAGTGATTATCATTCAAACGGCGCAATCACTTACCGCACCACCTACTTGTCGATCCTTGGAGTCCTCCTGGTTCAATAAACCTTACTGTCCTCGTGTAAGGGAAATTAGACGCTATCTACATCTCTACCTTCCACTTGGGGTTACCAACAAGGAGCACTACTTCAGTTCCATCAATATCTCGGTATGACGGTGCAAGTTGCTTAAAGTCCCAGAGAGGAGAACATGTAAGGGATGTACCCAGGTTTTGGGTCTCATGGTCAAGAATAAACCCTACTCCTGCTAGTTCCGATTATTGGGTGTATTTCCACCTCGAAAGAGGGGGTTACAATGTATCTAGTACTACCGAGATTGATGACAATGAGTCAGATGATGCGAGCCCCTCTAGGTCTCTCTTTATATATGGGTAGTGAGACCTAGGGTTACATGGAGTAGCCGACCTACAATTATGGATAGACTAGGAGTCCTATTCTTGTCCACCAAGTCTTATAGCTTATGGAAATAGGTCTCTGAGCTCCCCTCGGAGTCCTTTTGAGGCATGCACCGCGGAGACGCCTTGGTCCATAGAGCCCATCTAGGCCTTATTTGGGCCGCCCCCGGTATAGCACATCGTTAGTCCGTAGGTCGAAGGGGCGTGAGTGGTAGCACAGCGTGTCGGTGGTACATAAATGATGGTATCTCTGAGAGCGAAAAGTTCGGTATGAGGTACGTGATGTTTCATCCATGACAGTATTCATTGTGTATTGTGCTTTGACTCGTACTCTTTACTTTGTCGATTCTGTTGCCTACAGACTCCAGGGCAAGTTCTCTCCGGTAGAAAAGATTGTCCTCCAAGGACAAACACCGGCTGAAGTGAGGGCACAAGTTGATCTGGAGATCAAAATGGTCGGTGAACTCCTGGACCTAGACATTTACAATAACCGGGTACGTGTTTTTTGCTTGTCCGTTTGTCCTGATGTTTTGCGTGTTGCAATCTTTTGTTTTTTGGGGGTTTAAGTTTGTTCTTACCGTATGCCATCTCCTTTTTATGATGTGTGTTTCCTTTGTTTTTTTAATCTTTTTTAGAACACAGTACTACAACGCTTACATATACGTCTCCTCCCATTGAAAGCACGTCACCTAAAGTCCTGGAATAAATCCATGAAAATGCGAGCACCAATGTCAAATTTAGGATTTGAACTCGGGTGGGCTGAGGATACCACTATCTCTCTAACCAATTCAACCATAGGTTGATTTGTGTGTGTTTCCTTTTCTTAGTCAGGTTGAGTAGGCTAACTCCTTGGCGACGCTATTGCTTCGCGGTGTGTACAAAGTGCCATAAATCTTGTCAGCCTTACAGAACAGTCTATTAGTGTGCTTATCTAGACTGCTCTTGCACAACCGTTGTGCCAAGGTATGTTTTCTTAAGAGTTTGTGTATTAGTTTCCACGTGCCTTGTTCGTTGGTTGTATACCTAATGCTTGGTACGATGTAGGTATAAAATATGTTTCGTCGGTGCTGGTGACACAGGGGAGGCTGAGTTTGTTCTCTTTGATAGGACAGGAAAAGATATTGTTGCCAAGTCTTTGATTACCGAGCCACGGGCGTGCTCGACGGAGGGGGTTTGGCCACGGCCCACGGTGAGGTGGGGCCACATATGTGGGAAGGCTGGGAAGTGTGGGGAGGCTGCAGCGCACGGCTATGGTGTCCGGGATGTGCGATTGGGCTGCAGGCTTATGGTCGGGGCACCATGTTGTTAATTGGATCTTCTAGAAGGTTCTACCGGTTGTTTGTTATCTGCAAAATGTAAGTAATTCAAAGTTGGGATGGAAGCATGGGTGTGGTTGGTTTAGTCACTAGGGTGAGTGTGTATGCACATTTTCAAAGTCGTACCAATCATGACTTCTTTCTTATTTCCAAGATAGAGACCTCTTACATTTGGAATAAAGTAGATCTAAGAGACTATACATCCATCTCATACTCGAATTAGTGTTACAAATTCCTCAGATCCTTTGTAGGCCATTATACTCGTCCCCCTATATAAGGCGAAGCCAGGGATAGATCGAGACAAGTTGACTCAAGGTCATCGTCTTGGTAGTACTTATATCCACTATTGTAACCCCCTCTCGCGAGGTGTTCCACCCACCATTAATCAAAATAAAGTAAAAATTAGGTTATTAACTCTGGCCATGGGGGTCCAAACCTAGATAAACGCCCGCGAGCAATCCTTCCTGACACTTCTAATTTCCCGCTCCACCCTAACGAGACTACTTCTAGTTTTCTTCATCGTCAACGTTTGTTGACGGGTCTTCCTTCTCCTTTATATAGTCAAATGGAAAAAAAATACTATTTTGGGGGTCTTCTGTTTCATATTGGACTCAACCCCTTTGAGAGAAAGTTGTTCAGGATGACATCACGAAGGCGAGTCGGTTGGTATGGTCGTTGCTCCGAACACTCTCACTGGAACCACATATCGTCTTCTGTTCTATTGCTTTTTTGGGGAGAGGGAATATAAGGAAATTATTCTCTCCTACAGAACATACCATATATGAATTGATTTCCACCTAAAAATCCATTTATGCAAGGAATAGAATCAAGAAAAAGATTTAAACGTATTTAATTACATAAGTTCATGATTAAAGTGCAAGTTGAAGGGATAAACACACAAAAGATCTAAGAAAATCTGATTTATACACGTGTTGAAATGAGTGTAAAAACAACTCATCCATTTTTGTTGAGTGTGGGAGTCTTTCGGTCGTGTCGGCATGTTTTGTTGGTTTGGAGCTTCAATTGACGATGTCTCGATTCCGATAACTAGTGGTCTGTTGCACATTTTCTCTCTGCGCTCTATGCTAGCTAGAAGGGTGTAACACCCCGGGTGTCACGCTACAGTAATCACCTTGTGCTAATGCCAAGTCACCTTGATTAACTTGTGATGATCACCTTGGATCAACTCAAACTCAAAATGCCTTTTTTTATGAATATTAAAAATAAGTGCTGGATAAAACTTTGTCCAAAAAATTTGAAACCACTTTTGAAAAATCCCTAAAAACCAGTGAACCATGGTAAACCTGCATTGACCATTTATTGCAATATCTAAATATTGCAAACAATTATTAACAGTAGAAAAATAGCACAAAAAGCCATATTAAAATAAACAACAATATTCAAATGAATTTCTTTAATCACCAAACTTTTTGTAGCATTGCTACATATGGCAATACAAATAATGGAGCAAGTTACAAGTTTGACAAAATTGCTTAAGCAACTAAACAAAATGCAAACAGAAAAGAAAATACAGAAAAGGAATAAAAAGAAGAAAAAAAACTAAACTAACCTAGCCTAATCTGGCCCGAGGCCCAGTCCGCTCCCTCCCCCCCCCCTGGGCCACCAGCCCAATAATCCCACCCGTGCAACCCCCCTGTCATCTTCAACCTGTCGTACACGGGGGTGCCGTGGCGGGCATCCCCCGGCCAGACCACGGAAATGGCGTCGTGGCAGCCATCCGGCGGCCGCCGGCGGGGTAAAGTACCCCGAGGCCACCCCCGTGCCCCCAGGGAAACCCTAGACGCCCTCAGTTCCCCCCCCCCATTCCCCCTCTGCGTCGTTCCCCACTCGAACCGAAGCCCCGCCCGTCGCCATGGGCGCAAGCTCGTGAACAACCGCGTCCACATCGAGCTCCTCCCGCCTCCCCGTCGTGTCCTGCGTGTGCGCCGGCATCGTCTTCATCACCTCACCGGAGGAATCGATCCGAGGCGCCACGGTGTCGCTGTTGGAAATATGCCCTAGAGGCAATAATAAAATGTTATTATATATATTTCCACGTTCGTAATTAATGTTTATATTTCTGTGCTATAATTGCAATGACCCTGACTATGAGATTCAGAAGAAAACTCACTTGCATGTGTGGAAATGTAAACACCAAGAGTTCCTGGTTTAGCCTCTAAGACCAGCTCATGTGCTAACTGATGATTACGTTTTCTTAATCATGGACATTGTTCTTGTAACAAGGATGTCAGTAGCAATGGGAACATATTGTTAGCAGAACAATGATGTTGAACCGACCCCAGTATTGAATGATATACTTAGAGATCACATCGTAACAACGTTATAAGTCATATCATGAAATGTTATCATATACGTAATTCCTTAGACCATGAGAGTATCGAGTTGCTTCACACAGGAAGACATGCTTTGGTTCTTAGATGAATCCTCCCGTAAATGGGAAGTAGTAAAATAAGTTCTGGGTATGTCAGATGGTGTGGCTAGTGACTGTGATAGTTCAAGAATGGGATTTGCTCCTTCACGATGAAGAGGATATTCACTTCGGGCCCACTCGGTATGAAGGTATCCATTATAGTCTGGCCAGACGCATTGTGATTCAGTCACAGGGATACCGGAATACGATAACGAGAAAAGGGACAAACGAGCAAAGAGGATAACGAGTGGCTTGTGTTCAAGAAGTTGTTACACATGGGTGCCAAACATCTCTCCTCTAACTTTGTCATATATCACGAAGCAAAGGGAATGGTACATGAATAAACATAATGGTTCACTCGAAGTTTCTTCGTGTATGTGCGGGAGTCAACATGGGTGTCCATGGCTCCGCTGTTGATTATTGGCTATTGACGAAAGGCTGTTGGCCTATGTCCGGAAGATGTTCTGAGTCATGTCCGCATTATGCCGAACCTATTGGGTCACACACTTAACGAGCAGTAGTCTGTTAGAATACTGGAATGGTAGAAGGTTTAGTGGAAGCAAAGCAGAATAGTTCATACGGGTACCGGAAGTAGTTCCGGGGATTTATGAAATAGTTCATAAGGGCACCAAAAGTAGTTTTGGGTATTTAAGGATATGTCCGGATCACTCTGGAGTAGTCCCAGGTGGTTCCGGAACATATGAAAATGGTAATGGGAAAGTTTACGATCAACCGGAATAGTTTCGGTGATCGGTGGACAGTTTAAACAATATGTTGTGTTCACCGGACATAGTAACCTTTGCCCGGATGGCTCCGAAACCCATTTAGATGGCTCCGGAACATTCGTTAGAGGTTCCGGAAGGTATTGGAAGTGCTCCAAAAGTGTCCGGAATGTCCCGAAACAGTCCCGGTAGGTCCCAGAAGGTCCTGGAAGCTTCTAGAAGGTTCCGGAAGGTTCCGGGCAATACCACCCACTGCCCTGCGCCCCTGGCCTTGGGGAGCAAGCCACCTAGGCTGCCCTGGCCGGCCAGGTGGTGGGGGCGCACCAAAAAGGGGTGGGAGATCCTCCAGGTGGGATTTCCAAATACCATTATGGAAGGTTTCCGGTGGGAAGGTATGTGTAGGTTTGGAAGGCTTGGGAGTCGAAGTTGGACTCCCAAACCTCCTTGAGCTGCGCCCTAGGCCCCTTGGCCACCTATATAAGGTGAGCCAAGGGTTGGGGAAGAGACACACAATCAATCCCCAAGGCCTATGCGCCACCCTCCCTCCTCTAAACCCCGTTGCTCCACTTTTAGACCCCGGTTTAGACGCTGTTCTAGATCGGAATCCGTTAGGGTTTTCTCCCTCTAGTTTTCTCGGTGGCGTTCATCTCTGGACGGCGGAGCGCTGCTGGATTGCTGATACGGGATGTGTGGATACTAATGGAGGGGTCGTACCTTCGACCCTTCTTCGAGGAGCTTGTTCATGGGACTTGTCCGTGGGACTAGATCGCGGGACTTGTTCGTGGGATTGATCGAGGGACTGTTCGTGGGAGAACTTGCGAGATCTACTTCCACTACGTCCACGAGCTTCACCAACTCTACTTCCGCTACATCGGTTGGTGAGCCATGACCTAAAACCTTGTATGCAATCTTCTTGGATGATCTTGGGTTCTTGATTCGTAGGCCGAAATTTTTTGTTTTCTACTACGTTTCCCAACAGTGGTATCAGAGCGATCCTTGATTAGATGCATGTTTAGGTAGATCATATGTTGATATGAGGCATTGATTTTCTTGTTTGCTTCCCTATCATGTGATCTTTTCTTTGCTCGACGGCATGATGTGATTTTGCTACAAGGTTTGAGTTTTACCATGATCCTTCTATGCTGCTCTTAGTATGCTGGTTGCCTTGATCATGGACTACATCAAATTCCTTGGATCTCATCCTAGTCTTGCTATAGAAAATTTTACATGAACGGGCTTGTGGATTTTATGAACTCAAATCCACACGGGGGTCACGCGTTTAACGAAGTTTGGCTTGTGGCATTAGTTGCTACACGCACCCCGTATGTTAAACTAGCAACAAAAGAAGTATCGTGTTTTGTTTTGTCTAGGGTTTCTCGTTTGCCTTGTAAACCTGCTTAGCAACCACGATAAAAGTTGCAACAACCCGTGTAGATGGCGATCTAACTCGTTTTTGCAGAGTATGCATGTGATGTGGTATAGCCTTCAAGATTTGCAATGTGTTTGTATGAGATGTTATATGTTATGTAATATTTATTCGCGACCTGCGTGTCGTGGTACGACATGATGACTGGAGTCATATGATTGTCACTTAATTATGGCCTGCGTGCCAGAACTGTTTATTAGCTCGAGGCAAAGCAATAGATAGATGCAAAGGTGATGATCTACGATGCGGAGGTGGACCCCGACGCACATGCCGGAAGCCGTGGTGATGTTCCCAGCGCCAAGGACAAAGTTGTTGGACACGGTGACTTCAACCACGACGACGTGAAGACAATGAAGAATTCACAAAGCAAAGGGCTATACTATATCACAAAATTTTATGAAATGCCTGTGATGTTTATCCCTTTGATGCACCCTTGTTTGATGCGCGATAGTCGTATTTTATTAGGGTGATCTCTCGCAAAACAATATCAAGTTGATAGTGTTCTTCCAACTGTAGCACCGTCTATACTATGTTTCACACCGGAGCAGGTCATGTCACATGGGTGCACACGGTGTGACGCATAAAAGGCGGGTGTGTTAAAAGAACACACAGCAATTACACTTGGTTGTCTTGACGGTTTGGATAAAAGTTTGCTACCGAAACACGCCCATCGAAAGATGAACAAGAATCACCTTTGGCGTGATTGGGAAGTTGGCCTACCGGTCCAATCTAAGTCATCAGTGATGTCACATCAATGGCGGACGATTGGGTCGGATCTTGAATCACTTCAGCATCAATTACGAGAGATATTGATCTAAGTGGGAGCGCACTTAGTAATTAAATTGATTAATCACAAGTGCAACTTAATTATGAACAAAGTCTTAGTATTTTCATTATCGTTGTAGAATAATGGCTCGCGTTACCACCTTCCCAATTGATTTTGATTAACTGTATTATCTGGTAAAAACTTTACGATTGGTACCGTATTGTGAGGACTATCCTCAATAGTGCCGAGAAGGACCATGTTCTATCGCAAATTTTTGATGCTCTCCTGCTGATGCTATGGATGATGTGACTTACGTCCATAATCCAAAAATGCTAGAATTCCACCACAGCTAAGTGCATTGTCTTCACCACCATGAAACCCGAACTTCGAAAAGTTTGGGATAGTTATGTTATATTCATGGAACTGAAAAATTGTTTTCAGTGGTAAGACAATTAATGTTGGATATAAGATATCTAGTACAATGTATGATTGTAAGCATTATTGAAAATATTCACTGTGCTCTTAACGAAACTGATAAGTGTGGGATCCAGAAGAACACTGATCATATGCTGATGAGGATTAAGGGAAAGGAAGTTCCATAGGGTGTTAGTAAGACTTACATGCCGGAAAGTCCATGGCATGCGCCACCCTTGATCATGTGTGATCTTCTGTGAGTAGGAGTGACATTGGAAATAGAACTATGATACGTATAAAGGCAAAACGAAAGAAGACTGGAACATCCAGCTCAGAAATGAAAGTCATACAGAGTTATAGATGAATTCATTGCTGGTCAAGAGATGTAATTCTTGGGAATCATGATTAAGCAGTTAATTGTGGATTCTGTATATTGTGATTAAACTGTTGATCATCGGAATATCACTTCAATTGCATATCGTTGCAAGTTGATGCAAGAAATACTATGGCTTTTATGACTAGCTAATGATGAGTTTTGACACGCTCGGGAACACGGTAAAAGGTTTACTATACCGTGTGTTGACTCTATGATTATCTTCATAATTTATTTTAGAGTTGAGTAAATTGTTACTACACTTTAGCCTTGTTGCAAAACATCATTTTGAATCATGTTTGTTGCAAGAGAGTTGTTCAAAGCTATGAATAACGTAAAGGCCATACTTCCATTATGAATAGGTTGTATGTTATGAATCTTGATAATAATACTAAACATCCATAACACTGACGCTAAACGTCGCAAGACTGACAGAAATACCACATAGATGTGGCACTGCCGTTTATCACAAGTGACATAATATGCATGAAGAATTTCCATAAGTGATGGACTTTCGAGTCATATGACTACGAATCACTTGACGCTTGCGATCTTTGTCTCGAAGTAATGTGACTAAAACACCGTTGATAGGCCATACATGAACGGGCAACTAAACCATTGGTAATCATACATGATGATGTGTGTAGTCCAATAAGTGTAGTTGTGTGCAGTGGATTCCCTATCTTCACTCATGAGTTGAAGTAGATATGTGGATATCTGTTCAATAGAGACATACGTCTGAAATCTTTGAAATGTTCAAGGAATTTTAGAGTGAAATAGAAATTCATTGTAACGAGAAAATAAAGCTTCTGCAAATTAGATTGTAGAAAGTAATATTTGAGTTACAAGTTTAGCGAACGTCTGATGAGTTGTGAAGAGTGTCATAACTTGCGTCTCCCGGAACATCACTATGAGTAAGATGTTCGAGAGATGTAATCAAGCCATGTATGACACGGTAAGATCAAATATGACGTTTATCAATTTGCCATTATACTCATTAAAAGTTATGCGTTAGTGACTACGGCTTTTACACTGAAAAGAGCATCATCAAATCTGTTGAAATGACACCATATTAGATGTGGTATGGACTGTTAAAACCATGTTGTCTTTTCTTAAAATTTGGGTATATGAGGCATATGTTTGACATACTCAAAACCCCAAATCAGATAAGTGCTACTTTGTTAAGGTTATGCCAAAAGTTTTGGTATTCCTCTATCACTACACAAAAGCAAAACTGTTTGTTGTTAAGAACGGTGTGTTTTGAAGAAAAATAGTTTCTTACAAAAGAGTGAGTGGGAGGAAAGTGCAACTTGTCAAAGATTGTTGAATCTTCAGAGAAGTGCGCAGCTGAACCACACAGGTTAGACAAAACTTGTACAAACATTCATGATATGTAAAACGAGATATTGTTGTTCGACAATGATAAACCTGTGATATACAAAGAAGCGTTGATGGGCCCTGACTCCAGGATTTGGCTAAATGCCAAATAATCCGAGATAGTATCCATGGAAGTAAGTCAAGTTTTGAACTTGGTAGACCCTCCGAAAGACTAAAAGTCTGAAGAATATATATATGGATTTATAATTGATTCGGATGAAATTGTTTTATCCATAAAGCTCAACTCGTTGGAAAATTGCTTTCTAGCAAGTTCAAAGGTTGACTACGGCGAAATAGTGTCGACCGTAGAAATGCTTTAGTCAGTTCGGGTTATACTAGCAATTACTACATATCTCATTTATAGGATATGGTAGAATGAACGTCAAAAACAAAATTCCTACACGGAAATATAACAAAGGACGTATACGTGATACGACCGGAATGTTTTGTCGATTCAAAGGATGCTAAAATAGATGCAAGCCTTGGATATCCAGTGATGGACTGAAGCTAGCATAATGGAGTTGGAATTTTTGTTGTGATGAAATTGCGAAAAGAGTTTGTTTTCATCAGGAATAACGAAGATGCTTGAATATTCAAGAAAGTAAGTGGGAGCTGAATAATATTTCTAAAACCTTATGTAGATGACATATTGTTGATTGGAAATGATATAAATTTCTTGACACGAATAAGGACTTCGTTGGAAATAGTTTTCAGTTGAAGAATTTGGGCTGATATAGCATTAGGATTGAGCACAATGATCTATGTAGATAGTAAGTGCCTGATCATGCTAAGACCAACATTACATGTTGACATGATACTAAAGTAGTTTAGTATGAAAACGCCAAGAAGAATGTTCTTGCCGAGGTCACGGTGAAAAATTATTTGCAGATATCAGTGTTCATGAACACAGATAAGCAAAAACACGTGAATTGAATTCCACTCACCTGTGTGTTTGGATTAATCATGTACACCATAATATGTAAAACGACCAGATATGTCCAACGCTCCAAAAGGTTGTGAGCAAGATACCAAAGTGATCAATATGTTGATCATTGGACAAACAATGAAAAGTTAAACTTATGATAGATAAGATTTGTTTCTCGGAAAATGGAGAGAATGAAGAGCTCGTTGTAATGGGTTACACCAGCTGAATTTTTGATGTAAATAGTTACACCAATTCAGTCTTCATACTTACTCCGACCGATTTTCGATTTTAATTGGGATTATGTGTTTCACACGTAAGGGTGGCGCAGTATGAAGGAACTTTGTCAAGTTCGATACTGTGGCGAATTCTATAACACTGGCTAAGTATATTGTTGCTTAAAGAAGTAACAAGGGAGGGTATTTTGAATCATCAGTTCATTTATGAACATGGTATGGTTTCCAAGATGCTTAAAGCTCATGGAACATTTATGAATGATTTCATGACTTATTCTAAAGGAACCAAGGTCCTGCCAAATGATTCAAACATATACAAAGCTAAACTGATAAAATTAGTGAATTTTATGATAGCGTGAAAACGCGAAGATATGCAAGATACAAACGGGCCTGAAACATCAGATCCGATGATGAAGTCTATACCACAAATGAAGCATGTATTACACCGGTATGCCATAGGTGTAAAATGCTCAAGCACTGATAATATTATTGACTCTAGTGCAAGTGGGAGACTGTTGGAAATATGCCCTAGAGGCAATAATAAAATGTTATTATATATATTTCCACGTTCGTAATTAATGTTTATATTTCTGTGCTATAATTGCAATGACCCTGACTATGAGATTCAGAAGAAAACTCACTTGCATCTGTGGAAATGTAAACACCAAGAGTTCCTGGTTTAGCCTCTAAGACCAGCTCATGTGCTAACTGATGATTACGTTTTCTTAATCATGGACATTGTTCTTGTAACAAGGATGTCAGTAGCAATGGGAACATATTGTTAGCAGAACAATGATGTTGAACCGACCCCAGTATTGAATGATATACTTAGAGATCACATCGTAACAACGTTATAAGTCATATCATGAAATGTTATCATATACGTAATTCCTTAGACCATGAGAGTATCGAGTTGCTTCACACAGGAAGACATGCTTTGGTTCTTAGATGAATCCTCCCGTAAATGGGAAGTAGTAAAATAAGTTCTGGGTATGTCAGATGGTGTGGCTAGTGACTGTGATAGTTCAAGAATGGGATTTGCTCCTTCACGATGAAGAAGATATTCACTTCGGGCCCACTCGGTATGAAGGTATCCATTATAGTCTGGCCAGACGCATTGTGATTCAGTCACAGGGATACCGGAATACGATAACGAGAAAAGGGACAAACGAGCAAAGAGGATAACGAGTGGCTTGTGTTCAAGAAGTTGTTACACATGGGTGCCAAACATCTCTCCTCTAACTTTGTCATATATCACGAAGCAAAGGGAATGGTACATGAATAAACATAATGGTTCACTCGAAGTTTCTTCGTGTATGTGCGGGAGTCAACATGGGTGTCCATGGCTCCGCTGTTGATTATTGGCTATTGACGAAAGGCTGTTGGCCTATGTCCGGAAGATGTTCTGAGTCATGTCCGCATTATGCCGAACCTATTGGGTCACACACTTAACGAGCAGTAGTCTGTTAGAATACTGGAATGGTAGAAGGTTTAGTGGAAGCAAAGCAGAATAGTTCATACGGGTACCGGAAGTAGTTCCGGGGATTTATGAAATAGTTCATAAGGGCACCAAAAGTAGTTTTGGGTATTTAAGGATATGTCCAGATCACTCTGGAGTAGTCCTAGGTGGTTCCGGAACATATGAAAATGGTAATGGGAAAGTTTACGATCAACCGGAATAGTTTCGGTGATCGGTGGACAGTTTAAACAATATGTTGTGTTCACCGGACATAATAACCTTTGCCCGGATGGCTCCGAAACCCATTTAGATGGCTCCGGAACATTCGTTAGAGGTTCCGAAAGGTATTGGAAGTGCTCCAAAAGTGTCCGGAATGTCCCGAAACAGTCCCGGTAGGTCCCAGAAGGTCCTGGAAGCTTCTAGAAGGTTCCGGAAGGTTACGGGCTGTACCACCCACTGCCCTGCGCCCCTGGCCTTGGGGAGCAAGCCACCTAGGCTGCCCTGGCCGGCCAGGTGGTGGGGGCGCACCAAAAAGGGGTGGGAGATCCTCCAGGTGGGATTTCCAAATACCATTATGGAAGGTTTCCGGTGGGAAGGTATGTGTAGGTTTGGAAGGCTTGGGAGTCCAAGTTGGACTCCCAAACCTCCTTGAGCTGCGCCCTAGGCCCCTTGGCCACCTATATAAGGTGAGCCAAGGGTGGGGGAAGAGACACACAATCAATCCCCAAGGCCTATGCGCCACCCTCCCTCCTCTAAACCCCGTTGCTCCACTTTTAGACCCCGGTTTAGACGCTGTTCTAGATCGGAATCCGTTAGGGTTTTCTCCCTCTAGTTTTCTCGGTGGCGTTCATCTCTGGACGGCGGAGCGCTGCTGGATTGCTGATACGGGATGTGTGGATACTAATGGAGGGGTCGTACCTTCGACCCTTCTTCGAGGAGCTTGTTCATGGGACTTGTCCGTGGGACTAGATCGCGGGACTTGTTCGTGGGATTGATCGAGGGACTGTTCGTGGCAGAACTTGCGGGATCTACTTCCACTACGTCCACGAGCTTCACCAACTCTACTTCCGCTACATCGGTTGGTGAGCCATGACCTAAAACCTTGTATGCAATCTTCTTGGATGATCTTGGGTTCTTGATTCGTAGCCCGAAATTTTTTGTTTTCTACTACGTTTCCTAACAGTCGCCGTAATCGTTTCCCCCCTTTTCTGCATCGCCGTTGACCTCCGGGAAATTCCGGCCACTCCGAGCCTCCATCGAGCACGCTGCCCCCCTTGACCCATTCACTGTGAGCTCGCGCCCCTCCCCACCCTCTCCTTCCTCTCGCTCGTGCCCTGTGTCCGCCGCTCTGCGATCCGTTGCTCCGGCTGCCGCTAATGGCGTCGCTGCCGCTGTTTCCCTCCACCCCATGGCCTCCCGTTTTTCCAAGTTGGACGCGCCCGGGTGCCAGCTACGCGTAGAGCCCCCCCACACTTGCTCCCATCGCCGGAGCTGGCCGGCAGCCTCGCCGCCGTGCCTCCTGTTCGCCGGAGGGCATGCGCGAGCATAGCCATGGGGTTAATCCCCTGTTAATCTGAGCCCCATTGAGTCTATGACCAGTGGCGCCCACCCCCTGATTAAACCCTTAATTAACTGTTAGTTAAAAATAACCCCCCCCCACAGCCAATGACACATGGGCCCTACCCCTGTTAAATTAGATTAATTAACTGTTTAATTAAACATGTGTCACTGACTGGTGGCCCCCACTGTCAGATTATTATTTAATAAGAATTTTGATTTAATCCCAGTCAATGACATGTGGGCCACCCCCTATTTTTATTAATAAAAATGTTTTATTAGAATTGGGTCACTGACATGTGGGACCCCCATGTCAGTTTGACCAGTCAAACCTTTATGGATAATGTTGGATTTTTAATAATAAAAATAATTCCAGAAAATCATTTAAAATGATTTAAACTTTGAATTTGAATATCTTTTAAACCGTAAGTCGGATTCAAAAAATTTATACATGAAAATTGATCAGAAAAATATAACGAATACAGATACACTATCTGTTGGTCTACCACCCCCCTCTAACATACCGAACATCGAACCGTCCTCCTCCGGACCGTGTGTCCGATGATTTGTCCGGTACTGTTAAAGTATCCGGATGAATTTATTCTGAACACAAAAGTTGTTCAGAATGGTTCAACTAACACGGATACACCCCTCTTATGTTTGTCGGATGTCCACGACACCTCCGGCATGAACCCTTCCCCCTCCGGACACCCTGTCCGGTAATCACCCGGAGCCAGTATTTCATCCCCGGATGAATTCCCGCTCCGAGCAACGTGCATTGCACTGCTTTAGAACCCCGTTAGCATTTCATCTGTCATGTCATTCGTCTGTTTGCTATGATTGCTCTGTATTTACTGTGTTTATTCCCTCCCCCCATTGTTCTCCGATAGACCCCGTTGCTACCGCCGACTACACCGCTGTCGCGTACGACTACTTCGTCGACGACCGTACCCCTACCGTCGAGCTACCAGGCAAGCAGAGCCATTCTCTTCCCCAGATATCGCCTACCTTTCCGTACTTTCTTGCACTAGGCATTTTTACTGCTGCTGCTACGATTACAATCCTATTCAATTGCATAGCCTGATTTTGTCGCCCCTTGATGTACCTTTCCTTTATCCTATGCTGCCTATTATTACTTATGCATTATTCAGCAGTGAGCCCTGCGCATTGTTAGTTAGGATTAGATAGCGGGCCGTGATCGCTCTGGGAGTGAACACGGATACGATATATACAACTGCACAAGTACGATACATTGCAGACACCGCCTAAGGTCCCCTAGCTCGGCTCTGTCAGGCCACCATCAAGTGTGAGCTATCAAGGAGTAATCCTCGTACCTCCACTCGTTGCTGACTCTTTATAGCCGCTCTAGGTACCTGAGCCACGGTTGTCCTTAAAGGTAAGAAAGTCGGGCGACCCAACGGTGCCCGCGAGCGGTATTGCGTCGGGAATGACAGGGAGGGTACGACCGACGTTACTGGCGTGCTTGGCCCCTGCTCGTATCTCGCGAGAGTTACCAAACCACGAAAGTCGAGCTCTAATAAGAGAACACGCGAGACAAGGTAAGGAGACGGTTCACCTTGTTGGTAACCGCAGAGACTTGGTGGGACGACAGGGCAGGCACCGATGTACTGGTGGTCCTGACTACTGTCGTTGACCGCGGGTCAGTTAAGTCGAGGCAACGATAACGGTTGCCACGCAGGTTAATTAAAATGCTAAATGGTTTGGCGGATGTCTTGAGTAGCCTTTTGGCTTGTACGCACTACCTACACGTGGGACGAGGAGTGTGGGCTCCCCTGCATCGTAGTCTCGTTCGAGGGTCTTCAGACGTCAGCAGTATCGCGGGCTGATTGCCGGGAAGTGGTGTTGTCTTCTCTTGCTCGAGCGGTGTATTTGTATTTGCTTTGATTTTGCTTCACCGGCCAGTCACGCACCGTGCAGGAGTATGTTCGGGTTAGGGTCCAAAGCCCGGCGTACATAGGATATAGTCCGGTGGATGACCTCTCTCTTGATTGCCGAAGGATGGGCTACTTTGTGTCGGATAGCTTTGGTGGAGCGTTCCCTAACAAGGTTCCCGCCACCCTGGAGATCCGAGCGCCGTAGAGTCACGCCAGTGCACCCCTGCAGGGAAGATTAATCTATTCGAATAGCCGTGTCCACGGTAACAGGACGCTTTATGCTGAAGCTGGATCTTACCACTACAAACTATTACTATTAAACTGTATGGTTCCGGGTTTTCTTCCTCGCATGGGAAGTCGAGTAGGGGAACTCAGAGGCATTATTATTATTAATCATTACAACTTATATTATACAATGCTGCAGCAACTTCTGTTTCATTGTTACTTTATTGCTTTATATAAACTGTTGGTTGATTCTCTTCTTGTGCTGCAAGACATCGTCGGAAGATGCTAGTCTTCGATAGGCCTAGCTTCTTACCCTTATTCTGATTTCTATCTTGCAGTCCACTATATATACAGCCTCCCCTTTCCATTGATACAATGCATAATGCTTAGTAGCGGACGTAAGACTCGCGGGTATGCTAGATACTCACCTTTGCTTTATTTCCCCTTTTTGTTTTGCCTGATCGGCCGCTGCAGTCGACATTGGAGCCTTGGAGTCCAGGAGCAGGAGATCCCCGATGCCTTCTACGACGTCGAGTCCCCCGTTGACCAGGAGTAGTTCGGAGGTTCCCAGGCAGGAGGCCTCGCCTTTTCGATTTGTTGTTATTTATGCTAGCCTTCTTAAGGCAACCTTGTATTCTTGTGTATGTACTCAGATACTATTGATTCCGCTAACTTTGTGCTCTCGAGCTGTTGTATTCGATCCCTCGTGGCCCCTGGCTTGTATTAAACAGCTTGTATTATTTTATTTGTAGAGTTGTGTTGTGTTATCCCACCGTGAGTCCCTAATCTCGATCGTGTACCTTGCGTGTATGATTACTGTACACGGTCTGATTTTGAGGGCGTCACAAGTTGGTATCAGAGACGACTGCCTGTAGGACACCCCCCTTCCAACTCCTTGGTCGAAGTCGAGTCTAGTCGTTGCAAAACTACTTTACTAACAGTGTTGTGTGGCTTATCGGCCCACGTCGCAAAACTGGGTGGAATTAGGATCTTTTTCTCTGCATCTTTACTCTGGGACTCTGAACTCTCTTCTCTTTCGGGTTAAAGATTTTTCTAACTCTGACATTAGGTTCTCGTGACTACTTCCTCCCGGAGAGCCCCTCATTACAGATGATCGCTTACATTACGAGAAGATCCTGAAGATTACTCCCCGACAAATTCTTGAGACCCTAGGTGCCGATCACCTTTACAATTCCCTGCCACCGATAAGTCCGTATGTATAACCACATACACCTTTCGTTCATCCATTCAATCCCAGTTGCTCTTGTGTTCACAAGATGCATCAAAATACTTTCCGTTGTTTCAGGAATCCTTTGAGCCTACTGCCTTGCAGCTTCTTTTCACCATGCGGATAATTCCTCACATTTATCGAGCATCCGTTCATCCTAAGTGGTTCCTGTGATTCCCAAAATACTTTGAAATACTGTTCGATCTCGATAATCCTCGGCATCCTACTTGAGATTCTTCTTACCTGCTTGCACTGTGATTAATCCTATTTTTCTTGTAGACTTTGATGACCTCCCTTGGCATTGCCATTCTGATCTGTTGAATCATCGTGTGTACTAGTGCACGCAATCATCAGTTGATCCCTATGAATCCATTCTTCTGGCTCATACGTCATTCCGGACATGAGCTGGTTCTTGGTAAATCAAACCTTAATTGATTATCCGTCAAGCCTCTATTCAACTTATACATGTTTGATCGATGTATCTGGATCTGATACACCGATATGGAAGTCATATTCCTTTGTACTTAAGCGTCGAACTATTCAGATGCTTCTATCTCCGATGCTTATGCATTCTTTCTTCTTATGGTTGAGTACCGATACTCGTACCAGATTCTCTGTATGCCTCCTAAACTTTTTGGTGGATTACTACCCGTCGTCCCCATTGTGTCCTAAATCATTGACGAGCATCCCCTGATACGAAATGCCTTTGGCGAACAGTATCATCTGTTTCGTGTCATCAGCCTTCTGCTTTCAAACTTGTATCTCTTGTTCCCATTGTTTGTCGTATGGATTCGTAAAATGTCCCTATGGGTTGTATCTATGCTTCATCCATCTGTGTGAACCCATGAACTTCTACGGGTCTTACTCTACCGGTGTTATGCCAAATAAATTTTTGAACGCTATAAAATCATCGACAGCGAGAAGTGAATGAGAGGCTATCCATTAAAGAAGTGGGAGTCGACCTTGAACTTGTGTTCATGCCCATGGATACTATGTAGAACTTATCATGAAAGCTTCTCGTAAAGATAATTAACCCCCTTGGTGTAAATTCTTCTACACCTATGATCCACCATTCTACCATCGAGTATTACCCCTGGTATCTCGAGGTTTTCATGCCTTTGCACTACATCTTATGGATTGTGATGAAACAATGCCTATCCCTGTAATATCCATTTCATGGTTCAGGGTTGTCGTCAACCGAGACCACCGCTTACCTTTTGCTCCACCACCCCTTTTTTTTGGTGATGTTGCTATTCGATTGCATTCTCTTGAAACCTCTCGACATAAAGTGTCGTGGTCATCATCAGGATTTTTGCTTCTTCCATGTGTCTATTGAATTCATGGTGAGAAATACCATCCTTGCCCCTCGATGATTTGTGTTATCATCGACAACATCCTTTGACTCCCCGCCAATACAAACTTGGTCCTTTATATCGTGCTCTGCTTTCCCGGGAAATATATACACGTGATACTTGTGTATCATTACATTTTCCCTTTCATTGGTCTGTTTAACCTTTCTTTTAATATAAATTATCCGAGCAGTGATAATTCGCTGCTGATGTAAACACTTCGGTGTACTACTTTATCCATACAACCTGTTACAGTTGTTGATGAATTTTCGGTGACCACCGATGGACGAGAACTTTGCCAATTGGTCCGCCTCGCTTAACGAGCAGGAAAATGGTTCTCTTTGTCCCTCGCCCTTGGTACCGGCGTTGTTGCCGACATAGCTAACAAGTTGTTCTCTGACTTACCTTGCAACTTGATCACATTGTTTGTCACCACCCTTTCTTATTCAATGTGTGCCCATAACCCACAGTTCCACAGGATCGAAACCTGACTCTCTTATACCTTTCTGTTCTCGAGGTTATTCCTCTTGCTTGACCTCGTATGCAACCCACGAGTCACCTACATTGTGATATTTAGTTCGATATCAGACTCAGTGCTTATGCCTGATGCCCTGGACCCCTTTTCATCATCTTTCATCGGCATCGAATGCATGCCTATCCGCTTGAAATTTCTCATACCTTCTTTTGCTTCTCTCGATGTGTTTCCCTGTGTTTCAACTCGAGAGATACCCTGTGCCCCATTCCCTTGGACAACCCCAGTTGATTGACCTTGTGTCGATTCGACCCCCTAAGTGTCCCCTCCTAGCCTATCCGTAGGTACGATGAAGCCCCAATGGAAGGATGACAACTCGTCGAGATGCACTGATGCAGACAAAATGAAGACATCAACTAAATGGATTAACCTCTTCGAGAAGTACAACAAGCACCAGAAGAATCATTAGAATACGAAACCAAAGCTTTACCCCTTTCACTACCTTTAATTCTCGAGACGAGAATTATTTGTAGTGGGGGAGATTTGTAACACCCCGGGTGTCACGCTACAGTAATCACCTTGTGCTAATGCCAAGTCACCTTGATTAACTTGTGATGATCACCTTGGATCAACTCAAACTCAAAATGCCTTTTTTATGAATATTAAAAATAAGTGCTGGATAAAACTTTGTCCAAAAAAATTTAAACCACTTTTGAAAAATCCCTAAAAACCAGTGAACCATGGTAAACCTGCATTGAGCATTTATTGCAATATCTAAATATTGCAAACAATTATTAACAGTAGCAAAATAGCACAAAAAGCCATATTAAAATATACAACAATATTCAAATGAATTTCTTTAATCACCAAACTTTTTGTAGCATTGCTACATATGGCAATACAAATAATGGAGCAAGTTACAAGTTTTACAAAATTGCTTAAGCAACTAAACAAAATGCAAACAGAAAAGGAATAAAAAGAAAATAAAAAAAACTAAACTAACCTAGCCTAATCTGGCCCGAGGCCCAGTCCCCTCCCTCCCCCCCCCCCCGGGCCACCAGCCCAGCGAGCCCACCCGTGCAACCCCCCTGTCGTCTTCAACCTGCCGTACACCGGGGTGCCGTGGCAGGCATCCCCCGGCCAGACCACGGAAATAGCGTCGTGGCAGCCATCCGGCGGCCGCCGGCGGGGTCAAGTACCCCGAGGCCACCCCCGTGCCCCCAGGGAAACCCTAGACGCCCTTAGTCCCCCCCCCCCATTCCCCCTCTGCGTCGTTCCCCACTCGAACCGAAGCCCCGCCCGTCGCCATGGGCGCAAGCTCGTGAACAACCGCGTCCATCGAGCTCCTCCCGCCTCCCCGTCGTGTCCTGCGTGTGCGCCGGCATCGTCTTCATCACCTCACTGGAGGAATCGAGCCGAGGCGCCACGGTGTCGCCGTAATCGTTCGCCCCCCTTTTCTGCATCGTCGTTGACCTCCGGGAAATTCCGGCCACTCCGAGCCTCCGTCGAGCACGCTGCCCCCCTTGACCCGTTCACTGTGAGATCGCGCCCCTCCCCACCCTCTCGTTCCTCTCGCTCGTGCCATGTGTCCTCCGCTCTGCGATCCGTTGCTCCGGCTGCCTCTAATGGCGCCGCTGCCGCTGTTTCCCTCCACCCCATGGCCTCCCGTTTTTCCAAGTTGGACGCGCCCGGGTGCCAGCTACGCGTAGAGCCCCCCCACACTTGCTCCCGTCGCTGAAGCTGGCCGGCAGCCTCGCCGCTGTGTCTCCTGTTCGCCGGAGGGCATGCGCGAGCATAGCCATGGGGTTAATCCCCTGTTAATGTGAGCCCCACTGAGTCTATGACCAGTGGCCCCCACCCCCTGATTAAACCCCTAATTAACTGTTAGTTAAAAATAACCCCCCCCACACACACACAGCCAATGACACATGGGCCCTACCCCTGTTTAATTAAACATGTGTCACTGACTGGTGGCCCCCACTGTCAGATTATTATTTAATAAGAATTTAGATTTAATCCCAGTCAGTGACATGTGGGCCACCCCCCTGTTTTTATTAATAAAAATGTTTTATTAGAATTGGGTCACTGAAATGTGGGACCCCCATGTCAGTTTGACCAGTCAAACCTCTGTGGATAATGTTGGATTTTAAATAATAAAAATAATTCCAGAAAATCCTTTAAAATGATTTAAACTTTGAATTTGAATATCTTTTAAACCGTAAGTCGGATTCAAAAACTTTATACATGAAAATTGATCAGAAAAATATAACGAATACAAATACGCTATCCGTTGGTCTACCACCCCCCTCTAACATACCGAACATCGAACCGTCCCCCTTCGGACCATCTGTCCGATGATTTGTCTGGTATTGTTAAAGTATCCAGATGAATTTATTCTGAACACGAAAGTTGTTCAGAATGGTTCAACTAACACGGATACACCCCTCTTATATTTGTCGGATGTCCACGACACCTCCGGCATGAACCCTTCCTCCTCCGGACATCCTGTCCGGTAATCACTCAGAGCCGGTATTTCATCCCCGGATGAATTCCCGCTCCGAGCAACGTGCATTGCACTGCGTTAGAACCCTGTTAGCATTTCATCTATCGTGTCATTCGTTTGTTTGCTATGATTGCTTTGTATTTACTATGTTTATTCCCCCCTTTGTTCTCCGGTAGACCCCCGTTGCTACCGCCGACTACACCGCTGCCGGGTACGACTACTTCGTCGACGACCGTACCCCTACCGTCGAACTACCAGGCAAGCAGAGCCATTCTCTTCCCCAGATATCGCCTACCTTTCCGTACTTTCTTGCACTAGGCATTGTTACTGTTGCTGCTACGATTACAATCCTATTCAATTGCATAGCCTGATTTTGTCGCCCCTTGATGTACCTTTCCTTTATACTATGGTGCCTATTATTACTTTTGCATTATTCAGCAGTGAGCCCTGCGCATTGTTAGTTAGGATTAGATAGCGGGCCGTGATCGCTCTAGGAGTGAACACGGATACGATATATACAACTGCACAGGTACGATACATTGCAGACACCGCCTAAGGTCCCCTAGCTCGGCTCTGCCGGGCCACCATCAAGTGTGAGCTATCGAGGAGTAATCCTCGTACCTCCACTCGTTGCTGACTCTGTATAGCCGCTCTAGGTACCTGAGCCACGGTTGTCCTTAAAGGTAAGAAAGTCGGGCGACCCAACGGTGCCCGCGAGAGGTATTGCGTCGGGAACGACAGGGAGGGTACGACCGACGTTACTGGCGTGCTTGGCCCCT
Source organism: Bromus sterilis (assembly GCA_950022295.1). Taxonomy (NCBI): domain Eukaryota; kingdom Viridiplantae; phylum Streptophyta; class Magnoliopsida; order Poales; family Poaceae; genus Bromus; species Bromus sterilis. Next base: position 80,791,393 of record OX465601.1, on the reverse strand, counting down.
ACTCGTATCTTGCGATAGTTACCAAACCACGAAAGTCGAGCTCTAATAAGAGCACACGCGAGACAAGGTAAGGAGACGGTTCACCTTGTTGGTAACCGCAGAGACTTGGTGGGACGACAGGGCAGGCACCGATGTACTGGTGGTCCTGACTGCTGTCGTTGACCGCGGGTCAGTTAAGTCGAGGCAACGATAACGGTTGTCACGCAGGTTAATTAAAATGCTAAATGGTTCGGCGAATGTCTTGAGTAGCTTTTTGGCTTGTACGCACTACCTACACGTGGGACGAGGAGTGTGGGCTCCCCTGCATCGTAGTCTCGTTCGAGGGTCTTCAGACGTCAGCAGTATCGCGGGATGATTGCCGGGAAGTGGTGTTGTCTTCTCTTGCTCAAGCGATGTACTTGTATTTGCTTGATTTTGCTTCACCGGCCAGTCACGCACCGTGCAGGAGTATGTTCGGGTTAGGGTCCAAAGCCCGGCGTACATAGGATATAGTCCGGCGGATGACCTCTCTGTTGATTGCCGAAGGATGGCCTACTTTGTGTCGGATAGCTTTGGTGGAGCGTTCCCTAACAAGGTTCCCGCCAACTTGGAGATCCGAGCGTCGTAGATTCACGCCAGTGCACCCCTGCAGGGAAGATTAATCTATTCGAATAGCCGTGTCCACGGTAACAGGACGCTTTATGCTGAAGCTGGATCTTACCACTACAAACTATTACTATTAAACTGTATGGTTCCGGGTTTTCTTCCTCGCATGGGAAGTCGAGGAGGGGAACTCGGAGGCATTATTATTATTAATCATTACAACTTATATTATACAATGCTGCAGCAACTTCTGTTTCATTGTTACTTTATTGCTTTATATAAACTGTTGGCTGATTCTCTTCTTGTGTTGCAAGACATCGTCGGAAGATGCTAGTCTTCGATAGGCCTAGCTTCTTACCCTTATTCTGATTTCTATCTTGCAGTCCACTATATATACAGCCTCCCCTTTCCATTGATACAATGCATAATGCTTAGTAGCGGACGTAAGACTCGCGGGTATGCTAGATACTCACCTTTGCTTTATTTCCCCTTTTTGTTTTGCCTGATCGGCCGCTGCAGTCGACATTGGAGCCTTGGAGTCCAGGAGCAGGAGATCCCCGATGCCTTCTACGACGTCGAGTCCCCCGTTGACCAGGAGTAGTTCGGAGGTTCACAGGCAGGAGGCCTCGCCTTTTCGATCTGTTGTTATTTATGCTAGCCTTCTTAAGGCAACCTTGTATTCTTGTGTCTGTACTCAGATACTATTGCTTCCGCTAACTTTGTGCTCTCGAGCTGTTGTATTCGAGCCCTCGTGGCCCCTGGCTTGTATTAAACAGCTTGTATTATTTTATTTGTAGAGTTGTGTTGTTATATCCCACCGTGAGTCCCTAATCTCGATCGTGTACCTTGCGTGTATGATTACTGTACACGATCTGATTTTGGGGGCGTCACAAAGGGTTGACACTCTTGGGCACATGGTACTCTTCGGTGATAATATCATGATATTGGTATGATAAAGCCCGCTCGTTCATACCAAACAACGCATGTTGGTATTTCGGCGGCGACCTTAATTGCGTCTTGTGGAGGTTCAATCTCTCATGTGCTTCTTCTCGTCTGCTTGCTGCAGGCATCTAATAGTAGTGTACCCTTAGTGTTTGTTAGCATGCTCGGTTTGTTTTGGCGTATCCTTCTTTAATAAACTTGTATTATACTCCCTCCATTCCTTGATGTAAGGTGTATAGTTTTTTAAAATAACTTTCATAATATAGGGTGTGAGGGAGTTTGTTTCCAATACTACCCCTTCACCATATGTTTTTTTTCTTTTAATTAGTTGCCAAACGTGAGTTGAAGAAAAAAAAAGGAATGATCATGGGCTAACAACTTCAATCCCGCAGATTTATTGCCTTGTATTCATATGACTTAGAGCGCTGCATGCACTGGCTATGAATGGAAACCGTGAGAAATTGGCAAGTTTCTTTTTGAAGGAGATTAATGAGGCGATCTGGAATAAGGGATTTTCTCACCTTCCTTTTTTCCTCTCTACTCCCACGGATCCTTTTAGGGGCTTTTTAGTCCAACCACAACCAAATATGCTCTTCAAACCCCTCCGTTAATATTCGTGCGAGAAAACTATACGCCTTACTTCAAGGAACGGAGGGAGTATTGTTTTTTCAACACCTTACATGGTTTGATTTGATGGTGTGTCTTTTCTCCATAAAGTGGATAGAAGCCTGTTTTATGAGAAAACAATATATATAATTTGTGTGGATGAAGTGTTGATAAAGAGGAACTGAATATTTTGTATGTTTATTAACTTCTGGGCCATATGGGCCATTTCTGGTGGGCCCAGCTCCTGGCCCTCTCAACGGCTACACGAATACGTGCCTTGAATTCAGGGATTACGACAGCAATTAGTGACCATGTATCGCCCCCCTCATGAACAACAATCAGGCTTCTATTTGTTGCGTGGGGGTGACCTGATCTCCATCCCAGCTGCGTCCTTCCCGTTGTTGGCTCAGCACAAGAACCAAAAATTCCCAAGCAGACTCAAACGGCCGCCATTACAGGCAGCAAAGCTCAGGTCAGTGCCCATCTCTCCTCGTCTTGAACAACTCTGTACAATTCGCTGCACAAATTTGGAAGCAACAGTCTGCTGGCCCGATTAGGCGGCGAAGAGTGTGCGAAGCGATACGATGCCGCCCGATCGAATCCACCAGCTACCGATCTGATCCATATGGTTATGTTCGTAGTATGATATCTGATGATCTGGTTGTTCTTTTAGTGCAGCTGCTCTCATCTCATGTACAAATGCCAGTCACATGTACACTGGTACATTAGCACTGCAATCTTTGGCAAGGAAAGAAGAGGAGGGAGATTTCTCCCCTCTCCTCGTTGTTTGCGTAGTCAAAATGGTACGTAGTTGGTGACAAGTCAATCTATACTTCAATAAGCACCACGCTTAAACTAACAAGAATCCTCCTGCATTGCCCAACGCATTGACACTACATTGTTCACACCTGCGGAAACCATAGATTACATCCCATCACTACACTGTAAAGCACTAGAGAGTGGCTTTAGGCGCAAGCTTTCGTTATGGATGATCATCTCAAATCTGTTGTAATCCTCCCTTTTTGTTCGGCGTCACAATCATTCACCGCTTGCCTTGCAAATTTCTCCCGATCAGCAGAGCAAATTGCCTGACTACCACCTATTGCATTGTGACACATACCAAAATGCTTCCATTTTTAACGAAACATGCGGTACGACACCGCTAATATTCCATTCTCATGTACCATAAGTAGCAATGATAAACCATGCCAAATGGCCATTGGTAGGACCATCTCCTCGGTCTAATCCACATCAGTTCAGGCCTTGTTAGTTACTCTTCGGAGATCCATTCCAGAAGAAGCATCAGAATCTGCCCCTTTTCGCAGTTTACTACTCTGCTCGAGCCGCAGAAATCCTGCATGGAGAAAGATTGGCCCAACTGGATGTCGACACTAGGCGGTTTCGGGTATATAATAAGATCAAGATGGATCTTGTGGGCTTGGCCATCATGATAATACTTACTTACTGCTAATGCAGTGCGATCGCCGTTTGCGACTACCTTTTTTAGGTTGAGGTTATGATATAAATACTTGAACCAATGCAGGTGTCACAACATCGGCGCATCCAGGGCTTCCTAGTAAGGTAAGTCATCCTTCTCTATAGTGATTATCTTCAGGCCAAGCTTCATGTTCATTGCTTACTAGTACTACTACCACTACAGTTCTTCCTGTTCTTATTTTGATTCTTATAAAATTAGCGTCTGTTCTTCCTAATATGTACCTAGATCCTACGAAGTATTCATCATTTAAACCAAAGTTAGCTAATCCTATTTTTTTTGTTTACCTCATATATGCTCTTCCATACTTATTGTAGACTACTGGGCCACTAAGGCCAGTTTCAGTGTTAAGGTACTGCTCATGGAAATGTTTGTGTTAATCAGACACCCATGTAGATTATCTCAACGTTTTAGCATGGAAAAACAGGTTGTCTCACCTGAAACTTGGCTCTCCAATAATTCTCTGCCTACAGTGTCAATTAGGCAATGCTTTATAATCTAATAATTGCAGCTGTTCTTTAGTGCTTGTTCACTAGCAAATTGCTGGTAGCGAGAACGACGAATAACGATACAGTGAAGGGGTTATACTGTTGCTAGGATCTTGATATCACATTTAGTGGACGACAAGAACTTGGCCCTGACTATAAATATGGCATCGTTAGGCATGATCTTTGAGCTCTCATTACTCCATTCTCACTGATCAAACGGATTCTGTAAAATCTTTAGGTGAAGTCCATTTTACGCGAGCGATAAGATGGAGCAGTTCAGGAGAGGAGTCGAGTTTGGGACGGCCTCCTTCCAGAGATGCCACTCCTTGTCCTGTCAAATGGTGATGAAACTTTCCTGCTTGCTTCGTACCCTTCTCCTCATAAGATAAACTTTTCTTTCTAGCTCTATACATGATATAATATGCATAGACGTGTGGCCTAATCCCATTATAATATGAATCTTAAAGATCTTAAGCACTGTTTCTATCTTTGGCACAACTGCATCTTATATGAGTATATGGCACGATTCGGGGAAAGGATGATCATCTTCTCTCTTTATTCAGTCAGCATGGTGCCCTACATGTTTCAGCAGCACAATTACTGCATTTCTAGTTGCCTGTTCTGATCTCTTAGCTAGTGACTAACCATCTCAGTGATCATTTGCTGAATGTCCAAGCAGGCAGAGAACACGCACATCGATGCGCAGAAGGCGGGAAACCGTCGCAAGGAAAAGTCGTCGATGCGGCGCCCGAAATGCGAAGAGATGCCAGTGGTCCCTGAGCAGGCGATGGAGTTCCTCTCTCGGACATGGAACCCCTCCTCCTCGGATCTCTTCCAAATACTCACCCCCAGTGTATGTTTATAATTTTATATGCAACTCTGCATACATGGACCACATTAAACAACATAGGCGGCTAATTAACGTTAATAATCTATGAAGTCATTTCATTATACTTTCCAACTCACTGGGATAGAGTGTACTCTCCTTTGTGATTCATAAACTGTTGTAAAAGATGAGTATTGAAACACGAAAGATAGTACTGTACTGTAATATAGTATTGGCAAGTGCATTCTATTACATTTATCAGGTGTAAACTAGGAATGCTCAGACCACCTTCCCACTGCAAACTAGGAATGTTCATACCACCTTCTGACTGCTAAGTTTTCTACCAAACAGTGCCTAGGACCATCAGCACAAGACCACCAGGAAGGAGAGACAAAGGATGACGGAGTCGGAGAAGAAGAGCTCGACGCGGTGCGATTCGATGGCGGTAAGGGCCAGTTGTTCAATCAGATTCAGACTTGGGTAAGTCAGGAAGCTGCTTTAAACCTTTTATGGTATAGTTGCAACTTGCAAGGGCATCCTGTGATGATCCACTCAAATTTTGTTGGTTTATCTGACAGAGAGTTCTGGCCAGCGGGAAACCTAGCTCCAAGCAGCGCAAGCACAAGTTGAACCAGCCTATATGGGTAAGCACAAGGAATTAATCGATTTTATTCATATGACGATACTAACATAGCAAGATAGTAGTATCACAAACAGCCAAATAGTGTAGGTTGTACGCTGTACTTGTGTATTAACAGCCAAACAGTATATGATGTACGGTCTCTGGTCTTTCTTACTTGTCGTTTTAGGAGAGATTTTAGACATTACTACAGTTAGACTGTCCTTAATAAGAAGTGTCGTTTCCTAATTACTGTATAATAGTAAAAGAATAACGACGCTTAAATAAGAGGCAAAAAAAATGCAGTGCAGTGATACTGTGTTGCTAGTACGTACTATGGAAGTGCTCCTACAGTTGCTGAGTTAGCACGTTGTCGGATTTGACAACAGTAGATGTTTTGGCAGCTGAACGTTGGACAGATGAGGGCGATCCTGCGCGGCTACTTCCTGGACAACGTCTCCATCACCGGGAGCCGGAGGCGGCGGCGTCGCGACGAGCTCCGGCTGCACTCGGCGCAGGCGCACGCGGCCGTCTCGGTGGCCCAGCTCGCCGCGGCCATCGCCGGCGTCGTGTCAGCGTGCGAGATGCGGAGGGGCGGCGTCGTCGAGGGCGACAAGAAGCTGGGCGCGGTGCTCGCGTCTGCCGCCGCGCTCGTGGCCACCGTCTGCGCGGAGGCCGCCGAGTCCGCCGGCGCCAACCGGCCCCGCGTCACCTCGGCAGTGAAGACCGGCCTCGAGAGCCGCTCCCCCGCCGAGCTCCTCACGCTGACCGCCACCGCCGCGACGTGCCTCAGGGGCGCCGCCGCGCTGAAGCTCAGGGCCGCGGACGTCAGAGGTATCAGCACGGGCGCCAATGGCAACGCCAACGGTAACGGGAACGCCATGGCCATAAGCATCAGCGCCAGCATCCAGAAAGGCGTCGCCCTCAGGGTCTGCCTACCCTGCGGTAAGATCAGTGACACGTCTATGTGATCGACCAACTTCGAACTGCAAACCTAAGTATAGTAAATCAAGATCCGCCATTGTTGATTGCAGGGAAGGTGCGGGTGAGGACGGTGTCCGTGCTCCCCCGGCGCGGCGGCGGCGGTGGCACGGTGGCGCTGAGGCTCGGGACGAAGCGGCTGCGCGGCGCCTTCGCCACCTACGACGACCGTAAGATTATAAACTTTCTACAGTGATTATAAAACTATATTTACTTCGAAAATTAGCATATGATGTTCTCCTCGTCTTGTCGTTGCCTCGCCATGCACGCAAAAGTCATAAACCACACCACGCGCGCGCACCGTCGTCTTCCTCTCGCATCACCTGCGCGCACGCGCTGCTTGTCGCCTGGCGCCGTACGGACCCCTACACCTACACGCACCACCTGAAATGAAATGTTCCTCTCCTCGATGGCTCGGTCTTGTCTCGCCGATCGTCGTCGTCGTCGCCATGCATGGATTTTGCATGGTCCAGCCATGGCGGCACGTCGCGATCCGGCCACTTGCACACACACTGAGGCATCGGAAGGTCGACGACGATTCGTCGTCTACGTGTCTGCCTTACTGACGCGATTTCTTTCTGTGGCCCGTTTTGTCGTGATGCAGACGAGCTCCTCGCGGTGTCGCCGGGCAGCGGCGGCGAGGCGGTGGTCGACGGCCGGAGGTGCTTCGCGGTGGCGCTGAGCACGTCGGCGGGGACGGTGCAGCTGCTGCTGGACGACCAGACGCACTGCAAGGTCTGGAAGGCCGCCATCGAAACCATGCTGTCCGATGCGAAGCTCAAGCCTACCAAGTGATTTGTAGATACCTTGGTGTACATTTTTTGTATGTGAGTACTGAAGCTGCAAGCTATTTGTAAACATTAAGAATATGATCAATAAAGCGCGTAGATTTGTTGATTGTTGGAGCACGTATAAAACCATAATTTGATTTCGATATTCCATGAGTTTCAACTTTCAATTCTAACCTACTCCAATTTTATTGAGGCTGACATCATGTCTCATGCCTTTCCCTAAATTAACAACCATTCAAATCATGATTTTATACGTGCATAGCTAGTTTCAATGCACCCCTCTTCAAAACTAAATCTTTGGTGATATCTGTAACACCCCCAGTGTCAGCAACAATAATCACTTTGATTGGTGCCTGATCACTATTGTTTGATAAGCCATGATCACCTTTGATCATAGCTCTGACAATTCCAATCCTGATAAAATTTTCAAATTTGTGTGGACTATTGAATTCAAATTTGTATGGACTATTGAATTGCTCCAAGAATTTGTGGGTGATTGATAACCATCTTGCAAATACCTAAACCAAGTTAACTCCTAGCCATCTGAATAATCACAAATCAATGATAATTATGAAACCAATGGTGTGGGGTTATCCAATTGTTTTATACATTAAAAATAAAAATGAAAACTATAGTTGGACCTTAATGATGGAACCTAAGAATAAAATTGCCTATCAATCATTAGGCCATCGTTATCATAGCAAGTGTTATTTTAATTAGGGATAAGTAAATTTTTGGTCCTTCAACTTTTTCAAAAGTATAGAATTAGTCCTTCAACTTTAAAAAGTATAGAATTGGTCCCTTGACTTTTAAAATCGGCTACTTTTAGTCCCTTGTATCGCTTCAGATGACTTATTACCGGCGTGGAATGTTAAAAAAAAAAAGAGGAGCGAGGAAAGGTTGTGCACTACCTACGGCACTCGCCGCCTACCAACGACAAAGTACGACATGCATATGACGCAACCAGCATGAACAAACATGCAGTGTTACTGCTCTGCTTGTCCATCAATGAGACGACATCATAAGTGGCGAAGGTGAGTGTGATGAGGGTCATAGACAACGCGCAACCTTCCCCCGCTTATCTTTTTTTATTTATAGCGGCACGAGGGACTAAAAGTAACATGTTTTCAAAGTTGAGGGACTAATTCTATACTTTTTAAAGTGAAGGGACCAATTCTATACTTTCAAAAGAGTTTAGGGACTAAAAATATACTTATCACTTTTAATTAAAGTGGTTTGGTAATATTGGGAATGAAAACAATAGCTTGGAATTTATTAGTTGCCATGGTAATTATAATAAACAAGTGAAAATTTTAAATGCACTAAAAATTGTGAAATCCATTTTTATTAAATACCTAATAATCAGTAGGTCATATAAAAAGATAAATGATATTTTATTAACTATTTAAAAAATGCAGATAAATATAGACAGTAGCAAAAATATCTCCATATAATATTTTGTGCATTGAATAAAATCTAAATGATTTTATTATTGTTCAAATATTTTTCTAGCAGTAGACTAAATTACAACAATATTTTTGGTCTAGTTTGCATATTTTAAAAAATTGTATTAGTAGGCAAATAAAATGTAAGAAAGATAGAAAAGAAAACAAAAACTAAGAAAATAAAAAAAGGACTAAAACCCGCCTGGGGCGAGGCCCACCCCGGGCCCAGCCCCTCCCTCTCTCTCTCCTTCTTCCCCCTCACCTGCCCCACCCCGCACGGCGACAAGCCAACATGGCCATGGCCACTAGGGCCATGCCGCCCCCCTACCTCACCTGCCCCCTACCTTCTCCCCCCCCCCTCCTCGATGGATAAGGCCGAGTGCCCCGCGACCCCTGACACCCCCCTGGACACTCTCCCCCCTCACCCACATGCCCCCTCTCTTCGCCCCGCGTGGAACCGTCGCGGATGCCGTGGGCGCACCGCCGCCGTGGACGTGGCCACTGGCCACCCAAGGCCCAGCTGGCGTGTCCGGGAGCTGCGCCGTGGGCACCTTCTTCTTCCCCGAGCTCGAATTCGAGCCGAACACCACTGCGTCGCGAGAATCGGGCCGCCCTCTGCCGCCGTCCGCGGCGCACCTTGCCGTCGATTACCTCGCCTACATGCCTCCCCGTGCCAGACCGAGCTCTTCTCTGCCCCCCTTGTGAGCCCGCGCACCTCCCTGGTCCTCCCCCCCCCTCCGTTTTTATCATCGTATGACCGCGCTCGTGGACAGCCGCCATGGACGGGAGCTCGAGCTCCCGTGCTGCGTGCTGCCCCCTTCACCGTGCGCGCACGCGCGAACCACACCCTCCCCCACACACGCGCCCTCTTGGCCTCGCCCTGGCCCCTGCTCCTCGCCGCCGCATGCTCTGCTCGCCGGCGAGCTCGGCTGTACAAGCCGTGGGCTAAATTGCCCCTCCCCTGTCACTAACAGTGGGCCATGCCCTAATTAGTGTAGGGAGCTAACCCCCTGTTATGTTAACCCCTGTTAATTAAACAAATGTTAAATGTTCATGTGTGTATGACAGCATGGCCCCATTGGTTATAAATAAGAGTAAATTATAAAATAAACAGAGAATGACATGTGGGCCCACTGGCCTTTTAAATAAATAACTTGATTTATTACTGTTGCTAGTGTATGACATGTGGCCCCCCTGAATATTTAGATTTAATAAAAGAAGTTATTAAAATGAGTGGCTGACATACGGACCCCATATGTCAGCACTGTTCTGGATAAGGTTTTGGATAATGTTGATTTAATAATTAAAAGAAAATCTAGAAAAACAGAAAAATGATTTAAATTGATTGAAACATTAAATTTAAATATCTTTTAAACCGTAAGTCAGATTAAAAAACTTTATACATCAAAGTTTCTCAGAAAAATACAACGAATAATAATATTCTATCTGTATGTCTACCACCCCCCTCTAACACAACGAACATCGACACCCCCCCCCCTCCGGGCCGTCTGTCGATAATTCCCGATGCCTATAAAAGTTGCCCGGATGAAAAACTTTTGTACACGAAAGTTATTCAGAATAGTTCAACCAACACGGATACACCACCCATACGTTTGTAGGTTGTCCACGACACCTCCGGCATGGTACCCTCCCCCCTCCGGACACCATGTCCGGTAATCACCCAGTGCCGGTAGTTCATCCCCGGATGAATTCCCGCTCCGAGCCAAACACTTTGTGCTGCGTTAGAACACCGTTAACACTGTGTTTGCCTTGTATTGTATTTGTATTGTTATTGTGTTGTGTATTTATTGTTTCTTCCCCCTCTTATTAATCGGTAGACCCCAAGATTGCCGCCGACGACACCGTTGCTGAGTACGACTGCGTCGTCGACGACCGTACCGCTACTACCGAGCTTACAGGCAAGCAGAGACAATCTCTTCCCCAGATATCGCCTATATTTCCGTACATTTCTTGCACTAGGCATTGTTACTGCTTTTGCTACGTTACAATCCTATCCAATTGCATAGCTTGTTTTTGTCGCCCCTTGATGTACCTTCCTTTATCCTATGTTGCCTATTATATATATTATATTCAGCAGTGAGCCCTGCGCATTGTTAGGAAGGATTAGATAGAGGGCCGTGATCACTCAGGGGAGTGAACGCGGATACAAATATTATAACTGCACAGGTACGGTACAATGCAGACACCGCCTCAGGCCCCCTAGCTCGGCTCTGCCGAGCCACCATCAAGTGTGAGCTATCAAGGAGTAATCCTTGTACTCCACTCGTTGCTGACTCTGTATAGCCGCTCTAGGTACCTGAGCCACGGTTGTCCTTCAGGTAAGAAGTCGGGCGACCCAACGGTGCCCGCGAGTGGTATTGCGACGGGACGACAGGGAGGGTACGACCAGTGTACCGGTGTGCTTGGCCCCTGATCGTTGGCCGCGAGAGTTGCCAAACCACGAAAGTCGAGCTCCCCCAGGAGCACACGCGAGACAAGGTAAGGAGATGGTTCACCTTGTTGGTAACCGCAGAGACTTGGTGCGACGACAGGGCAGGCACCAATGTATTGGTGGTCCTGGCTGCTGTCGTTGTCCGCGGGTCAGTTAAGTCGAGGCAACGATAACGGTTGTCACGCAGGTTAATTAAAATGCTAAATGGTTCGGCGGATATCTTGAGTAGCCTTTTGGCTTATACGCGCTGCCTACACGTGGGAATTACGAGTTATGGGCTCCTCTGCTTCGTAGTGTTGTCTGAGGACTCTTTAGACGTCAGCAGTACTGCGGGCTGATTGCCGGGAAGTGGTGTTGTCTTATTTGCTCACGCGGTGGTGTCTTATTTGGATTTGCTTTAACTTCTCCGGCCAGCCACGCACCGTGCAGGAGTACGTTCGGTTTGGGGTCCAAGGCCCGGCGTACTTAGGATTTAGACCGGCGGATGGCCTCTCTATTGAGTTTGAAAGATGGGCTACGAAGTGTTGGATAGCCTCGGTGGAGCGTTCCCTAACAAGGTGCCCGCCACCCTGGAGATCTGTGCGTGTAGTGTAACACAAGTGCACCCCTGCAGGGAAGATTAATCTATTCGAATAGTCGTGTCCACGGTAACAGGACACTTTATGCTGAAGCTGGATCTTACCACTACAAACTATTATTATTAAACTGAATGGTTCCGGGTTTTCTTCCTCGCTGGGATGTCGAGGAGGTGAACTCGGAGGCATTGCTAATTATTACAACTTACTATTATACAATGCTGCAACAACTTCTGCTGCATTGTTACTTTATGCTTTATATAAATTGTTGGCTATTCTCTCCTCATGCTGCAAGACTCGTCGGAAGATGCTAGTCTTCGATAGGCCTAGCTTCTTACCCTTATTCTGATTTCTACCTTGCAGTCCACTATATACCATTTGATACAATGCATAATGATTAGTAGCGGACGTAAGACTCGCGGGTATGCTAGATACTCACCTGCTTTATTTTCCCCTTTTTTGTTTTGCCTGATCAGCCGCTGCAGTCGACGTTGGAGCCTTGGAGTCTAGGAGCAGGAGATCCCCGATGCCGACCACCGCAACATGAAGACCCTCGATGCCTTCTACGACTTCGAGTTCCCCTTTGACCAGGAGTAGTTTGGATGTTCCCAGGAAGGAGGCCTTGCCTTTTCGATCGAGTGTTGATTTTGTGCTAGCCTTCTTAAGGCAACCTTGTACCCTTGTGTCTGTACTCAGATACTATTGCTTCCGCTAACTTTGTGCTTTCGAGTTGTTGTATTCGAGCCCTCGTGGCCCATGGCTTGTATTAAACAGCTTGTATTATTTTATTTGTAGAGTTGTGTTGTGATATCTCACTGTGAGTCCCTGATCTCGATCGTGTACCTTGTGTGTATGATTACTGTACACGGTCTGATTTTGGGGGCATCACAATATCTCTTTTTACGGACTTCTTACATATCAAGTCTAGTATTTTTCGATCTCGCTTGGCATTATCAGTATGCCTTCATCAATCGCTATGCACTAGCGCTTCAGAAGGTATGTGTTGAATATGACCAATTCAGATGATGTTGGACAAGTTTTTTTTCAATTGATATCATATCAACTCTTTCGCGTATATCATCATTTCGGACTCGATCATTTCTCGCGTGACAACATGTTATTAACATGCACATCTCTTGGCAAGGACATAATTTTCCCTAAAAAAACCCTCCTCTCGATAGCTCCGTCTCCGCCACCGGTCAAAGGCTCCCCCTCCCCCCCCCCTCCTCGTCGTCGTCGGAGGTCGTCCATCGAGCAAATCCCGTGCGGTGCTGGCAACGGCAGGGCTCCTCCCCTTCATCCCTTGTTCGCGATCGCGGCGGTGCGGGTCAACCACTCGTGGGGTCATAGGGTTCGGTGGGGTCCCCAGTGGTTGGAGCACGCAGATCCGGTGTCTATTGGGTCGAGAGATGTCGGTGACCTTCGATCGACCAAATCTAGTAGCTGGTTGGTGGTTTGGGCTGGACCGGGATAATTCCTTGGCACGTGCAACAGCTAGGATGTCGGCAACGCTACGGGCGAGCGTTGCTCCCTGTCTTGATGGCGGTGTCGAGGTCCATCCCTTGCTCCTACCTACGTGTCATGGGTGAAAGAAAAATCATCGGATTGGGCGATGATGGTGCTACGATGTTGTTTTTCTTCTTGAAGGTGTCGTGTAGAGACGATGGAGGTGGTGGTTGGGATGTTGGCGTGGGTATGGTCTTCAGGGATGCTCCCGTACGATGGCTTGCGATGGGTACTGATCGGAGGTGTGTTGTTACTGGGGTTGCGACTCGATGAAGTGACGTGACCGTGCTTTTCATCTTCTCCCCGATAATCGACTGGTACTGTTTAGGAGTGCTCCCGGGTGAGCTTCTCTACCATTCGGAGGCTAGGGGCTCGGGAGACGAGGAGGAGGAGAGGCTCGAGGACTACGACGACGGAGGGGCTCGGGGACAATGGCGATGGAGAGGCTCGGGGACGACGGAGGGGCGGGGGTGTGGGTCAGGCGGTCAGCGGTGGCAGATGTGTATTGAATCAGAAGGAGGAGATGGTGTACTAAGGAGCAGAAGGGAGGTGGCTTAGGCAGGGGAATTTTACCATAGTTTCTAGCGTGGCCCACAAAATCCCACACCATAGGTTTAATTTTTTGTTTATTTTAAAGATTAACATTTTATACATTGTTTTTATATTATTTTATATATATAATATTTCATATTTATTTTTTACCATATATTATTAAAACGTATTATTTCATATTTTATGACTACTACAAAAAACAACTTTTTATACATTGTTTATATTATTTTGTACTCCCTCCGATCCATAATAAGTGTCGCTTATTTTGTACTAAGGCCCTGTTTGTTTCATAAGTCATAGGACTTTTTTAAGTCCCAACTTATAAGTCCTGAGTCCCTACCTGTTTGTTTACAAGGACTTATAAGTCCTGAGTCCCTACCTGTTTGTTTACAAGGGCTTATAAGTCCATGTTAACTCTAATAATAAAACACTTGTTCATACAAACGAATTACAGAATAGTGACAACCGAATTAACACTTGTTCATAAGAACCAAAATAAGATAGAGTACATAACAACCGAGATAACAAAAATTACATAAGCGAAGAACAATTGTTCATATCATTGTTGTTTCAAGGACCACAACCCATCAGCGACCCAAGCCCAACTCTGGGAAGACGTCGACGTTGCTGTTGAGATCCAAGAAACCCATCCCCCTCCCAAGATTTCCGCCGGCGGATGAGCCTTGGCTTGCCTGTTGATGCGAGGGGATCTGGTCCTCCTCCTCATCGTCCATGGTGGCGGCGGTTGAGGGTGCCGGCGGTGGCGGCGATTTGGGCGACGCGGGGAAGGAGCGAGGCGAGGAGGCGGCGAACGAGCAAGGCGATGCGGTAGGTGCGAGCCGCGATAAGTCCCAATAAGTTCCTCCCTGAGAGTCTTTTTTGATAAGTCCCAAATGACCACTATAAGTCCCAATAAGTCCCTCCTGTTTGATTTAGATGGGACTTATAGGGACTTTTTTAAGTCCCTAAACCAATAAGTCCCTGGAAACAAACACCCTCTAAGCTAGTACAATCTTTGTACTAGATGAGCGACACTTATTATAGATTGGAGGGAGTAATTTTCTGACATTGTTTTCATATTTCTTGTTTATTTTTCAAAAATTTAACTTTTTATACAATGTTTTTATATTATTTTGTATAAATTGTATATATAATATTTCATATTTATTTTTTATGAATATATTATTAAAACATAGTATTTCATATTTTTTTGTTTATTTCAAAAAAATTATACATTTTGTTCATATTAACTTTTTATATATTGTTTTCATATGAACTTTGTTGTTTATTATGAAAAGTAGTGTTTTCATGGGATGAATTCCCACGCCATCAGTTTGTTACGTTTGGGCAGATAGATTGGTCACACTTAAAAGTGGTGTGGAAATTAATTTTCACACCTGCCCTAATAATATAGTGTTGGCGTACGTAAAAGTGTCATGCCATTATTATTTGAGAAAAATAATGTTAACATGTATTAAAAGTTTAAACTGACGCGCCACAGATTGAAATTGCGGATAAGTATTTCTCTACTAGTGCTCGGTCATCGTCAATTCCGTTGGTCATCTCGGCCAAGCCGAGGACTACATCCCAAGCCAACCATGTTTGGTTTCACCGACCACGTCTTCTCGGACTACCTCTAGTTCCGCCAACCACGTCTTCATCTTTGATCAGCGCAAACTTGTCGCCAGCATGACCGTCATCTTCCACGATCACTTCATCTACTGCAACAACCGTGAGCGATATCGGCACCTTCTACCCATGTTAATTTGCGCCACAACCGTCATCGAGTCATCCTATACTAGTCCCTCCGACATAGCGTACAATTTGTGTTGGTCCTCGTCTACGCATGCTCAATGCTGACAACATTGATGCGTACCTTTGTCCATGACGTACCACCGAGCATGGCAATCCCGGTGCGGCGCCTTATCAACAATGTTTTCTTCATGGTGCACCACTGCGTCCCTAACTACACCTTCCTTGCGTTCGCAGCTACCTCAACACTGGCAACCCCAACTCGACATCGACCACGGCGCACCACGCAC
The DNA here is from genome assembly GCA_950022295.1 of Bromus sterilis. Classification (NCBI taxonomy): domain Eukaryota; kingdom Viridiplantae; phylum Streptophyta; class Magnoliopsida; order Poales; family Poaceae; genus Bromus; species Bromus sterilis. The sequence goes on along the minus strand of OX465601.1, from coordinate 80,775,491 downwards.
GACTGCCTCAACCACAGCCACACCACCCTACGCTCTCAGCTACCTCAACATCAGCACAAAGGGCTGCCACCTTGTTCATCAGCTTACAACCTTCGACTTCTCTAATCTCATCGTCTGGTAGTATAGAATTCATATCTATTTTTTACCTTATCTTTATGCGGGCATATATATATATATATATATATATATATACTCACCCTTATCTTTTGCATGCCTGGCCTTCAAGGACAGGTGTTGGACGGAGGATAGCTTGCGAGGCATGGTCTGCCACATCCGGTAGCCTGCCCTTTTTGTGACCAGCACCCGGAGGACATCTCGCATATTCTGGTCGGATGCTCGTTCGCGAGGATAGCATGGCACGGGGTATTCACAGCGCTTGGCTCTCTCGAGCTGGTGCCCCACCCGCGTGAATATCTCCACGACTGGTTTGCCCGCTGCGACTCAAGGGGCACCACACATAAAGTCGACCCGGGCTGTCTGCATGCTTGGCATGTGGGAGATCTGAAAGCATCGAAATAAGATCGTGTTTGAGGGTCAGACACCATCGGTGGAGCGGGTTTTACAACGGATCCAAGAGGAGGGATGTGCTTGGCACCGTGCTAGCCTATTCAGCAACCGAGCCCCGTTCACCAGAACATTTGCAGATGCGGATATGCGGGAGGATAGTTTTCTAGTGTCTTTGGTAAGATAGTGTGGAGGCGGTGCTGTGGACAATCCATGTAATTTAACTCTGTAACCTGTGGACTCGGGTCTCTTTTACGCCCCCACCACCCCACAGCCCCCCCGGAGCTCCGCAATAAAACAATCCACTGATTCCTTTCTAATCCTCTTACACTCTAAGCAGCCCAGACAAGTGAATGCAACTAACCAAGTCACCAACCTATTACCTCGTATTTTCATTTTTCACCATACTTCCCCTGTAGCAGAACAGATTAAATGCATTTGGTTCACTGATGAATAGAGTAATAAATAAATAATTGTAAGACGCACGCAGACTAACGCACTAAGCATCAGAAAATACAGAAAGAGGAGATTGTCCATCATTCATGGGACACAGTGTGAGAAGGCATGCAGAAACCGAGGTCTTCAGCAAGCGTCACAAGCACAACAAGGGATGCACCTCGGTAAACAAACACAAGTGGCCAATCCAACTGCTTCAGCAATGCTGCCTTGATACAATAATGGCTTGTTATCCAACCCGGCTGCCCACGCTTGCAACATTATCAGCACTCAGAACTCAGACGGTGTGATAACGTCGTCGATCTTGAGAATCATCTTCACAACCTGAGTAGCCAACAAGATTTGTTGCTGCTTGCCGATCAGGGTTTCAAAGACGTTCTGTTCTCTCATGTCGTTGGTTCCGACGTCATTGCAATCGATGCCACAGTAGGGATTGTTCTCCTGCAAGGGTGGTCACTCGTCAGAATCACATGCATATTATGAGACACCAAACCAGCTTTGAATCACACTATAGTAGGATTGTGCAAGGACATGTTGCCTTAGCCCTTGAGTGATATTATGAAGCAAACTATATCACAAGCACAAAGACACTAGGACTTACTCCCTCCGTCCCATAATGTAAGACGTTTTTACAGTTCAAATTGAACCACATTTTTACAGTTCAAATTGAACTACAGATACGTCTTACATTATGGGACAGAGGTAGTAGGTACACACTCATCCGACTCCGAAGTACAAGGACGAGTGACTTTGCATTGAATCAACAAGAACAAATATCTAGCAGACTGGAGGCATAAGACTACAGAACCACAATACCTTAACTTGCTGAGATTTTACCGCAGTCAACGTATCAATAGGTGGCAAACCGCTATTTTCAGCTAAGGCTAGTGGAATCCCGTCCAACGCATCAGCAAACGACCTGATTGCATACTACAAGTACAAAGAACACGATTAAACAATATTTCATCCTGTTGCAACTTAAATGTTGAAACTCGGCGCTTACCTGCTCAACTCCAGCATATCGATCTGCAGCAGCTTCGACAGCAATTGAGCAAGATATCTCAGCTGAACCGCCACCATAAACAATAGAGTTATTGCGGATCAGATTTCTAGCCACACAGAGAGCATCGTGAATACTTCGCTTGGCCTCCTCAATCATCATTTTGTTACCTGCATGGTAGCTGTTGGCTTTATCACGGAAACTCCAAACGCAATTTATCTTTTATCTAGTGCACTGATTCAAAATCAATACTACCGGTGACAATCGAACATTTTGTACTTAGCATAGTTGGTTGGGTTGCTACAATTGCAGTATGAGGTCTTAGAACCCTACAATTTTTCAAGGAAATGCAACACACAACTCGATGGTACATCATACAATCGTGCTGACATGATATGGTATGATATTTTGTACCCATTCTATAAATCCAATTGGTTATATATGACAAGGTACTCTCAAACTGTGATCTGATACTGTAACCAACACAACGATAGGTCATAGGACCAGAGATTCACAAATTATGACCTGATTAAAGACCAATAGTATCATAAAAAATGTATTCACAAATCAACGAATATCATTTTGTCATTCTAATAATGTCAGTTTTCTATAGAATGGAGAAGTGAATGTTGCAAAGAAATTTCTGATATATTTCAGTGCACAATATGTATACAGGCAAGATTAATAACTAAAATTATGCAAGTATACTGGACTCGACGATTGAGTGCAGAATATTGAACTTCCACATATCTGGATAATGCCAATACTGGTAAATCTGTTTGCACTTTATGCAACACAAAAGTATCTCAACTATATCCCTAGGGCGCATGTAAACAAACTCCTATCTTTTCAATGAAAAGAAACGCAAAGGTCCTTTGCGTTTTCTCGAAAAAAACTGACAGATTGACCACTGATGGGGTGAAAGTGAAAGTGCAAGCACACATAACCTAATAAAGGATATGGAGATATGCACATGCGAACATGAAGGAAGAGGTATTATCCATCAGAACATACCACCACGGATGAAGATAGTTACAGCTCTGGAATTTGCACACCTCTCAATGTAAAGCATCCGATCCTTTGTTGTTCCAAATGACTTCTCTCTAACCAAACCAGCCTGTTTAAGCAAAGTATGCAGATAATAAGCAAACCATGTGAGCTACAAGTATGAGACAAAGGATTTTAATTAAACAAAGAAAGTCATTTAAACAGAGCGTAAATAAGTGGCAACCATACTCAACTACCAAGAATCACGTAGAGTTAATATTGTTGAGGATTCAATATTTAGTTTACTGTCCTGATGTCCTGAGGTCAATCAAGTCACTCACACAAACCCACATGCGGCCAATTAAAGTTAGCGTACATCTTGAAAGTTAAATGATAAAATAGGATCAGTATTTTTTTAACTTTTAAATAGTTTGATACACTTACTATTAAGAAACAATAAAATTATGTAACTACATATACACAGAAAAACTCATACAAATTAATAGATAGTCCCCACATATGCTCTGTAGTCTCAGTTACTTAAGATTTCACATACTTGGGGTTCTAGAATTAGACAACCGACTATACAGCCTGCACCAACCCATGCATATCTAATATTCCTTGTGTACAAAAAGAACACAAAAACAGTTGTACCTTGCCAAGCTTATCAGGAGTCAACTCTTGGAATCTTGGAACAATGCGCGCCCCTGCAGTCAGCTTTCAAATGTTAGATAGTGTATTTATAAGACATTCAGGTTCACAAGGAGAGGTACTCATATCAACCTGTAGCTATGGCAATCAATTCCAATTCAACACCACCAACCCATCTGACAGCAGGCAGATCTCTTTGCATAAGTAAATGATTGGCTTCATCATCAAAACCCCACTGACAGATAACTAAGGTTGCACCAACATCCTACAAGTGTATATAGACGAACCTTAAGTACCGACGAAATCAAACATGCAGCATGATACGATGCAAAGTAAATAAACTTTGTGCAAAATCATGACTTTGCCCTGGTATAAATTATAAAATATATAGATACATTGTACGCTTTTACCTTGCATCTCTGAACCATTTCATCAAAGTATTTCTGCTCTTTCCCACGCAACGTCTGAAATTTTTCTACAGTGTCAATGTCAACCTTATGCTTTGTCTTGGGCTTCGGGGGCTCAAATGGGCATGTAAGGATGGCAATGTTAGCATCCTCGATTCTCTTTGGCATTTGTGGGTGGCTCATATCTTTGTCAACAGAGATTCCGTATATTAGCTCAGTGTCCTCCAGCTTGCCACCAACTTTACCTTCTACTTTAATCAAGTCCAAGTTTACATCCTTCCTTTCCAAATCAGCAACAGCAAGGACTGCCCTGACAGCAATCTCAGCAAGCATCCGCTTACAACGGTTAACACTGCAGTTTAAGAATGATGGGTCCAATCAGACAAACGAAAAGAAACATAAACTGAATCTACCAATGTAGGAAACATTACTAGGAAGATCAAAACATTGGTTGCATAGTTCTTGGTAGTTATTAACTCTACGTGATTCTTGGTTTAACTCTAGGAAGATGTAAGTTAAAAGTGAATAGATTATGACTTACATCTTTGAGGACAGAGTTGTCATGCAGGTCTGCACCAAGGGCTCAATATTTTCAGCAGTGAACTCAAACCTAGTGGAGATGCGTTCAAGGTGATCAAAAGCTATCTTGGATGCCACCTCATATCCTTCGGCAATTCTTATCGGGTGAATACCGCGCTCTAGCAGTTTCTCAGCTTGCTCCAGGAGCGACCCGGCCATGACCACCACCCCTGTGGTGCCATCCCCAATTTCATAGTCTTGACTACGGGAAAGCTCCACCATCAGCTTTGCAATCTGGTTGTCGACATCCATTTGCTCCAGGATCGTGGCTCCATCGTTTGCTAAATACAAAATCACAAGACAAGTAACTATTCAGAAATGCGGACTTTCCTGCTCTCGGGAATCAATCAAAATTCAAAATCGAAGTCATGCCCAACAGAACTAACGGTCCTACAATCATCTAGAATTCAGGACAGATACTGCATGTCAGTGTCACCAAAACCCTAATCCTCGAAGGAACCGATGCAAGGGCCAGATCACATGAGAGCAGCGCACTGCAGAACCTGAAGTTAAGCTACTATATCAGGAAGCAGAGCGGAGAGGGGAGTGGGAGGGTGAGGCGGGGGCGGTTACTGATGGTGACATCGCCGTCGGGGGACTGGAGGATCTTGTCCATGCCCTTGGGGCCGAGGGAGGTGCGGAGGGTGCGCGCGACGGCCTTGCCGGCGGCGACGTTGGCCCTGTGCACGTCGAGCCCCCGCAGGCGGGACTTGCTCTCCTGCTCCTTCAGGATGATGAAGGGCCGTCCGAAATCGTCGAACGCCAGCGCCATGGCTGTCCGGCGCCGCCGATGCCGGCAACGCGCGGCGCGGCGCTTCGGATCGCACCGCCCGGGGAGGAGGCGGCGGAAGGGCGGTGAGCGGGCGTACGAGCGATCTCTGTGAGGCCTAGGCAAAAAAAATGTGAAAGAAGAAACTTCACGAACCATCCAAAAGGATGGGCTTTATCGATAATGTATGGGCCGGGCTGGATAGATAGGCTGAGATGTTTTTTGATCCACGAATAAAAAAAAACCCGGAAGAACGTTTCTAAAAAAGAGAGTCATATAACCTTTTTTTTTAGCAAAAAAAGAGTCATATAACCGTGGACGAGCGATATGGGCGTCGGAGGCCCACATCACGTTAAGGATGTTTCCCAAAAAAAAAACTAAACTAAACCAGGGGTGTTTGAAGAGCTTTGGAAGCGACCGGTCCACCTGCCCGTCGTCATCCGCGTGTCTCATTCCCAAAGTGCCCTTTGTGCCTTCGCTGCCAAGGATGAGAAATACAACACCTACTACTACGGGCTTGCGTGTGTTGCGTGAGAGCATACGTATCCCTGAGTTCTTTAATTTGTACTGTAATTTACATCTCTGACCATGTGTGTATGGTGTGATTTGCATAGAGATACTAGTATGATTCACTCTCTAAATTGAGCTTTTGGCTATTGCGTCTACACGAACAGAACGCTGGTACAACCAAGCAATTCATTTATTGCATGTTCCGTTTTGTTTTTTCGGAGGATAAAACTGTTTCTAGGATGATAAGTTATCAAATGGTGCCGAGGTTCCACCATGTTATGTTGTTATTTTTGCAGCAAAGTTATTTAAAAGGATTAAAAGCTAGAAAAATTATACAACTATTTTCTTAAGACTTCTGTAGTGTTTCTGTTGGAATTATTGGATATAATAAATTATTGGACTATAATCCAATTATTATATTTAATAATTTCTAGAAAAAATCCCATAAGCTTATGTGGTACGTTCATGAGTGACAAGAAAGAAGCTGAAATATTCTAAGCTAGTGGAAAACGAAACGGAATGGTTATGAATGCCTCATTCATCACGCATCGATGTTATTATGTTTCAGTTTCATTGCTCTATTAATATTATGATTTCAATCCTTCGATTAACGTGTTGCCTTCTTTCTTACATGATAAAGCGGAGCCGGGGAGTTCTCATACTATTGAAAAGATGAAATCGAATACATTATTGAAATGGTTTCACTTCCACTTCCTGGAGTCTATAAGAGAGGCGGCTCCTCTTCTGTATAAAGGATCACTTAGTCTCTTTCAAAGTGATTTCCTTCTTATTCTATACTTTACGTCACCTACCACATTTTCATCTCGTTTATCGGCACGCACCGAGAGGGGCAATAAGGTTTTTGGGGAGCGCATCCGCGCGACTGTTGGATCCTCATCATGGCTGCGACTGTTGGATCCTCATCATGGCTGCAACCAACAATGATTTCTTCCCAAATGACGACTTCTTCCCCAACGTGCATATCTCAATTCTTGATTCTTGTGGGAAATGGAGGCTTCCCAGGCCATTTGCACTTGTGACCGTTCGATCTGGTTTTCCTGCCGACGTGTACAGATGTTGGTCCTTCGATCTCCCCGACTCGGTAGTATAAAAGCAACGCTGAAACCTAGCCGCCCTCGATCCCGCACTCGCTCGCTGCCTCCCTCGCTCGTTCCCCTCATGCCGCCCCCGCCGCCACCCCGCCCCATCTCCTCCCGCGCTTCTCGTTCGAGGGCGGAGAGCGGCCCAGGAGCTCCGCCGCTCCTTTCCAGGAGGTCCGCCACCGCGCGCCGGAGCTGAGCGCCGCCACAGGAACCAGCGGGAGAGAAGGAAGGAGAGGAGAGCGGCGTGACCTCCATGCGTTGTCCCCAACCACCACGCCCCGCCTCGCCCCGCCTCCAGCAGCCGCGCTGGCCGCCCCCCGTGGATAGCCGCCGCTCCGGTGAGCCCCCACCACGCCCTCTCTCCTCTCCTTTCCCGCTACCTTACCCATCTCTCTGTCTAGCAGGGGAACCCGCCGCCAGGTCTCCGCCATGGGAGGCCCATCCCGAGATGCCTCGCCGCTACTTTGAATCTGAGCAGCCATGGGAGCAGCAGGAGCTCCAGCTGATTCAGAAAAGCAAGAGCTCGAGCTGCCTCTCCTACCTCCCTCCTTTGAATCTGATGCTGCCTCCTCGGATTGGTGCACAAGCTGCAGGGCAAGACCAGTGTATGGCCTGCCTCCTCCATATCATTTTTTCCTGCTAAGAGATGACACTTTCGATGTGATTTCTGAGGCATATGTGTAGTTTATATAGCTGTTCATATAAGTTTGCTGCATGTGAGATTTGTGAGGCATATGTGATGGTTATATGTGACCAAAAATTTGTTACCTGTTGTCAATTTGATCAAAAATCCTTGCTGGACATGCATATGAATGGCACAATCGCTTGTCACTATAATCTACTTTGGCTGTTTTGGTTGACTCATGGTCCTAAAATAACAAAAGTACAAATCTTAATTAAATCAGCACAAGTAGGTAGGTTAGTTGTACCATGTTTGATTCAGAGTTTTTTCTCAAATTTTGGACCCTTTTATCACCTATATTTGTTGTTTCCCAGTTTAAAGTTGTTTTTATTTTCTTATGGCAAGGTTAAATATTTGTTATGCTTATGCAATATTTGACATGTCGTTCTAAATTAAGTAACATTTTACATTCCCTTTTATTATTTGCTTAAATTATGTTTAACTGTTGTCTAGGAAATGCTTGGTCTACCGAAGAAAGCTGAAGCTGGATATTAGGTGCTTGTTAGATATATTAAGCAATTACATTACCAAATCTAATTTCTTAAGAAATTACATTACCAAAGCTATTTTTTATAAGCAATTACATTACCAAATCTATTGTATCATCTGCAGGACCCTGTTGGTAGATATATAAGTCTCTAAAGTTGAATGGTTCTGATGCTGAAACGGTAACTGAGCAGGCTTCAACATCATTTGTTTTTTCTTATTGTACATCTTGGGTTCATAAATTTTCATGTTTTTTTTCCTATTTCTAAAGATTGCCAAAGTACATGATGCAAGTGAAAAGTTTGTTGATTTAATTCTTTTCCTTGAATCAAACGGAAATATGGAATCTGTCAAGGCGATGCCGAATGCTGAAAATGTTCAGATACCGAGATACATGGTATAAAATGTGTTTTAGCAGGTCAATGCTAAACATGCTTATTTGTAAAGCCAAAATGTTCTTCACATTAACGGGTTCTCTATAATCCCATGTTTGTGAAGTCAATTGCTTAATTTGATTGAGATTCCTTAAGTTAATGTGCATTTTTATTTTTCAACGTCATGTCTTGCCTGCTTGGACTCTTCACGTACACTAAATGTGCAAACTCACTGAGATTCATAGGTACCTGATATATAGCTTGCAACATCATTGATGTAGATTATCAATCCTGCAATTTTTTGTTAGCAACATTAATTTACCAGATTTGGATTATTTTCATTTTAATATTGTTTTGATTTTAGACATTTTGGATCATGCCAACATACCTGGGAGAGATGACCTAAATTTATTGTTTTGAATTCCACTAATTTCTTTTCATGGCTTCAGATTCGTCAATATTATGATTCGTGAATGGAAATACGAACTGTAGACTGAATTATGTACTCTTTTTTCTAGCTTAAGTTATTGATTGAGATGGTATTGCATCCTGTTATTTTAATTTTATACACCTATTCGAATTATAATAATTTGTTCTTGGCTTACTAAAACATGGAAGTATTTTATCTTTCTCATTCATTTTAATTCATTTGACGCAGGGTGGGATAATACTGGTGCTCAATCTGGATCTAGATGTCTCATCTGTAAACATTAGAAACGTTGAGCAGTTCATGGAAGCTTGCCTAGACGCTTTTGCTCAACATTATGTCTTTGGACATTTGCACTTTTGCGGCTCTAGACATGGGCCTCCTGATATGGTAATAAAATTCTGGTGGTTCTCCAACTACTGTTTAGGTTGCCCTTTTTTTAGTCTACGGGTTAGGATTTCCGGCCTTTTTACCCGTAATCGTTCGTGGCCTGATCCTTGTGGATATGTTCTTACCTGGGCTAGGGTTCTTATGAGTAGTGGGAGTTGTACAGTACCTGTTTTGCTTGCTCCGTTTGGGTCTTACGCCTACTGTTCTTGTGGATTTTCCCTTGGCCGTTTGTCCCGTGTGGACTGCTGCTGGTCAATTTTAGTTCGTTGCATCCTTCTATATACGTTTTGTTGTCTTCCGCTTCTATATACGTTTTGTTGTCTTCCGCTTCTTTTGCTTGTCCGTTTCTGCCTTATGGACTAGGGTTGCCATCTGTTAGTTCGTTGGGTCGCCGTGTCGCTTTCTTCTACTGGATGGTTGGTTTTACTGTTGTTGTTTAGCTCCTCATTTACCCAACTTATTGTTCTAACATATTGGAAATTGTCTACTGCAGATTCGTGCTTAAATTTTATTGTCCATATGCATGTTCACATCCTTGTTCTGCCCGAGCCTGTCACCTCGCCTAAAACCCTCTGCTGCAGCCTCTCATTTACTATCATCGACTGTCTGCTCTAGCCGTCGTCGTTCAACCCCATCCAACCCTTCTGTCAAGGTTAACGTCACATTTCAATAGTTATTTTGTGTATGTGCTATGTGTGCAATCACCTGCATGTGCTGTGAGTTTAGACCGTTTGAGGTGTTTGTTCAATAAACTTGCAGACTTGCAGGGCTAAAGCTGGTTCCATCATGTTCTCGATGATTCTCCTTTCATCTCCAGGGTGAAATGTAAGCTAGGTCATGGCCATCTCTCTCTCCCTACTTTGTTAAACTATTGCACTGTAAGTATTCAGAGTGAAAGCCCCTCTTTGAAATTCACGTTTTGCTTTTACCACTCTCTGGATTTCAGAGTGAGAGCCCCTCTTTGGCAAATGATGTGCATACATACTTTTTTAGGTTAACATCAAGTAGTCTTCCTAAGTACATGGTAGATGATAACAGTCCTGTTTATGAATATATATTCATTTTACCCTTCTCTAAACTAGGTATGGTCATTATATAAGGTAGAAAATACACTGATCACAAATACGTTTGAATTTCTTATTCTTTTGCACAATTGTGTAGCAAACTGATCTGATATCTTTCACTTTTATTGTTATTCTACTTTGCAGTAACAAATAAGTATTGGTCCATTGATATTTAACATCACATTTAGTAGTGGAATAAAAATCTGGGTGCATGTCATTGATCAACATCTGTATTTCTCGAGCACATTAATTCGTACACTTATAGTTCATATTTTGGTGGAGTATATCGGGGTGCTGGCACATGGCATCCGTATTTATTACTACTATTTAGGTATTCAAAATCATAAATTAAAATGTATTCTGAAAATTAATCATAGTTGTAATGTACTCTTTATAATGGTTTGTGTTCCCTCTATTTAATCGACATAATAAATTTGGTCTCCTACCTCTCGACATGTTTTTGTTGTAGTGGATACACTTTGATCTTGGATTATTGTCTCTTATCTACAAGAACTGACTTCAAGTATATCTCCAAAAAGGAGAATTTCCATGTCACAATCATGACTATAGCCGGAATTCGATGGATGATTGTCATGTCCCGAAATGTTAGTTTCACAGATCAAGTATGTATATTCTTTATTTTGAGTGACCACTTCACACTCCTGAATTGCTGGTTTCAGATTGTACAACAAAGACAAATATGTGCCTGAAACTTCTTTGGTTGGAATCAGTAGCCTCGGTGCTTTCCTAATTTATTGATTACCACATATGGCAGTATCATTTTAGGTTGCCACCTCTATAAATTATAGAGTAATGATGCATGGTAGTAAGTTCGCTGACCAACCATGCATATATTTTAGATAATATTTTGGATATTGGACATTTAGCTGGAACATTTCCTAATTTTGATATGACTCCCAAAATAATTATTTTTCCTTGAATTTTGTCTTATCTTCTCAGATATATATTAGAATGCATTCGGTGGAATTTGTGTGTAGTTGCTTCAAGTTAAAGTTTTCTCACTTGTTTTTAGTTCTACCCTGCCCACCATTTCAATAAAAATAAACAAATTCTCTGTTTATGCTCGACTGGCATTTTTCCTTTTGGTTGTGTATATGTCTATATCTGAAGGATTATGCTTTCTCTATTCGATTTAGATACTTTTTTTCAAGCTATCAAGTATATGTGAAGATTCTTATGAGAACTTGATTGTCCATAATCCTCTATCATATATTTCCATCCGTGTTTGACTAATTTTTTGATGGTCATGGTCTATCGTTCATGTTGGTAAATAATCAGTAAATTATTTATCTTCTTGATGGTACACAACGACTACGGTTTCACTTGACATGAAGGAGGAGATAAAAATGTAAAGGATAAATTGATGATATGCCTAGTGTCTATGTTAACTTTCCAACACAGATATGTGCACATATCAAGATAATTTTAGCCACCTTTTTTTCTTCTCAAATGCTCGTATGGTAGTTAGTGCTCTTTGTCATTTAGTTTAAACCTATGCAGTTACAAGCACATCTTTAGTTTAGGGGAATCTAACCAGATTCGATAGCCTAACCCTAGAGCATCAGTAAGTTTATATTTGCAAATAGGACCAGTGAAGTGAATATCATGTTTTCTCTTTGGCTCATGTATTTCTCATGATTTTCTTCTGAATTTTTTTATGTATGTTTTGTGTGGAATAATGTTTCATCTATACTATATATGAGGAGTTAGTGTCAGGTCCTGTAGGATCATTTTCACCTTCATGAAGGTCATTTAAGTTGTCATTTTGCGTGATGAGGATGGATTTATCCTCATTCCTAAGCATCCTAAGCAATGCCGTTATTTACTCTGTATTTTTAATTGTTAATATTTTATTTGTAGGCCATGAGTACAGAATGCTTAATTTCACCTCGATTTCTCTTATTTTCCATCTCCACAACTGGTGTTGTTAAGCTGATGAGAACAGAAAGCAATGTAGCAGGAGTAATTGAAATTGGTTCATTAATTTTGGAAGCCAAGTTCAGGTTCCATTGCTTTGGTCATACTATTTTTTAACTATATATCAGAAGAAAAGGGTACTGGTAAGAACATAAAGGAGCTCATTCCTACCTTTTAAGAAATTATGTAATTGACAATTCACATTGGTTGTAGGTCCTTGCTAGACATAATAGTTGTGCTTTTGTTAGTTATGTTTTTGCAAATCTAACCGTATTTAACAAGGCGTCTCTCCTTTTGGAACACAAATACTCGACCAGGACACACTACGTCCCTCGTGTTTCTTCCATTTTTCCTTACTTGGGTTCAGAGATGGTTGCACAATAAAACTTTTTGATAAATTTTCATTGCTGTTCTCCTATTTTTTAACTTCTTAGAAGTTTTCTAAAACCCAATTATTTGATATTTTTTGTGCTATTCAGGTGAACCATTGCAGTTTCGAGATGGGTTGTATTACTTTTCATGAGCTAGGCCGTTACTAATGACCTGCTGTGAGCAGTATATTATTTTTGCGTTTACCAAAACGTTGGTCCTTGCTCACATGGATTACATATTCGTATACAGAATAGATTGCTTCGCTAATAAAGTATTGATGAGTCTAGCTGAATTCTTTGCTCATATGAACTAGATATAGAAATTAAATTCCTTTGCTAAAAAAGTATTGATGAGTATGTATAAAACTATAGGAGATAGTGATTCCTTTGTAGCTCTTGATTTTGCAACTTACGCAAGGATTTTGGCTTTACCTTCAATTTTTGGGAAAAGGCCATCCTTCTGCACTTGATTCCCTAGGTAAACTGCGTGATGGGATGGGTATGCATACAACACAACTATTGAATACCGTAAATTTGCACCCCTTTCAATAAATTCATAGGCTCTTTGCAAGATTCAGAAACTATCTATCCATGTAAGTTGTCTACTTTGGCTTGCAAATTTCTAAAATTGTGCGACATGTTTGTTCATTTGTTGTTTCTGACTTATTTTCACTTGATTTCTACAAATCTGGATGTTTATGGGGCCTGGAAGCATTATATATATAAGGGATCACAATAGTTTTGTTGTGAAATTAGCTTTCATATGCCACTTTTTTTACATGCATAGATAGTATGTAAACATAATTTGTTTAATGAATGTCCTATTCAGTTTCACACACTACAATTCTTGGTTTGAACTGTTTTTTCATCCAACTGCCATCGTTAAAGCGAATGAAGCCCAGGAAGAGACCTTCAGCATACTACTGTGGATCAAAATTTCTCAGATTTGGGATCGTACACTGTTGCACCTATACAAGACTTATTGGTAGCCTCATGTAACTGAATTTGTGATAATGCCATCCTCTTTATGTGTACTGCAGATAAAACAATTCTTACATGTAACTGAATGCATTTTATGTCCACACTTTATTATTCTTTGAGCAATCGTTGTTCTGATATATGTTTGCAACACGGTAAAATTATACCCATTACCATATGAATGTTCTATCTGTTGGCCTGCCATTTGGCAGGCAATGTGCGGCAAGCCGCACTCCCCTATCTAGTTATATCTATTTCATGTGGATTTGATTGCATGCCTAGCTTCAATAATATGATGCATGTTAGGATTATTTCCGCTATCATGATTAACATGTTTTATCTTATGTGTTTTCTGGATTAATAAGTAAGAGAAATTGCCTAATTATTCAACATTTTCTATCTAAGAAAGGACTTCTATGGAAATATCAAGAGAAGGACTCTTCATTTTTTCTATAACCTTCTGCTCAACCTTAAAAGTAAGGACGATGCTATGCATCGGCCAACTGATGCTAGAATAAAATCTGCCGCCTCCTGGGGAGTTAGATCCCATCCATGATGCATTTGATTGTGTCAGATGTTCAGCTATGGTTTCAGGTTTGTAACATGGCATGTTGCACCGAGGGTTTGCAACACGACGCTTTACAGAATACTAGTAATTAAGCCTTCAAAAAAATTCTGCAACAATTCAGCTCCAAAATGATAGCTTTAGCAACATGATCCGTGTTGCGACCGTAATATGATCCATGTTGCAACCCTACGTTGAGCTTGATGCGCGACTGCAACAACGACCATGTTGCAAAATAGCAGGTTGAGCTCCGCATCATCAGCATCGTTTGTATGAACGACCTTCATGCAGCACCGCATACTGCTACATGCTACAAATGCAACATCAACGGCTAATGCATGTACATGTCCTTGTAATAGCACTAGAAGCCTGCTTGAAATAACATATTGCCCTAAATGCGGCCTTCGGTTGAAACTTGGGCATCACGATTTTGGTTTCTCATGTATATAGATGAAGGTTATAACGCTCCTCTTTGCGACATCAGCGCCATCACGAAGTGTAGCAACATGTTGCGGTGTTGCGAAGAGAAGAATTCAAGGATTGACGAAGATAGCACTCGTCGAAGGTGAGAGAATGGGAACAAAGTGTGCGGGAGTGAAGAAAGATAAAGAAGATTAAGTTCGACGGTCGTGTGCTTTGATAAAATTTATGATAGAAAAAAAAGTGATACAAGGCCCACAAGGACACACGTCGTGCCCACGAACGTGAACAATGGGACAATAATCAGATGTTCAAGTGTTATACTCCCTCCATACCAGTGCATTGGGCATATTAGAAGGAGAAGTGCTACCTAAAGATTGGATGAGAAGAAGCACTGTGTCCGGTGATTCTTCCAATCACAACGTAGAATGTCGTTTGGCTTACTCCATGCAGACCCACATAAGTGCTAGCATGCAACCATCTTTAATTTCTTACCTAATCAACATCTAGCTACGCTGCACGCATAGATTGTTAATGACGCGGAGGAGTAATTACTGGGACGCAAACAAGGCTGGAAGGGAAATAAGGAAAAAACTTAATGAAACGCGCCTAGGTATTGTGGGAAAAATCTGGTTTTCGTATTGTGCCTTATGCACTAAGCCGAAGGGAGTAGCATCTACAATAAACTATCTTTCCCCTACAATAACCAATTATAGGTGAAGTCTTGCTCAAACCCCTTTCCCTCTATCTTTTAGGTAGAGTACCTATAAATCCCGAAACTCCTTTCATATAAAGGAAGAGTTTCATCTTTACCTATAATCTACGAAGGGTTGGCGGGAACTAACCGATCAAATTTTCACGGGCCAAGCCTTGACTTTGGTCGACGGAGCGCCTCACCGACCATCACGCAACTCACCGCCGCCTACAGCCGTGCCTCGTCAGCCACCACGCACCTCGCCACCCACAGTCACCATCATCACACTGGACGGTGCACTGTCGCTGATGCACCATGTCGCACCACCGGCCGCCGCCGCATCACGTCATTGCCTTCGTGTCACTGACCGTACCACGCCGTCGCCGATGCGCCATCGATCACCGACACTTCACTAGAGCTCAAGCACAAGTAGAAAAAAATTGACCCACTAACACACGTGATCCATTTGTCAGGTCGGATATAGGTAGAGTTTCATAAATAAACTGAAGAAGTAACATACCTTTAACTACCTATAAATTTATTGATAGATCACTTATACGTGAGCTTGAAGATGAATTAGCCGAAAGTAACCATTCGTTTTTGAAACGAACTTAAATCTACAAAAAAAATTGAGAGACCTTAGACGCGGCGGCTTGGACTTTTCCTTCTTTCGCAGCGACTTGGAATAATATCACAGGGGCAAAGCTGGCAGTTACAAATAAAGGGCCCTCAAAGCTGATTTTCTCATCGTCCACGACAGCAGCGCCTCTCTGCTTTCCTTCGTCCGCAGGGACCTTCGCAGAGCAGCACCGCGCCCCCTCCCCGCTCTCCGCTCCCGCACCTTCTAGAACCTTCCACCCCAACCGCCAGGGCAGCGGAGATGTCTACGATGGAGAACGTGATCGTGCTCGTGAACCGCATCCAGCGCGCCTGCACCGTGCTCGGCGACCACGGCGGAGAGGGCGCCGCCTCCTCCCTACCCACCCTGTGGGAGGCGCTGCCTTCCGTGGCGGTCGTCGGAGGGCAGGTACGACTCCCACCGCCAATCGCCGGTGCTCGCCCCGCCTAGGGTTTTCGTTTGGTGGCTTGTTTACCGTGACGCTCGAGTTTGATTTCGTTGCGCGCGGTCGCGTTCGTACTACGTGCAGAGTTCGGGGAAGTCGTCCGTGCTGGAGAGCATCGTCGGGCGCGACTTCCTTCCTCGCGGCTCCGGTATGGCCCTGAATTCGCGCGTCCCGCTCCGAGTTTTCGAGTTTATGTGATGTGGTTTTCACGATCAATTTCGGGTTGTGCGTTGTGGTTCCAAGGGATCGTGACGAGGAGGCCACTGGTGCTGCAGCTGCACAAGACGGAGGACGGGGAGCAGGAGTACGCCGAGTTCCTGCATATACCAAAGCGTCGGTTCACTAATTTCGGTGAGTCATCTCTGTGCCCTCCTCGCGCATGCAGTTTCAGTCATATGCAGCTAGGGGTTATTCTGGGGTTATGCTTCGACTGAAAACTCGGTCCAAGAGAACATACAAAGCTTGTGCTGCTCACAACAAGTGCAGGTCCATTAGGCATCATTTAGGCTTTAACGGAACTCCACCGTCAATCTTGCTAGTTAATACAGACGTGTTTTTGTCTTCAACTTCGTTTGCTCTGCAATTTGTGGTTATGTTAGTACAAACTGCAGCATGTGCACAACACCCATTTTACAAACTGCTTCACCTCCGCCCTTGCCAGAAGTTTTATTTGTTCAATACAAGCTCAGCTACATGTGTGATAATATTGTAGTCAGGCTGTGTGCACTTGATGATGCAGTCATGCAGAGGTTGGGAGAGTGTTATATTAAAAAACATGTGATTTTACTATTGCTTGTCGATACTGTTGTAATCTTCTACTCAGCAAGGATGAATCAGGTGCAATGGTGAGTGTTAGATAAAATTCTATGGCGACTCTCCAGTCTCCACCCTATGTGGATAGCTCAGACAGACTACATTGTGCACTTGATTGTGTTGCTTAAATGTTTAGCACATTTCCATCAGTCATTCTATGAGTAAGTGTTCATGCTGAGATTGGCAAATTTAAATTATTTTGTTTGACCAACCTGCGTCTGGTCGTACCAGTTCAAGTATTATGTGTTTTGTATCAGGCTGATTTACATATGGCTACATGTAACCAAAAACATCATGCACATCATCCTTCAGAAATATACGAACTCCTGAAATGAATTTGGAATATAGCTTCAGTATTTTCATTACTGGGAGCGACTCAGGTTGATCAGATACTTATTGCCTACATGCTATTGATGTTTGTTTTCTGCAGCACTTGTGCGTAATGAAATCGAAGATGAAACTGATAGAGTAACGGGGAGGTCAAAACAAATATCTCCAGTCCCTATTCATCTCAGCATATACTCACCAAAAGGTATTATACCCTGGGTATAAGTGCATAACTTAGTGGAAGGAGGATATTGCTGCTGGTTTTTGCTAAATATAAATGCCAGTTCCATTTTGTATGAATAGCACTATAACTTCTATGTTTGATAACAGTAGCCATGTATCTATGATTTCATTCTTTTTTCATGGTGGTGTTTATATAGAGATCTTAATTTATAGACAATAGCATTTATGCAGCTCCTGCATCTTCTTGCGTCTTATTCTTT
The DNA here is from genome assembly GCA_950022295.1 of Bromus sterilis. NCBI lineage: Eukaryota > Viridiplantae > Streptophyta > Magnoliopsida > Poales > Poaceae > Bromus > Bromus sterilis. The sequence goes on along the minus strand of OX465601.1, from coordinate 80,757,489 downwards.
TTCTGGAGGGGCCTTATTTCTGAATCTTCTTCATAAGTCATTTATTGTACTCAATTGACTATTGCAGTTGTCAACTTAACATTGATTGATCTTCCGGGTCTAACTAAGGTTGCTGTAGGTATGTGAATGACTATTTTTTTTTCACATTTTCTAATTTAGGCAATGTTCACAATGAATTTCCATTCACCATGTTATCTTCTTTTTTCAGATGGGCAGCCTGAAAGCATTGCCCAGGATATCGAAAATATGGTGCGCTTACACATTGAGAAGGTACTGCTATTGCTTCAGTGGGGTGCACATGACATACGTAAGATGTGCATGTTGATATTTACCTATGGACTGACACATTCCTATCTTCTTTTGTAGCCAAACTGTATTATACTTGCTATATCTCCTGCTAATCAAGATATAGCAACATCAGATGCCATTAAGCTTGCTCGGGATGTTGATCCAACTGGTATGAACCAAAATTCTGCACTTATTTTGCTGTGATCTACAAATTCTATTATCTGATGATGACATCCTTCAGCATGATGTTTAATAATTATGCATGTGCTTATGTTTTATATATGCCTATCAATTGTCATTACTAATAATCTTTGCTAATGTCATTTGCTTCGAAGATTTTAGAACCATGGATGGTCAACATGAAAAATTAACAAAATAGTACTGTACTCTAGATTCTAACTCCAACTTTGGTGATATCATTACTAACAGTATCTTTTAGGAAAAATGCATGCATAATTTAGCAAGTGTCTGATATCATTGTGGTCGATGATGCTTGCTGAGACATGTACAATGTACATTCCCTCCAATGACTTAAGACTTCTGGTTCTTATTTCTCACATTTAATGGCTTGTTCATATTTGATTGATATGCTCCCACAGTGACAAAATTATATCTGTTTGATGCACCTACCATATTTATTGCCTGAGGGTTCATTTTTTCTAAAAAAAATCTTAGGTGAAAGGACCTTTGGCGTGTTGACTAAGATTGATTTGATGGACAAGGGAACAAATGCACTTGATGTATGTTTCTATTTACTCTACTTTTTTCCTATGCATTTTGGGCTTATTAAGGACCTTTTAAATCTCTATAATCGTTCTTCTTGCTAAGGTTCTTGAAGGAAGAGCTTACAAGCTACAGCACCCATGGGTTGGAATTGTTAACCGCTCACAAGCAGATATCAACAGGAATGTTGACATGATTATTGCTAGGCAAAAAGAACGAGAGTTCTTTGATTTTAATCCTGAATATGCTCATTTAGCCAGCAGGATGGGTTCAGAATATCTCGCTAAACTTCTTTCACAGGTGCAAAATATCCTTCTAGTGTTTTCATTCTTGTTCTTTGTAAGGTAGCAATGGTCTCGTCATGCAATCCTGTTTATCTCTCTCAGCAACTCGAGGCGGTTATTAGGGCACGCATTCCAAGCATCACATCTTTGATAAGCAAAACTATTGATGAGCTTGAATCTGAGATGGATCACCTTGGTAGACCCATTGGATCGGACGCTGGGGTAATCAACAGAACTTTTGTGCTAAATTGCATTAGAGTCAAACAGACATATGTAACATCACTCATGTACTTGTGCAGGCTCAGTTATATCTAGTCTTGGAGCTGTGCCGTGCATTTGACAAAATATTTAAAGAACATCTTGATGGAGGGTAAATTCCATTTTGATTATTTCATTTATATATTTTTCTAACCATACACATGCAACTGTCATTTTTGTGATTTGTAACGTGTATGTTGAAAATATGCAGACGACCTGGTGGCGATCGAATCTACGGCATCTTTGATAACCAACTCCCTGCTGCTCTGCGGAAGCTTCCATTTGACCGCCACCTCTCTTTGCAAAACGTTAAACGAATTGTGTCACAAGCTGATGGTTATCAGCCTCATTTAATTGCTCCTGAGCAAGGGTACCGTCGACTGATAGAGTCTGGACTCAGTTATTTTAGAGGGCCAGCTGAAGCTTCTGTAGATGCTGTAAGATTTCTTCTTCCCGGGATCGCTTGCTTTGCCATGTTTCTTCCACTAAATCGCTTTTTATCATCTTTAGGTGCATTCTGTCCTGAAAGAGCTGGTAAGGAGATCAATTGGGGAGACTGAGGTTTGTTTTTTGGCACTTCAACTCCAACTTGCCACTTACACATTTTATAGTCATGTATTTACTGTAGTGACATTGTTTCACTAGGAACTGAGAAGATTTCCCACTCTTCAAGCTGAGCTTGCTGCTGCATGCACCAAAGCCCTGGAGAGCTTCCGTGATGATGGTCGTAAAACTACTGTACGATTGGTTGAAATGGAGTCAGCGTATTTGACAGTGGACTTCTTCCGCAAGCTTCCACAGGAGGCGGACAGGACTGGAACTGGAAACCCTGTGGACAAGGCTGGAACTGGAAACCCTTCAGCTCCTTCTGTAGATCGGTACTCTGATGCACACTTCAGGAGGATTGCTTCTAACGTGTCCTCGTACATTGGCATGGTATCTGATACACTGAAGAATACTATTCCCAAGGCTGTTGTTCACTGTCAAGTCCGGGAAGCCAAGCGGTCCTTGCTGAACTATTTCTATATCCAAGTGGGCAGCAAAGATGTAGGTGACTTCTTTTGTTGTCTAACTATGATCATTCCCTGCTACTTTCAGTCGTCTTAGTGATCAATTTCCTGTGTAGGCTCAGCAGCTCGCACTACTGCTTGATGAGGATCCTGCTCTTATGGTGCGCAGGCAGCAATGCTCTAAGAGGCTTGAGCTATACAAGTCAGCAAGGGATGAGATTGATGCCGTGTCATGGTCGGGGTGAAGGTAACATACCGTCTGCTTGTAACATACTTGCTTCCTCAGTGCAACACATTTTGTTCTGACAAATGCTGAGTTAGTAGTCGGTTATTCTGGACTACTGTTGTCAAATCTCAGTTGACTGATCAGTTACCTTGATGTGTATAATTCCTAGTCTTTTTTTACCTTGTAAATCCGAGCTATTAGTATGAATAATAGTGCCGTGTGAATTCGAGTAGGAATTTTGCAGACTTGTAAGCAGAGGCAATTGTTTCTGGTACTTTTAGTAGGATGCATATGGTGATCTTTGTATGCAGACTTTTCATCACAAGTAATGATCTTTCACAATCTTTGTGCAGACTTGTAAGCACACGTAATTGGTTCTGGTACTTTTATAGGATGCATATGTTTATTTATTCTCAACTCTCATGCCCCTATCTCTTCTTCTTCTTTCAAAGAAAGATCACCTATTTTGTTTCCTGACTATAGACTATGACATTTAGACTTTCAGGCCATTTTGCCCCCTTTTTCTGCTTCTCTTAGTTTTGGGACCTTCATAGTTCAGACAAGTCGTTACCTGCTATTGCTAACTGTCCTGGCCTTATTGAAAGAGAAAAGGTAACCATCCTGGCCCGGATTAACTAAGTAACATAACTTCTATACTATTGGAGTTTATGCGAAGATTCGTGCGGATTTTTATTATTTTCATTTTAATTAATTAAATGGTGGAAGAGTTAGATGAGACTTTTTTAGTTCTCATCTAGATGGGAATTGGCAACATTATAATAGTGCTCTTGTTAGGAGATTATTAGTAGTAATTCTTTTGAGATGGTGAGGAGATTGTTACTGCGACTAGATTTAGTTTTGGGGTGCTTTGTTTCCAGGGTAAGACAAGAGCCTCCCTAAAGCGACAGGGGCCTCCTGGTATTTCGTGTGCACATTCTTGTCATAACTCAACCTGCATGTAATGCAAAGCCTGATCGTCCGTCTGATAATTTGTTATCCGTAGCTTTTTCAGTATTCCAGAAGAAGGATCCGAACTAGACGAGTCAGCTCAAGTTGCTACCGGTTCTTTGTTCTGCTTGCATTGGTTCCATAGGATACAAATCAAGCATGCTTTTTTGGTGCCACCAACTCATCTTCAGTAGACTTGACTTGACTCTGTAGTACGCTGGTATATTGAACTGACTTTTGGTTTCTTCGGCGATTCTTCGCCTGGTGTTTGCTACGGACTTCACATTTTCTAGAGCTGTGTACTAATTTCTTTCCCGTTGATCTTTCACAAGTACCCTGCATAGAACATGTCTTCTACTCTATTACATGAAATTTACAATGACGTATTCTTGGCAGGAGTAAGCAATTGGGGTTTACTTTTTCTCCTCCCTCTGGTATCAGAATCTAGCATCTTTAAAATAGGCAATGGGCCTGTAAAATTCTCTCTACCGGCAGAACTTTTCGGCCCATAAAAAATAAGTAGCTGTGCATGCATTGACTATCTATCTGGTGTAGTTGCACAGAACTGTTGTTATCGTTTCCAATTCATATCAGCATAAATGGTCATGCAATGAGTCGCAGTCGATCATGATGGTAATGTCCGAACGAACGATCTTCTTAAGACCGTCTCGTGGACAATTATGTTACTCCCTTCGATCTATATTACTTGTCTTAAAATTGATGTATCTAGATGTATTTTAGTGATAGATACATCAATTTTAGGACAAATAATATGAAACAGATAAAATAGTATTTTTATATAAATATAAATTAGAAGAAGAAAAAAAAGTGAGGATCGGTGGTTGTTGGCAATTATACGCCTCACAATTTACAACTCTACTGGCATCTTCGCATGTGATGGCCGGCCGAGCGAACGATGTCTAGTTCACTAGTGCGAGTAAGTTTATGCAGTGGTGGTTCTTGTGCAGATTTGGTTCGTTGGCTGTGTGCTGCAGCCTCCTATATTTGCTGCACTAGCACGAGCATGACCCGGATTTAAACCGTCTAACGACTAACCTAGTCTATGGCATGTGGCTAACAAAAACACGTAGTTATTGCACTGGATGCTATTTCTACATTTTATTCAGCACGTTGTGCTAGCCTTTGGTCTGGAGCTATAGAGCTTGTTTGTTTCTTTTTATGATTTGAGAGGCTTGTGAATCTGTTTTTTTTCTCTCTTTCGAATATGATCTGTTATGTTGACTGTTTTCATACAATTCGAAAGCCAAAAAAAAAAACCTTTATTTTAAGGCTAAAACACTGATTTTAACATTTCTTGCCCGGTACTGTAAATAACTGTTCCCAGCGTGTTAATAATAGGAGATGGGCAAAGGGCATGTGTGCCTGTCCGCCACGTGCCGGGCAGGAGCAAAGCATGAAGCGGCTACCGCCCACCGGCACCGGCACGGCAGAGAATATCGCGGTCGCTGTTGGCATGTCGCGTCGCCTGGGCGCCTGACGCCGCGACGGGACGACCCGTCGGCGTCGGCGTCTCGCTCGCTAGCGGTCCGGTCACGGTCCCGCGCTCGCTGCTCCTCCCCCCTGCGAGCGACTGCGAATAGTAAATTCATAGGGTATTGAACTGTTCCACGTCCAAGGAGCACGCACGTCCATCGAAGGGGGAACAGTTCGGATCACAGACGCAACAGTCCTTTCTGGCGACGCACGCGCCCAACTCGCTCGCTCATCCCCCTTGCCTTCTCCGACCGAACGTGTCGGCGTTGGCGTATGCGTGGAGTGGTGGTGCGGCACTAGGCAGCTAGGGGATCTGCAGCTCCTTCCACCAGCGCGACGTATCTCCTATCCCGAATCCCGGTCTTGTAGAACGCTGGATGGGTGATCCGCCGCGCCACGTATCTGATCCTGAATCCGTACAAGCACTTTTCACAAATGCTTCTCCATATGATTGAGTGGGTATAGCCCAAAAATTAACACATGCAACTGCCATTTGTTATTATATTATCTTGAAAGGTCCAGCAAATTGCTGGTTTCATTTTATTTGATTTAGCAGTGGCAGGATACGATAAAACATACTAAGTCTGATCTGACAATCCAAGTACAAGGAGAGAAAGAAAACGAGGCAGATAAGGCCTCGAGTTTGTTAGAGGTCAATCTCTCACGTCATCTCCTCAAAAAGGGATTCTCCAAGACTATGCCTTCAGCCGATCTTCATAGTTCAGGTGTCTTTCCTATTGTCGAAATGTCAGTTGTTTCCAGGATTTTCTGACAAAAAATGTACTCCCACCGTGTCAAATTATATGACGTTCTAGCACTTTTTCAACCAAGTGAAAAAGCAAGGAAAGTATACATATACCCCTAGGAATGGTTATCTTCTAAACAAGATAAGATTAGTGGAGAGGAAATCAGCACGGCGCCGCATCCCCGCTCTGGACACCAGCGGGGTTCTCCAACGACTCCACCGCCGTTGCCATCACCTTCCACTTTGCCGTCGACTCGGGCATTGGCCTACACGCCGTTTTCCTCGCCTCCCGCGGTGAAGGCGTTTTCTTTCGACTGCGGAGGTGGAGATAACCGAGGAGGGGCTTCCCTAGACCTCCACCGCGAGGCGCGGATGCACGGCCTGCTCTGTTCGTGCGGCTTCCGCCGTAGGGAGGCGACCAGGCTTTGGGCCCGATGCTGCTCCAAGACGGTCGCTTGACCGCGGGCAACAACGACCTCCGCGCCGAGGAGGGGACGGCGAACCCCGGCGGCTGCAAGATCTCGACGGGGAGAGGGAGAGGTCGACGAAGGGGAGAGAGAGGATGGCGACGAGGAGAGTGGCCGACGACGAAGAGGAGAGGGAGAGGCCGGCGGCGGATTGGATCTGGGGGAGTAGGTAGATGGGGAGAGGAAGGGGAAACGGGAACAAGTCGAGAAGACGAGGGGAGCAAGGCAGTGGTGGGAGGGTAAAACTGGAAAGAGAGAAAAATTCGTGACGTGCCAAGAATTGTACCGAGAAAGCTACAACGACATACGACATATAATTTGGTACCTAGGGAGTAGTTGTTTAGCTTTTGCGAAATCTTCCATGTGGTCGTGATTATTACTGATTGATGCCCTTTCAATAGCACTTCACCTTTCCTTTGTGTGGTTTGCTGAAATGATAGCCGTTTTTAACCGATTTTTTTTTTCTAATTATTTTAGCCTTGTTATAAATATTTTTACCAATTGTGCATACGTTTATTATTTATTTTAATATTTTAAAATTAGCATTATTGATAAAGGTTACTTGTTATTGATTCATAATGTAGCATCGTCGAGTGATACTAGCATAATGAATACACAACCAGACTCTATATAACAAAAATGTACACAACCAACACTAACGCATGCACATAAATACAACAACAGAAAGAGCTAAGTCATACAAAACTGAAGCTATACTAAAGTAAAAAAATAAAAAATATAACCCTGAAACCATCCAAACAACAATCGACGATGTACAACAACGATCATCAACACCAACCATCTTTTGACAACATAAGGAATACAAGAATGGTCTTCACAAGCAACGCCTAAAAAGGAGATGACCCATAAACGTGTAGTTTATTCAAAAGACACCATATTGATGAAGTGTTTGATCCAAAATCGTTACAACAACATAGCAAGAGTTTATGTTGTGGATCGAGCCCAACTAAATGCGCCAGGCCTTCAACGACCCCCAAGTACTTCACCATCATCACCTCTTTTTGCACCAGCACCATTCCAAAGGGAGACCTTCATTTGGGTTAAGATTTCTTCACAAGTGAGCCCCCGTGCGATCCATTTTGGTTTGATTCATAACATGATAGCACGTTCTTCGGTCTTGTCCTCCTTAAGTGTAAGTCTACACACCTTTGCCTTTAACTTTCTCTCTTCGGCCATCAACTTTGACCTCCATTTCTCATCCTCCATCATTTTGAGCTCATTCTATGTTGTTGCCTTCTCTTCCTTGCGCTCAGATGCCTTGCCCATTACTTCTTTTAGCCAACGAAATTGTGAGTGCTGACGAGCTATCATGGATCCTAGAGAAGAGAGTTTGAGTACAAAATGCTTATGGAATCGACGCAACCACAACTCCTCATTGGACAACTACCTCAAGTCTTGAGCAGCATTCAGGCGATGGATCGGATAACAAGATTAGTAATCGCAATGTTAAGCTTTGCATTCCCGTTTTTCCTCTGGCCCCAGTCCGTCAGGTATACAACAACTTTCCGAAGGGGTGCATCCAGGCACTTGAAGTGGCCAGGAATAGACTCATCACAGTGTCAAGCCTCCTTAATAGCCGCCTCAAAATCCTCCAATTTAAACCAAAAAATCCTCAAACCCAAATCTACGCTTTGGAGGGTGCAAGTTTTCAGTGATAAGTGCAAAGGACATTGATCCGAGACTCCTCGGGATAACACTTGAATAAGGAAATTGGGTTGATTGGGATCCCAGTCCACAAATACGAACGCCCTATCAAATTTAGTGAGGTTCGGATAATTCCTTTCATTACTCCGCGTAAAGTTCTCCCGTGAAGATACAACTCCTTAAGGAGAGATCATCAATGCACTTGCAAAATTTGCGCATCAAGCGATGATCCAAGTTGTTGTTATTCTTATCACTGACTAACAACATGAGTTTAAAATCGTCGAGGACCAGCCGCGATGCCGGACAGAGCGAACGTCGATTGATGAGTTCTCTCTAGAAGTCCTCCTTCTAAAATGAATTTTGAGGACCATAAATCATCGTAACCCACCAGGTTGGACACACCTACGGGTTAACATAACCAATTATCGAATGGGAAACAGAAATCAAATTTGAAGTCGATACAAAACTAGAATTCAATGTCGGCAGTATTCCACCTCTAGTCTCCACAACTGGCAAATACCGAAACCCATCGAACAGAGGGCCAAGCATTATAAGCACGAAAAAAACTATTACATCCAATTTGGTTTGTTGAATACGGAAGATATAAGAGTGTGTACCAAAAAATTCCTACAATGCCTTATGCTTAGCCCGAGAATTAAGCCCCCTTATGTTCTAGCAACAAATCTCTGGAGCCGTCGATGACATTAGACAACACATGGAACTTCGATCCTATAGAAATACATAAGGGAACAACCACCTGATCATCAAAACCTAGAAGATCAAATTTGATGGGGAGGGATTTACTAAAAATAGCTGCAATAACACGAAGGTGATGCTTACGAGGCAGATAATCAGATAGTGCTTGGAATTGTTGCGCTGCTGCATCAGACATGGACATGTCATCATGGGAAATGGCTAACTTCATTAGGAGATCAGATTCAACTGCTGAAAACTTAGAATTTCAGGTAGTGCAAGGACCCGCAATACGAACCTAAACGTGGGAGCGAATAGATCTTAACCGAAGGAGCATCAATATGGGTCACAATCTCATTGAACAGGGGGGACACCATTTTTTGTAGAATGCCGAAGCAAAAGCACTCCATATTGTGGAGTGCAAGAGCTTCCTAGGGCGATATCGTGAAAGTGGCCATAGCAAAAGACACCGCACGTCCAGACAACTAGGACCCAATAACAAAGGACGATAGAGAAAGAACTACCTCGAAGAACTCCTACATGTATCAATGCCTGATGTTGCTAGTAACACTACTTGACACAACTGAATCCACCTGGAGAAGGATCAAGAGCCCAAATTAAGCTTCAAAGTCCAAAGAGGACAGCGACCGCGATTTGACACACACGTTGGACTTTCTATCGCTTTCCTCGCCTGCGACCGCCAAAGAAGACCTCACGAGGACCCCAGCTACTCCCACCTCCAATATTGAACAATGCCTCCTCGAGTCAATGATTGCCACCTGGGGGATCCGAAACCTCAAAGTTTCCACCAATTTATTTCCGAGGGATAACAACAATTCCTCCTGGAGTAAGGAAATCCACCCTTTGATCCCCATGCGAGGGGACCAGAATGCCTTTATTGGACTCAATAGCCGCGGCATCAAAGGATAGGATTGTGCCAAAGTGGTTCTCACCAGGAAGGGGGCTCTAGACAACTTCATACCAAAGCACTACTTTTGGAGTAACTAACTTGGGGATCAGCACCACATGCGCCAGAGAAGGACAGTCAGACTGCACAGATTCATCCTAGCCCTAGGCCTATCCCCACGAGGGTCCAACACGGGGTGCAAAGCTTCCTTTGAATCCTCATCAGTCAGAACCGCTCCAGGGACCATAGGAGCGACTAGGGGGCGGTCTGTTGAGGCACATAAACCACCAGCCCAAAAGATGTCATCTCATGCAAACACGCAAACAAGAAACAAAATCCATGCAACCCTTCAGCGGTGGAAATATCCAATCCGACGGTCCAAGGAAACCGGTCAAAACCTGATGATGGGGACGACCAGCTCTTCCCGCATCATGCCAATAGCGGAATCTCAACCATTACAGCGGATGTCTTGTACCCCCGTGTCCATGACCACACTACCAAACACACCATCATCAATAGAGTCATCAAAATTATTTGATAATCCACTCTTACCTCTCTCGCCTAAACTCGATGGCCGTCGTCAGCTCCCCGGCTCAGAGAAATTACACATGCTGCCACTTTTAATGGGCACGGGGTACTCAAGCATATGATGACAAGAGGGATGATTAGTCGACGCAGTGCTAGCCTTCATGGGAGGCTTTGGAACCCATAGCCGTCTAGCAACAGGCACATAATTCATGTCAACACACCAAACTAACATCTTCAAAAGAGACAGATCTTCATGGAATGTTGTCTCCAGCGCAAGGCAGGAAAAGCTGAGTAGTTTCATCATCGTCCCACTCGACCATGCATGAGAAGGGATGCACTCAGTCATAATATAGGCCTGAACACACATGAGCTTGGTATCCACTTGCGGCTGATAGAGCCATGGCTTCAAGAAGATCTTGAACCCACCAAAATTCACCATGCGCGCACCTAGGGTGGTGGCGCGGAGTTCCTTAAAGGAAAACACCAAAAGGAAATCCTTTGGGTGATAGCAATAAACTGAGAAAGCGTTCTTGGGGATGTTGAGACATTCCGCGATCGCCTTTGCCTCCTAAACGCAAGAAAAATGGGGCTTATCCTCCCTCCCAATGTAGGCCACAACGGCGAGGCGGAGTCGCTGCTCCATGTCATCCAACTCCGATGTGCGGTTGATGATACAGATCTCACCTATTGCATCCTGAGCCGGGGCTACGATCACATGAACGAAGGGAGGGATTGTGAGCGTAAGGACCTCAACCCAAGAGCATCCTACCTAGGTCCATCACCAAACCTGCCTGAGATTTGGATGAGTCACGATGAGCCACCTTGGCAAGTGTCGGGTGATGAAGCACATTCACCAAGAGTGGACTCATAGGGCACTTACACTGGGAAGAATCATGGCCCTTCACACTGCCCTAATGTAGGGAGGAGGGTAGGTGGAGTCCTGCTTGTAATGCTCTTACGAGGGACACTTGAAGCAGAGACCGTAAAGGTTCGAGGGGAACCACCCTGTGCTCCTGGGAAGAAGATGAAGAGGAGGGGGGCGCTGAGCCTGCATGCCACCCTCTTGCTGATGGTGCAGAGCACGATGACACTATCAAAGCGCATTGCGCGAAGGCCCAAGTTTGCTTCAGTCTGCAGCCAATGGCGCCTGAGGACCGGAAAGGGCATCGCCTAAGGTTACTGGACCAGAGGATGTAGAGTGGGACCCCAACGATTCGGAAAGACCAAGGCCCGAGACTGCTTGCTGATGGGGAGAAGCAGATGACACTAATGCCAGACTAGAATATCCAGATGCCAGAGAAGTTGGAGAGGGGAGGAGGGCAGAACAACTATGCACCTGAGACATGGAGGAGGTGGCCGCCGCTACCGAAACTGGTGTCATGGGATCGAGAGCAAGGGATGTGGTTCAATGCTCGAGCGCTTTTCCAGAGAGATAAAAATGTCGATTCTTACATCACAAACCCGGATCGGTCCGAGTCTATGAGCACAGACAAATGGAGAGGCAAATGAGCGGTGTGGAGAGGAATGGAGGAAGCCCATCTAGTTTTTTGTAAATCCTTGTGGACACAAAGGCTTAATTTTTTTATAAAGGGTGAATTTTATTGGCTCAAAATAGAGCATCAAGAGAATACAAACATTATGACCACACACCCGATCTCTACATAACTAAGACTGAGAACTAGCAAAATCATTTAAGACCAAAGCTATGCGTAGATGAGAGAAAAAACCAAAGCGATCAGATCCATGACCGATAAACTATAGCAACAATCATATCCACACCAAACATCTCATGACTCCACATAAACCACAAAGTTATTCAACAACAACGCCTTCAGGAAGGGAGCGATGTTGACACGGCGGTCGTCACTCGATCCAACCAACAAGGCCAGAATCTAGGTTTTCACCCTGAAAAAACATTCCAAGCATATCCGAGCAATGCCTTCAACAAAGTAAACATGCAAAAAAAAATCGACATCGTCAGGTATGCCTAGGCTTTCACCCCGAAGCTCAAGACCGAGTGCAAGTAGCACCATCTTCGAGGTACTCGTGTGTTATCGCCACCACTTTTCCTCGATCTTAGCTATTGTGGTCATCGCTACTGCACAACCATCCCTTTGCGTCAAGTCTTCAACCATAGTTTGCACCTCACTCGAGCCACCTGCTCAAGGTGTGGCGCCGTGTTTTGCGCGCCGCTGCCAGATCCGAGCAAGCTTTTTCCTAGGATACCTTTTTTTAAGGGGGATTTTCCCTGGGATACGTTAGGCGGCAGAGGGGGAGGTGGTTGCGCCGGAAGTAGTTGGTGCGGCCCGAATCGCCTCGAAGGAGGAGGACGCGGGGCCAAAAATCTAAAATATGTAACCATGTATCAAAAAACCCAAGATACATGCATCAAAGACAAAAAAAAAACTACTCACTTCGTAAGAAAATATAAAATATTTTCTATGCCCTGTGCAAAGTTTTATAAAAATCTTACATTTTGGTATAGAGGTGGTAGAAGCTAAAGGTAGGGTTTAGACAAACACATACGCAAAACATCATGGAACATCGTGTGAGAATATGGGTCTAATTTCATCTAAACTTCTAGCTTAGCTTATGAACGCACCGTCACTCTTCCTCATTTCCGTGCTACGAAATCGAAATTAATAAATCTTTGTTGTAAAGTCACGCGAAATCTCTTCATTATTATTGTCGTAAAAACCCATGAAATCGCACCGAAACGTCCCTCTTTCTAGGCCACCGCGACAGCTCTGAGGTTTGACTTGGTGGAAGCCGGTACAGTTGCATTGCCGCCAGATGTGAGCACCCCACTCGTCCGTCCAGCAGAGCGGATAGATGGATACAAATCGAAGCCGGTGCCCCTCCTTCTCCCTGTCAACATTCAAAGCACTGAATCTGTCAGCCGTGCAGGACGGACGCGATTAAAATGGTGCAGTGCAAGGACGGACGGGCACTTCTACACGGGCTGCTCTTGGACGTACTAGTACTTTGCTGCCCGTTATTTTTCTTTCTTTAACACAAGTACTGTACTTTATGACACTGTTAGTCTGTCACGCTTATAAGACTGTTAGTCTGTCACGCTCCATCGCTTCTGATTCTACTGGGGAAAATGACAAAAATGTCTTTTTCTTCAAAGTTCAACACAAATGGATCTAGTTTAAAAATATTTCACAAAATAACTCAACTGCATGTGCATGACGCTTGGGGTCGGGGCGTCATGCCAACCATCACGACGCCCCTTGTCCAAGGCGCCATCCTCTTTCGTTAGCCAACCACGTATGCCCGCAGATCCCATCTATCATGGGATCATGACGCATCTACCGTCGGAGCGCTATGTGAAGAGGCGCGACATCTAGGGCTAGGGCGTCATGCCCTTTCGTTGTACACAACCATGCCCGAGTGCAGTGGCGGAGCTTCGAAGAAAATGTTGGGCGGGCCAGACTAAAGAGAGCACATTTAAAAAAAATCGAAATCATATACTATATTACATGACTGCCTATTGATATCTACGATGCAATTTTTAAAATTTAACGAAGAACCAAGTGGATAAACCCAGAAAATATAATCGTTGGCCAGTGCCCGTACTGTGAGTAGGAACTGACGACGAGTTAATGATGTTGCCTTGTTGTTGTTGTCGCGCTACTCAATGCTCATGCGAACAGAACGGGGCTTCAGGTTGGATCGAGTGTGTAAACTTCAAAGGGGATGCGTACATGTGGTAGGGTGGGAAGGAAGCAAGCATACGCGAAAAATATGAGCAAAACTCCTGGGCGGGCCATGGCCTAGTTGGGCCCTAACTAAGCTCCGCACCTGCCGAGTGCCCCCACCCCTGAGAGGAATAGAGGAGGTTTCCTCTGTTCGTTATTCTCCTCTCGGTCGCCCCCTTTTGGCCTCTCTGTCGCCTCTTCAAAATTCTTAGCAAATATTCACGAATCTGAAGGAAAACTGGTGGATCTTCTTCCCTTCGAATCCCTAAGGTATTCTCCTTCATTTTTTTCTCTTTTTATTGGTTTAAATCTTCACATTCTATTGATTTGGACAAACCCTGGTTCATCTTCTTTTAAAATTTCATTGATGATTGCACTTGTATATGTAATGATTCCTATGATATGGGTTTGAGATTTGATAGGATTTGTATGCTATGGTTAATTATTTGTATGGATATTGGCAAAAGTATATAATACATTATAGTACATGTACGTGTATGTTTTTATTTGTATGGATATAATGCTATTGATACTTATGATAGATTATAGTTTGTAGGATGTCTCTTCTCAATGGATCATATGATACAATGCACGGTGTTCGATTTATGACGAAGGAAGAATGAGTTTTCGATCAACTTCACTTGAGGTCCGATGGGGTTCACCCATTTGGAGCTTCTGGTGGGCATTGGGGAGGAAGGAGAGAGGGGCGACCAGGGTGGAAGAAAGGGGAAAAGAAAAGAAATGGAAAGAAGAGGGGCGGGTTGCCAGTTTTTCCCATCAAAGGGGCATGGCACCCCAGCCCTTGGTGTCATGCCTCTGAGCATGACACCCTATCTCAACGCCCATGATAGATGGGGCCCACACACATACGTGGCTGGTCAAAAGAAAGAGCATGGCGCCTTAGACCAGAGCATCAAGCAGTTGGGCCATTTTGTCAAAGATTTTCAAATTGTTCATTTTATGTTGCACTTTGGGCAAAGAGATAATTTTGTCATTTTTTCGATTCTATGTAGCTAAGCACATGATCATATTTGAATGCACATGCCAGTTATTTATATCATCCATCATGTGCCATCCTTTTATTTTTTACTTTACATCGCATCTAAGTTTTTCACCTCATCAAGTGCAAGCAAACATTTTACATCATGAATTTTTGCTATTAAATATACTTTAACAACAAATATTTAAACTTGAATATCACAAGGCAATATAACATGCATCCACCCTTCACGTGGTGCAGTATTGTTCTCATATTCTATTTTTTATTCGATAATTTCATTGCTATAACATTTTCATAACAACATGCAAGGTGTTATCTAATAGAATAAATATTTTCTCTTTCTTGTGATAAAGTAAATAATCATTAGGCCTAGCAAATATGTGACGCCCCCAAAATCAACCCGTGTACAGTAATCATACACGCAGGGTACACGGCTGAGATTAGGGTGCCACGGTGAGAATATCACAGCACAACACTAACACAAAAGGATAAACAAATATGTTACAATACCAGGGATCACGAGGATCCGAATACATAAGTCATACAAGCCATAATATCTGAGTAAAAACATAGTTAGTCATGTTTTGCCTTAAGAAGGCTAGCACAAATCACATCAGAGATACAGATCGAAAAGGCGAGGCCTCCTGCCTAGGATCCACCGAACTACTCCTGGTCAACGGGGAACTCGACGTCGTAGTAGGCGCCTCCGGGGTACTCCTGCTCCTGGGCTCCAACGTCGACTGCAGCGGCCGATCAGGCAAAGCGAAAAGGGGAAATAAAGCAAAGGCGAGTATCTAGCATACCCGCGAGTCTTACGTCCGCTACTAAGCATTATGCATTGTATCAACGGAAAGAAGAGGCTGTATATAGTGGACTGAAAGACAGAAATCCAGAGCAAGGGTAAGAAGCTAGGCCTATCGAAGACTAGCATCTTCCGACGATGTCTTGCAGCATGAGATAAGAATCAGCCAACAGTTATATAAATCATAAAGTAATAATGCAACAGAAGTTGCTGCAACATTGTATAATAATAAGTTGTAATAATTAACAATGCCTCCGAGTTCACCTCCTCGACATCCCCGCGAGGAAGAAAACCCGGAACCATACAGTTTAATAATAATAGTTTGTAGTGATAAGATCCAGCTTCAGCATAAAGCGTCCTGTTACCGTGGACACGGCTATTCGAATAGATCAATCTTCCCTGCAGGGGTGCACTTGTGTTACGCTACACGCACGGATCTCCAGGGTGGCGGGAACCTTGTTAGGGAACGCTCCACCGAGGCTATCCGACACTTCATAGCCCATCTTTCAAACTCAACAGAGAGGCCATCCGCTGGTCTAAATCCTAAGTACGCCGGGCCTTGGACCCCAACCCGAACGTACTCCTGCACGGTGCGTGGCTGGCCGGTGAAGTTAAAGAAAATCCAAATAAGACACCACCGCGCGAGAAAATAAGACAACACCACTTCCCGGCGCAGGCCGCGGTACTGCTGACGTCTGAAGAGTCCTCGGACGACACTACGAAGCAGAGGAGCCCATAACTCGTAATTCCCACGGGTAGGTAGTGCGTACATGGCATATAGCCAACTCAAGACATCCACTGAACCATTAGTCATTTTATTAACTTGCCGGACAACCGTTATCGTTGCCTCGACTTAAATGACCCGCGGACAACGACAGCAGCCAGGACCACCAGTACATCGGTGCCTGCCCTGTCGTCCCACCAAGTCTCTGCGGTTACCAACAAGGTGAACCGTCTCCTTACCTTGTCTCGCGTTTGCTCCTGGAGGAGCTCGACTTTCGTAGTTTGGTAACTCTCGCGGCCAACGATCAAGGGACAAGCACACTGGTACACTGGTCGTACCGTCCCTGTCGTCCCGTCGCAATACCTCTCGCGGGCACCGTTGGGTCGCCCGACTTCTTACCTTTAAGGACAACCGTTGCCCAGGTACCTAGAGCGGCTATACAGAGTCAGCAACGAGTGGAGTACAAGGATTACTCCTTGATAGCTCACACTTGATGGTGGCTCGGCAGAGCCGAGCTAGGGGGCCTCAGGCGGTGTCTGCATTGTACCGTACCTGTGTAGTTATAATAATTGTATCCGCGTTCACTCCCCTGAGTGATCACGACCCTCTACCTAATCCTAGCTAACAATGAGCAGGGCTCACTGCTGAATATCATATAAATATTTATAGGCAGCATAGGATAAGGAAGGCACATCAAGGGGCGACAATGACAGGTTATGCAATTGAATAGGTAAGCAACGTAGCAGCAGCAGTAACAATGCCTAGTGCAAGAAAGTACGGAAAGATAGGCGATATCTGGGGAAGAGAATGGCTCTGCTTGCCTAGAAGCTCGACGGTAGGGGTAGGGTCGTTGACGAAGTTGTCGTACTCAGCAGCGGTGTAGTCGACGGCAGCAGCGGGGTCTACCGAAGATTAAGGGGGGAAGAAACAGTAAATACACATCAAGCATATACAAACAGATGCATGACATGACAGAT
Organism: Bromus sterilis; assembly: GCA_950022295.1. Taxonomy (NCBI): domain Eukaryota; kingdom Viridiplantae; phylum Streptophyta; class Magnoliopsida; order Poales; family Poaceae; genus Bromus; species Bromus sterilis. Next base: position 80,740,046 of record OX465601.1, on the reverse strand, counting down.
GAAAAGTTAACGGTGTTCTAAGGCAGTGCAATGCACGTTGCTCGGAACGGAAATTCATCTGAGGATGAACTACCGGCTCCGGGTGATTACCGGACAGGGTGTCCGGAGGGGGAAAAGATCAAGCCGGAGGTGTCGTGGGTACCGGACAAACATAAGGGGGGGTGTATCCGTGCTAGTTGATATATTCTGAGAAACATTCGTGTTCGGAATAAATTCATCCGGGCACTCTAACAGTACCGGACAGTTTATCGGACAAACGGTCCGAAGGGGGACGGTTCGATGTTCGTTGTGTTAGAGGGGTGTGATAGACATACAGATAGCGTATTCGTATTCGTTATACTTTTCTGATCAATTTTCATGTATAAAGTTTTTGAATCTGAGTTACGGTTTAAAAGTTATTAAATTTCAAAGTTTTAAATCATTTAAATGATTTTCTGAATTTCTTTTATAATTATAACAACATTATCCAGAACATTATCCAAAACAGTGCCTGACTTGTGGGACCCACATGTCAGCCTCTGTTTATTTATAAAACATTTTAATAAATCAGAAATAGGCACTGGGCCCACATGTCAGTGACTAGTTTTTATAATTCTATTTATTTTAAAAAGACTTACAGCTGGGGCCCAGTAGTCAGTGACACATGGGCATAATTAAACTGTTAGTTTGATTTAAAAGTCCAGGGGCCCACCTGTCATAGACAGTGGGGGGGGGGGTTTAACTCCAGTTTAGTTTAACAAAGGGATTAGAGGGGGGGGGGCGTTGTCAGTGGCTCATTAACCACTGATGTTGAACCTGACAGGCGGGGCCCAAGGGTCAGTCGCACCGGAGGTTAGCCGGCGGCAGAACGCCGGCGAGGTTGACGCTTCCCCCGCTGTGGTGTACGGGAGGAGGTGCGGGTGGGCTTGTTCGAACCGTGGGAGCAGCGCGCATCAACTGGTGGTCTCGGGGCGGCCGGGGACTCACCGGAGCGGCGTCGGCGGCGGGCGAGGCGGCGGTCAGTGAGGGTGCGGCAACGAGGAAGTGGCTACGGGGGGTTTTGGCGAGCGGGGGCTGGGGCATTCGACTCATGCGAGCACCACGGGCAAAACGACGCGAGTGGCTGTCCAAATGGGTGCTCTGGGCCACGGGGAGGAGCTCGACGGCCGCGAGGAGCTTCTGCCCTAATGGCGCGGCGAGCTACAGGGCACGGGAAACTCAACGGGGCATTGCCGGTGGTAGGGGAGCTCACCAGGAGAACGACGGAGGTGGCAACATGCTCGATGCGGGCTTGCTGTGGACGGGATTGGCGTTGAGGTTGCGGCGGCCGGAGTGGGGGAAGAAGACGCGGGCGACGGCTGTGGTGCTCCCCGGGCTCGATTGGCTGGTGTAGTCGACGAAGACGACGACGGCGCTTCTCCTGGACACGGCGTTGTAGGCGGATTCGACGAGTGGCCGCGGGTGGCCACGACAACGGCGACGGCGGCGCTCGGGAGTTTTTCCCCGAGGCGTGTGAGAAGAGGAGGAGGGGAAAGGGAGGAGGGGCGTGTCCAGGGGGTAGCTGGGGGCTGTCTTATCCCTTCCCCGGCCACAGTGAGGGTGGGGGAGGCCTGCAGGCGCACCGGCCACGGCGGTGCCGCCACGGCACCGGAGCAGGTGACGGAGGGGACGGGGGCAGGTGGGGAAGGGGGAGTGGGCCGGGTGGGCCTTCGCCCAGGGCGAGGCTTAGAGCGTTTTCCAGTTTCTTTTTATTTTCCATTCTGTTCTTTTTTGTTAGTAATTAATTTAGTGCCTTTTGCATTTTTTTAAAATGTGTAACCTGGTCCATAATTAGTCATATATATTCCTAGGATGCCACAAAAAGTTTAGGCTTAAAATAAAACCATTTACTATTTCTTTATAATATTCAATTGTCAAATGGTGCTGTTTTGCTTGGTGTTTGAATTGTTTGAATTTTCCAGTGGCAAAATAAAATACCATAACCACATGGGCATGACCCAATGATTATTAGTGATTTTATAAAAGTGGTCCCATGATTTTAGGGCAAAGTTTAATTGCAACATATTTTTCATAGCAACCAAAAGGCATTTCTGAATATGATCAAAAGCAAAGTGGATCATGGCATGGTTTGCATAGTGATTAGCAACAGTGATTAGTCCACAGTAAAAGTGATTACTGTTACAGACAACTGAGGGTGTTACAAATCTCCCCCACTACAAGAATTATCGCCCCGAGAATTTAAGTGGTAGCGAGGAAAAGATCGGGGTATTCATTGCGAAGGCGATCTTCGCGTTCCTAAGTGGCTTCATCTTCAGAATGATTCGACCACTGCACCTTGAGGAACTTGACGGTCTTGTTGCGGGTTCGACGTTCAGACTGATCGATAATGCGGCTCAGATGTTCTCGATAAGTCAAGTCTTGTTGCAGCTCGATCATATCATGCTCCACTTCGCGGATAGGGTCCTTGAAGCAGCGACGGAGTTGCGACACGTGGAAGATATCGTGGACTTGGGAGAGGTTCGGCGGAAATTCCAACCGGTATGCCACGGGTCCACTCCTAGAAAGGATACGGAACGGGCCAATGTAGCGAGGAGCCAACTTTCCCTTGATACCGAAGCGATGAGTGCCCCTCATGGGAGTGACACAGAGGTAAGCGTATTCACCAGGTTGATACTCCATTTCCCGGTGTTTGCGGTCATAGTTGCTCTTCTGACGAGACTGTGCGGCCTTGAGATTTTCTTGCACAATGCGAACCTGATCTTCAGCTTGTTGGACAAGATCCGGTCCGAAGTAGGGTCGTTCCCCTGTTCCTGACCAATTCAGGGGGGTTCGACACTTACGTCCGTATAGAACTTCGAAGGGGGCCATCTTCAAGCTAGCCTGATAGCTATTGTTGTACGAGAATTCTGCGTACGGGAGAAATTCTTCCCATTTCATGCCGAATGAAAGGACACAAGCGCGAAGCATGTCTTCCAGCACTTGATTGACTCGTTCAACTTGGCCTTGCGACTGGGGGTGATAAGCGGTGCTGAGAGACAGATGAGTCCCGAGGGCTTCCATGAAACTATTCCAGTATCGTGAGGTGAAAAGGCTGCCACGGTCTGAACTGATCTCCAGCGGAATACCGTGGAGTGACACAATCCGGGAGATATACAAGTGTGATAACTTACTAGCAGTGATCGTCTCCTTGACCGGCAGGAAGTGAGCAATCTTGGAGAATCGGTCGATGACGACAAAGATGGCATCGTTACCTTTCTGTGACTTAGGAAAACCGGTGACGAAGTCCATCTCGACTTTGTCCCACTTCCAATCAGGAGGAGGGAGTGGTCGCAACCAACCAGCAGGTTTCTGATGTCCGGCTTTGACGCGACTGCAAACGTCACATTGAGAAACATAGCGGGCGATGTCTTGCTTCATGTAAGGCCACCACTACCGCTGACGAAGGTCTTTATACATCTTGGTACTGCCAGGGTGGATTGACAAGGGAGAATTATGGGCTTCTTCCATGATATCCGGACCACAGTTAATGATGGACGGGCTCACAGGAACTACTAAGCGGCCCTTGAAGTACACAGTATCACCATCATTGGCATCAATGGTAAAAGAGGAGGGCTTTCCTTCTGCGATGTCTTGCTTGATCTTCACAATGTCAGGGGCCAGAGATTGTCTACTCTTGATGAGGTTGTCGAGGTTTGACTCGAGAACCAGGTTATTGACGTAACCTTGAGGAACAATCTCGAGGTTCAACTTGCGAAACTCTTCATACAGAAGTGGTTGCTGCACCTGAACCTCAAGTTCAGAACAGTAAGCTTTGCGGCTCAAGGCATCGGCCATCACGTTAGCCTTGCCCGGGGTATACGAAATATCCATGTTGAAGTCGGCTATTGTCTCGAGCCATTGTTGTTGACGAAGATTCAGATCTGGCTGAGTAAACAGGTACTTCAGACTTTGGTGGTCAGTGTAGACCTCGCAACGATTACCGACGAGGTAATGTCGCCACAGCTTCAATGCGTAAATTACTGCTACCAATTCGAGATCATGTGTTGGATATTTGTCTTCTGAGCACGCAACTGACGAGAGCCATAAGCAATCACTTTGCGCTCTTGCATTAGGACACAGCCTAATCCTTGACGAGACGCGTCGCAATATATCACGAAGTCCTTCTGAGTATCAGGGGGAGCGAGCACCGGGGGAGAAGTTAGCTTGTCCTTGAGCGCTTGGAAACTTTCTTGACATTTATTTGTCCACTCAAACTTGACGCCTTTGTGAAGCAGATTAGTCAGAGGCCTGGCAATCTTGGAGAAATTCTCGACGAAACGGTGGAAATAGCTAGCGAGGGCGAGGAAACTGCGGACTTGCTTGACGGTCTTGGGAGGAGTCCAGTCAAGAATAGCCTGGATACGTTCTGGGGTGACGGCAATGCCATCCTTGGAAATCACATGTCCAAGGTAGGTTACTTCGGGAAGCCAGAACTCACACTTGGAATACTTAGCGTAGAGTTTGTGTTCTCGAAGCTTCTCCAGTATAAGACGAAGATGTTTAGCATGTTCTTCTTCATTCTTGGAATATATCAATATATCATCCAGATAAACCACGACGAACTGGTCGAGGTACTCCATGAAAATATAATTCATCAATCTGGAGAAGGTGGCTGGAGCATTGGTTAAGCCAAAGGACATGACGGTGTACTCGTATAAACCATAGCGAGTAATGAAGGCAGTCTTCGGAATGTCCTCATCACGGACTCGGATTTGGTGATAACCCAACCTCAAGTCGAGTTTAGAAAACACCTTGGATCCGGCAAGTTGATCATACAGATCGTTGATCCGGGGAAGTGGGTATTTGTTCTGGATGGTGGCTTGGTTAATGGGCTGGTAATCTTGGACCAATCGGTTTGTCCCATCGCTCTTCTTGACAAAAAGCGAAGGTGCTCCCCAAGCTGAGGAACTGGGGCGAATGAATCCTTTCTGAAGTGCCTTTTCGATTTCCTCATTAAGTTCAAGGACTTCATGTGGCGGCATCTTGTAAGGACGCTTGGCAATAGGGGTGGTGCCGGGCTTCAAGTCGATGACAAATTTGACTTCTCTGATCGGGGGTATTCCCGACAGTTCTTCTGGGAAGACGTCGGGGAAATCGCGAACAACCGGAACGTTCTCGATGCCTTGGAGGGGGGCGGCATTCAAAGCATTCATCATAAATATCTGTGTTTCAGCATTACGGGTAACTCGGGTGGTGTGGTTAACAATCTCGCCGGAGGGGTGAAAAAGTTGGACAGACTTGGTGCCACAATAAAGTGCGGCATCGTGAAATTTTAACCAATCCATTCCCAGAATGAGGTCTATGGTGGAGGACTTCAGAACGATGGGGGAAGCAAGGAATTCAATCCCTTCAATTTCAACAATGGTTTCGGGCACTATCTTGGTGGTTTGACATTGGCCTATCGGGGTGCGGACAACCATCGGTGGGTTCATCTTTTCTAGCGTGAAGTTATGCGACAATGCAAATGCTTCCGACAAGAATGAATGCGATGCTCCTGTATCAAATAAAACAGTAGCAGGTACGGAATTAACGAGAAGGGTACCCATCACGGTAGCGGGTTGTTGCTGAGCTTCTTCAACATTGACGTGGTTAGCATGTCCACGAGCATAAGCGGCAGACCCAGTATTATAGTTGGGGGTCCTGTTGTTGCCACGACCATTTCCACGGCCAGCGGGTTGAACTACCAGTTGCTTCTGTTTCTGGGGGCACTCCCTAGAAAAATGCCCCGGTTGGCGGCACGTGAAGCATAATCCATCCTGAGGACGAAGTGGGGTAGCATTGGGTGGTGCAGGCAGAGCTCTTGGCAACTGCGGTGGCGGAGGCAGACGGGGTGCAGCATAAGACGGCCTTGGAGCAGGGACAGCTGAATGAGTCACACTGGTAGGGATCCAGATACGACGCTTCTGCGTTGCGCCCAAAGATGAGCCAACGTCACGATAACGCTTCAGAGAGTTCTTGTGCTCCATCTGGGCAGTCTCGACGGTGATAGCCTTGTTCACCTTGGTGGCGAAGTTGGCAAAATCATGAACGGCAAGAGCGAGCCTGAGTTTTGGGTTGAGGCCACGACGGAACTTCTGCTGCCTGCGAGCATCCGTGGTGATCTCTCCTTACGCATAGCGAGAGAGGTTGAGGAACTCGCGCTGATAGGCTTCAACGGTCATGTCGCCCTGAGTGAGGTTACGGAATTCTTCCGCCTTACGATCCATGATCCCCTGAGGAATGTAGCGGGCGCGGAAGGCAGACTGGAACTCCTCCCAAGTGATGACTTCTTCAACTGGCAGGGAACGCTTGTGGGTGCTCCACCACTGAGCAGCGGCGCCTTTCAGATGATAAGACGCAAAGTTCACATAGTCGGCTGGATCGACATTAGCGGACTCCAGCTCGTGAGTGATGTCGCGAAGCCAGTCATCAGCATCCAACGGCTGAACAGTGTTGCGGAACATAGTGGGGTTGAGGCGGGTGAAGTCGTGCAGAGTCACGGTGGCATGCTGATGGTGGTGCCCATTCTGATTCGGCTGGGGGAACTGAGCCATGATATTCTGCATGAACTGACGGTTCATCTCGAACTGCTGCATCATCGCGGCCATGTAATCCGGCGGCGGGGGTGGGTCGTGAAGGGTTCGTTGCATAGAAAACAAAATTTTTCCTACGATTGCAACTGCCAAGATCACATCTAGGTGATAACTTGTAACGGTTTGAGAAGGACTCACCCTCGAAGACCAAAAAGCTTTAACGAGAACGATTCTCGTGGGTGATGTAGTCGATCACTTGCCGACCTCAAGGTCGTGATGAAGATGGGCGCCACAAACGGGCAGCGCCTCCGTAATCGGTCACACGTACGGATCAGCGACGACCTCCGCCCCTTGCTCTAGTTGGGCAGCGGAAGTAGTGGATCCTCGGGAACTCCAGCAGCACTACAACATAGTGGTGGTGGTGGTAGAGAAGATCTTGAGCAGGGCTTCGCCTAAGCACCGTACTCGTGAAACTGGATCAGCTAGCAAGGGGAGGAAGATGCCAACCAAAGGGCATATGAGAGATGGAGGAATGAGTGTGTAGAGGGGTCTCCACCCATCTATATATAGGAGGGGGAGGCAGCCCCCAAGGGGTAGCACGCCCCAAGAGGTGCCCCCACCTCTCCCCTCATCATGTGGGTGGACTCTCCACTCACAAAAACAAAGGGTCACACATTATTCCCATAACTTCCATAATTCTCCACTCAAAATTCCAAGAGTTTATCACATTAAAACACTTTTAATTATCTTGTTTAATGTCACTCAAATTAATGAACACTTCATTTAATGAGTACTTCATTGATGAACACTTCATTCAATGAACACATTAACAATTATCCCCTTGCACTATTTTGATATACCAAAACTATTCCAGCAGTTTTATCAAAACAATCCATGTGATGTCCAGTATATTCTCCGGCGTTCCGTATCCACTCAAACGCGTCAACGAATCCTTAAGTGTGTCACCCTACGGTTCGTGAATAAAATGGACATGAAAGAGACTCTTCTCCGATCAATAATCATCAGAGGGATCTGGAGATCCATGATGACTCCCACTTACTCAACGATGAACTAGTGATCGTGTGAACCATTACTCGGTAACCAATTCCTTTTGTCTCGCGATATTTTACTTGTCCGAGATCCGATCATTTGGTATCTTCCATACCTAGTTCAATCTCGTTACCGACAAGTACTCTTTACTCGTTCCGTGATATAACATCCTCGTGAGCCAGTCACGTGCTTGCAAGCGATGTCAATGTGATATCACCGAGAGGGCCCAGAGTATATCTCTCCGTCATCTGGATGGACAAATCCCACTCTTGATCCACGAGCCTCAACTAACACTTTCCAAGTACCCAACGACACCTTTATAATCACCCTGTTACGGTGTGACGTTTGATGGAATCAAAGTACTCTTCCGGTGTCAGTGATTGACGTGATCTCATGGTCTAAGGATTAGGGTTACTTCGTGAAAGTTTGATACAGCAATAGAAACTTTGATGACATGATCGTATTGCTATAACTACTGTGGGTGTATGTTCATCACATCATTCTCCAATGATATGACCTTGTTATTAACGACATCCAATGTCAATGATCAGGAAACCTTGATCATCCGTTAATCAACAAGCTAGTATAAAGAGAGACATTACTAGGAACCTTTTCTTTGTTTATTAAACACACATGTATTAACGTTTCCGGTTAACACAATTATAGCATGAAAATAAACATTTATCATAAACATGGAATAAGATAATAACCACTTTATTATTGCCTCTCGGGCATATTCATTTCAGTCTCCCACTTGCACTAGAGTCAATAATCTAGTTTGGTACTTGCGCATCCAACACCTATGGCATTCAGGTGTTATCCATACGCATTGCTAGTGGTAAACCTAATATCCAGATCTGACACTTCAGGTCCGTGTGTATTTGCATTTCTTTGCGTCTCTACGCATCACTCATTCACCAATGAGATGGCATTGCATAAATTTGGTCCTCCGGTGAGACCTTAGTCCCTTGAGCTCAAAACATGTTGAATCTATTGTCGTACAATAGATCTTCATAGTATTAGCTCGCTTGGAACTACACCTAGTTTGTCAAACAAACTTCTTGACACAAATGCCCTCCTTTGCTGCTGCTAGAGCAGTCATATACTTAGCCTTTCCTTGTAGTATTCGTTATAATGTCTTAACTTTGGAACTCATCCAAATCCATTTGGAACTATTCCAAATCTATCATGGAACTTTCTTCCATTACATTTTTCCACCTTAACATACCGCCAAAATTGAGATAAATTTAGATTGTATCTTGCGACAAAACTAGTATCAATGTAACACTTTACAATGAACTATTGTCCAACATACATAATATATATTCTTAGTCCTTCCAAAGCACGTAAGGATATCTTTACTATTGTCCAATGATCATCTTATGAATCATTCTGGTATATGCTCATAACATTTAGAGCATAGGACATTCTTGTAATTGTACATATCATGGTGTACATGATTGATCAAATCATTCATGTGATTTTACTCACCAAGTGTCAAAACACTTGAATCTCGCTTCAACCTTTTCCATGCGGCAAGAACTTTTCTCGTCGTTTTCATATTGAACTTATTCAATATTTCATATATGTACTTCGGCCCAACCATATTAGCACCTCAATCTATCTATATAGACCATATTAGCCCAATATACTGGTTTTGCCCAAATCTTCCATTAAAATCAAATTTTCAATGAAACTTCACCCGTGTCAATAAAATATACATCATTTCCAATCAACAATATGTCTTCTACATAATGTATTAGAAATATGTCTCAGCGCTCCCACTTAATTTCTTGAAAAAGCAAGCATCTTCACCGTCTCTGATGAAACTAAACGTTTTAACAATTTCATCATGATGAAGATTCCAACTCCGCGAATGCTTATTTCAACCATTGAAATTTGCATGCTATTTTAGCATCCTTTGAATTAACAGAACCCTTTGGACCGTGTCCTGTACACGTCCTAGGTAACCATTCTATTAGAAGAACGTTGTTCCGTTTGTTCAACTACCATATACCAAAACTAGCATATGTAGTGGTTGCTACAATAATCCGTCCAGACTAAATATCGTTATGAAAGATCAAATCTTGTCATAGCCAACTCTTTGAACATAATCGTAAACCATTTTAACGATATGTCGAATATTTCATAGATGTGAGAACATCCACGTCTGTTTCTTTATAGATCCAAACACGGTATCTAGAGGGTCTTCCAAGTTCAGAAACTTGGTTTCTCGTGTATGGAACTATCACGGATTTTATAGCTTCTAGCCATTTTGACGGAGTCAGGGCCCATCATTGCTTCTTTGCATGTAGTCGGTCCATTATTATCAAATAACAATGATTCAATCTCAAATCTTTCTATTTGATCGATTACCCGAACTACGCAGTTCAATAGGAACTTAGATCGCCGTGACCACAACCTTTGGGACACGGGAGCCAAGAGCATTGCGGCCGCTTCCGGGACACTTTCCGGCGCTGCGCCACTTAGCACATAAAGCTTAGGTTCAACAACCTAATCGAAGTTCTACTGTCCTCCCACTTAACTTTTCGCAAAAATTCCTTCTCAAGAAACTTGATGCTCTTAGCCACAAAAAACTTTTGTCTTTAGTGTTATGGAGGAATACCCAACGGTTACTTTGGGATAACCTACAAAGACGTACTTTATCCGACTTTGGTTGTAAACATTTTACATATGCCTTGCATACCAAAATTTAAGAAAAGACAAATTGGGTTTTATCCCATTCCATAACTCATATGGTGTCATTTCAACGGATCTCGATGGCGCTCTTTTCAGTGAAAAGCGGTAGTCTCTAAAGCTTAATCCTTAAAATATAATGGCAATTTTTATAAATAACACATTTGATCCTTACCATGTCAAACATGGTTTGATTACATCTCTCGAACACTCCATACTCCTATGGTGTTTCGGGAAATGCAAGTTTTTGGAACGATTCCTAAACTCTCAGGCATTTGCTAAACTTTTAACTCAAAAATCTTCTTTTATGATCCAATCATAAACTCTTATTTTCTCGTTACAATGATTTTCACTTCATCTTGAAATTTATTTGAACATTTTCAAACATTTCATACTTCTTCCTTATCAAGTAAATATACACATATATCCACTCAAAACCTCGGTTAAAGTATATGAAGTTATAAGACCCACCACACACGGCTACACATAATGAACTATACACATCAACATGTATAATGTCCGATAAGTTAGTCGTCCGTCCTTCTTTGCCTATGAACGGAGTTTCAATCATTTCTAGGAAATTCTTACAAGCGTCAGTTGATTCAAAATCAAAAGACTCCAAAATTCCACCAACATGGAGTTTCTTCATGTTATCTTTCCAATATGATTTAAACGGTGTTTCAATCATCTCTAGAAATTTCTCACAACCGTCAATTGATTCAAAATCAAAAGACTCCAAAATTCCATCACCATGGAGTTTCTTCATGTGTTTCTTTCCAATTTGATTCAAACGGTGGTGTCACTCATAAGTGATCTTATAATCATTTGTCTTGCGACATGTTTAGCATCAGTTATTATGGATGTGATTTCTCCAACAAGATTTATAGAGTTCATCCATCTTCTATGAATATGGTGATAATTTGAACAACTATTGTTCGTATAACACCAGAACAGAATAACAATTATTCAAATAAATCTTGAAGGCTAGGTTTAATTCCAACGATAAACACAATAACAATTTATTTTGTTCTTGATGAGAATCATCCCATATTCATTTGCTAGTTACTCAGGCCATTGTAACTCTTGTATTGCGTTGTTCCGTATGACACTTCATACCAACCAATCAGTATCCAATACTCAAGAATCACGCTGTTTAACAAGCAATGAATATACCCATAACATGTATATCATCTATATACCCGAGCTAGACATTTCCAGTCTTTTCCTTTTTCTTTTTTGCCAAAATATTTTTTAGATCCTCTTTCAGCAATTCCTTTCCTTTTTAGAAGAATTTATCAACATCACTTGTGGCACCATTCATATGACACATAATCCAAAGTGTGTTAGTCAAATACTAACACCCTTTGATTCTCACTTTGATGTAGATCACCGTCATCAAATGTTTGGTGTTCTTCCAAATTCCATTCTTTAGTAATCTTATAGTGTAGTAAACATTTTACCTACATCTTCCATTCATCCTATCATGACAACTTTCATGACAAAACTACCATAGCTCATAGGGACAAACTGTGAGTACAATATTAGTTCCCAAAACCTTTTTGAGAGATTAGGACACATAGTGTCTCCAACCTTCACAAATTCTCATACAATATGAGAACATGTTTCTCACTAAATTTTACTCTATCACATTGCAACTAAACATTGTTTCAGATATCGCTATATCTTCCACACATGATAGTTTCTGAAACAATCCTTTCAGCTCCTAGATAACCTTGATAATAACAAACAACATTTGAATATCAAGGATCATGGAGGCAAGTGTGATACTTAGACACTAACACTGGAATTGTTACTCTCGATTTAATACACATTATTAAACTTCATGGAGTAAGCAAGGTTTGCTAAAGTTTGCAATAAGACTTTAAACTTTAGATTGACACTCAAACAATACGGTACCAGTCCGTAAAGTTAAATATCCAGAATTCTATAGTTCTATTATCTCAATTATAGCTAAGCGCAAAGGTAGTAAACAAATGCCAATGACTACAACGAACTATGCAAATTCACTTTGATTTAGTTCATGATAAAATGAGTTCATCTAACTCCCACTCAAAAACAACATCCCTCGAGTCGTCTTTGGTGATTACACGAACCAAATTCACTACACCACGACCGATCATCACGTGAGGCAGTGTAGCTGCAATGGCGAGCATCTCAATATGGTTCATCATATCATCCATATGACTCGTGCTTAACCTTTCGGTCCATGTTCCGAGGCCATGTCTGTACATGCTAGGCTCGCCAAGTAGAACCTTAGTATTTGCATGTGTTTCAAGGCCATGTCTGTACATGCTAGGCTTGAAAACACCCGTTGTATGCGAACGTAGAGTCTATCACACCCGATCATCACGTGGTGTCTCGAAACGACGAACTTTCTTAACGGTGCATACTAAGGAAGAACATATAATTATCTTGATATTAAGTGAGAGGGATCATCTTATAATGCTACCGCAGCGATCATGATCGTAACTAAGCAAAATAAGATGCATAAAAGGATAAACATCACATGCATGGATAATGTGATATGATATGGTCCTTCTCGCAATAGATCTCCATCTTTGTGCGTCTTGGTATGATCTCCATCATGCCACCGGCGCGGCACCAAGGTCCATGGCGCCACCACCATGGTCGTCCTTCTCCATTACAATATATCTCATGGATATATCTACAGCACGCAGGCCTTAAAAAGGAAAAACACAACCATATGGCTCCTGCCGGTTGTTTACAATAAATCTCATTTCATACAACAATTTTGTAACAATGACCATATCACATCACATGCCCTGCAAAAACAAGTTAGACGCTTCTAAATTATCTTTGCAAATTTTACGTGGTTTTGGGCTTCCTAGGAAAGAACCGATCTTACCTACGGACAAGAACCACAACGTTGATTCGCTAGTTGTTTCTTTTCGTCCCTTTCCAGGGCCCTCCATTGCAAATGCCATATCACTAATGTTAGAGAAACTGACACCCCCAAAGCCACTTTATACGGTACAAGCCGTATGTCAAGCGTGACACGCAATCTGCGCTTAGGGCCGCTTCAATCCAACATTGCCGCAATATGAACAAGTGCACAAAAGAGGGTAACAACTAGAGGATCAACGCCCACATCTCTATGTGTTCTAACCGTACAAAGCATCTACGCATAGACGAGGCTCTGATACCACTGAAGGGTTCGTTGCATAGAAAACAAATTTTTTCCTACGATTGCAACTGCCAAGATCACATCTAGGTGATAACTTGTAACGGTTTGAGAAGGACTCACCCTCGAAGACCAAAAAGCTTTAACGAGAACGATTCTCGTGGGTGATGTAGTCGATCACTTGCCGACCTCAAGGTCGTGATGAAGATGGGCGCCACAAACGGGCAACGCCTCCGTAATCGGTCACACGTACGGATCAGCGACGACCTCCGCCCCTTGCTCTAGTTGGGCAGCGGAAGTAGTGGATCCTCGGGAACTCCAGCAGCACTACAACATAGTGGTGGTGGTGGTAGAGAAGATCTTGAGCAGGGCTTCGCCTAAGCACCGTACTCGTGAAACTGGATCAGCTAGCAAGGGGAGGAAGATGCCAACCAAAGGGCATATGAGAGATGGAGGAATGAGTGTGTAGAGGGGTCTCCACCCATCTATATATAGGAGGGGGAGGCAGCCCCCAAGGGGTAGCACGCCCCAAGAGGTGCCCCCACCTCTCCCCTCATCATGTGGGTGGACTCTCCACTCACAAAAACAAAGGGTCACACATTATTCCCATAACTTCCATAATTCTCCACTCAAAATTCCAAGAGTTTATCACATTAAAACACTTTTAATTATCTTGTTTAATGTCACTCAAATTAATGAACACTTCATTTAATGAGTACTTCATTGATGAACACTTCATTCAATGAACACATTAACAATTATCCCCTTGCACTATTTTGATATACCGAAACTATTCCAGCAGTTTTATCAAAACAGTCCATGTGATGTCCAGTATATTCTCCGGCGTTCCGTATCCACTCAAACGCGTCAACGAATCCTTAAGTGTGTCACCCTACGGTTCGTGAATAAAATGGACATGAAAGAGACTCTTCTCCGATCAATAATCATCAGAGGGATCTGGAGATCCATGATGACTCCCACTTACTCAACGATGAACTAGTGATCGTGTGAACCATTACTCGGTAACCAATTCCTTTTGTCTCGCGATATTTTACTTGTCCGAGATCCGATCATTTGGTATCTTCCATACCTAGTTCAATCTCGTTACCGACAAGTACTCTTTACTCGTTCCGTGATATAACATCCTCGTGAGCCAGTCACGTGCTTGCAAGCGATGTCAATGTGATATCACCGAGAGGGCCCAGAGTATATCTCTCCGTCATCTGGATGGACAAATCCCACTCTTGATCCACGAGCCTCAACTAACACTTTCCAAGTACCCAACGACACCTTTATAATCACCCTGTTACGGTGTGACGTTTGATGGAATCAAAGTACTCTTCCGGTGTCAGTGATTGACGTGATCTCATGGTCTAAGGATTAGGGTTACTTCGTGAAAGTTTGATACAGCAATAGAAACTTTGATGACATGATCGTATTGCTATAACTACTGTGGGTGTATGTTCATCACATCATTCTCCAATGATATGACCTTGTTATTAACGACATCCAATGTCAATGATCAGGAAACCTTGATCATCCGTTAATCAACAAGCTAGTATAAAGAGAGACATTACTAGGAACCTTTTCTTTGTTTATTAAACACACATGTATTAACGTTTCCGGTTAACACAATTATAGCATGAGAGTAAACATTTATCATAAACATGGAATAAGATAATAACCACTTTATTATTGCCTCTCGGGCATATTCCCTTCAGGTCGTTGGCACCACGACCACGACCACGACCACCACGACCAGCCATCCTGCTAGAATTTAACAGGGGTATTTCAGCGATGAAAATTTAACGAGATAACGGAATCAAGCCTGAAGTAAGACGACAACGAAGAGGAGGCGCGGATATATATAGGAGTAGTCATATAAGACATACACATTTACACACAGAGTCAATCGAAAATCGGGCAGCGTAACGTCGTAGAAATTAAGGAAAAAGGACTCACTAGGCGGCGCGCAGACCGCGGTAAGGATTACACGACGCGACATAGATTCCACTATGTCAATCACGCCGCAAGAAAACTGTTGGCCACAAGAGTTAATGCCAGAGGACGTGCGGCCTGCCCAGAATGAGAATGGGATCCGCGGTCCGGGACCTGGGGTAGAACTCCTGCGACACGACTCAATCAATGGGGAAGCACCAAAACGCCGGGTGGAATCAAGAGAACGTGATCCTAATGTCAGAGTTTGTAAAACTTACCAGCAAGGATAAGAGAGCAGAGTCCCAGTGCATAGGTAAGGAGAAAAGGATCCTAATACCATAGATATCACACGTACTGACATCGATTTGGGCCCGTAAGCCAAATATTAAGTTAGCAAAATAGTTTTTTAAAGTCTAGACTCATCTTAGACCAAGTTTTGGTGGGGTGGCTTCCTACAGGCAGTCGGCTCTGATACCAACTTGTGACGCCCCCAAAATCAACCCGTGTACAGTAATCATACACGCAGGGTACACGGCTGAGATTAGGGTGCCACGGTGAGAATATCACAGCACAACACTAACACAAAAGGATAAACAAATATGTTACAATACCAGGGATCACGAGGATCCGAATACATAAGTCATACAAGCCATAATATCTGAGTACAGACATAGTTAGTCATGTTTTGCCTTAAGAAGGCTAGCACAAATCACATCAGAGATACAGATCGAAGAGGCGAGGCCTCCTGCCTGGGATCCACCGAACTACTCCTGGTCAACGGGGAACTCGACGTCGTAGTAGGCGCCTCCGGGGTACTCCTGCTCCTGGGCTCCAACGTCGACTGCAGCGGCCGATCAGGCAAAGGGAAAAGGGGAAATAAAGCAAAGGTGAGTATCTAGCATACCCACGAGTCTTACGTCTGCTACTAAGCATTATGCATTGTATCAACGGAAAGAAGAGGCTGTATATAGTGGACTGAAAGACAGAAATCCAGAGCAAGGGTAAGAAGCTAGGCCTATCGAAGACTAGCATCTTCCGACGATGTCTTGCAGCATGAGATAAGAATCAACCAACAATTATATAAAGCATAAAGTAACAATGCAACAGAAGTTGCTGCAACATTGTATAATAATAAGTTGTAATAATTAACAATGCCTCCGAGTTCACCTCCTCGACATCCCCGCGAGGAAGAAAACCCGGAACCATACAGTTTAATAATAATAGTTTGTAGTGATAAGATCCAGCTTCAGCATAAAGCGTCCTGTTACCGTGGACACGGCTATTCGAATAGATCAATCTTCCCTGCAGGGGTGCACTTGTGTTACGCTACACGCACGGATCTCCAGGGTGGCGGGAACCTTGTTAGGGAACGCTCCACCGAGGCTATCCGACACTTCATAGCCCATCTTTCAAACTCAACAGAGAGGCCATCCGCCGGTCTAAATCCTAAGTACGCCGGGCCTTGGACCCCAACCCGAACGTACTCCTGCACGGTGCGTGGCTGGCCGGTGAAGTTAAAGAAAATCCAAATAAGACACCACCGCACGAGAAAATAAGACAACACCACTTCCCGGCGCAGGCCGCGGTACTGCTGACGTCTGAAGAGTCCTCGGACGACACTACAAAGCAGAGGAGCCCATAACTCGTAATTCCCACGGGTAGGTAGTGCGTACATGGCATATAGCCAACTCAAGACATCCACTGAACCATTAGTCATTTTATTAACTTGCGGGACAACCGTTATCGTTGCCTCGACTTAACTGACCCGCGGACAACGACATCAGCCAGGACCACCAGTACATCGGTGCCTGCCCTGTCGTCCCACCAAGTCTCTGCGGTTACCAACAAGGTGAACCGTCTCCTTACCTTGTCTCTCTTTTGCTCCTGGAGGAGCTCGACTTCCGTAGTTTGGTAACTCTCGCGGCCAACGATCAGGGGCCAAGCACACCGGTACACTGGTCGTACCCTCCCTGTCGTCGCGTCGCTATACCTCTCGCGGGCACCGTTGGGTCGCCCGACTTCTTACCTTTAAGGACAACCGTTGCGAAGGTACCTAGAGCGGCTATACAGAGTCAGCAACGAGTGGAGTACAAGGATTACTCCTTGATAGCTCACACTTGATGGTGGGTCGATAGAGCCGAGCTAGGGGGCCTCAGGCGGTGTCTGCATTGTACCGTACCTGTGTAGTTATAATAATTGTATCCGCGTTCACTCCCCTGAGTGATCACGGCCCTCTACCTAATCCTAGCTAACAATGCGCAGGGCTCACTGCTGAATATGATATAAATATTTATAGGCAGCATAGGATAAGGAAGGCACGTCAAGGGGCGACAATGACAGGTTATGCAATTGAAGAGGTAAGAAGCGTAGCAGCAGTAGTAACAATGCCTAGTGCAAGAAAGTACGGAAAGATAGGCGATATCTGGGGAAGAGAATGGCTCTGCTTGCCTGGAAGCTCTACGGTAGGGGTAGGGTCGTCGACAAAGTAGTCGTACTCAGCAGAGGTGTAGTCGACGGCAGCAGCGGGGTCTACCGGAGATTAAGGGGGGAAGAAACAGTAAATACACAGCAAGCATATACAAACAGATGCATGACATGACAGATGAAAAGTTAACGGTGTTCTAAGGCAGTGCAATGCACGTTGCTCGGAACGGAAATTCATCTGAGGATGAACTACCGGCTCCGGGTGATTACCGGACAGGGTGTCCGGAGGGGGAAAAGATCAAGCCGGAGGTGTCGTGGGTACCGGACAAACATAAGGGGGGGTGTATCCGTGCTAGTTGATCTATTCTGAGAAACATTCGTGTTCGGAATAAATTCATCCGGGCACTCTAACAGTACCGAACAGTTTATCGGACAAATGGTCTGAAGGGGGACGGTTTGATGTTCGTTGTGTTAGAGGGGTGTGATAGACATACAGATAGCGTATTCGTATTCATTATATTTTTTTGATCAATTTTCATGTATAAAGTTTTTGAATCTGAGTTACGGTTTAAAAGTTATTAAATTTCAAAGTTTTAAATCATTTAAATGATTTTCTGAATTTCTTTTATTATTATAACAACATTATCCAAAACATTATCCAAAACAGTGCCTGATATGTGGGACCCACATGTCAGCCTCTGTTTATTTATAAAACATTTTAATAAATCAGAAATAGGCACTGGGCCCACATGTCAGTGACTAGTTTTTATAATTCTATTTATTTTTAAAAGACTTACAGCTGGGGCCCAGTAGTGAGTGATACATGGGCATAATTAAACTGTTAGTTTGATTTAAAAGGCCAGGGGCCCACCTGTCATAGACAGTGGGGGGGGGGTTTAACTCCAGTTTAGTTTAACAAAGGGATTAGAGGGGGGGGGGGGCGGGCCCGTTGTCAGTGGCTCATTAACCACTGATGTTGAACCTGACAGGCGGGGCCCAAGGGTCAGTCTCACCGGAGGTTAGCCGGTGGCAGAACGCCGGCGAGGTTGACGCTTCCCCCGCTGTGGTGTACGGGAGGAGGCGCGGGTGGGCTTGTTCGAACCGGGGGAGCAGCGCGCATCAACTGGTGGTCTCGGGGCGGCCGGGGACTCACCGGAGCGGCATCGGCGGCGGGCGAGGTGGCGGTCAGTGAGGGTGCGGCAACGAGGAAGTGGCTACGGGGGGTTTTGGCGAGCGGGTGCTGGGGCATTCGACTCATGCGAGCACCACGGGCAAAACGACGCGAGTGGCTGCCCAAATGGGTGCTCTGGGCCACGGGGAGGAGCTCGACGGCGGCGAGGAGCTTCTGCCCTAATGGCGCGGCGAGCTACGGGGCACGGGAAACTCAACGGGGCGTTGCCGGTGGTAGGGGAGCTCACCAGGAGCACGACGGAGGTGGCAACAGGCTCGATGCGGGCTTGCTGTGGACGGGATTGGCGTTGAGGTTGCGGCGGCCGGAGTGGGGGAAGAAGACGCGGGCGACGGCTGTGGTGCTCCCCGGGCTCGATTGGCTGGTGTAGTCGACGAAGACGACGACGTCGCTTCTCCTGGACACCGCGGTGTAGGCGGATTCGACGAGTGGCCGCGGGTGTCCACGACAATGGCGACGGCGGCGCTCGGGAGTTTTTCCCCGAGGCGTGCGAGAAGAGGAGGAGGGGAAAGGGAGGAGGGGCGTGTCCAAGGGGTAGCTGGGGGCTGCCTTATCCCTTCCCCGGCCACAGTGAGGGTGGGGGAGGCCTGCAGGCGCGCCGGCCACGGCGGTGCCGCCACGGCACCGGAGCAGGTGACGGAGGGGACGGGGGCAGGTGGGGAAGGGGGAGTGGGCCGGGTGGGCCTTCGCCCAGGGCGAGGCTTAGAGCGTTTTCCAGTTTCTTTTTATTTTCCATTATGTTCTTTTTTGTTAGTAATTAATTTAGTGCCTTTTTGTATTTTTGTAAAATGTGTAACCTGGTCCATAATTAGTCATATATATTCCTAGGGTGCCACAAAAAGTTTAGGCTTAAAATAAAACCATTTACTATTTCTTTATAATATTCAATTGTCAAATGGTGCTGTTTTGCTTGGTGTTTGAATTGTTTGAATTTTCCAGTGGCAAAATAAAATACCATAACCACATGGGCATGACCCAATGATTATTAGTGATTTTATAAAAGTGGTACTATGATTTTAGGGCAAAGTTTAATTGCAACATATTTTTCATAGCAACCAAAAGGCATTTCTGAATATGATCAAAAGCAAAATGGATCATGGCATGGTTTGCATAGTGATTAGCAACAGTGATTAGTCCACAGTAAAAGTGATTACTGTTACAGACAACTGAGGGTGTTATAAAATACCTCCTAAAGTATATTTTGAAGGACTCCTTGATCCGAGTGATTTCCAAAGGACTTTTAAAAGGTTTTAATCATTAGGAAATTGTCCTACATAGGTTACTCGGTCGCATTGACACACCAACGAAAGTGGGTACTTTAATCCTATATGCTAAGGAAATGATGAAGCGGGTGGCGATAGCCACTGCTCAGTAATCGTTCCCAACATCGCGTTGACCAGTGGGCCGATCATCGAGCATGTCCCCGACCTCGGGTATGTCGACTTGGCACCCTGCGCCTACCCCATTTTGTCAAGCGGATGTGGTTATGAAGGAGAAATCTCGCGAAGGGGATTGTAATGACCAATAGTTCACTAACATATGAACTTTAAATGTTGTTTGTGAATCTTCGCATCCATGCATGCCAAAAATCGGAGGAATTAAGATTTTACTATCAAAAAACCATTTATTGCACTTGATTGTTTGTTTACATTGTTGTTTTTTTGCAAAGTTAATAAAAATTAAAACATCTTATCTTGTAACAATTAAATCCAGACAAGTGTGGGAAAATTTGGGCATGACCTTTGCTCATTTTATCACATCTGGATCAAAATTCAAATACGTATAAAGCATAACAATCAAAGTATATAAATTACGTAACAAGTGATCTCCAATATTAAAATTCAAATCCAAAGTTTAATAAATAATCATCCAAGTTACAAGTATCTAAAACATATAAAGTATACAATGGGATACTAATAAAATATTTTATTGATCACAATACCAATATACAAGGTATTACAAAGATAAGCAAATGGCCCCGCTGAATAGTACATGGTTAATATGAAGAGGAAAAGGGGATATTCAAAGCTCATCTAGACCTGTGCAGTAGATCTTTGAAAAGACATTAAAAAAGTTCAAAAAAAAATTGTGGTGGAAGATGCTTTCGGAGGAGACGTTCATATAAAATTTGAGCTTTTTCGACATCTACAGCGCCAGTGGCAAAAAAGACAAAGTCAGGCCCAAATAGTGTGTGAACATCGCCTTTGTTAAAAGCAGCGGATTTGTCTTTTTTGCCAGATGCTCCTCCAGATGTTCGATCTTCTCGAAAATCTTCATAAACATATCCTCCAAAAGCATCTTCCACCACAATTTTTTTAGAATTTTTTGAACTTTTTTTGAATTTATTTTCATTTTTTTACTCTCCCTGGATGTAGATGCACCCGGGTGCAGAAACACCGCTCCCGAGGAAAATAAAATACTAAGTTAAATTAAGCTCGATCTTCTTCTAGTGCCTCCTTATTTCAAACTTTCATTTTTTGTATTAGAACCTACAAAACCATCATTAAACGGGAAACATATTTGGTTAAGGTTAAAGTATCATTCATTAGACTTTACGGGTTGTTTGAATCTTCGATAGACTTCTTTCCTACATCGTTCGCATATCTTTCCCAGATAAAGGAATGTCATGACACAATTTTATTACACTGTGCAGAGGTGCACAACTTTACCCATAAATGATTAACTTCACCTTTATGCCGGTTCATCAATGCCTTTTACAGCCTCCAAGTCGGGCCATAAACCCTACACAACCTTGATGTGCGGCCATGCGGAGGTCCCAGTTTCCCGCCCACCTTGTCCGCCAAATGATCAAACTCTTCGTATCTGAGGTATTCCCTCATCAACCCCACTCTAGACAGGTAGGTATTATACAACCCCATTACCAATAAGCATTAACCTGCCCAGGGAATCAGGAATGATGGCCCTGTGCCGAAAAAGACATTTACGACCCAAGACTTAACAATTACTTGGATCGAACGGATTACGCCCCACGACGATAACCTTGTACAATGATCAAATGGGGTTTGGATGGCATGCTTGACTAGCCCGGCCTATGCCGAGGTTTGTGGTTTGTGCTATTGATACATGATAGCTTCTCGCCCCCTTCGTTGGTTACCCCAAGTGGAGGGTTGAGATGTAGTGCAGCAGCAGTTTTCCCTCGGTGAAGATACCAAGGTTTGTCTCCAGCAGGACTCCAGAGATGATAAGTAGGTGTCAGCGGCGCAACTGACGCGGACCTGCACACAGACACAGATAACTTTGTTCCCAACGAAGTTCAGAGAGGTTTTCAATCTCTCCGGTCTTGTTGTTTACAAAGGATAAAACGCAAGGGATAATAATAGCAACTTGAAAGTAAATGCAGAAAAGTAAATAAAGCGTGGAAACAGTGATAAGGATATGGACCGGGATACTTGATGTTCGCTAGTGATGTCTCTCTCCCAAAAGATGATAAAATTGCTATGCGAGGTAAACAAATTACAGAAAGGCAATTGACAGGATTATGAACGCACCGCAATGCTAACTATGCTACAAAAGAAAGGAACAGGTTCAAAAGCACATGCAGTACGTCAAGGTAAGTAGACCGAAATCCATCTGCATCTACTACAAATCATCCACCTTGAGATATCTATCCAGAACATCTCGCTGGTATTAAGTTGCGAGCCCCACCCAAAGTGTAAACCCAAAGCAACAGACAACTGCATTAAAAAGAACTCTGCGTAAAGTAAACAATCCTTGTAACCGCGTTTACAAGCACCGTTGTTTTCCCCCTTGTGGCAACAACACATCCCCTAGACTCATGTTTCTGTCACTCAAGCGTGTCATTGGGGGGCATGAACCCACAATCTAGCACAACGCTCTCTCTTGGAGTCACTACCTACTACTTGGCCAAAGCAATAAACAGGAACGGGGAACATGCAAGAATTACGTAGGAACAAAAATATAAGAGATAAAAACCAAATATATTACTCAATCACAATCTGAACATAATCTCATAATCCATCAGATCCTATCAAACTCAACATAGCAATAGCAGAAATATTACAAAGGTGCCTCGATCATGTTGGGCAGGTCACGAGGTCTAAACAATGAAGATCAAAGAGGGGAGGAGAACATCACATAGCTACTGATCACGGACCCATGGTCCAAGGAAAACTACTCACGAGACATCTGGGGAGCATCCATGGTGGAGAGGAGACACCCGGAGGTCAATCCTCCCTCCGGCAGGGTGCCGGGAAGAGGTCTTCTGGTGCTCCCGATCTTCGGAAGTGCGGCGGCGGCGGCGGAACAGAGGCGAGTTCGCGGAATAGAGTTCTGCTTCTGGAGTTTTCCCGTGACGGGGGATAAATAGGCGAAAGGGGGCAGCCAGAGGTGGGCCAGGGGCCCCAGGCGCCCCCTGGCGCGGCCAGGGGTGGGGCCGCGCCGGGTGGCCGCTTGGGCCCCCCTGGCTCCCCTCTGCCCCCTCCAGGGCTCCTCTCGAAGCTTCCGTCACGCTGATTTTTTATCTGAATTTTCCCGAATTTTTCTGGCACTTTTTATATGGGGGAAAGGTGAAATAGAAAAACAGCAGAAAACAGGAACTGGCACTGGGGTGCACTGAGTTAATATGTTAGTCCAAATATGATAAAAATGTATGAAAGTGTATCTAGATCATACCAATATCACACAAAACATGCATGGAGCAAGCAGAAATTATAGATATGTTTTGGACGTATCAACGTCCCCAAGCTTAATTCCTGCTCGTCCTCGAGTAGGTAAATGATAACAACATAATTTCCGTGGTGACATGCTAGAAACCATAAAAGAACCTTCAAAAGTAAAGCAATCAAGGTTAGAAATTCAATTCAAGTCATAACAGGCAAGAGCCTATATTAGCATTGAAACAAGTAACAAAAGAACATTAGGTGCAAGAGCTCTCGCTGTCCGTGACTCGAATGTCTCCAAATGGTGTTTGCGTGCAAGAAGGGGGATAGGGAATACGAGAAAATAGTATTTTTGTGTTGAGAACTCAATCTACTAAAGTTTCACACTTGGTCTTGCTCGCTCATGAAGACCTAGAGCTCTTTTGAGGAGGCTCATCCTTGGAATATGCAAGCCAAGTTCTATAGTGTGAAGGTCCCCACATAGCTATATGCATAAAGATCATCTCTATGGAGTACAAGGATATATAGGGAGTACTAGTGTGGATCTCCCAAAAGGATAGTAGTGTTGCCCATTTCTCTCTTTTTATTTATTTTTCTCTTTTTTTATTATTTTTTTATTTTTTTGTGGCCTCAATGGCTCTTTCTTTTTAACTCTCATTTGTCCTCTTTGGGATCTTTTAATGTGTTCCCTTTGGGATCTTTTCCTCACTTAAGGGCAACACTCTATTTTACAAGAAGGTAAAGGAGATCTTTCACACTTTACAAGGTACTCAAAACATAAAGAAGATGTAACTATCATGATGTATGCAAGGTATTCCGCTGCCAGTGTAGCAGGAACATGTATGACATGAAGATCAAGTCATGAAGAGGTGGAAGTTGCATGGCAATGTAACTCGGAAAGGCTATGGAAATGCCTTGATAGGTAGGTATGGTGGCTGTTTTGAGGAAAGATATAAGGAGGCTTATGATGACAGAGCGTATCATGCCAAGGGTTTGGATGTACCGGCGAAGGTGGACACCAACTCTTGGAGTGAGAAGAAGGAAATGCACGGCACGGGAAAGGCTAGCAAAATATGGGAAGGTGGAAGTGTCAACTCTCAATACTTACATTAGTCCGAAGAACTCATGCACTTATTATCGGTAACTCTCAATCTAATAAGGAGGTTCACAAAGAGACAAGTACCCCGAGGAGGAGTGTATGGGGGTTTGGTTATCCTTGCGCATCCTCGACTCATGGTACGTGAATGTTCTCTGATATTCGACCCCTCAGAAGAGTAGTGATCCATCTAGTAGCTAGAGTTCTCAACTAGTTTTGTAGGTTTTGAAAATAAACACGGATTGCCCAAAATACGACACCTCTCACTAATAGGCAAGAGCTCTTGACACCAAAAGTTCAAACATTACTCACATCAATACCTCAAAACTATTGCAAGTTACTACTAAATTAAATAGCAACCTCAATTACCTACTTTCAAGACAAGACACAACTCAGTGCAACAACCAACTCTCTTAACAAGATAAACATGAAAACTAAAGAGAGTTCCAGCAACAAACTAAAACAAAAGACAAGGCTCTTGCTAAAGACAAACTAAAACTAAGACTAAACATGGCAGTAGCTATGAAAAGATAAAGAACACACAACAACAAAAAGATAGGCATGAAGAATCCTATGATGTGTTCTAGATTTTGAAAGTGGATCGTGTTTCTCTCCCACACAAAGTGAGACAGGACCTAACTTGTTATGAACAGCAAGCAAAGCTAAAGAAACTAAAAATAAACCTAAGAGCGAGACGCTCCAAGCATAGCATATAACGCATGAAGTGATAAAAATATAGTGAGACGAAGGACAAACTGATGATTGTTGATGGAGAAGGGGATGCACGGGGGCATCCCCAAGCTTAGACGCTTGAGTCTCCTTGAATATTTATTGGGGATGCATGGGGGCATCCCCAAGATTGAGCGCTTGACACTCCTGAATCTTCTTTCATCATCTTCCATCGCACACTTGAAAACTCTCTTCATACATAACTCATCATAAGCTGATTAGAGAGGTTAGTACCCTTAATAAATAATTTTTCTCCACTGGATATAAAGATAATCTTGAAGAGATACTGTTTCTCAAGAGTGCCAAAAAGTTTTTGCAAAGAAAAAGCAAGCTTAAGGTTTGCAAAAGTTAGGAGAGACAAAACGTGGCAGAATCCATGAAAAACAGAACAGCAGATAGTAAAGAATTTTTTAGGGGTACTTCTGCAACTCAAATCAAAACACTCAGAACATACAGAAGTTTCGTAATTGTATAGAGCATACTGTGTAAAAATTTCAGCTAAAAAAGATGAACTGGGATCTTTCTGGAATTTTTCTGGTCATGAGGTCAGAATCTGTTTTCTGGACAGCATGTCACAACTTTTACTTCCCTTGCCGTAAGAGGCTATAACTTGGCACAAAGTTGAAAAATAAAGATACAATGATGTTGCTACAGAAGTAACAATCATCAAGACACAACAAAATCAAAAAGAAAAACCTAAATTCGTTGTGGGCTGCCTCCCAAAAGCGCTTCTTTAAATCCATTAGCTGGGCTTAATGCAAAAGAAGAATCATGTTTTATCAAGAGAAAGAGAATAACTAGCCCGAGTAACGGACTCAAAAGGTAACTTGATTTTCTTTCTAGGGAAGTGTTCCATCCCCTTTTTAAATGGGAATTGGAATTTTATATTCCTCTCTTTCATGTCAATAACCGCACCAACAGTGCGAAGAAAAGGACGTCCCAAAATAATTGGACATAAAGGTTCACACTCTATATCCATAACAATAAAATCAACGGGAACATAGTTGTCATTGACAATGATAAGAACATCGTCGATCTTCCCTAAAGGTTTCTTTACGAAAGAATCAACAAGACGAACACCAAAAGAACAAGGCTCAAAAGGTTTCAATTCAAACATATCAAATATTTTTTTGGGCATAACGGAGGTACTAGCTCCAACATCACATAAAGCATAGCAAGAGAAGTTATTTAATTTAATTTTGATCATAGGATCCCAACCATCCTCGAGCTTCCTTGGTATGGAGGCTTCTACTCTAAGCTTCTCCTCCCTAGCTTTGATGAGAGCATTTGTGATATGCTCCGTGAAGGCAAGATTAAGTGTGCTAGTGTGGGGGTCTCTAGACATTTTGTGTAGTAAACTGATAACTTCTGAGAGGGTACAACTATCAAAATCAATATCACTACTATCAAAGGTGGTAGTAGTGTCATCTAGGCTCACTTGTTTGAAACCCTCTATGTTCATAGGAGTTTCTTCATCTATGGTTGAGGTATTAGCATCACCATTAATAGGTCCAACGGGACTAGGAGTGCATTGGGTGCTAATAGTTTGGGTGTCCTCAACAATTTGGATAGTGGCAACTATGTGGTGTGTAGGAAGGCTCTTAATTCTATCCTCTTCCTCTTTTTCTCTAGCCCATCTTTCTTTAAGTTTAGCCATCATCCTAATGTTTTCATTGATTTGTAACTGGATAACATTAATAGGAGTGGCCTTATTCTCCTCAAGGGGGGAGGTTCTAATTTTGAGCATCTCAATATCAAGGGCTAAGCTTTCTACCTTCAAAGAGAGATTATCTATTTTAGATAATTTCTCTTCTACATTTTTGTTGAAGGATTTTTGGGTAGTGATAAAGTCTCTAAGCATGCTTTCTAATTCAGAAGAGGGGTTCTTGTTGCTAGGGTAGGTGTTGTTGTTCCCATAGTTGGATGGAAACGGTCTAGGATTGCTAGTAAAATTTCCCCTATAAGCATTGTTGTTGAAGTTGTTTCTAGCAATAAAGTTCACATCTACTTGTTCTTGAGCAACCAAAGAATTTAAAGGAACATCATGACGATCAATAGAGGGTTGCTTGGTAAGTAGAGACATAATTAAGTCAACTTTTTTTATTGAGGGAGGTAATTTCCTCGACAGAATTTACCTTCCTACCTGTTGGAGCGCGTTCGGTGTGCCATTGGGAATAATTGGTCATCATTTCATCGAGAAGCTTTGTGGCAGCACCAAGTGTAGTTGACATAAAGGTTCCTCCCGCGGCCGAATCTAACAGGTTCCGCGAGGTAAAGTTCAAGCCTGCATAAAAAGTCTGGATAACCATCCAGGTAGTCAAACCATGTGTAGGGCATTTCTTAACAAGAGATTTCATTCGTTCCCAAGCTTGGGCAACGTGTTCATTATCCAATTGCTTAAAATTCATAATATTACTCCTCAATTGGATAATCTTAGCAGGAGGGTAGTACTTCCCTATAAAAGCATCTTTGCACTTATCCCAAGAATCTATGCTATTCCTAGGCAAAGATTGAAACCAGATTTTAGCATCTCCCCTTAAAGAGAAAGGAAAGAGCTTGAGCTTAACAACATCACCTTCTACTTCTTTATACTTTTGCATATCACATAATTCAACAAAATTATTCAAGTGTAAAGCAGCATCATCTCCAGCACCAGAGAATTGATCTCTCATAACAAGGTTTAGCAAAGCAGGTTTAATTTCATAAGAGGTAGCTAAAGTGGCAGGTGTGGCAATGGGAGTGCAGATAAAGTCTTGGTTGTTGTGACTAGTGAAGTCACACAACTTGGCGTTTTCAGTGGAACCCATAGTAGCAGCAAGTGTGGCAGATTTTTTTTGTAGTTTTTGATAAAAGACACATAAATAAAAACTGAAAGATATACTAACAAGACTAAAAAACAAAGGTAAAGGGTAGTGTGCAACTCCCCTATCTTAGCACTTGGAGTCCCCGACAACGGCGCCAGAAAACTTTGCTTGATGGCTTCTCGCCCCCTTCGTTGGTTACCCCAAGTGGAGGGTTGAGATGTAGTGCAGCAGCAGTTTTCCCTCGGTGAAGATACCAAGGTTTGTCTCCAGCAGGACTCCAGAGATGATAAGTAGGTGTCAGCGGCATGAACCCACAATCTATCACAACGCTCCCTCTTGGAGTCACTACCTACTACTTGGCCAAAGCAATAAACAGCAACGGGGAACATGCAAGAATTACACAGGAACAAAAATATAAGAGATAAAAACCAAATATATTACTCAATCACAATCTGAACATAATCTCATAATCAATCTGAACATAATCTCTCTAACTTGTTATGAACATAAAGCAAAGTGGTTTGTCTCCAGTAGGACTCCGGAGATGACAAGTAGGTGTCAGCGGCGCAACTGACGCGGACCTGCACACAGACACGATAACTTTGTTCCCAACGAAGTTCAGAGAGGTTGTCAATCTCTCCGGTCTTGTTGTTCACAAAGGATCAAACACA
Source organism: Bromus sterilis (assembly GCA_950022295.1). Taxonomy (NCBI): domain Eukaryota; kingdom Viridiplantae; phylum Streptophyta; class Magnoliopsida; order Poales; family Poaceae; genus Bromus; species Bromus sterilis. The sequence continues at coordinate 80,711,115 of OX465601.1, read as the reverse complement.
AGGGTAATGATAGCAATTGAAAGTAAAAGCAGAAAAGTAAATGAGCGTGTAAACACTGATGAGGATATGGACCGGGATACGTGATGTTCACTAGTGATGTCTCTCTCCCAAAAGACGATAAAATTGCTATGCGAGGTAAACAAATTACAGAAAGGCAATTGACAGGATTATGAATGCACCGCAATGCTAACTATGCTACAAAAGAAAGGATGAGGCTCAAAGGCATGGGCAGTACGCCAAAATAAGTAGACCGAAATCCAACTGCATCTACTACTAATCATCCACCTTGAGATATCTATCCAGAACATCTCGCTGGTATTAAGTTGCGAGCCCCACCCAAAGTGTAAACCCAAAGCAACAGACAACTGCATTAAAAAGAACTTTGCGTAAAGTAAACAATCCTTGTAACCGCGGTTACAAGCACCGTTGTTTCCCCTCTTGTGGCAATAGCACATCCCCTAGATTCATGTTTCTGTCACTCAAGCGTGTCATCGGGGGGCATGAACCCACAATCGAGCAAAACGTTCCCTCTTGGAGTCACTACCTACTAGTTGGCCAAAGCAATAAACAGCAACGGAGAACATGCAAGAATTACTTAGGAACAAAAATATAAGAGATAAGAACCAAATATATTACTCAATCACAATCTGAACATAATCTCATAATCCATCAGATCCTATCAAACTCAACATAGCAATAGCAGAAATATTACAAAAGTGTCTCGATCATGTAGGGAAGCTCACGAGGTCTAAACCATGAAGAACAAAGAGGGGAGGAGAACATCACATAGCTACTGATCACGGACCCATGGTCCAAGGAAAACTACTCCACGAGACATCCGGGGAGCATCCATGGTGGAGAGGAGACTCCCGGAGGTCAATCCTCCCTCCGGCAGAGTGCCGGGAAGAGGTCTTCTGGTGCTCCCGATCTCGGAAGCGTGGCGGCGGCGGAACAGAGGCGAGTTTGCGAAATAGGGTTCTCCTTCTGAAGTTTCCCCGTGACGGAGAATAAATAGGCGAAGGGGGGCAGCCAGAGGTGGACCAGGGGCCCCAGGCGCCCCCCTGGCGCGGCCAGGGGTGGGGCCGCGCCGGGTGGCCGCATGGGCCCCCTGGCTCCCCTCTGGCCCCTCCCGGGCTCTTTGCGAAGCTTCCTGTACGCAGATTTTTCCTGTATTTTTCCTGGAGTTTTTCTGGCACTTTTGATATGGGGGAAAACTGAAATATAAAAACAGCAGAAAACAGGAACTGGCACTGGGGTGCACTGAGTTAATATGTTAGTCCAAATATGATCAAAAGTGTATGAAAGTGTATCTAGATCATAGCAATATCACACAAAACATGCATGGAGCAAGCAGAAATTATAGATACGTTTTGGACGTATCAGCATCCCCAAGCTTAGACGCTTGAGTCTCCTTGAATATTTCTTGGGGATGCATGGGGGCATCCCCAAGCTTGAACGCTTGACACTTCTTAATCTTCTTTCATCATATTCCCTCGCACACTTGAAAACTCCCTTCATACATAACTCATCATAATCTGATTAGCGAGGTTAGTACCCATAATAAAAAAAAATTCTCTACTGGAAATAAGGATAACCTTGAAAAGCTACTGTTTCTTAAGATTACCAAAAAGTTTTTGCAAAGAAATAGCAAGCTTAAGGTTTGCAAAACGAAGAAAAGGCAAAACAGGACAGAATCTGTGAAAAACAGACCAGCACGTAGTAAAGAATTTTTTAGGGGTACTTCTGCCACTCAAATCAAATAATTCGGAACATACGAAAGTTTCGTAATTGTATAGAGCACTCTGTGTAAAAACTTCAGCTCAAAAAGATGAACTGGGATTTTTCTATGATTTTTCTAGTCACGAGGAAAGAATCTATTTTCCGGACAACATGTCACAACTTTCACTTCCCTTGTCGGATGAGGCTATAAAAGACACAAAGCTTGAAAAGTAAAGATACAATGATGTTGCTACAGTAGTAACAAGAATCAAGACCACTAAAAACAGAAGAAAAACAAAAAGGAAAACCTAAATTCGTTGCGGGCTGCCTCCCGAAAGCGCTTCTTTAAAGCCATTAGCTAGACTTAATGCAAATAGATCAAGTCTTTTCATGAAAATAACTAGCCCGTGTGACGGACTCAAAAGGCAACTTAATCTTTATTCTAGGGAAGTGTTCCATCCCTTTCTTGAGAGGGAATTGGAATTTTATAATCCCTTCTTTCATATCAATAACAGCACCAACGGTGTGAAGAAAAGGACGTCCCAAAAATAATTGGACAATAAGGTTCACATTCAATGTCCATAATAGTAAAATGGAACATAATTGTCATTGAAAATGATAAGAACATCATCTATCCTCCCCAAAGGTTTCTTTACGGAAGAATCAACGAGACGAACACCAAAAGAACAAGGATCAAAAGGTTTCAATTCAAATATATCATACATTCTGTTGGGCATAACAAAGGTACTAGCTCCAAGATCACATAAAGCATAGCAAGAAAAGTTATTCAAATTAATTTTAATCATACGATCCCAACCATATTCTAGCTTTCTAGGTATGGAGGCTTCTACCCTAAGCTTCTCCTCCCTAGCTTTGATGAGAGCATTAGTAATATGCTCCGTGAAGGCAAGATTATGTGTGCTAGTGTGGGGGTCTCTAGACATCTTGTGAAGGAAACGAATAACTTCATAAAGGGTGCAATTATCAAAATCAAGGTCACTACTATCAAGTAGAGTAGTAGTGGTGTCCTTTAGGCTCACTTGTTTGGTAGCTTCTATAGTCATAGGAATTTCTTCTTCTACGGTTGAGGTCATAGCATCACCATTAATAGGTCCTATGGGACTAGGGGTGCATTGGGTGATAAGAGTTTGGATATCCTCAACCACTTGGATAATAGCAACAATATGGTGTGTAGGAAGGCTCTTAATCCTATCTTCTTCCATATGGATAACTTCTGGTTTGGCTGCCATTTGATTTATCAAAGTAGCCTGTGTGTGAGACATATTGGAAACTTGGGTCTCCGTGGTGGTGAGCCTAGTCTGAAGGTTAGAAATCTCAATGTTCAGACTCTCTAGTTGTCTACCAATGTTTTGCAAGATGGAAGTGTGCTCATCTAATTTTCTAGAGAAGGTCCTATTTTTTTCATACTGGGTGTGCATGTAGTTCTTAGTGGCCTTTTCTATTTCCAAAAGTTTCTCATAACTAGGCAAGTCACTGTCTCTTGGGGCAGAGTTTCTGGTGCTAGGATAGGTGTTGTTGTTCCCATAGTTGTTGGAGGGGAACGATCTAGGTTTGCTACCAAGTTACTCCTATAAGCATTGTTGTTGAAGTTGTTTCTAGAGATAAAGTTCACATCTACTTGATCCTGAGCAATCAAAGAATTTATAGGAACATTTTGAGGATCAATAGGAGATTGCTTGGTAAGTAGAGACATGGTCAAGTCAACTTTTTCATTTAGGGAGGAGATCTCTTCGACAGAGTTTACCTTCCTACCTGTTGGAGATCTTCCGGTGTGCCATTGGGAATAGTTGGTCATCATATCATCGAGAAGTTTTGTGGCAGCACCAAGTGTAGTTGACATAAAGGTTCCTCCCGCGGCCGAATCTAACAAGTTCCGCGAGGTAAAGTTCAGGCCTGCATAAAAAGTCTTGATAACCATCCAAGTAGTCAAACCATGCGTAGGGAAATTATTAACAAGAGATTTCATGCGTTCCCAAGCTTGGGCAACGTGTTCATTATCCAATTGCTTAAAATTCATAATAAAACTCCTCAACTGGATAATTTTAGCAGGGGGATAGTACTTCCCGATAAAAGCATCCTTGCACTTATCCCAAGAATCTATGTTATTCTTAGGCAAGGATTGAAACCAGATTTTAGCTTCATCTCTCAAGGAGAAAGGAAAAAGCTTAAGCTTAACAATATCACCATCTACTTCCTTGTACTTTTGCATATCACAAAGCTCAATAAAATTATTTAAATGCAAAGCAGCATCATCTCTAGCACCAGAGAATTGATCTTTCATAACAAGGTTCAACAAAGCAGGTTTAATCTAATAAGAAGGTGCTAAAGTAGCAGGTGTAGCAATAGGAGTGCAGATAAAGTCACTGTTGTTGTGACTAGTGAAGTCACACAACTTGGTGTTCTCAGAGGAACCCATAGCAGCAGCAAGCAAGATAACTATTTTTTTTGACAAGAGACACTAAAGCAAAAACTGAAAGGTAAACTAACAAGACTAAAAAGCAAAGATAAAAGATAGTGTGCAACTCCTCTATCTTGAAGAGTGGAGTCCCCGGCAACGGCGCCAAAAAATTGCTTGATACACGAGATAACTTCTCGCCCCCGTTGGTTACCCCAAGTGGAAGGTGAGATGTAGCTAGCGGCAAATTTCCCTTAGCGAAGATGCTAAGGTTTAGATCGTCTCCAGTAGGACTCCAAGGTCGACAAGTAGGTGGTTCGGCGAGTGAGGCGTTGTTTTATGATAATCACTTGCTTTGCCTGGACCTGCACACACAACAGATAGCTTTTCTCCCAACGAGTACAGAGGAGTTGTCAATTCCTCCGGCCTTGTTGTTTACAAAGGATAAAAGGCACGGGATAATAATGATAGTGATAGCTACGGAAAATTAAACACTGAAAGTAAATTGAAGGTGTAAACATTATTTGTGATATGGACCGGGGTCCCATGATGTTCACTAGTGATGTCTCTCTCCCAAAAGACGATAAAATAGCCATGCGAGGTAAACAAATTACAGCTGGGCAATTGACAGGATTATGTGCGCAAACCAATGCTAATTATATGCAAGAGTTACTCAAGAACATAAATATAAAAGAAGAGAATCAAATATATAACTCAACCACAATCTGAACATAATCTCATAATCCATCGGATCCCAGCAAACTCAGCATAGCAACAGCAGAAAGATTACATATGTGCCTCGATCATGTAGGGCAGCTCACGAGGTCTAATCCATGAAGAACAAAGAGGGGAGGAGAACATCACATAGCTACTGATCATGGAACCATGGTCCAAGGTGGACTACTCACGGTTTATCCGGGAAGCATCCATGGTGGTGGAGAAGCTCCCGGTGGTGATTCCTCCCTCCGGCAGGGTGCCGGGAAGAGGTCTTCTGGTGTTCCCGGTCTTGGAAGCGCGGCGGCGGCGGAACAGAGGAGAGATCGCGAAAAAGGGTTCCATCCCCGAGGGTTTCTCGTCACGGGGAATAAATAAGCGAAAGGGGGCAGCCAGAGGTGGGCCAGGGGCTCCAAGCGCCCCCCTGGCACGGCCAGGGGCCTGGCCGCGCCCTCTGGCCGCTTTGGGCCCCCTGGCTCCCCTCTGGCCCCTATCGGGCTCTTCGCGAAGCTTCCGGTACACTGATTTTTCCTATATTTTTCCCGGAATTTTTCTGGTACTTTTAATAAGGGGGAAACCTGAAATAGAAAAACAGCAGAAAACAGGAACTGGCACTGGGGTGCACTGAGTTAATAGGTTAGTCCAAATATTATCAAAAGTGTATGGAAGTTCATCAATAACATAGCAATATCACACAAAAGAGGCATGGAGCAAGCAGAAATTATAGATACATTTTGGACGTATCAACATCCCCAAGCTTAATTCCCGCTCGTCCTCGAGTAGGTAAATGATAACGAGCATAATTTCTGTGGTGACATGCTAACAACCATATAAGAACTTTGTAAGTAAAGCAATCAAAGCATGCAATTCAATTCAAGTCATAACAGGCAAGAGTCTATATCTAGTATTGAAATAAGCAACATAAGAACATAAATGCGCAAGAGCTCTCGCTGTCCGTGACTCGAATGTCTCCAAATGGTGTTTGCGTATAAGAAATTGGATAGAGATATACGAGAAAAAGTATTTTTATGTTGAGAACTCAATCTACTAAATTTTCACACTTGGTCTTCTTTGGAATCTTATCTTCACTCATCCCCAGACCACTAGCTAGGTACAAGTCAAAATGATCCAGTCCTTTTCAACATTTTGAGCACTCATGCAATGGATGAGAGTAAGCTAGAAAGTTGACACTTAGAATGGAAAAGAGAGAATATGGTGGAGGAGGAAGACAAAAAGGTGTGAAAGGCTCTCATCAATGAGGACAATCATAGGCGAGAGAAAGCCAAATGATAGATATGATGTGAGGAGTAGGGATTGCCATGCAACGAATGCACATATGAGCAAAAAGCTCTCCAATGGAACTAGTGGGGGTGCATCCAACTTGCTTGCTCAAGAAGACCTAGAGCTCATTTGAGGAGGCTCATCATTGGAATATACAAGCCAAGTTCTATAGTGTGAAGGTCCCCACATAGCTATATGCATAAATGATAATCTCTATGGAGTACAAGATAAAAGAAGGAGTACGAGTGTGGATCTCTCAAAAGGAATAGTAGTGTGCCCCCTTCTATCTTCTTATTTCTCCTTTTTTTCTTTTTCTCTTTTTTCTATTTTTTTGTATTTTTTGGTGGCCTCAATGGCTCTTTCTATTTCTCTCATTTGTCCTCTTTGGGATCTTTTAATTTTGTCCTCTTTGGGATCTTTTAATTTGTCCACTTTGGGATCTTTTCCTCACTTTAGGGGCAACATTCTATATATTACAAAAAATATAGAAGATCTTTCACACTTTACAAAGTACTCAAATCATAAAGAAAATGTAACTATCATGATGTATGCAAATGTATGCCTTTGCCAGTGTAGCAGGATATGCAATGATACTAGCGCGTTAAGTTGATCAACACACAACGTAGAAAATGTACCTTGTGGGATCATGTGATCTCACAGCATGGTAAGAATTGTCCATCAGGCTTTGTGTACTAACCCATGATCTATGTGTTTGGCGTTCCTATGCGGGGTTAGGGGCCTTCCTTGGGCTTGCATCAAAAGGAAGATATTATAGAGCCCGAGAGAGGATGGCATCAAGTGGTGATAGCCATCAATGGTTGATGTGTGCAAGTTAAAGAGGAGCATCACTAAGATATCATATGCTTGGAACTTCCCGACCATTTGATGATAATGGTCATGTGAAGATGTGCCTAAAAGAGGATCATCCATACTAGAGTATGGGAGAGCAATCTACTAGTCTTCATCGATCCGGTGCACTCAATAAAGGTGTTCCAACTTGTGTCGGCCGTGAGTGTCTTCGTCAAGCTCAAGTGGATCATGCGCAAGGCAAAGATTTGACCTTAATAGGGAGTATAGCTTACCGGTTTGTTGGTGTTAGTTGGGAGACCGGGTTATAGGTTAGATTGGCGATCTATCAAGGAGGGCTCTCGAGTGAGTAGGTTGATGGCATCTTTCGTAGAGAGCTCAAACTATTGCATCCTTGCCTTTGTCTTTCATGGTTCTTGTTTGGATTTTTTTCTCTTTGTGAGTTTTGGAGCTTGTGGTCTTCTTGACAAGCTCATGTTCATAAAAAATGGGTTGCCCATGTTTCATCCGTTGTGTTTTTTATGTGGGAGTTTTGCCGGTTCTTCTTGGTTAGAGGTTTCACACCTCTATTTGTTTGGCATTTCTCCCTTGTCACTTCTAAATATTTATGTTCGTTAGCTTTCCATCAAGCTTGAGTTTGCCTTAATCAAAGTTCATTTGCAGAAGTTATGGCCTTTCCGATTTTCCTGTTATTGGCAGTATTGCTATGGTCGGTTGTACCGGCTCATTCCAGGCGGTTGTACTGGCCTGAGGCACTTTCCCTATTGACCCAGGCCAGTGGCGAGGAGGTGGTATCCCGGTTGTACCGGTAAATCTCATTTACCGGTACTACCGTGCATTTTGGCGGTTGTACCTCCTGGGCCACAGCTGCCTCTGGCTAGGGCTTCAGTGTGGATTGCGCAGCCTGCAGCTCGGGCGGTTGTACCGATATGTGCAGAACTACACATAACTGTTAGATTTGTCGGGGCATATAAAAGGGGGTCTTCTTCCTCCTTTGCCTTTATATTTCTTGAGGTCATTTTTCACCTCCATTGTTGACCTCTTCAAGCTTGAGATCTCTTTATTCCTCCCATGATTCTTGCTCCTTTTCGAGGGAAAAGAGAGAGGAGATCTAGATCAACATTCTCCATCAAGTCAACTCTCGTCTATGTGAGGGGAACCTTGTGGATCTAGATCTTGGAGTTCTTGGTGTTCTCCTTGTTCTTCCTCTCATATTCCTCCATAGCTTTTGTTTCTTTGGTGGGATTTGAGAGTAGGGGGACTTGAGAACTTTGTGTGTTCCTGCCATTGCATTGGGTGCATCGGTTTGAGTTCTCTCTCACGATTCATTGTAGTGGAAGTTGAGGATTGAGAAGATTGTTACTCTTGAGTGCGTTGTCATTCTAGAGCTTGTTCCTCTAGGGTGCGTTGGCCCCTATAGGCTTGTTATTGTTGCGGATCTTAATCATTGTGGTGTAAAGATTTGGGACGCTACGGGAGCCTTCAATTAGGTTGTGGACATTGCCCCGAGCAATTGTACGGGTACAGTGATCACCCTAGGGTTGCCAATTGTATGGGTTCGGTGACCGCCCTCAAGTGTCCCTTAGTGGAATCACGACACCTTGCATTGGTGAGCGCACGGGGGGAATAAGGTGTCCCTAGATGGCTTCTTGGAGAGCATTGTGTCTCCACACCTTCTCCAAACAGAGACGTACTTCTCGTAAGAGAAGGAACTTCGATAACACATCCTTGTCTCCATCGGCTCCACTTATGGTCACTTCTACCCTTACTTTGTGCAACCTTATTACCTTGTTTATCTCGTGCTTTCTCATATTGTTGTTGCATTGCTTGTCCTATAGGTTACTCACCTAGGTGCACATCTAGTCAACCTATTTACTTGTGCACTTACTTTGTGATAGCCATAATGATTCATGTTATATATATTGCTATCACATAGTTTTTTATCTTCCTTAGTTTAAGTTGTTGGTGCACATAGTTGAGCCTAGCTTATTCAGGTTTCTTGCTTGGCAAATTAAATGTTAGTTTTATTCCTCATTTGTTTAATCCTAAACCGTAATTGTTTTAAGCCCCTATTCACCCCCTCTAGACGACATCCATGTCCTTTCAGTTTCACTTATGGTGGTCCATCTTTGTGATACTTGATGTATCAGTGGTGATGTGAGTTGTAGTTACGGCTAGGGATATCTACTTATACTCTAGCCAGCAATTGAGGTGTTGACACCATAGTTGTGACTAAGCTGAGTGTATGTGCGTGCTGGTGCACTATGTTGTGTACACACATGATGTGTACTGCTACTTTGTTCTCTCCCCTGATTCTAACGGTAACTATAACCAGTTTTGTGAAAATATCTCTCTCATTCGGTTTGAGATCTTTTCCTGTCTAAAGATCTTTTGGCTGGTTTTACTGTGGTCATTTCGTAACTTCTTTGATTTGAGAATTACTTATGTTGATGCACTCCTGGTGGCATTAGACATGATTATTTGTGTCTTAAGCTTTCACGGGCCATTGCTAATGATTTTTATCTCTGCATTTGCTTGGCTAGATGTATGGTTGTGATCTTCTGAACATTCTCTCTTGCCTAGTGTGTTTGCTACTGGTCTACTACATCTTTTGGTCATTTTGACCAAATGGTCATGGTTATTGTTACTGTTGGTTATAATATGTTCGGGTCCATAATTATAATGAGCTTAACCTCTTATGGTTAAGTGTAACATCCCAAAATTTTCTAAATTTTAGAATGTTAATAAATTAATTATAATGATGATTGTTTGCTTGATATGTTTGATTTTCACTAGGATCTAAAACTTTCGGAGTTTATTGATTATTAAAATAAGAGGGAATAAAATGACTTTCCCTAATATTCGCTGATTGGTGTTTTGGAATTCTATATTTAAAACAAATCCAATAAATTAAAATGACAGAATCTAATATGACTCCTTCAATATAAAAGAAAATTGGAAATGTTTTAAATATTTATTTTTACTTTTAACTGGAGTTATTTCAATAATTTTCCATTCAAAAATAATAATAACATAAGAGAAGATAAAATGACTTATTCAGAAAAATTGAGTGGGAACTATTTAAATAATTATTTGAGATTTTTATGAATTTCTAAAAAAAATTATAATTAAATAAAGTCATTGAAAAATGTATTTATTTTTATTTACCTTTTTGGAAAATATGTTCATTACTAGACGAATTTAGATGAATTTAGGAATTTATTTCATATTTTTCAGATGGGTATTTATTTTTGTAAATTTTTTGAAGTTTCGGTTTTTAAAGAAAAAGAAAAACGCGTACCGAGCCGGCCCATTAGGCGTTTTCGCCGCGGAAACGTTTGGAAGCCGAGTCGGGCCTGTAAAGTTTTTTTTATCTTTTTCCTTCTCCTTATATAATATTTTTTGGAAAAATTATTTTCTTAAAAAAAAACTCTAGCAGGGCCCGTTTCGCCGCGCCGACCAGCCGGCCGCCGCCGCCGACCACGCCCCGACTGCGCGGCCCTAGGCCGCCGCCTCGCCCCGCCCTGCGCGCCGCCCCGCGCCGTGCGCCGCCACGGCCACCCGCGCCGGAGCACGCCCGACCAGCAGCCGAGCCGACCACCACCGCTGCCCGGCCGTGCTGCTCGCCGCCTGCGCCGCGTCGCGCCTCCACGCGCCACCGGCCGCGCCGCCTCCTCTCAGCCGCCGCCGCCTCCGCCGCCCAGCGCCGCCGGAAGACCTCGCCGGATGTCGTCCCCTCGCCAGAGCAAGCCGCCGCTCGCCGGAGTCCGGCGGAAACGCTCCAGATCCGGTCAACTGCTCGAGGGCCCCGATCGCGTTTTTCGTAAAATGTTTATTCGCGGATCGGTCCTTTTGGCAGAAAACACCCCGGATCAGGTGAAACTTTTTCCTACGCGCTCGTATTTTTCTGTACTTTAGCATGGAATCAACTTTTCACACTTTGCACACTTTTGAATTTGAATTTATTTCAAATTCAAATTCAAATCCCGGAGTCCGTATCTTTTAAACCGTCGATCCAAATCGAGTGATTCTTTTTGCGTTGGATCACTCGTTCCATGTACTTTTAGTTTATAGATTGTGTACACAAAATTCAAATGTTATTGATCTGTTTAAAGTCAAATTCAATTCAAGATTGAACCCGCTATGACCTGTGTTGTAGTATTTCGTTTCACGTGATTCTTTTTGCATATCGGATCATTTGAGACATGTTATCGGTACGATTCACACATTTTTCATGTGGGCATGATATTCACCTTGAAATCATGATGTCCATGATCACAGTTCTTTACCGATAGTTCTTTATCCGTTGACTCTCTCGAGTTTATATTCCACCTGCCACCTTCGAGCATCGACACTTGTACCGTATCAAGCCTATTTGTTTTTGTTTCTAAACCTTATTGTGTTTGATGTGTTTATCTTGTGGTTCCTTTTGGCGTGATTGCTTATGTGGTATCTTTCCTTTACGATAGATTGCTCGGAGTGTGACGAGTAGAGTTATCTGGATCGTGAGAGAGAAGAACTTCATCGAATGTATAAGGCAAGTCATACTTTGACCATTTCACAACCTATATTTTTACTTATGCATGTATCAAATATCACCCTATGCATGTGTAGGTGTATATTATATTATTATGCTGCAAACCTGGTAGGATAGCCATATGATCTGATCCTTTATTCTTTGTCGCCCTAGTTCGTGTTTGCTACATATTGTTATGCTTTTAGACGGGGATTGGTTCGAGATTTCATTGAGCGGTGTAAGGATTTTAATGACTTGACTAGCAAAACTTAAATAGAATACACCTCTGGACGGGCAGGAAGTGCTTCCTGGGGGCTCGTACCTTATCTAAGGCGAGACCAGGTTGTACCCCTAACGGTTGTGAATGGTTTGGAGGGAAGGCATCGTGGGTTCGTGCACCTTATCTAAGGTGTTGCGCCCATGAGAGTGCACCCTAAGTGGGCGCCGTCCAGGCTCAAAAAGATCGGACAGACTTAGTGACTAGTAGCTTCCATGTACGACCACTGGCTATATGGGCTCTGGATTAGTTGAGTACGTTGTGGGGAGCCTGGCCCTAGTAGCTAGATGATGTAGATATGATAGGTGTACCGGCTACCAAAGGGTGGAGGTGACCTCTTCTGAAAGACTTTGTCTCAATCTTCGGGTTTAGTCGAGTGGGGATAGTGTACAAACCTCTGCAGAGCGTACAAACTGATCATGATTAGCCGTGTCCCCGGTTATGGACAACTTTGAGCAACTAGACATTACTGTTACTGGAGGATCTTGACAGATTAATCACCATAATAAATTTGAGTGGGAAAGATTTAATAAAGGGTGTGGATTGGAACAGGTGTGCCCAGTTCAATCTTAAGTAGTAAGTTAAACTAAAATTTTGACTAGGTAGATTGGGAAAAATCAGCTTTCTACAAAATAAAACCATAAGCCTTTCCTTTGACTTACCTTGCATGTAGCAATAGGTCTGTTATATCCTTTTTCGTGTGACTTTTGTACAAATCAGATGTACTGACCCGTTGTCGGGCTGTAACCTTCAGTGTTGCAGGATTGTATACGACGAGTAAGTGATGCGATGTAGGGCTACGATGTCTATACTCAACTTGCCGATGGAGTTGATGGACGCCACGAAGCTCATTATTGTTTTTCCGATGTATTATATTTGTAAGCTAGCCTTGAGCTATGCAGGTATGTTTATTTGTAATACTGGATCTTCGATGTAATATTTATGACATGTGGTTTATTCTTGATATTACATCATGTACTGTGTGTGCTAGCTATTGATCCAGGGACTAGCACAGAATGCACAGAGACTTGGATTCTTAGTGAACCGGGTCGTTACATTAAGTTCATAAGCATTAGCCCACAACTTAATGCAATCCTTTTGGGTTGCTACGTTTCTAACACTAACCCCCCTCTCTTTTTGTTGTTGTTGTTTTTGTTTGCAGACTATGAAGATGAAGACTTCCTGAAGACTTTGTTAGGTTTAGTGATAGGGTAGTTAGGTATTATAGTTGGTTTAATTGTAACACAATTGTATGTGGTGCTTATTAATAAAGCTCATGTTTGCCAATTGTTGTACTTTACTGATTTAAACGTATGATTTAATCATTAATGCTTATGTATTGGCCATTTATGACAGTGAGGAACCCCCCCCCCACTTCCTTGTATTAGTATGTTAGAAAAATAAAGTGAGGGATTTACATGGGATGGGAGAAAAATGTTGGATATGTGCCCTAGAGGCAAATTAATAAAGATATTTGTTACATATCTGTTTGTTCATAATACGTTATATATTGTGCTAGAACTGTATTAAGCGGACACATTAATACACGTGTGATATATAACAACCTGGTCCCTAGTTAAACTCAGGCAAACGAGCTCATTGGGCAATTGATGATCAAGGTTTCCTGATCATGAGAACATAATAGTCTATTGACAATGAGGTCATATCATTAGGAGAATGATGTGATGGACACACACCCACCTTAAGCATTGCAGTGTGATCAAGTCACATAAGTTCAGCATTGTGATGACTTAATAACATAGTGACTGAATCCTTAGACCGTGATGATCATACATAATTGCTATCTATTAGGATGCTTTGAGTGCATTAACCGTTACACTGAAACATGGTAACTGAAAAGGTGTATCTTGGGTATTCCGAAGTAGATATGTTGAGGAGTATGAAATAGATCAGAGCGGGATTTGTCAATCCGAGTGACGGATAGGTACTCTAGGCCCACTCGGTGGTGTTGCATCAATAGCTTGCAAGCAAGTGACTAGGTCACAAGAGATGTAATATTCACATACGAGTAAACATGTTATGTCGGAGACGAGGAAGAACTAGGTATTGGATACCAACAATCATACCTCGGACAAACATAGTACCGAAGCACAAAGGGATCAAGTCATATTGTTAACGGTTCAACAACGATGAAGTTTATTCGATGGAAGCGTAGGGGCACATCAAGGATTGTAACCAGATCCCACATGATGGTCATTGGTCAGAGAGTGTCTCGATCATGTCTACTGTTTCCCGGACCGTAGGGTGTCGCACTTAAGGGCAATCGATGCATTAAGGATTGATTCAGGATCATCGGTGAAAAGAGAGAAAACACCAGAAATGTACCGGGAGGTGCCGGAAGCTGTTCCGGATATTTTGAAAGGTTCAAAATAATATATATTAATGTTTAAATATGTTTTATTATTTAATTGACATAATTAAATATTAAAAATGATTTAAATAATTAATTAAAAAGGTGAAAAGGTATTTGGGCCTTAAAAGGCCCATGAGGGGAAGGGGGAGCCTCCCCCCTTGGGCTTGGCGCCAAGGGAGGGCCTCACCCCCCCCTCCTGGCCGCACCACTCCCCCCCTTGGTGGTTTAGTCCCACATGGGGGAAGGGGAGGGAGTGGAGCCCCTCCTTGGCCTATATAAGGAGGGGTGGGGTGCCTTTTTCAACACAACATTCAGTTTCTCTCTCTTTCTCTCTTTCTCTCTTTCTCCGACCTAGAGCAGACTCTCCTGGTTTGGAGTTTGCGCTTGGTTGGGGGTTTCACCATCATCCAGACGTCGTCGCGCTGCCGGAATCGTGATCCGGATCAATCTTCTTTCCGTTTCTCTTCTGCTTCGGAGTCCGGAGGAACGTCGGTTGCACCGTACGTGTGTAATCCCGCGAGGCACTACACGTGTGGTGCTACTTCATCGTCGGAGGTTCTTCAACACGATATGGAGGTCGTAGGACCAGAGTCTACGCCAACCACGTTCGAGGAACGTTTCCCTCTTTCGGTCTTCAAAGGTATGAACACCGATTCCTTCCGTTACATACATCAGCATAACATAGATCTTTGGTTCGGGACTCGTAGGTAGGAAATTTTTTGTTTTCTGCGCTGATCCCCAACAGTGGTATCCGAGCAAGGCTATGCGTAGATGTATTGTACAGGTAGAACACATCTAGGATGTGGGCATCAATTCTCCAATTGTTATCCTCCCACGTGTACTAGTTTAGCGTTGCGGCAATGTCCTGATGAAGCGGCCCCGACCGACCTTACGCGTTTACGCGAGACTGGTTCCACGTTTGACATATGGCTTGTACCATATAAGTGGCTGGGGGGTGTCTGTCTCTCTAACATTAGCGACGCGAAGACGTTTGCAACGGAGGGCCCCGACAGGGGTGTAATAGAGACGATTGCAGGATTGGTGTTGTGGCTTGTCTTCGCAGGATAGAAAGCGGTTCTCTCTCGAAATCCCTTAGCAGCCACGTAAAACTTGCAAAAGATAAAGTAGAAGGCGTTTTAACTTTAATTTGCATGTAAGGGGGGATCATAGCTTGTATGATTTACAGTTTTACTTCCTGTCTTGCTAATATGCAAGATATGCGACGGTAGCATGATAGGATAATCTCTCTCAATACCATGATTGTATTCTCCCTTAGTGGGCACCGCCTGGAAGGATCTCTTTATGATAGGCAGGCCGTGACGATCGAGTGTCATACATACATTAGCGATCGCATGTGGTTGGGTTTGGCAAGCCTAGCATATGCAAATATGGCCTTGCTGAACAACCATACACTAAGGTTCGACTGGTAGGCTTGACATATGTAGATATGAGCTTGGGATACGGATGACCGAAAGGTTAAGCATGAGTCATATAACGGATATGATTGGCATGATGGCCTACCTAGGGAGATGTGTCGTCGGCCGTGTGATATTCGAGGACGATCATTCAAACTAGGATTATGTTAATCACTTAGTAAATTTGGAGAGATGTTTAACTAAGTGGGAGTTTTAGAATTAATTAAAATTGAACTCCAATTATGAACAAAGTCTAAATATGTGTTTTGCAAATAACCATTGTAGATGGCTGCACCTCGCCCCTCATTCAACTTAGGGTCATTCCTAGACAAAGACAAACTGAAAACCGATGGGCCAAACTTCACCAACTGGTTCCGCACTCTGAGGATTCTCCTCGTTCACCTCAAGATGGCATACGTACTAGAGGCCGCGTTAGGTGGCGAACCACCAGCAGACGCTAGTCAGGATGAGAAGAATGTCTACCTCTCCAAGACGGATGATTACAACCTTGTCCAGAGTGGAATGCTTTACTCCATGGAGGCTGAGCTGCAGAAACGCTTTGAGAGGATGGGCGCATATGAGATAATCACCGACCTCAAGGCCGTCTTTGCACCCCAAGCCAGGGCTGAACGTTATGAGGCTTCTGAAGCTTTCTTCTCAGCAAAGATGGATGAGCATAGCAGTGTTAGTGAGCACGTGGTCAAGATGTCTGGCTACGTTCAACGCTTGAATGCTCTGGAATGTCAGATTCCAGATAAACTTGCTGTTGATAGGGTGTTGCAGTCGCTGCCCCCTAGCTACAAAGGCTTTGTGTTGAACTACAACATGCAGGGGATGACTAAGACCCCTTTTGAGTTGTTCGCCATGCTGAAAACTGCTGAGGTTGAGATCAAGAAGGAGCATGTTGTATTCATGGTCAACAAGACCGTTGAATTCAAGAAGTCTGGCAAGAAGGAGAAGGGAAAGAAGGGAAGCCCGAAGAAGGGTGACAAGCCAGTTGTCACTCCTCGTAAGGCACCCAAACCTGGATCCAAGCCCGACGTTGAGTGCTTCTACTGCAAGGGTGATGGTCACTGGAAACGTAACTGCCCCAAGTACCTAGAGGATAAGAAGGCTGGCAAGATTGTCAGAAGAGACAAAGGTATATTTGATATACACGTTATTGATCTTTTCTTAACAAGCGCTGGGAACAAATCCTGGATATTTGATACAGGATCTGTTGCTCATATTTCTAACTCCTCTCAGGGGCTACGGAATAGGCGACGCTTGATGAAAGATGAAGTAACGATGCGCGTGGGAAACGGCTGCCGGATTGTGGTGGCGGTCGGCACGAAGCATCTTAGTCTCCCTTCGGGATTAGTTTTGATTTTGAATAAGTGCTACTATGTACCCGCATTGAGTGTGAACATCGTTAGTGGTTCTTGCTTGAAGCGAGACCACTATTATTTTAAGTCAGATACAATTGGTTGTGCGATTTACAAGGATGATGTGTTTTATGTTCACGCACCGGAGAAAAATGGCTTATTCATTCTTAATCTCGATTGTGATATACTTCATATTGATAACGTAGAGGCCAAAAGATTAAAACCTAGTGGCGAAGAACACATGACGATGTGGCATTGTCGACTTGGTCATATTGGTGAAAAGCGCATGAAGAAGCTTCATGATGATGTACTTTTGGAGTCATTGCATTTTGAATCCCTTGACACATGTGAACCATGCCTTATGGGCAAGATGACAAGGACTCCATTCAATGGAACAATGGAGCGTGCGGAAGACTTGTTAGGAATCATACATTCAGATGTATGTGAACCTATGAACGTCCCCACACACAATGGTCTTCGTTACTTCGTGACCTTCACAGATGACTTAAGCAGATATGGGTATATCTACTTAATGAAACATAACTCTGAAACCTTTGAAAGGTTCAAGGAATTTCAGAGTGAGGTCGAGAATCAACTCGGGAAGAAAATCAAGCACCTTTGATCCGATCGAGAAGGCGAGTATTTAAGTCACGAGTTTGGCGATCATCTTAAGACTTGTGGCATCGTACCACAACTTACGACGGCAGGAACACCTCAGTGTAACGGTGTTTCTGAGCGACGTAATCGAACTCTATTGGATAGCGTACGATCGATGATGTCTCATACCGACTTACCTGTGTCATTCTCGGGGTATGCATTAGAAACTGCCGCTTACATTCTTAATAGGGCACCATCCAAATCCGTAAAGACAACACCATTTGAGGAATGGCATGGCAAGAAACCAAAGTTGTCTCACTTGAAGATTTGGGATTGTGAGGCTTATGTTAGGAAACTTCATCCTGACAAACTCGAATCAAAAGCGGATAAGTGCATCTTTGTGGGATATCCAAGGGAAACCGTTGGATACACCTTCTACAACCAGTCTGAGGGCAAAAGATTTGTCGCCAAGACTGGATGCTTTCTTGAGAAAGAGTTTCTTTCGAAAGAATTGAGTGGGAGGAAAATAGACCTCAACGAGATGATTGACCAATCACTCCAAGTGGAAGAAATGGCAATGGAAGTTGTTCCAAAACCATGTTCTGTAGTGGGAGCTGAAGAGAACGGTCATCATGATATTCATAACGATCGTGACATACATGATGATCATGATCAAGATGAAGAGGATCCTATTGTACCCCGCAGGTCATCAAGAGCCCGAGTAAAAACTCAGTTTTATTGGCAACTTGTCAATGCAGTCATGTTAAATGAACCTGACGAACCTGCGAACTACAAAGAACCAATGGAGAGACCCGAGTCCGAGAAATGGCTGGAAGCCATGAAATCCGAGATAGACTCCATGTATTCCAACAAAGTATGGACTTTGGTGGATATTCCCGAGGACCGAAAGGCCGTCGAGAATAAGTGGATATTCAAGAAAAAGACTGACGCAGACAGAAACGTATCTGTCTATAAAGCTCGACTTGTCGCAAAAGGTTTTCCACAAATTCAAGGAGTTGACTGAGAAGAGACTTTCTCTCCCGCAGCGATGCTAAAGTCTATCCGGATATTGCTAGAAATTGATGCCTATTACGATTATGAAATATGGCAGATGGATGTGAAAACCGCGTTCCTAAATGGAAACATTGAGGAAGAGTTGTATATGGTACAACCGGAAGGTTTTATTGATCCTAAGGATGCTGGTAAGGTATGCAAACTTCAACGGTCCATTTATGGGTTGAAGCAAGCATCTCGGAGCTGGAATCTTTGTTTTGATGAGGTGATCAAAGCTTTTGGATTTGTCCAAAATGAAGAATAATTCTTCGTTTATAAGAAAGCGAGTGGGAGCTCTGTGGCATTCCTAGTACTATATGTGGATGACATATTATTGATAGGGAATGATGTGAAATTTCTAGAGGGGGTAAAGGAATATTTGAATGGGCAATTTTCCATGAAGGACCTAGGTGAAGCTACATACATATTAGGCATTAAAATCTATAGAGATAGATCGAGACGCCTATTAGCACTGAGTCAGAGAACTTACCTTGAGAAGATATTGAAGAGGTTCAATATGGATAACGCCAAGAGAGGCCTCTTGCCCGTTATGAAAGGAAGTAAATTGAGTGTGACTCAATGCCCAACAACAGCAAAAGAAAGGGAGGAAATGTCCTCAAAGCCCTATGCCTCAGCCATAGGTTCTATCATGTATGCTATGATGTGTACTCGATCAGATGTGGCCCTGGCGGTTAGTCTGACTAATCATTTCCAAAGTAATCCTGGAATGGATCATTGGATTGCAGTGAAGAACGTCCTAAAGTACTTACGAAGAACTAAGGATCTGGTTCTTATCTATGGAGGATGTGAAGAAAAGCTCGCCGTAACAGGTTACGTCGATGCCAGTCTTGGTACTGATCCCGATGACTCAAAATCTCAGACGAGATACGTGTTTATATTGAATGGTGGTGCGATTAGCTGGAGGAGCGGCAAGCAGTCAGTCGTCTACCAATCTACGATGGAGTCGGAGTATATTGCCGCTTGCGAAGCATCAAACGAAGCGCATTGGCTGAAGAAGTTCTTCATCAAGCTTGGCGTATTCCCTAGTTGCACTGACCCTGTTAGCATTTAATGCGACAATACGGGTGCCATTGCTAACGCAAGTGAGCCGAGGACTCACTCTACAGCCAAGCATATTCTCCGGCGTTTCCATGTGACGCGGGACTACGTCAAGGATGGTCATACTAGGATTTGCAAAATACATACGGATCTGAATCCGTCAGACCCAATGACTAAACCTCTTCCACAAGCCAAGTTTGAACAACACCGAGAGACTACTGGTGTTAGATACATACCTGATGTAAACTAGTGTAATTTTTACTCTAGTGCAAGTGGGAGACTGTTGGATATGTGCCCTAGAGGCAAATTAATAAAGATATTTGTCACGTATCTGTTTGTTCATAATACGCTATATATTGTGCTAGAACTGTATTAAGCGGAAAAATTAATACACGTGTGATATATAACAACCTGGTCCCTAGTTAAACTCAGGCATACTAGCTCATTGGGCAATTGATGATCAAGGTTTCCTGATCATGAGAACATAATAGTCTATTGACAATGAGGTCATATCATTAGCAGAATGATGTGATGGACACACACCCACCTTAAGCATTGCAGGTTGATCAAGTCACATAAGTTCAGCATTGCGATGACTTAATAACATAGTGACTGAATCCTTAGACCGTGATGATCATACATAATTGCTATCTATTAGGATGCTTTGAGTGCATTAACTGTTACACTGAAACATGGTAACTTAAAAGGTGTATCTTGGCTATTCCGAAGTAGATATGTTGAGGAGTATGAAATAGATCAGAGCGGGATTTGTCAATCCGAGTGACAGATAGGTACTCTGGGCCCACTCGGTGGTGTTGCATCAATAGCTTGCAAGCAAGTGACTAGGTCACAAGAGATGTAATATTCACAGACGAGTAAACATGTTATGTCGGAGACAAGGAAGAACTAGGTATTAGATACCGACGATCATACCTCGGACAAACATAGTAGTGAAGCACAAAGGGATCAAGTCATATTGTTAACGATTCAACAACGATGAAGTTTATTCGATGGAAGCGTAGGGGCACATCAAGGATTGTAACCAGATCCCACATGATGGTCATTGGTCAGAGAGTGTCTCGATCATGTCTACTGTTTCCCGGACCGTAGGGTGTCACACTTAAGGGCAATCGATGCATTAAGGATTGATTCGGGATCATCGGTGAAAAGAGAGAAAACACCGAAAATGTACAGGGAGGTGCCGGAAGCTGTTCCAGATATTTTGAAAGGTTCAAAATAATATATATTAATGTTTAAATGTGTTTTATTATTTAATTGACAGAATTAAATATTAAAAATGATTTAAATAATTAATTAAAAAGGTGAAAAGGTATTTGGGCCTTAAAAGACCCATGAGGGGAAGGGGGGAGCCTCCCCCCTTGGGCTTGGCGTCAAGGGAGGGGCCCATCCCCCCTCCTAGCCGCACCACTCCCCACACCCTTGGGGGTTTAGTCCCACATGGGGGAAGGGGAGGGGGTGGAGCCCCTCCTTGGCCCTATATAAGGAGGGGTGGGGTGCCTTTTTAAACATAGCATTGAGTTTCTCTCTCTCTTTCTCCGACCTAGAGCAGACTCCCCTGGTTTGGATTTTGCACCTAGTTGGGGGTTTCACCATCATCCGGACGCCGTCGCGCTGCCGGAATCGGGATCCGGATCAATCTTCTTTCCGCTGCTCTTCTGGTTCGGAGCCCGGAGGGACGTCGGTTGCATCGTACGTGTGTAATCCCGCGAGGCACTACACGTGTGGTGATACTTCATCATCGGAGGTTCTTCAACACGACAGGGAGGTCGTAGGATCAGAGTCTACGCCAACCACGTTCGAGGAACATTTCCCTCTTTTGGTCTTCAAAGGTATGAACACCGATTCCTTCCGTTACATACATCAGCATAGCATAGATCTTGGGTTCGGGACTCGTAGGTAGGAAATTTTTTGTTTTCTGCGCCGATCCCCAACAAAAAAAGGGGGGTTGGATATATGCTCTAGAGGCAAATAATATATGATTATTCCAATATATCTAAATAAGTTCATGACCAGTTTCATACTGTGCTGGAACTGTATCAGTGAAACAATGATACAGGTGTGGTATAGAAACAACCAGAGTTCCTAGTCAGCCTCTCATGATGACTGGTTTATCGTCAACTGATGATTGTGGTTTCACGATCATGGACAATCAAGTCAATTGACGGTAATGTCACCTCATTGAATGAATGACGTGATGAACATTACCAAATGCAAGCATTGCAACATGATCAAATCGTAAAAGTTCAGTGTTGTAATTACAGAACGTAGTAGCCTGTTCCTTTGACCGTGAGATCACGCATAATTGTTATATTCTGAGGATACTTTGAGTGCATTAACCGTCACACTGAAACATGGTGACCATAAAGGTGTATCTTGGGCTATCCGTTGCATGGACGGAAATAGGTGCCATCCAGGATTGATGGCAACCAAGACAGTTGATGGCCACCAAGATTTCACCAGGACATCTATCATAGAATTATACTTAGAGCATTAGATAAATCTTTTGTAATCGATTAAGTATGAACACTTAGTGATATGTCTTGCATCTCGCAAGACGAAGTTATTCATGTTTTGAGACAAGTTAGTTGTTCCAGTTTGATGAATAAAGTGTGCTTATACTATGATTACAATTGATTTTATAATATGATAGAAGCATTTATAAAACACCATAATTGTCAAGTGATATTCAATGTTTAATGATTAAGTTATTATGAATAACAATAAGGTCAAAAGTCATAACTATACTAAATGCATGAGATGAATTCATAAATGATGAAGTCATTAGATACTCGATCTATTAACTCATGAATTTATTATCAACCAAGATGACTAATGACGGAGTTCTAGCAAAGTAGAACTTGCGCCAAACATTGTACATAAATGATGTATTAACCAAGCACATGAATAATCATTAAAGATGCTTTGCATGATTAATTGAACAAGGCATTCAATTAAGATCATAAATCTGAGATTACGGAATCACAGTGAAGTTGGATATAAGAATACAAATCACCATGATGTGATCAAAGTGATGAGTATTATAGTTGACATAAATGGGAGACTTGTGGAAATAATGCCACAAATTACGATGGAAGTTTAAAGTGCTCAAGCATCTGAACCATTCGTAGTCATACTAAAATGTAGTATGGTCTAAATACATTCCCCTTACGCTAATGCTATTTTGAATGAACAAAGTTGTTATAATTTATTAAGTTAAAACACCCACTTCATGAAATAAGGAAACCATTCTAAATTTAACGAAGCTGATGACTCCATATGATGATGGTGTTAGAAAGTTTCTAGAAGTTTTATATGATATAACTTTCTTTGTATTAGAGTTGTGAGCAATTGTAAAACACACCTTCCCAAATAGCAAAACTTGTATTGCTTGAATTGGTGAATGAGAAGATGGTTCTCAAGGAATAAACTAATGGGAGAAAAGTGAATTCTTTGACCAGGGTGATTGACCCTGCCTCCAGATAACAGAGTAACGCAACGGAAAATGTTCCGCTGAAATGACTCCATGAGAATAGGAAATATGCTATTGATGATGATCATGGTATATTAGTTAAAGCCTTAGTTTAAAAATAAGAAGATTGTCATGAATATGTTCTATACAGAACAATAATCATGAGTCTTCTTAAGTGAAACAAAAGGGACACTGCTCATAAATTACGAAGGATTGATGGCTACCTAGGAAACAAGGAGAAATGAAATCATATTGAGTTGCATATGGGATGGCTCACATCCTATGAAATAAAGTAGTTATTTTCACATTCCGAATAACCAGGAAGTTATTAAGAATGATGCAACACATAAAGGCATGATTTGGCACATAAAAGATGTTATGGCTAAATTCAATAATGATTGACTACGGAAGCGTAGTAATGCTATTCACGAACACTATGAAGGGACCATAGCCTGAAGAAAATTGCATCACATTCAAATTTTGAATTTGAAGAGAAGTAGCAAATGGCATAACGAAAGAATGTTTCGATAAGATGGACCATAGTACCTCAAGGCAGAAACTCTCAACCTTGATTTGATCAAGTGATTTTGAAGTAATAAAAATATTGAGATGGACTGCAATTTCATGAAACTGAGTGGGAGCTTTGGAGACTTCCTAAAAACTTGGAATGTAGAGAGCATTTTCTGAGTGGGAGCTTTGGGAGCAATATTATTATGTCTGACATAATTAGAATAGAAACTTAATAAAAATCTTACTTACAGATATATGTCGAATATATTTGAGTGGGAGCACAATGTCAATTTCATATATATACGATGATATATGTGAAAACAATCTCATATATATACGTTGATATACATGGAGATTAAGGCTAATAAGATGAAAGGACTATGATAATCTTATATGAACGAAGTGTCACACACTAAAATCTATAAGGATAGATTAGGACACGTGTAATGAACATCAAAAGGATTGGAATGATATCCTAAACAAGAAAAGGTTCTTGTGGCTAGGAATTATATAAAGGATGTAAAACCTTAATATCACAAAATAATGTTTTAATGGAAGAATAGGGATGCACTTAGTCTCAAGACATGTGATCCTATATAACCTTTGACATATGATTCTACCATAAAACGGAAGATGTGAATCCAATAACAGAATGACTCAAAGGTTCTTAGAAGAAGAACAGGTTCCGATGTGCTTGGTTGGCAAAACACAGAACCTGAGCAAAGTCCAATCATTCAGTATCTGAAGAAAAACTAAGGACAATACTCTAAATGATAGAAAAGATAATATACTTGAATGTAATACTGGATTACGATTGCAAGCCTTATTATGGGTCTATAAGAATTAGAGATATCACCAAAAGGAATAGAAAGGAAATGTGAGCTATAATTTCACGAACCAAAACTCTACAAAATATAAATATCTACTTAAGGAAGTAGAAGGTTGAATAAAGTTTAGCATAAGAAGTTTAGCCTTCTGGCTGAGTGTATTTTTCAGTATACATGACTATGGGAGTCCTAGGGACTAAAACCATTTTTTCATTAGAGAATACTGTAAAATAAGAAGTCTCACTCTCCCGCCAAACTTATAATTCAAGCATTATTAGATAATGAAGGGTATATCAAGCAAGTTGACCAATACCTGTTGCAAAGGAACATACGAATCTGAACGGGTACAGATCGTTGACGAAACCTCTTCCATGAGCAAGCATGATCAATAAACACTTATATGATAAGATGATTATGATCGAGAAAATATGCAGCTAGATTATTTGCTATCTAGTGCAAGTGAGAGACTGTTGGATATATGCTCTAGAGGCAAATAATATATGCTTATTCCAATATATCTAAATAAGTTCATGGCCAGTTTCATACTGTGTTGGAACTGTATCAGTGAAACAATGATACAGGTGCGGTATAGAAACAAACAGAGTTCCTAGTCAGCCTCTCATGATGACTGGTTTATCGTCAACTGATGATTGTCGTTTCACGATCATGGACAATCAAGTCAATTGACGGTAAGGTCACCTCATTGAATGAATGACGTGATGAACATTACCCAATGCAAGCATTGCAACATGATCAAATCGTAAAAGTTCAGTGTTGTAATTATAGAACGTAGTAGCCTGTTCCTTTGACCATGAGATCACGCATAATTGCTATCTTCTGAGGATGCTTTGAGTGCATTAACCGTCACACTGAAACATGGTGACCATAAACGTGTATCTTAGGATATCCGATGGGATATGTTGAGGAGTGTTGATTCAAGAGCGGGATTTGTCAATCCATATAATGGAAAGATACTTCATGGCCAACTCGGTGAGATTGCATCCATAAAGCTGCGCAGCGTGTGACTAGGTCACAAGGATGAATATCATGGAACGAGTGAATAAGATTTTTCGGTAATAAGATAGAACTAATGCATTGGATGCAGTTGATAGAATCTTGGACTAATCTAGTATCGCATGACAAAGGGAATGGTATACAACGTGTATGGTTCAATCGGTTACTTCCGGAATGCACAGGGGTCATTATGGGCATCCAAGTCCCGCTATTGATCATTGGCCATAGCCTTTGTCTCGGTCATGGCTGGAGTGTTCTCGGACCGTAGGGTAACACACTTAAGGGCTCGATCAATATCGGAGACCTTTTCGGAACTATCGGAGTTACCGGAGAAGAAGAGAAAGACGTACCGGAAAAGTTCCGTGTTGGTCCGAAGGACGTTCGGAGTGAGCTGGAAGGAGTTCCGAATCATCGGGAGATGAAATAATATGTATTATTTATTAATTAAGTGAATTAATAATAATTTATTTCAAATTAAAAAGTGCAACGGACCTTATTTGTGAAAGAAGCCCATTAGGGGAAGGAGGAAAATAAAAGGGAAAAGGAAAAGAAAAAAAGGGGGGCGCCATGGGCCTTGGGGCCCATGTGGGTGGCGCCCCACTTCCCCCTCCTCCTAGCTGCACCCTCCCCCCTTGGCAAGGGATTAGTCCCATATTGCCAACGGAAGGGGGGTTGACTCCTTCCGTTTGCCTATATAAAGATGGGCAGGGGTGCTTTTCTTCAATACAGAAAAATTCGCAGAGAATTCAATATTACTCCGAATTGAGATCGGTTTTCATCGGTCTTCTCCCCTCTCTCGTATCTCTCAAGCCGTTGTCTGGAACCTGTGCTGGGATTGAGACTTCTCTGCTACGCGGACGCCGTCGTGCTGCCGAAACTCCGGTTCCGGGAGGTCTACTTCCGCCACCTTCGTTGGATCGGAGAACGGAGGTCGTCATCGAGTCCGTACGTGTGCGAGTACTACGAGGTGCTGCACGTGCGGCACTACCACCCAACAGGGTGCTAACACAGCCAGGGGGCTGTGAAAGGTTTACGGCTTCATCAACCACGTTTGCTGGAACGTTTCCCGCGCAACGGACTACACCCCGAGGTATGTTTCCGCAAGTCTTTCCGTTATGGCATTACAGCTAGATAGATCTTGGGTTAAGGGCGACGCTAGTTAGAAAAATTATTGTTTTCTGCTGCGAGACCCAACAGGTCACACCAAGAGATCTATACACAAGGTGAAGGGAGAGAGGGGGAGGGGTTGATTGAGGATTACAAAGGGGAGAGTACAAGGTTGTATATGAGGGGCCAAAGCTCCTCTCTAGTCCTATGTTTGAGCATGTCAAAGTCACTTCTAAATCTTTGTCTCCAAGTCTCAACAGAGGGAGGCATACCCCAAAAGTACTTGTTGTTTCTCTCTTTCCAAAGACTCCAAGAGGCCACAATAAATATTTCCATGAACATACCCCCCGACCATTGGTTTCTTGCAGCATGCAGCATCTCTAGCCTGTCACCCGTATCCATCCAGATTATCCAAGATGGAAACTACACAATAGAAACTTTCAAATCCATACCTTTTATTAACTATAATAGATTGCAAAAAAGGTACAATAACAATAGGCAATGTAATTTTATTTGTTAGATGAATACTGTCTGTGCATACATGTGAATACATGAAAATCTAAGAGGAGTACCAGTAATGCTAAGTTGTGTAGTGTCGATCGCTTCGTTCGTCTTCTTTCTTAAGGATCTTTTGGTTTATTTCTTGGAAGTACATCTATTAAAGGACGATATAACCTTCTTTGACCCCATTTGCTGAGTTATTAAGGGTGATGTGGTTGATGTATGTTAGTGGAGGGGAAGTAGATCTGAGACGGAGAACGGTGACATCGTAGGAACAAATCCAGTGTGATTGAAGCTTCTTGGCGTAGGAGCGGCTCCGATGAGGCAAACGATGGTATGATCGAAGCGACTCCATTGATGCTAATGTGTCTTGACTTTAATTAACAAGCCACAACCCTCGCTCTCTGCTATAAAATCCTTACACCTTTCCAATAATTCATCCATTCGCATATTGGTCTCCTCCTTCCTTTCTCTTCCCCTAAAAAACCCTTCTCCTTATGAGGTGTCGCTGCCATGGCCCCTCAGCCGTCGTCGGGCTCCTCAACCCACGCCCCCGGTGCCCTATATATCGCATCCATCATCATCACGGTTGGATTTGCTCCACCTGAGCTTCACCCAATGTTGCTTCGTTCAATGGCGCATGGAGGAGATGAGGAAGCTTCAGAGGAGGTTTCGATTGGCGCGTGCGACCTATACACCTCGAAGGGACCGACTAGTTAGAGGGTTCGGGGTGGACCCGGGGTACATCTCAGCGGAAACAAAAGGTTCTTCTTCCGGCCACAGATGCCTTGGAGGGTCCAAGTGCTTGGAGGTTCTGAGGCACCTGGGAGTACCCGACCTAGAGACAGAAGCAAACACATTAGCTTGGAGGTTGTTTGGAGGGTCCAAGGCACCTTTGAGGCAAACCAGAGAGCAGCACAGACACCTTTAAGGGTCTCTCTCCTACTTAGGGTGTGGGCGGTTTTGGCTTGTATTTTTTATAGATTTACACATTTTCGTTAATAGTGTGAATAAATATAAACCTGGCGTGTCATCTTATTTATAATTTCAGTTCAGGGGGTCTCCCACTAACTTTATGTTGCTACTAGAATGATGTGTCATGTTTAATCACTCAAAACATAGTTAATCATCTAAATATGATGTCATTACAACAAAACCTTCATTAGGGGTTATATGTCATTTCAGTAACCATCCCCTATTTATCTTTGGTGTTGGATAATGACAAGTTGGGCATGTCATCTCGGCTAGGGGAATATGGGCTTGTGTGGGGTGTTGCGATAAAGACGATGAGCATGATGTGGGATACGAAAATAAGGAGCCCATGGCGCGATGGGCGATGGTTGAGGTGAGAAACTAATAATGGTCATTACTTAATTAGGAGTAAAATCGGTAGTTTTCATGTCTATCAATAACTTCTTGGTTTCTATGAAGTTTTTCCAGGAATGGATCCTCTAACTCGCCTTTTACAAAACAAGAAAAGTATAACACCCTACCTTTGGACTTCCGTCCTTCGGCCATTAAATACAGGGCAGATGTCTTATATCCTTTCCGTTTTTCACGTCCGGTCTTTCGAGAGCGGAACCCCATACCTTTGGTAGGTTACAGGACCAGTTTCCTTTTTTCACAAACCGTTCTTTCGAGAACATACACCTTCAATCAGTCAAATGATTTGTTTCATTTTTTATGGTTATTCCTTTATGAGCAGGAGTCCCCCGCTCCTTCGGGTGGTCAAAGGGATATGTTTTTGTTCTTCACGCCCGTTTCCTGATAATACTCCCTTCCTCTCGGCAGGTCAAATGATCTGTTTTCATTGTTTCATGTGCGGTTCTTTGAGAACCGACAAAGTAAAAATTGAGTTCCACAGTTTATTTTGTGAATACACAATGATTTTACTATTCCTAAATTGTTCAAGAAATAATAGTAGCAAAATCGCCGGCTAAATGTCAGTCAATCTAAACCCGGGATAGTACTATGCAAATGAATAGAATAAATGGAGTTGTTCCTAAGAGCGTGTATAACGTGTGATCAAACAATTTTATCTTAAATCCATCGCATAAATGTTGCATTTAGAAATATATGCCATGTTTAATCACTCAAAACATAGTTAATTATCTACATCTGATGTTATTAACAACAAAAACCTCATTAGGGGTTATATGTCATTTCAGTAACCCTCCCGTATTTATCTGTGGTGTTGGCTAATGGCAATTTGGACATTTGATCTCGGCTAGGGGAATATGGGTGGGTGTGGGGTGTTGTGATAAACACGACGAGCATGATGTGGGATACAAAAACAAGGAACCCGTGGCGCGATGGCTGAGGGTAGAAACTAATAATGGCCATTACTTGATTATGAGTAAAATTGGTAGTTTTCATGTCTATCAATAACTTCTTGTCTCTATGAAGTTTTTCCGAAAATGGATCCTCTAACTTGCCTTTTACAAAACAATAAAGGTACAACACCCTACCTTTGAATTTCCATCCATCGACCATTAGATCCAAGGTAGATGTCTTACATCCATTTCCCTTTTTCACGACCGGTCTTTCAAGAACGGAACCCCATACCTTTGGTAGGTTAGAGGATCTGTTTCCTTTTTTCACATCCCGTTCTTTTGAAAACAAACGCCTTCAATCGGTCAAATGGATTTTTGTTTGGTTTTTTATGGTTGTTCCTTTGTGAGAAGGGGTCGCCCGTGCCTTCGGCTGGTCATAGGGACATGTTTCTATTCTTCAAGCCCGTTTCCTGAGGACACCCCCTCTCCTCTCGGCGGGTCAAATGGTCTTTCTTTTTTTCTTTTTTCATGTGCGGTTCTTTGAGAACCAACAAAGTAAAAGTTGAGTTCAACAACTTATTCCGTGAAATACATAATGATTTTACTATTCCTAAATTGATCAAGAAATAACATTAGCAAAATCAGCGGCTAAATGTCAGCCAATCTAAACATGAGATACTATGCAAATGAATAGAATAAATGGAGTTATTCCTAAGAGCACGTATAATGGGTGATGAAACAATTTTATCATAAGTCGCCACATAATTTAGAGAAGACAACAAAATAACAATTTTCATTTTTGATAATTAGATATTTTAGATATTTATAGATATGTTGTGATGAAAGATATTGTTTCCAAGAGATCATATTTTTCATGAAAAAAGAATATAATTTCTTACTCTTTTTCACCTCAACATTGTTTAGGGGGATAGGAGGGTGATTAAGGAGTGCGAATTTCTGGAGGCCGAGCTACACTTAGCCCTTTATTTTGAAAAAATCGTAAAACGTATTTAAAAGTTCTGAAAAAATCCGAAAAAAATCTATGAAAACTTATATGTAGTCCGTATGAACATGTCAAATTTGGCTTGAAAATATTGTAATATGAAGTCTGCTAAAAAAACAAAATTTCAGCCCAAAACCAACAACAAAAAGGCCCATTTAAAATCAAATATTTGTCTTTTTTTCATACGCCACATGTGA
Organism: Bromus sterilis; assembly: GCA_950022295.1. Lineage (NCBI taxonomy): Eukaryota > Viridiplantae > Streptophyta > Magnoliopsida > Poales > Poaceae > Bromus > Bromus sterilis. The sequence goes on along the minus strand of OX465601.1, from coordinate 80,680,601 downwards.
AAGTATAATGGTATGAAAATTTGCACATATGTCATATACATGTATATATATATTCATAAAAAAATTCAATGCTTTTTGAATAATATAAAATACATTTTATGACTTGTTCAAACTAAAGGGCTACGTGTAGCTCGGTCTACGTTAGCATTATCCGGGTGATTAAGACCATATACAATGCAAGGTGCTTAGAAGAGGTGCTTAAAGAAAAAAACAGATTATTCTCTAAGCACTAGTGCTTAGATGTAAAGAGTAGACGATTAATTAGGCACCTCTTCTATAGAAATAAGCACTAGTGCTACAAAAAAGGTTGGTTTATTTTGCTAATCACTCCCCTAAACACCTTGCATTGTACAAGGCCTAATGTCCCCGCAGAGACAGTAGACGGAAGAGCACCGGAGCGCCGGTGCCTAGAAGTAGAAGTAGAATAGACCAGGGTGCGGCCGGGCCCGTAGCGCAACGTTTCCCACCTCACCACCGTCCCAAATAAATCCATCCATCCGCCCGGCCATTACAGCATCGTCCAACCACTCCAGGCTCCAGTCACGCACAACCTCCGGCCCCTCCTCCTCCTCCCCCTCCCCCTCGGCCGAGCCAACCAAGGCGACAAAAATCCAAGCGGCAGCGCACGCTCCAGCTCTCCCTCCCTCCGCCACAATCCCCAACCCAGCCAACAACCGCACGCTCCACGGATCCTCCCAACCCCGTGCTCGCGATCTGCCTCCGACAACCCAACCACCACCCCACGCCGGAGATGCGCGCCCGGTGAGAGCAAGGCCCCGATGAGGTGCAAGCTCCACCCGTACGCCAACGCGCTCGGCGTCTGCGCGCCCTGCCTCCGCGAGCGCCTCCTCGTGCTCGCCGCCGAGCGGGACCGCGCCGGGGCCGCCAGCAGCGGCGCCGACTGCAGCAGCAGCAGCAGCCGAGGCGGCTCGCCCACGCGGGGCCGCATCCCGCGCTCCGACGCCTCGCCCTTCGTCGCCGCCGCGCCGCAGCCGCACCGGCGCTCCGACGCCTGCGCGTACGCGTCGTCCCGTCACAGCAACGCCCACCGCCCCGAGCTCCTCTTCTTCAGCACGCCGCAGGTCGGCCCTGCCACCCGCGCCGCCGACGACGAGCCGCGGGAGAGCGAGCGGAAGAAGTCCTTCCAGCGGAGGCGGTCCTTCCTGGCGGCGCTCTTCGGCGGCGGGCGACGCGGCGGCCGGGAGGAGGAGAGCGAGGCCAAGAAGGACCCCGCCCGGCGGTCCACCTCGTGGCTCTCGGCCATAGTACACCGCAGGCGGAGGCCGGACACGTCGTCCTCGTCGCTGCCGCGGCCGGTGGACGAGGATCCCGCGTCCCCGGGAGGCAGCACGAGCAGCAGCTGGTGGTTCCCATCGCCGTCCCCGGCCAGGCACAACCACCACCGGCGCAGCAGGCCCGGCGGCGGATCAGGCGCGAGCGGCGACGGGATCTCGGGGTTCGCGGTGTGCCTGAGCCCGCTGGTGCGCCCCAGCTCGGGCGGGCGGCGGCGGTGCCAGCCGGCGGACCCGTCGTCCCTGGGCGAGAGCCACCGGCGGCACCTGTCGGCCAGCAGCGCGGCGTCCTTCGGGCGCAACACCTCCCGGAAGCTCGCGGACATGGGCAGGTTCCGGTGACGCGTCCGACTGGCCGGCATGCAAACACCTCCCGGAAGCTCGCGGACATGGGCAGGTTCCGGTGACGCGTCCGACCGGCCGGCATGCAAACACCTCCTCTTTTCCCCCGTCAGAATCATCATCATCCATCCATCCTCCCGCAAAATTTGACCTTTTGCTGATTGTGCTATGCGTTGTCACAGAAAAGAGAAAGATAATGGAATCAGCCGTTTTGTTTTCCCGATTTCTTGTTTGAACGGGAGCAGCATGGCACAGCTCGCTCGGCCGCTAGCTTGTGACAAGTACGACGACGACTTGGGGGCAGCCCAGCTCATTTCTTTTGTTTGAACCTGTGTTCTCTGACCTCTGACACCTACGACTTCAATTTTGTTCCGCTCTGCCCCCACATTTATTTACGTGCGTCTCTCTTCTTTGCTCTGCTTCGAGAACTGGTGTTGTTGCGCGTGCGTTTTCCCGTTCATGTTTCGAATTCTCGGGAGATGAAAAACTACTACTGTATCGGCATTGTTTAGCTGCTGTACTGTACGAGTGAGGAGATGAGAAGCTTCTCCCGGTCCCGGGCAATGCGTGTCAGCATTATGTTTACTTGTCACTCCTCATGTGCAAGGAAAATGTTTGGTTTTGTAAAAAGTGGATAAAGTCATGTGTGGACAGTGGCCAAGGCAGTGATTAGAGCATCTCCAGCCGCGCCCCGGGACCATTTTTTACGATCTAAACCGGCGAAATTTCTTTCACTCGTGCCCCAAGAGCCGAAATAGCGCCGACGAACCCAAAAGACCCCAGGTTTCTGGGGCCTCTTGGGGGCGCCGGATGATACTATAGCCTATCATGTGCTGACATGTGTCGTTTTTTCTCCAAAATAGCGCCGACACTTGTGTCCCTGGACCAAATATGCGCCGGCTTGGGGGCCGCGACTGAAGGCCGGCCGCCCCAAGCCGGTTTCGCCGCCCGAACGGCCCCCAAGCGGCGCTAATAGCACCGAAACACGGCTTGGGGGTCCGAACGTACCTTACCTTGGGAAGTGAGATCGCATCAAAGCTGGAGCGAGAGAAGCTCGAGGGGAGGGGAGGGTGGGAGATGATGAAGGCGCCCGCACGCCTTGCCGGCGGTGCGATCATGAGCAACGGGAGCCGGGAGGGAGATCATCAATCAGATCAAGGGAAAGACTCGCGTTAGGGCGCACGCCACATGCACACAATCGGCATGATCATCATCATAGTATAATCTGCGATGGCTCGCACTACAATCTAGCACACCAAGCTCCGGTCATCTAGGCAGGCAGCGCAAAACACCACAAAAGCGGGGGTCTCTTTCTCCGCGACCAAGACTGCAAATTCCCACGCCTTTCTTCGATCGGACAACCGATGCCAAAAAGAGCACCCCCGTAGAGCACGCCACCCGTATCCTTTCATCACTTGCTTGATGCTCCCTTGGCCAACCTAGGAAACCAGGTCCAAGAAACGGACGCGACTCGTGCCTACTCATCGCAAAAACTACAGCTACTACCACTCCAGTAAAAAGAGAAGCCTAGCCCCAGCCAGCACAGCACAACTCAAGTGCCAGCAACGAGATTCAGCCATTCAGGCAAAGCAAAAGGCGTAACTCGTAAGCTACCAGCAAGCAGTAATAAGTTGAAGCAAGGAAAATGTTTGGACCAAGACCATACACTTCCCTTCAATGAGTTCCATTCATGAACTGAGGTTAAGATGCCGACCGCTTCACTGTAAAACAATGAACGATCATTTCTCCAAATATATGCCAGCATCTGAACGCAAAAGATGACCCGGTCATATATATTTACGCTCGCTTTCCCTCTAGAGAATGCGAATCATATTTAAAAACAGACGTGTAAAAGTGCGCGGTGCATTTTCTAAACCCTTCCCAGGAAAATGTCGTTGTCAGGAAATCAGTGGGAAATGCCCAGCAACTTGCTCGTCTTGTTGGGCATTATATTTTTCTTTCAGTATTGTAACAAGGCATATAAGTCAACTTGTGCAAACAGTGTGCACTGGGCATGCAAATGCAACGGCCAGGTGCTCAGCTTTTCGGCGCTGAAAGAAACTTCCATCCAGCAGAGGAGGGGTCTACCGTGAAACAGCCGCTAGTGGCTGCTGCTCGATGGCATTACCGGGCAATGGAGCTTTGCTGCATTCTACAGGCTACCATACCCAGTGTGAAAATCATTCGTCCAAAAGATCAGTGAGAAATGGAATATTAATTAAATTACAAGACTGGAATGAAACGCAATGAGCAGATGCGGGCATCTTGTCAAAAGGAATAATACTGTAGCGGCTGATTGCCATCTTTCCACACGGGGAACCACCCTTCGTACACACGCAAAAGCGCGGGGCCGAAAGCCTGATTTCCTAGCTGGTGATGGCCAGATACCAAATTTTAGGGGGGCTACAGGCTAATCTATCAGTGGCGACTGTGACGACACTAGCTAGCAGAATGCCAACTGCTGAAAGCTCCGCTTGGGGTCGTAGTATGGTTGGTTAAAACGGTGCAGCATCTTGATGTTGTCACTTGTCCCTTTGTTAGGTTGCAAACTTGATTCTAAAATATTATAAAGAATCAATCTAGGGGTCCCGCTGCTAGCTGTGGAGGCTCAAATTTCTTCTTGAAATATTAAAGAATTATTAAGTGGTAAAGCTTTCGTTCTATCTTAGCCGACATCTTAACCGCGTCTGATTAGCGTTAGCGTTCTATGATGTGGTAGTGGCTCGATGGGCAGGTTGTCAGGAACAGTGTCCTGATCCCAAATGCAATAGTAGTGACATAGTTTAGACCAGGGCCTGTGACTAGCAATGGTGTGGAAGTTTCAGATTGAATTGCTGTTGATAATTTACTACTTCGTCCTTTCCTATATATAAGTCTTTTTAGAGATTGCAATAGAAGCTACATACAAATGTATATAGTATATGCACATAGTTTAGAGTGTAGATACACTCATTTTGCTCCATATGTAGTCTATATTGGAATCTCTTCAAAGACTTATATTTAGGAACGGAGGGAGTACAATCCATCATACGTAAAACTTATAACCATGCATAGCTTAAAACTGCTGTGCAATATCTGCAAATTTGATCCAGATTCGTTGACCCATATATATAAGATATTTTTGCAGGAACTAAACACAAACAATAGCGAAAAGTTACAACAGGAGGTCTCTCAATTAGGACATACCTGAAAGCCTTGGGCCTATGGGTCAGGACTCCACAAGTGCTTCTCGTCAGCCTTTAGTGGGAAACAAAATCATGTCTACCATATCCATTGGCACAACAGAAGGGTAGTGGTGCTAAATGATTGGCAGACCTCAATGCGCTCTATGGGACCCATACTTCGCTTCGAGATCCATATTTCCATTCAGATCTGAAAGCAGTCACGAGATCGATGTGAGGCGGATTTTCATACAGCACTAGGATACTTTTTCACAAAAAGAACCATAAAAAATTCAACTGGAAACGGCAACAGGAAGCACAAATATGGGCCTGCAGGCAGCAGTCTCATGTAGCGTGGAATTTAAATATACAGAAGAATATAATGATAAAAAGACACGTTTTTCATGAAAAAACAGTCATCAGTTTTTCAATTCCAGGAGACCATAGGGGAAAAACGGTTAAACCTGGTTGCTGCACCTATTCAAACTCATTTAGTTCCTGTAAATGACAAAACGAAATCAGTAAAAGAAATCTTAAGTTTGATTGATTCCGCTCAGGTGTTTCAGTTTACCCAGGTGATAAATGACGAAGGCTGGAGCGCAAGAGCTATTATGTCATCTAGACAGTCACAGACTGAACTACCAGCAACATGCTTTCTGTGAGACCAAGGACAGATTATCAAACTTCTACTGGCGTAATCTTAGATTAATTGTAGAATTTAACACAGGAAAACATTATGTTGTTTATGTAGGCCATAGACAAGGAGATGGGCAATAGAGATGCGATGGGTGCACGCCTCATAGGTCTGGATGAAGAGTATAGATATTAGATATATTGGTTGGGAATAACAATATTCTGAATGTTCGACATACCTTAGAAAAGAATATTTTAACATTAGTTGTACTAGATCTTGTGCTTTGACTTCCACTTCTCTTATCTATTGCTCCGGTCCAATTATATATAGGGACAGTTGAAGCTTCAAGAAAGGGCCAATCTACTTCCTGACTGCAAGACATAAGAACCCTAAAACAACAATTGCAATGAAAACCAAGGGCAAGGAAGGATGGGAAACCAAACGAGTTGGAATAGTAACATACAATAAGTACTCTAAATAGCAAGGAGATTTGTTGTTTAGGCATCCCCACCTACATCCCAGCAAAAAACAGTGCCTTATGTTGACATGTAATAGCAACAAGCCATCACACGTGATAAGCAGAGTAGTTTACATGATTAGAACATACCTTTGCAACATGAGTATTTATACAACCCAAATATGAAAGGATAAAAAGCACAAGGAAACAATTCCAAAATCTATTTTCCCAACACAAATGAACTGCATCTGTTAAGTGTATGTACTACATTAACATCGACTAGTGCTTGAATGGGGGCTAATTATCTGTTTTTTCCCTTGAAGATCATGGACTGCACACTACAAGTGTCAGGGGAAACAAATAGAAAAAGAACCAACAAACTGAAACATACAGATTCTAGTACATAGAACAGTGTGCAAAAATATGGTTTGTTAATAGGCATAACCTGAGAAGTACCGTTCTTTACTGAATCATTCAGGAAACAATATGTCTAACTACAGAAAATTATCGATAAACTATAGAAGCTTACTGTTGACAAATTTCTCCAAAACACAAGCAAGTAGTACATTACTACATTTATAGCACAAAGTGAACAAAAAAATGCAAATTAAATATATGTGAGCAATTTAGGGGCTTCCATCTTTATGTTATGGCTCACACACTGCAATGAGCCTCCAGTGAGCTACTTCACAATATCAGGAAAACAAGTTAACATGAGTAAACCTTCCAAAAGGCCAAGGGAATTTATTATCCTTTAGTAGTAACTTCAGCAAGCTCTGCATTTGATAAAAGATTGTACAGATGACTGTTTGAACAAGCAGGATGCTCTCCAGTGTTCAATAAATTTCCTATATAACTTTGAATAAATAGGCTTGACAAAGTCTTGCTAAGAGACATGAATGATGTATGAGTCTCCGTGTAGCAGATGCACTGTTTGGCAGCAAAATGATCCTGGATTGAATTGTTGAAGTTCATGTTCTTACACCATGCCCTGAGCATTAAGAAATGGACTTGAAGGATAGAACCGCACGATACGGCAAGCCATTGAGCAGGAAGTAACCATCTAGCTAGGCAGTTATGAACCAGCCAGTAAAATGCTAGAAGTTCTACAGAACAATATTACACATTTACATGGTCTTTGTGGTCCATCAGTAAGTTGGTCTCTTGTAAATTCAGCGGCAGCAACCAACTGTCATCGTAATTAATCCTTGGTGATTTTACAGATTTATTGAACACTCATGGCATTTCAGTAGGTTGTGGAAAACCCTGACAGCTTCCATGCCCTACCCCCTTGTTATCCAATTCATCTGTATCTGAACCGTCTTCTATGGATCCTTCGACATCACTCTCTTTTGAAGATGGCAGTAAAACTGCATTTTTCTTGTAGCTCCATACAAGCATTGAAATGTGGTCCTGTGGTGTTATAAGTCCCTCCTCTCTGATGCAACTCCGTTGCTCTTCCAGTGTCTGTTGATCTGTGAGCTTTATATACTCCAGCAAAAACTTCTCATGGTCCGGGCGCCATCCACTTGGTAACGGTGTGTAGTCAGGATCAGGAACCATCGACATCCTTGTATACTGAAGTCCATCAACTGAGTCCACAAGACCCATTCTCAGTAAATTGGTGTACTCTGGTGACTGCCCTTTCTTATCCTTCAATGGTCGACTAAGATTCCTTGATGCAATCTTATAAACCTTTGCCCTTGACCGCAGCTTATACTTGGCAGCATATAACTTTGCTAAGGACCCCCTTATAATGTAAGAGCAAAAATTGACAACCTTTTTGCGGTTATCAGCATAGCGGTACCATTCTGCCATCGTCATTAAAAGCTTATTCATCTGTGCGTTAGTGTGAGCTTGTGTGGCATGGAACATCCGAAAACATGGCTGTGGGTCTGGTTCACGGTCTCCCTTTAGAAACTCTAGCTTCCGGAACTGCTTGATGCACTGCTTCAAACTGGCTGTAACCGAGAGCAGAGTACCAACCCCCTTCTCGCTAATGATCTTACCTCCGGTGGCTGTGTAACGGAGAGTTGGGTACACGACACGACGACACAGCACATGATCAAGGAACATGATCCCTTTAGTGATGTGCTCAATTGGGAGGCTTTCATTGTCAAGCTTGATCCTGAACCGCTGATCACAAAATTCAATAAGCTGCTTTCGGATCACTGCAGCGTCCGCCCTAGGGCCTCTCACCCCAATCAAAAAATGCCCACCAAACCGAATGTAGTCCACCTTCCTTGTTTTGTCAGGCCCGCTCGTGGGTACAAATTCCGGCCATGATGTATTCCCCTGCTCGACGCCATCCTCCCCTCCCACAACATCCGACTTGGACGGCTTGTAGAACTCCTTAATCTTGTCGTCCATCCATTTATCAAACTCATCCAGACAGACATTGGCGAGCAACGGGCTCAGCACCCCACAATGCCCCCAATCCGGCTGAGTCAGAGCCTCCTCCGGTGCAAACCCAAAGAATGTCTGCAACCAATAGGGGTCAGGCTTCGGCTCCCCTTCCGGCAGCACCTTCTTTTTCTGGTACTTCCTCTTCTTCTTCTTCTTTGAGGCATCCTCATCACCTGGTCTCCCGGTCACTTCAGGAGTAAGCAGCGCCGAGCGGACTAAATCGACTACTTTCTTGTCACGCACATCACGGATGAGTGCACCGACCACCAGCGCAGGGTCGGGGGAGTCAAGCAGAGGAGAGAGGTCCCCCTTGATGTACCAGAGGTAGGGCGCCCAGCTCCGGCGGATGCTACGGAGTGCGGCATGTGGGGATCGCCCGGGGCGGAAGGCGAAGGACTTGGGCGAGAACCGCGCCTCATACACGGGTTCGAGCAGCAGCAGGAGTAGCTCTTGAACGACGCGGTCCTGGAAGGGGGCCGGCCCCGGGGTGGTGAGGAGGGCGCGGAGCTTCCGCTTGGAGAGGGTGGAGGGGTCCGGGGAGGCCGCAGCTCGCGGGGAATGGAGGTAGGGTGTGAGGCGGTTGCCGAAGCGGAAGCGGGCGTCGATGACGGCGTTGCGGAGCGTGAGGATGGAGCCGAGCGTGGAGGCGGGGATGGAGGAGCGGGGTAGGTAGGAGCCGGTCTCGTCGGCGTAGGCCTTCTGGTAGGCCAGCACCCAGAGCTCGAGGCGGGTGAGGAAGGGGGCCAGCGACGGCGGCGGGGGCGGCGCGGCGTCGCCCGGTGCGGCAGCGCGGAAGGAGGAGACCCACAGCGACGCGGTGATGGACACCGGGTCGTCGCGGAGGAGCTGCGTGGGGTCCAAGGGGTTTCCTCCGACGCTGCTTCGCCCCGTGCTGGCCGCGGCGTTGGGGTCGGCGACGAACTGGTGGCGGCGCGAGGAAGGCGGCGCTGGCCGCGGTTGGTGGTGGGCAAGGGAGGAGCAGGCGCGGAGGCGGAGGAGGGAGGAGAGGAGCGCGCGGCGAGGCGGAGGCATCGGGCGGAGGCGGGGGCGGGGAGAGGGGGGTAAAACCCTCGCGTCGCGCGGAGGGGTCGTCGGCGTAGTGGGTTTTGGCTGAGGAAGTGAGATGGTGGTGGAGGCGGCCACGGCGGCGCGGCGAGAATGGAGGGTTTGGGCCACCACGCTCACAGTGGAAAGCCCATTGGGCTTTGTGGCTTATATTGACAAAAGCAGGTTTCTCAAAAAAGAAAAACAGCATAGGCAAAAATCCTACTCCCACCCCGCTTACTTTCCCCCCTTTTGCGAGTTTTTTTTGTTCTCACGGCGGCGGAAGCGGCTGTTTGAAAGTTCTTCCTGATCTACTATCTTTTCCTCTCGATCGGTAGACATATGTTGGCGGTGATCTTGGGGTCCCTCTGCCCTAGCAAGTTTCAAGGTTCATGGAGTCAACTTAGTGACTCGTTGTCGGGACCCGGGGTTAGCGTATGCAAGTCCCGCTACAACACAATCATATGTAGAGCCGAGAGTCGTACCCACTTGTCTAAGCAGACAAGGCCAAGCACAGAACACTCTCGGAAAGCATCGAATGTGAGGGGCATCCCATCCAGGCGGGATGATCAACTGAGATGGGTCCTCATCGCCCGCACACAAGTCTAAATGATATGGGTGGTGAACTCCCATTCTCATAGACAAGTCGCCTCAACCATACTATCAATTGTATTATAACACTTACATAGACTTACTCCAGCCCGATCACTTAGTCGGGGTCTAGGGCGGGCTCGATCATACAACAAAGTGTGCACGTGACAGAGTCACGAGCAATCGCATCGCGATAACCCAAGCTGCGCACATCTAAGGGCGACTTGGTGTATAAAGGACCGCCAGCCAGATCACAACTAAGGTCTCGAAAACCCATACTAAGACATGCATGTTATAATCATACACGCAGCACACATGTCTAATATGAACAGCATGTATCATTGAAATTCTCTACAAAGTTTACAACTTTATTGATAACTCTTACAGAGTGCACACAGAGATCACGAGACCGTGATCCAACATTACATCAAGCATGCGGAAGCAAATTAGGTCTGAGTACAGACAAGTTTAACAAATGGCTTAGAGAAGCCTTATTTATAAACAAGCCCTTCCACGATGGAACCCGTCTGCTGGCTGGGACTACACTAGCTTGGCTTCAGTCGTCGAGCTCCAGGAAGAAACCACCTTCGGGGTCAGTGGTTTCATCTAAAACATAGAATAAGCAAACGTGAGTACAAAGTCGTACTCAGCATGACTTACGTAGGAGCTATACTACTCATGCACATGTATCAAGGCAAAGGGAGGTGGGGTTCAAAAGCAGAAGTGCCAGCATTGACTTGTCTAGTCCTGAACTACGAGTACCAGACTGAGGTAAGAAGCGTACACGAGTCCACTACATGTCTCCAACCAATTACACCACTATGGTGCCTTCCTCGACTTCCCCACGAGAAAGCACGCCATAGCACTCACACTTATCTTGGCAAGTTTTATAAGTATCCAGTTCAAGTTGTCTAATAATCGAGCACAGCTTTCCAAGTAGTCCCTTACCGCGGACGCGGCTATTCGAATAGTTTATTAACCCTGCAGGGGTGTACTGCTACACACATGAAACTATCAGTTACTGCCTTGGCCTCGACACCATTCAAGCGGGTGTCGGTGAGGATAATCTCCACAACTTTTACCTCACAGCCAACTCAAGTCCAATGGAGACGCCTATCTGGGCTGGATTCCACATCGTGAACCCGGCCGGTTTACCGATGTGGTCCCAGAAGATGTGTGCAGGGTCCCAAGCCGGTCTGAATAGCCGTTCTTCCACTTCGCAGACCGTGCCACAGACCTACCAGAACTCCGAACTACTGCGACTCATTGAACTGAGAAGGGGTGAGTTAGTAGGTTGAGCGGGGGTCCAATTGCCCAACATGTGGTAGTACTCTTTGTCTTGGATCACCAACACAAGAACTCGGGCTTAAGGCGGTGTTCAACGAGACAACCCACTGTGTACTCATACACAGCCTCTCATCGTTCACCTTGTATTAGGGTCGATTCACCAACACAGTTTCACCTTCTTTAACATGATTGCTACCATCCTGACTCACAGATCAAAGTATCCTCATTGTAAACTCTAAGCATGCAATAAGCAGTAACAGTTGCAGGGGCCACATGATATCAATCAACTCCTATGTCAGTTAGGATTGTGGTTTGCTTACTACTGTCACAAGATGATAGGTCATGCAAAGGATATGGGTTCAACTATGCGGTAGAATCGATAACAAGGTGATCATCCTATTTCATGCATAAGCGAGACTGAGAGGGAAGTGGGATTTTATAGACATGATCAATGGGGTTTGCTTGCCTTGCTGACGAGGTTCAGTATCGGGGTCTTCAACGAAGGGGGTGGCCTCTGGTTCCGGTTCCACTTCTATTAGCAACATGACAATCATAGGATCAAAATAAAGTACAATGCACAATCACATGAATAAGATTGCAATGGTGATGTTCATGGTTGCAATGTGGGTACAATTCCATTTAAAAGAAGTGGAATGCAAAGTCATTTGCAAATTCACTCCAAATTTGAATTCAAATTAAAGCCATATGGACAAATGCCACTGTTCACCCAATTTAAATTGGTCAAACATGAAAACAAAGTCCATATTCACATTCCTTGCATTTTTCTGATAATTTTACATATATTATTTGTCCAATTTGGAGTTAAAATGAATTGGTTATGAATTTCCAAAGTTTATCCTATTTTCTGACTTTTCTGTAATTTCTTTTAATTGGAAAAGGGTTTATTGCGTGATCACTGCATCAGCATGACATCAGGGGGGTTTGACTTGTCCAACTGACAACAGAGCCCCACCTGTCAATGACACAGTGGGGTTAAACCCCTGTTTAAGTTAATCTGTGATTAATTAGAGGGCCCTGGGCCCAGTTGCCAATGGCTCAGGGGGTTGGATTAGGGGCTAAATACCTTGGCCACGTGGACCTCGCCTCCGGCGAGACTCCGGAGACCATCCAGCACGGTGGAGTCCGCGGGGACGGCGATTCCAGGGGCCGTTTGACGCGCTGCGAGTACCAAAATGGAGCCCTTGACCTCGCGCTTCGAATGGACCAAGCTATGGGTGCTGGGGTGCACCGTAGCGACGCCGGCGACGTGCCCTAGCGGCGGCCGTGGCTCGGGCTCGTCGGAAAGGTCGCTGCGGAGGGAGAGCTTGGGCTAGCGCTAGTGTTTTGGTACGCTGGGAGCACCAGGAAGACGATGGACATCACGGGAGAGACAGAGGTGCATTGGAGCTTTGGCGACGACGTTCATGGCAGCGGTGCTCCTCTGCTCTCATGGCAATCGGCGATAGAGTGCGGGAGGGATACAACGGAATAGCTCGGGCGAACTAGGAGCTCACCGTGAACTCAATGGAGACGGTGGCGCGGTCGGAGGAGCTTCAAAGCGGCCTGATACGTTCAAAACGTATCTATAATTTCTGCTTGTTCCATGCCTCTTTTGTGTTATATTGCTATGATATTGATGAACTTCCATACACTTTTTATCATATTTGGACTAACCTATTAACTCAGTTCACCCTAGTGCCAGTTCCTGTTTTCTGCTGTTTTTCTATTTCAGGTTTCCCCCTTATTAAAAGTACCAGAAAAAATCCGGGAAAAATATAGGAAAAATCAGCGTACCGGAAGCTTCGCGAAGAGCCCGAGAGGGGCCTGAGGGGAGCCAGGGGCCCCTAGGCGGCCAGAGGGCGCGGCCCCACCCCTGGCCACGCCAGGCGGGCGCCTGGAGCCCCTGGCCCACCTCTGGCTGCCCCATTTCGCCTATTTATTCACCGTGACGAGAAACCCTCGTGGACGGAACCCTTTTTTGCGATCTCTCCTCTGTTCCGCTGCCGTCGCGCTTCCAATATCGGGATCACCAGAAGACCTCTTCTCGGCACCCTGCCGAAGGGAGGAATCACCTCCGGGAGCTTCTCCACCACCATGGATGCTTCCCGGATGAACTGTGAGTAGTCCACCTTGGACCATGGGTCCATGATCAGTAGCTATGTGATGTTCTCCTCCCCTCTTTGTTCTTCATGGATTAGACCTCGTGAGATGCCCTACATGATCGAGGCACATATGTAATCTTTCTGCTGTTGCGATGCTGAGTTTGCTGGGATCCGATGGATTACGAGATTATTTTCAGATTGTGATTGAGTTATATATTTGATTCTCTTCTTTTATATTTATGTTCTTGAGTAATTCTTGCATGTTCTCCGTTTCTGTTTATTGCTTTGGCCAAGTAGTAGGTAGTGACTCCAAGAGGGAGCGTTATGCATGATTGTGGGTTCATGCCCCCTGATGACTAGCTTGAGTGACAGAAACATGAGTCTAGGGGATGTGTTGTTGCCACAAGGAGGAAAACAACGGTGCTTGTACTTGCGGGTGCAAGGATTGTTTACTTTACGCAAAGTTCTTTAATGCAGTTGTCTGTTGCTTTGAGTTTACACTTTGGGTGGGATTCGCAACTTAATACCAGCGATATGTTCTGGATAGATATCTCAAGGTGGATGATTGGTGGGTAGATGCAGATGGATTTTGGTCTACTTGTTTTGGCGTACCGCGCGTGCTTTTGAGCCTCTTCCTTTCTGTTTCGCATAATTAGCATTGGTTTGCGCACATAATCCTGTCAATTGCCCAGCTGTAATTTGTTTACCTCGCATGGCTATTTTATCGTCTTTTGGGAGAGAGACATCACTAGTGAACATCATAGTACCCCGGTCCATATTTCCACCACTGTTTACACTATCAAATTACTTTCAGTATTTACTTTTCCGTAGCTATCACTATCATTATTATCCCGTGCGTTTTATCCTTTGTAAACAACAAGGACGGAGGAATTGACAACTCCTCTGTACTCGTTGGGAGCAAAGCTATCTGTTGTTTGTGCAGGTCCAGGTGAAGTTAGCAATCCTTAGATTGTCAACGGCGCCAATTGTTCACTTCACCACCTACTTGTATCTGTTGGAGTCCTCCTAGACGATATTCAACCTTAGCATCTTTGCTAAGGGAAACTTGTTGCTACGCTACATCTCACCTTCCACTTGGGGTAACCAACGAGGGATGAGAAGCTATCTCGTGTATCAAGCAAATTTCTGGCGCCGTTGCCAGGGACTCCACTCTTCAAGATAGGGGAGTTGCACACTATCTTTTATCTTTGCTTTTTAGTCTTGTTAGTTTACCTTTCAGTTTTTGCTTTAGTGTCTTTTATCAAAAATCAAAAAAATAGTTATCTTGCCTGCTGCTACTATGGGTTCCTCCGAGAACAACAAGTTGTGTGACTTCACTAGTCACAACAACAGTGACTTTATCTGCACTCCTATTGCTACACCTGCTACTTCAGCACCTTCTTATGAGATTAAACCTGCTCTGCTGAACCTTGTTATGAAAGATCAATTCTCTGGTCCTAGAGACGATGTTGCTTTGCATTTAAATAATGTTATTGAGCTTTGTGATATGCAAAAGTACAAAGAAGTAGATGGTGATATTGTTAAGCTTAAGCTTTTTCCTTTCTCCTTGAGGGATGAAGCTAAAATCTGGTTTCAATCCTTGCCTAAGAATAGCATAGATTCTTGGGATAAGTGCAAGGATGATTTTATCGAGAAGTACTATCCCCCTGCTAAGATTATCCAGTTGAGGAGCTTCATATGAATTTTAAGCAATTGGATAATGAACACGTTGCCCAAGCTTGGGAACGCATGAAATCTCTTGTTAAGAATTTCCCTACGCATGGTTTGACTACTTGGATGGTTATCCAGACTTTTTATGCAGGCTTGAACTTTACCTCGCGGAACTTGTTAGATTCGACCGCGGGAGGAACCTTTATGTCAACTACACTTGGTGCTGCCACAAAACTTCTCGATGAGATGATGACCAACTATTCCCAATGGCACACCGAAAGAGCTCCAACAGGTAGGAAGGTAAACTCTGTCGAGGAGATCTCCTCCCTAAATGAAAAAGTTGACTTGATCATGTCTCTACTTACCAAGCAATCTCCTATTGATCCTCAAAATGTTCCTTTAAATTCTTTGATTGCTCAGGATCAAGTAGATGTGAACTTTATCTCTAGAAACAACTTCAACAACAATGCTTATAGGAGTAAATTTGGTAGCAATCCTAGACCGTTACCCTCCAACAATTATGGGAACAACAACACTTATCCTAGCACAAGAAACTCTGCCCCAAGATATAGTGACATGCCTAGTTATGAGAAACTTTTGGAAATAGAGAAGGCCACTAAAAACTACATGCACACCCAGTATGAACAAAATAGGACCTTCTCTAGATAATTAGATGAGCACACTTCCATCTTGCAAGGCATTGGTAGACAACTAGAGAGTCTAAACATTGAGATTTCTAACCTTCAGACTAGGCTCACCACCATGGAAATCCAAGTTTCCAATATGTCTCACACACAGGCTACTTTGATAAATCAAATGGCAGCCAAACCAGAAGTTATCCCTATGGAAGAAGATAGAATTAAGAGCCTTACTACACACCATACTGTTTCTACTATCCAAGTGGTTGAGGATATCCAAGCTCTTAGTACCCAATGCACCCCTAGTCCCATAAGACCTATTGATGGTGATGCTATGACCTCAACCGTAGAAGAAGAAATTCCTATGACTATAGAAGCTACCAAACAAGTGAGCCTAAAGGACACCAATACCACTCTACTTGATAGTAGTGGCCTTGATTTTTATAATTTCACCCTT
The DNA here is from genome assembly GCA_950022295.1 of Bromus sterilis. Taxonomy (NCBI): domain Eukaryota; kingdom Viridiplantae; phylum Streptophyta; class Magnoliopsida; order Poales; family Poaceae; genus Bromus; species Bromus sterilis. The sequence continues at coordinate 80,664,519 of OX465601.1, read as the reverse complement.
TCTGAAGTTATTCGTTTCCTTCACAAGATGTCTAGAGACCCCCACACTAGCACACTTAATCTTGCCTTCACGGAGCATATCACTAATGCTCTCATCAAAGCTAGGGAGGAGAAGCTTAGGGTAGAAGCCTCCATACCTAGAAAGATAGAAGATGGTTGGGATACTATGATTAAAATTAAGTTGAATAACTTTTCTTGCCATGCTTTATGTTATGTTGGAGCTAGTACCTCTGTTATGCCTAAAAGAATGTATGATATATTTGAATTGAAACCTTTTGATCCTTGTTCTTTTGGTGTCCGTCTCGTTGATTTTTCCGTAAAGAAACCTTTGGGGAAGATAGATGATGTTCTTATCATTGTCAATGACAATTATGTTCCCGTTGATTTTACTATTACGGACATTGAATGTGAACCTTCTTGTCAAATTATTTTGGGACGTCCTTTTCTTCGCACCGTAGGTGCTGTTATTGATATGAAAGAAGGGATTATAAAATTCCAATTCCCTCTCAAGAAAGGGATGGAACACTTCCCTAGGAAAAAGATTAAGTTGCGTTTTGAGTCCGTCACACGGGCTACTTATTTTCTTGAAAAGACTTGATCTATTTGCATTAAGCCTAGCTAATGGCTTTAAAGAAGCGCTTTCGGGAGGCAGCCCGCAACGAATTTAGGATTTCCTTTTTATTTATCTTTACTTTTCAAGCTTTGTGCCTTTTATAGCCTCATACGATAAGGGAAGTGAAAGTTGTGACATACTGTCCAGAAAATAGATTATGTCCTTGTGACTAGAAAAATCAGAGAAAAATCCCAGTTCATCTTTTTGAGCTGAATTTTTTACACAGAGTGCTCTATACAATTATGAAACTTTCATATGTTCAGAGTTTTTTTATTTGAGTTTCATAACTATCCTAAAAAATTCTTTACTACCTACTGGTCTGTTTTTCACAGATTCTGTTCTGTTTTGCCTTTTCTTCGTGTTGCAAACCTTAAGCTTGCTTTTTCTTTGCAAAATCTTTTTGGCAATCTTTAGAAACAGTAGCTCTTCAAGATTATATTTATTTCCAGTAGAGAAAAATTATTTTATTATGGGTACTAACCTCGCTAATCAGATTATGATGAGTTATGTATGAAGGGAGTTTTCAAGTGTGCGAGGGAAGATGATGAAAGAAGATTAATAAGTGTCAAGTGTTCAAGCTTGGGGATGCCCCCATGCATCCCCAATAAATATTCAAGGAGACTCAAGCGTCTAATCTTGGGGATGCCCCCGTGCATCCCCTTCTCCATCAACAATTATCAGTTCGTCTCTCGTTTCACTATATTTTTATCACTTCATGCGTTATGTGCTATTCTTGGAGCGTCTCGCTCTTAGGTTTTGGTTTTAGTTTTCTTTAGCTTTGCTTGTTGTTCATAACAAGTTAGAACCCATCTTTCTTTGTGTGGGAGAAAAACACGCTCCACTTCCAAAATCTAGAACACAACATAGGACTTTTCATGCTTAGCTTTGTTGTGTGTGTTCTTTATCTTTTCGTAGCTACTGTCATGTTTTTCTCTTAGCTTTCATGCTTATATTTTCAAAGAGCTTTTGTTTAGTTTGTTGCTGGAACTCTCTTGATTTTTCATGTTTATCTTGTTTAGAGAGTTTGCCTGTTGCACTGAGTTTTGTGTCTTGACTTGAAGTAGGTAATTGAGGTTGCTATTCTTTTGTAGTAGTAACTTGCAAAAGTTTTGAGGTATTGTTTTGAGTAATGTTTGGAATTTTCGTTTCAAGAGCTTTAGCCTATTAGTGATAGATGTCGTATTTTGGGCAATCCGTGTTTATTTTCAAAAACTTACAAAATTAGTTGAGAACTTTAGCTACTAGATGGATCACTACTCTTCGGAGGGGTCGAATATTAGAGTACACTCACGTACCATGAGTCGAGGATGCGCAAGGATAACCAAACCCCCATACACTCCTCCTCAGGGTACTTGTCTCTTTGTGAAACCTCCTTATTAGATTGAGAGTTATCGATAATAAGTGCATGAGTTCTTCGGACTAATGTGAGTATTCGAAAGTTGACACTTGCACATTCCCATTTTGCTAGCCTCTCCTGTGCCGTGCATTGCTTTCTTCTCACTCCGAGAGTTAGCGTCCACCTTCGTCGGTACATCCAAACCCTTGGAAAGATACACTCTGTCGTCATAAACCTCCTTATATCCTTCCTCAAAACAGCCACCATACCTACCTATCAAGGCATTTCCATAGCATTTCCGAGATATATTGCCATGCAATTTCCATCTTCTCATGACTTGATCTTCATGTCATACATGCTACTTGCTTGATAGATGAGCCGCATGCTAGTTGGTCCTTGCCCTAATCATTGCTACATGACGCGCTAGTATCATTACATATCCTGCTACACTGGGAGAGGCATACATTTGCATACATCATGATAGTTACATCTTCTTTATGATTTGAGTACTTTGTAAAGTGTGAAAGATCTTCTATACTTTTTGTAATATATAGAGTGTTGCCCCTAAAGTGAGGAAAAGATCCCACATTGGACAAAATTAAAAGATCCTAAAGTGGACAAAATTAAAAGATCCCAAAGAGGACAAATGAGAGTTAAATAGAAAGAGCCATTGAGGCCACCAAAAAATATAAAAAAGAGAAATAAAAAGAGAGAAGGGGGCACACTACTATTCCTTTTGAGAGATCCACACTCGTACTCCTTCTTATATCTTGTACTCCATAGAGATTATCATTCATGCATATAGCTATGTGGGGACCTTCACACTATAGAACTTGGCTTGTATATTCCAATGATGAGCCTCCTCAAATGAGTTCTAGGTCTTCTTGAGCAAGCAAGTTGGATGCACCCACACTAGTTCCATTGGAGAGCTTACCTTAGCTCATATGTGCATCCATTGCATGGCAATCCCTACTCCTTACATCATATCTATCATTTGGCTTCCTCTCGCCTATGATTGTCCTCGTTGATGTGAGCCTTTCACACCTTTTTGTCTTCCTCCTCCACCATATTCTCTCTTTGCCATCCTAAGTGTCAACTTTCTTGCTTACGCTCATCCATTGCATGAGTGCTCAAAATGTCAAAAAGGAGTGGATCATTTTGACTTGTACCTGGCTAGTGGTCTGGGGATGAGTAAGGATAAGATTCCAAAGAAGACAAAGTGTGACACTTTAGTAGATTGAGTTCTCAACATAAAAATACTTTTTCTCGTATATCCCTATCCCCTTTCTTGCACACAAACACCATTTGGAGACATTCGAGTCACGGACAGCGAGAGCTCTTGCACCTTTATGTTCTTATGTTGATTATTTCAATACTAAATATAGACTCTTGCCTGTTATGACTTGAATCGAATTACATGCCTTGATTGCTTTACTTAAAAGTTCTTATATGGTTGTTAGCATGTCACCACAGAAATTATGCTTGTTATCATTTACCTACTTGAGGACGAGCAGGAATTAAGCTTGGGGATGTTGATACGTCCAAAACGTATATATAATTTCTGCTTGCTCCATGCCTCTTTTGTGTGATATTTCTATGATATTGATAAACTTCCATACACTTTTGATCATATTTGGACTAACCTATTAAATCAGTGCACCCCAGTGCCAGTTCCTGTTTTCTGCTGTTTTTCTATTTCAGGTTTCCCCCTTATTAAAAGTACCAGAAAATTTCGGGGAAAAATATAGGAAAAATTAGCGTACCGGAAGCTTTGCGAAGAGCCCGGGAGGGGCCAGAGGGGAGCCAGGGGCCCCAGGCGGCCAGAGGGCGCGACCCCACCCCTGGCCACGCCAGGGGGCGCCTGGAGCCCCTGGCCCACCTCTGGCTGCCCCCTTTCGCCTATTTATTCCCCGTGAAGAGAAACCCTCGGGGACGGAACCCTTTTTCGCGATCTCTCCTCTGTTCCCCCGCCGCCGCGCTTCCAAGATCGGGAGCACCAGAAGACCTCTTCCCGGCACCCTACCGGAGGGAGGAATCACCTCCGGGAGCTTCTCCACCACCATGGATGCTTCCCGGATGAACCGTGAGTAGTCCACCTTGGACCATGGGTCCATGATCAGTAGCTATGTGATGTTCCCCTCCCCTCTTTGTTCTTCATGGATTAGACCTCGTGAGATGCCCTACATGATCGAGGCACATATGTAATCTTTTTGATGTTTCTATGCTGAGTTTGCTGGGATCCGATGGATTATGAGATTATGTTCAGATTGTGATTGACATATATATTTGATTCTCTTCTTTTATATTTATGTTCTTGAGTAATTCTTGCATGTTCTCCGTTGCTGTTTATTGCTTTGGCCAAGTAGTAGTTAGTGACTCCAAGAGGGAGCGTTATGCATGATTGTGGGTTCATGCCCCCCGATGACTAGCTTGAGTGACAGAAACATGAGTCTAGGGGATGTGCTGTTGCCACAAGGGGGGAAACAACGATGCTTGTACTTGCGGGGGCAAGGATTGTTTACTTTACGCAAAATTCTTTAATGCAGTTGTCTGTTGCTTTGAGTTTACACTTTGGGTGGGATTCGCAACTTAATACCAGCGAGATGTTCTGGATAGATATCTCAAGGTGGATGATTAGTGGGTAGATGCAGATGGATTTCGGTCTACTTGTTTTGGCGTACCGCCCGTGCTTTTGAGCCTCTTCCTTTCTGTTTCGCATAATTAGCATTGGTTTCACACATAATCCTGTCAATTGCCCAGCTGTAATTTGTTTACCTCGCATGGCTATTTTATCGTCTTTTGGTAGAGAGACATCACTAGTGAACATTATAGTACCCCGGTCCATATTTCCACCACTGTTTACACTATCAATTTTCTTTCAGTATTTACTTTTCCTTAGCTATCACTATCATTATTATCCCGTGCGTTTTATCCTTTGTAAACAACAAGGATGGAGGAATTGAAAACTCCTATGTACTCGTTGGGAGCAAAGCTATCTGTTGTGTGTGCAGGTCCAGGTGAAGTTAGCAATCCTTAGATTGTCAACGGCGCCAATTGTTCACTTCACCACCTACTTGTATCAGTTGGAGTCCTCCTGGATGATATTCAACCTTAGCATCTTTACTAAGGGAAACTTGGTGCTACGCTACATCTCACCTTCCACTTGGGGTAACCAATGAGGGATGAGAAGCTATCTCGTGTATCATGGCTGGTATTGAAGAAGGCGCGCGGCGGCCGTAGACAAAGACGACGACGCGATTCCTCGGCTCCAGTGGCTCCGGCTTCAATTCCTCTCGCTGGGTGGCGTAGTCGACGTCGCCGAAGAGGATGGACAAGCTGGCTCGGCTTGTCGTCGACGGTGGCTTCGGCTTCTCACGGCGATGAACTCCGGCGGCGCTCGGTGTATTTGGGGGAAACATGGAGAGGGCAGGAGAGCTCCAGGGAGAAGGGGGAAGTGACGAGGCGTGCTCTCCTCGTCTCCGTGGCGAGAAGAGGTGGCTCGGGGACGGCTGGAATGTCGAGGGCGTCGCGGTGGCGGTCGCCGGCCGGGGCATTCTCGATAGCGAGGTGCTTCGGCTTGCGGGGAGGAAGATGACAAGGCTCAAGCGGGCTGGGCCGGCTAGCTGGGCTGCAGTGCGTTAAGTTGGGATGCTTTCCAGGTTAGTTTTCCTTTTTCTTTTCTTCTGTTTTTCTTTCTGCATTTTTATTGTGTTGCTAAATAAAATAGCTAGACATTTTATAAAATGCCCCAAATTTTTATATGGACTTCTAATGCATATAGCTAGCCACTTATAAAGTTTGGGAATTTTTAAAATTCAAATAATTTGAACTTTAATTCAAATAGGGTATAATTAAATTTCCAAAGGCACTTATAATATTTTTGAAGAATCAGTGAGCCTTGAGTGGGACCCACTCCACTTTATATGTGATCTCACTTATTTCTAGGACTTTTCAAAAATATCACAATGATTTTTGGAGCAACTTTTTATCTGGCCATTTGAATTAAATTCTTCTGGGGGGTGTTCTCTCTCCCATTTCATTTTCTTTTTGAAATTTTTCCATGATGCAAAGTGAGACTTGATCCTAGCACATACCTAACATAGGGTTCTGACAATTCGCCCCCACTCAAAAGAATCTCGTCCCGAGATTCAGAAGTCATCGGGAGGAAGGAGGGGTACTCGGCACTGAGACGGTCTTCTCTTTCCCACGTGGCTTCTTTCTCAGAGTGGTGTGACCATTGCACTTTCAGAAACTTAATCTTCTGACGACGAGTGACACGCTCTGCGGAATCAAGAGTATGAACGGGGTACTCTCGATAAGAAAGGTCACCTTGGAGATCAAGCGTTTCATGGTCGACTTTGCGGATGGGGTCCTTGAAGCAACGCCTGAGTTGTGACACATGGAATACATCATGTACTCGGGAAAGGTGCGGGGGTAGTTCAAGTTGGTAGGCAACTTCTCCACGTTTAGCAAGAATGCGGAAAGGTCCAATGTAACGTGGGGCCAACTTGCCTTTGATACCGAAGCGTTGGGTTCCCTTCAGAGGAGTAACCCGAAGGTAAGCCTTCTCGTCTAGATTGTAGCTTTCTTGCCTATGATGACGATCATAGTAGCTTTTCTGACGAGACTGGGTGCTTTCAATTGATCACAAACAATGTGAACTTGCTCTTCTGCTTCCATGATCATATCCGGTCCAAAGAATTGTCTTTCACCGGTTTCTGACTAGTTAAGGGGTGTTCGACATCTTCGTCCATAAAGGAGTTCAAAAGGAGCCATGTTCAGACTAGATTGGAAAGTATTGTTATAAGCAAATTCGGCGAATGGAAGATACTTCTCCCAATTCTTTCCGAATGAGATAACACAAGCTCTGAGCATGTCTTCAAGAATTTGGTTAACCCTTTCGACTTGACCACTAGACTGAGGATGGAAAGCTGTACTAAAGGAGAGATGAGTTCTCATAGCATTCTGAAAGCTTCCCCAAAATCTAGAGGTGAAAAGGCTACCACGATCAGAATTGATTTCCAAAGGAACAACATGAAGAGACACAATTCTAGAGACATACAAGTCCGCTAACTGGCTAGCAGTTATAGACTCGCGAACGGGAAGGAAGTGAGCAACTCTGGAAAGTCTATCAACAACAACGAAGATGACATCATTTCCTTTCTGGGTTTTTGGAAAGCCAGTGATGAAATCCATACTGACTTTGTCCCATTTCCACTCTGGAATAGGAAAAGGTTGAAGAGTGCCTGTAGGTATTTGGTGTTCAGCCTTAATGCAACGACAAACATCACATTCGGCAACATACTGAGCAATTTTTCGTTTCATCCTAGTCCACCAAAATCTCTGGCGTAGGTCTCGGTACATCTTTGTGCTACCAGGATAAATCGAAAGGGGAGTATCATGAGCCTCCTTGAAAATTAGCCTCCTAAGATTGTGTTTTCGTGGTACAACCAATCGAGTGCTAAAGAAAACGACACCTCGATCATTTCTGGAGAAACATTTAGCAACTCCGCTAGCAATGTTCTTCTTGATCTCTCGAATACCACTATCACGTTTCTGGGTGGCTATGATTTTATCCTCAAGGGTTGGTTTCGCCACCAAGGTAGAAAGAAAGCCATGAGGAACAATCTCGAGATTGAGTTTTCGAAATTCCTCATGAAGAAGTGGTTGACACTGTTGTAACATGAGGTTGTTACAATACGACTTACGACTTAGTGCATCAGCCATGACGTTGGCTTTGCCTGGGGTGTAATAAATTCCTAAGTCATAATCTTTTATCAACTCTATCCAGCATCTTTGCCTGAGATTAAGATCTGTCTGGGTGAATATATATTTGAGGCTTTGGTGGTCGGAATAGATCTCACAACGATTACCAAGGAGGTAATGTCGCCAAGTTGTTAGGGCATGAACTACGACAGCGAGTTCAAGATCATGGGTAGGATAGTTCTCTTCATGTGGACGCAACTGGCGTGAAGCATAAGCTATCACATGTATATCTTGCATAAGTATGCATCCTAACCCTTGCCGTGAGGCATCACAAAAGATCTCGAAATACTTTTATGTGTCTGGAGGCGCAAGTACGAGGGCAGAAGTCAATCTTCTTTTTAGCTCTTGGAAGCTTTCCTCGCACTTGGGAGTCCATTGGAATTTCTTATCTTTCTTGAGGAGTTAAGTCAGAGGCTTTGCAACTTTAGAAAAGTTCTCGACGAAGCGGCGGCAATAGCTTGCTAAGCCAAGAAAACTCCTAACTTGCTTAACCGATTCAGGTGGAGTCCATTCAAGGACGACCTAAACTCTCTCGGGATTCACAGCAATGCCTTTTGCAGAAATCACGTGGCCTAGATAGGTCACTTCTGGAAGCCAGAATTCGCATTTGGAAAACTTAGCATAAAGGCGATGCTCTCTAAGTTTCATCAATACCAGCCTAAGATGTTCGGCATGTTCTTCTTCGTTCTTCGAGTAGATGAGAATGTCATCAAGATAAACTACAACAAATTTATCCAAGTACTCCATGAAGATTGAATTCATCATGCGCAAGAAAGTGGCGGGGGCATTGGTTAAACCGAAGGACATGACGGTGTACTCGTAAATAACATAACGAGTAGTGAAAGCCGTTTTTGGAATGTCCTCATTTCGGATTTTGATTTGATGATAGCCTAATCTCAAATCCATCTTGGAGAAGACAGAGGATCCAGCAAGTTGATCCTAAAGATCATTGATCCTGGGCAGCGGGTACTTGTTCTTTATGGTCGCTAGATTTAGCGGGCGATAGTCTACGCACATCCTTTCTGTTCCATCTTTCTTCGTTACGAACAGAACGGGGCAACTGCATGGCGATGAGCTAGGGCGGATGAAGCCTTTTGCCAACAAAGCTTCAAGTTGGATTTTATGCTCAGCTAACTCACGTGGGGCCATTTTGTATGGGCGTCTGGAGATTGGTGCGGTTCCTGGCATAAGATCCACTATGAACTCTACACATCTGTCGGGTGGCATGCCCGACAACTCTTCAGGAAAGACATCCGGGAAGTCATGAACCACCGGAATATCTTCAAGGTCGGGAAGGGGAAGCACATTCAAAGATTGTATCTGGGTTCTCGATCTTGGTGAGGAATAATCTATTGTCTGGCCTAAAGGATGGGTGAGTCTAACTGACTTGGCTTTACAATCAAGAAGAGCATTTTGTCTTGATAACCAATCCATACCAAGGATGACATCAATGTCTGAAGACTTGAGGGCTATGAGTGAAGCAAGGAATACTAAACCCTCAATTGCAATTTGATTACCATGGCTTACTCTATTAGGTTGCCATCTTGACCTTGGAGTTTGAATTATCATTGGGGTGGACAATTCAACAAAGGACAACTCATGACGAACTGCATAACTTTCCGACATGAATGAATGAGATGCTCCTGGGTCGAAAAGAACGGAAGTAGGAACATAATTGACTGGGAGCGTACCAAGAATGACGTCAGAAGTGTCGTCAGTCTCTTGTGCTGAGATCTAGTTCACACGTCCACGATTGGCGGGAGGAGCGGGTTTGGTGGTGAAGACCTTCGGGGGTGGCTTGCCACGACCATTGTTGTTACCTCCGGCACGGGGTGGAGCATTCTGATTCTGGAGCTGGTTCTGGGGACGCTCGCAGGAGTAGTGACCTGACTGACCACACTTGTAGTAGGCTCCAAAGACAGTGCGGGGATCTGGGTTGTTAGGTGGAGCTGGGTGGAACGGAGCTGGTGGACGAGGCGCCACATAGGATGGCCTCGGTGGGTTGTTCTGGCAGAACATGCTGTTGGGGATGCAGATCTTGCGCTCCTGAGAGCCTGAGCTGGATGAACCATCATCTCTAGGGTGCTTTCGGAAATCATTGGGGGTGTTCATGTCCTCCGCCTTGATGGCCTTGTTGACAAGGACCTGGAAGGTGGAGAAGTCATGCAGATTGAGCTCACGACGGAGTCCGGAATTGAGTCCACGGCGGAACATCTCTTGCTTCTTGGCGTCGGTGGAGACCTCTTCAGTAGCATAACGAGCCAGTCGGTTGAAATCACGACTAAAATCGTCAACAGTCCTCCTACCTTGGGTGAGGTTGCAGAACTCCTCACGCTTGCGGTCCATAAGACCCTTTGGAATGTGGTGCTCATGGAACGAAGTGCAGAACTCATCCCAAGTTGTGGGCGGTCCAGCGGGACGCATGTTCAGGAAATTCTCCCACCAATATCTAGCTGCACCCTCGAGGTGGTAGGTGCAATAGTTGACCCTGTCACCATCTGCAACATGGCCTGCCTAGAGCTTCCTCTCGATGCTGCGAAGCCAGTCATCGGCGTCAGGGGGATCGGTGGAGTAGTTGAAAACCGGGGGATGAAGCCGGATGAAGTCATTCAAAGACACCAACTCGTTGCGCTGCTGTGTGGTGTTGCGGGAAATGACCTCCAGCAACTGGTGAGAGTCTTGGAGGTTCCTCTCAACCTCCATCAGAACCTGAGCCATCATGGGTGGCGGTGGAAGATTGCCTTCCTCCGGATCATTCCCACGACCATGGGCACGACCAAGCTGGCCACGAGTTCCTTGAGACATCCTGAAGGTTAAAACAAAAGTCAAACAGAGTTGATTGGAAGAGTCTAAACAAGGTATTAAAGGTACTGGAAGAATCACAGAGCAAAGGAATTAATCATCTTGATAACATGGTGATAAAAGCATACAAGCCATATATACACAAGTTGTCATACAAACCATACATCGTTTTAGTACAAGCTCCAAGCTAATAAAAACGTGATGAAGATGATACATCCTTCAGAGGCACTCTGACTTCCTATACATTATTTATCTAAGCCTCTGGAACTTAGAACACCTTGCGTACAACATACTAAAGATACTACTACATTCTCACTAGAGAAAGACCGCAGGCGGTCTCACTCATCTCCATCTCCATAGTAATCCTCATAGAAGTTACCCATGTAACCCGGTAGCTGAACGTGACCATCGGAAAACACGGAGGCCTGTGGACCCTGATATCCATTTGGGCAAGGATGGGGCCTAGGTCCAGCGTAGGGTGGAAGTAGAGGACCACGGGGTGAAAAAATGCCTCCAATCTCGGGCCAAGCAACTCGAGAAGGCATCTGTGTCCTGACTGGGTAGATAGCATCATACTCCACTGATCCAACACTCACAAAAGGAGCCAGGAGTGTAAGTGCTCGATACAGACGGACACGGGTGGCGTGAAGCTCAAAACGAAGGGCACGTGCATCATGATCTCTATCACAAGCGTGCCGAGCAGTGATCTGAAGCAAAGGATCCTCCAAGGAGTGATCTGAGTACAATCCGGTGTAATATCCCTCTTCTACTGGAAGTGCAGCAGGGATATAGCGGAAAGGTGACCCTCCAAGCATTGCATGCTCCTCCCTCAGCAGGGTAATACATGAGTATGCAGCATCCTGCACAGCCATGTTCTCAGTCACACCAATGCCATGTCCAAATAGGCTAAGTGTCTCCAATGTGGTGCGGGTAGATCCTGAAGTTGTAGTGGAACTGAGTCTGGTTGAAGTCAAGGAACTGCTCTCCACGATGTACTCAAGATACTATCGATAGACAATGAAGGACATCATCTCGGCGAGCATGGCTGGATGCCCACGCACATCGAGGCACCTAGTCAAACAAAAAATCTGCCGAGGGAGAAGATCCGCCATCTGAAACAGAAAGAAGGAGTTTGCAGATGCATCAGATTATGAAGAAACTTGGAATGACTCGGACAACATAACGGCTGTAATTGCAAGAAAAGACAATTTCTTACAACATGGAAACAACACTTACATACGATGTAAAAAATCAGGAAGCACAACAACTCTAGAAAACCGAACACAACTCTCCTACGGCTACAAGGAAGCAATCAACGAGATGTCCTAGTAAAGACATAGATGAGCCTAGTCCTATCTTCCTGTAGAACAAGATGAGGGTGAATCAGAACTCAGATCGATGGGGGTAAGGAGAAAAATAAGTCTTACGTTGTTCCCTTATACCCAGAGTAGCTATATAACTATAGAATGCTAGACTCGACATCGCCAAGGGTTGATAATCCTACGGACAGTCCTACTCTGATACCAAGTCTGTCGGGACCCGGGGTTAGCGTATGCAAGTCCCGCTACAAAACAATCATATGAAGAGCCAAGAGCCGTACCCACTTGTCTAAGAAGACAAGGCCAAGCACAGAACACTCTCGAAAATCATCGAACGTGAGGGGCATCCCATCCAGGCCGGATGATCAACTGAGATGGGTCCTCATCGCCCGCACACAAGTCTAAATGATATGGGTGGTGAACTCCCATTCTCATAGACAAGTCGCCTCAACCATACTATCAATTGTATTATAACACTTACATAGACTTACTCCAGCCCGATCACTTAGTCGGGGTCTAGGGCGGGCTCGATCATACAACAAAGTGTGCACGTGACAGAGTCACGAGCAATCGCATCGCGATGCCCCAAGCTACGCACATCTAAGGGCAACTTGGTGTATAAAGGACCGCCAGCCAGATCACAACTAAGGTCTCGAAAACCCATACTAAGACATGCATGTTATAATCATACACGCAGCACACATGTCTAGTATGAACAGCAGGTATCATTGAAATTCTCTACAAAGTTTACAACTTTATTGATAACTCTTACAGAGTGCACACAGAGATCACGAGAATGTGATCCAACATTACATCAAGCATGCGGAAGCAAATTAGGTCTGAGTACAGACAAGTTTAACAAATGGCTTAGAGAAGCCTTATTTATAAACAAGCCCTTCCACGATGGAACCCGTCTACTGGCTGGGACTACACTAGCTTGGCTTCAGTCGTCGAGCTCGAGGAAGAAACCACCTTCGGGGTCAGTGGGTTCATCTAAAACATAGAATAAGCAAACGTGAGTACAAAGTCGTACTCAGCATGACTTACGTAGGAGCTATACTACTCATGCACATGTATCAAGGCAAAGGGAGGTGGGGTTCAAAAGCAGAAGTGCCAACATTGACTTGTCTAGTCCTGAACTACGAGTACCAGACTGAGGTAAGAAGCGTACACGAGTCCACTACATGTCTCCAACCAATTACACCACTATGGTGCCTTCCTCGACTTCCCCACGAGAAAGCACGCCATAGCACTCACACTTATCTTGGCAAGTTTTATAAGTATCCAGTTCAAGTTGTCTAATAATCGAGCACAGCTTTCCAAGTAGTCCCTTACCGCGGACGCGGCTATTCGAATAGTTTATTAACCCTGCAGGGGTGTACTGCTACACACATGAAACTATCAGTTACTGCCTTGGCCTCGACACCATTCAAGCGGGTGTCGGCGAGGATAATCTCCACAACTTTTACCTCACAGCCAACTCAAGTCCAATGGAGACGCCTATCTGGCTGGATTCCACATCGTGAACCCGACCGGTTTACCGATGTGGTCCCAGAAGATGTGTGCAGGGTCCCAAGCCGGTCTAAATAGCCGTTCTTCCACTTCGCAGACCGTGCCACAGACCTACCAGAACTCCGAACTACTGCGACTCATTGAACTGAGAAGGGGTGAGTTAGTAGGTTGAGCGAGGGTCCAATTGCCCAACATGTGGTAGTACTCTTTGTCTTGGATCACCAACACAAGAACTCGGGCTTAAGGCGGTGTTCAACGAGACAACCCACTGTGTACTCATACACAGCCTCTCATCGTTCACCTTGTATTAGGGTCGATTCACCAACACAGTTTCACCTTCTTTAACATGATTGCTACCATCCTGACTCACAGATCAAAGTATCCTCGTTGTAAACTCTAAGCATGAAATAAGCAGTAACAGTTGCAGGGGCCACATGATATCAATCAACTCCTATCTCAGTTAGGATTGTGGTTTGCTTACTACGGTGACAAGATGATAGGTCATGCAAAGGATATGGGTTCAACTATGCGGTAGAATCGATAACAATTAACAAGGTGATCATCCTATTTCATGCATAAGCGAGACTGAGAGGGAAGTGGGATTTTATAGACATGATCAATGGGGTTTGCTTGCCTTGCTGGCGAGGTTCAGTATCGGGGTCTTCAACGAAGGGGGTGGCCTCCGGTTCCGGTTCCACTTCTATTAGCAACGTGACAATCATAGGATCAAAATAAAGTACAATGCTCAATCACATGAATAAGATTGCAATGGTGATGTTCATGGTTGCAATGTGGGTACAGTTCCATTTAAAAGAAGTGGAATACAAAGTCATTTGCAAATTCACTCCAAATTTGAATTCAAATTAAAGCCATATGGACAAATGCCACTGTTCACCCAATTTAAATTGGTCAAACATGAAAAAAAGTCCATATTCACATTCCTTGCATTTTTCTGATAATTTTACATATATTATTTGTCCAATTTGGAGTTAAAATGAATTGGTTATGAATTTCTAAAGTTTATCCTATTTTCTGACTTGTCTGTAATTTATTTTAATTGGAAAAAGGATTTATTGCGTCATCATTGCATTAGCATGACATAGGGGGGTGGTTGATCGGTCCAACTGACAATAGGGCCCCACCTGTCAATGACACAGTGGGGTTAAACCCCTGTTTAAGTTAATCTGTGATTAATTAGAGGGCCCTGGGCCAAGTTGCCAGTGGCTCAGGGGGTTGGATTAGGGGCTAAATACCCTGGCCACGTGGACCTCGCCGCCGGCGAGACTCCGGCGACCATCTAGCACGGTGGAGTCCGCGGGGACGGTGATTCCAGGGGTCATTTGACGCGCTGCGAGTACCAAAATGGAGCCCTTGACCTCGCGCTTCGAATGGACCAAGCTACGGGTGCTCGGGTGCACCGTAGCGACGCCGGCGACGTGCCCTAGCGGCGGCCGTGGCTCGGGCTCGTCGGAAAGGTCGCTGCGGAGGGAGAGCTTGGGCTAGCGCTAGTGTTTTGGGACGCTGGGAGCACCAGGAAGACGATGGACATCACAGGAGAGACAGAGGTGCACTGGAGCTTGATGCCCCACAGGCGTAAGGGATCGAGATAATCTTCGCGGGTAAGTTAACCCAATTTATTGATTCGACACACGGGGAGCCAAAGAGTATTTATAAGCTTTGACAGTTGAGTTGTCAATTCAACCGCACCTGAAATATACTTGCTTGCAACAATAGATAAGTGGTAACGGTGATATGATAGTGATGATAGCAACAACAAAAGTAAATAGCAAAAAGTAACAACTAATAACCAGCAGGATTGAAAACACTGTAGGCTAGGGAGATGGATGGTCGGGCGCTGCATGGATGAGAGTAAACATATAATAGATTCTAACACGGGGCAAGGCACACAGAAAAGCAAAGATCATCTAGGCAAATATCAAACATTAGGCATGTATCCCGTAGGTAGTTGTGCGTGCTTGCAATAAGAACTTGCACAACATCTTTTGTCCTACCATCCCGCTACGAACGGATCCAAAAGGAACTTATGGAGATTAAGGTACTCCTGTCAAAGAGCACCGGAACAAAGCAATAAACTCAATGGATACATGGAATCCTCAAATCATGGACCATCCCCTTTGGTGTCCCAAGCTGTCACCTTTGGGATCGCCGGTTCCGGACCATAATAGGTGCATACAACTCATAGATAGGATCTAGAACACAAATATATTCATGAAAACACATAGGGTTCAGATCTGAAAACATGGCACTCGGGCCCAAAGTGACAAGCATTAAGAACAACAAGTTGTAGCAAAGAATATAAACACCAATCTAGATGATAGGCAACATGCCCCCAACAATCTGACGAACTATTACATGATTAAACTCATCCAGTCCCTACCATCCCCTTTGCCTACAGCAGGGAATTACTCACACATGTGAAGAGAAGTCATGGAGGATGGATGGAGTGGTGATGGTGATGACGATGGCGACGATCTCCCCTCTCCGGAGGCCAAATCAGCCTCCAGATTAGCCCTCCCGAAGAAGAACAGAGGGTGGCGGCTGCTCCGCGACGGAAACTGGGAAAACGACTTCTGTTCTGGGGTTTTCTCGTCACGGGGATAAATAGGAGTCTCGGTAGGGCACCAGAGGAGGGGGGAGCAGCCCAGGTGGCCTGAGGGCGGGACCCCACCCCTGGCCGCGCCAGAGGGCGCCTGGGCCCCCCAGGGCTCCCCTCTGGTCCCACTTCTGGCTCCTGGCTCCATCGGGTGCGTGGATTTTCTGGGAATTTTCCGGGATGTCAAAAAATCCATTTTCCTGCACACAATAAAACCATATAGGCAGCTCTGCTGAAAACAGCGTTAGTCCGGGTTAGTTTCGTCCAAATCATGCAAGAATGAGGTCAAAACAATAGCAAAAGTGTTTGGAAAAGTAGATACGTTTGAGACGTATCAACTCCGCCAAGCTTAGCATATTGCTTGTCCTCAAGCAATTCAGTTCAACGAACTGGACGCGACAAAGAAAACTTTGACAAACTCTTTTGCTTCATTAGACGTATATAAGCATGTACTACGAAAAGAGTTTAGCAAGTAATGAAACAATGCTATAAGGACAATGCACGAAGCAATTCTCCTTTCATGTGATCAGTCACAACCAACTAAAAGTAAATAATAAGCTACTGAAAATCAAGACAGGATCACAATGCACAAAGCTTGAACATACTTGAGTGGCACTTCGCTAGCCTCCATGAGTGAAGCAAAACATAAATGCAGAAACTCCTCCGGAGTTTTAAAGGTGACTAGAACTCAGTATTTCAGACTAGCAATAACACAAGCATGCAGAATACAATGTAATACTTTGGGACATTGCATGTTACACTAAGAATGACAATTATGCTCTCAGAGTTGGTGCTTTGAAGAAAGAAGGGGAGACTCTCGAACCGTGGCTTTTGATGGCAAGGTTGAAAACCCGTGAAAGGAAGCAAAGACTAAACATGTGCCAGAGCTCTTGGTTTTGAAAACAGAGATAAAACATTTTTGAGAGGGGTAACTTTCCAGTCAACGGTGAACGGTAAAGGTCTCTCAATATCTCCCATGCCAACCATATATAATTCCTTTTGCTTACACATATTCCCTTATCCATAAATCCTTCGATGGTCTATGGAACCTTTTATTTTGCCTCAAGGACGGAAGGAGGGTATCGTTCCACCTATCATAAGCATCATTTGGTCCATTTCACTCCATCATCAAGTATGGGGGAGGTGTAAACTCTCATACTTTTTTTTCTTTTCTGTTTTGACTAGTTAAAACTTCCGTCAAAATATTTTTGGCATGAAAGATACTGATTTCCCCTCACCGTACCATGAGCTTGTACGGTTACAAAAAGGGAAACTTTTGAATAAATTTCGAGATGGCACAAGAAAGTCTAAGTTAGGAGTGGCCGGTAAATACCACATATAGGTAGGTATGGTGGACTCAAATGGAACAACTGGGTTTGAAAAAGGAGTTTGGAAGCACAAGCAGAAATCCGCTTGGTGCGAGCGAAGGCTAGCAAAAGACTGGGAAGCGACCAACTAGAGAGCAATAACTGTCATAATCATGCAGAGAGACAAAGCAACATTGAATCGGGCATGAAAGTGATATAACTATTCTGAAACAAAAAGATCATCAAGGCAAAAGTAGACTTTATAGTCATAAGCATGTGTGAACATGTGCCAAGTCAATCCAAAAATTCTCCGAAGGGAAATACCACTTCAGTATGCCAAACCATGAACAATGCAATGCATGTAAATCATTTCAACAACACATTATGTACTCTAGCTGTTTGAGACTAACCACAAGGAAATCATGAACACTGGGAAAACATTGTAAACATAGCACTATGTCGCTACAAGCTGGTCTCTAGATCGTAAGTACAGGCATATGTACAGAAGTAGAAACAAGAAGAGTTCATACCGGTTTTACTTGTTGCTTCCCTTTCGTCGATCTTCGTCATTACTGCCTGGTCACTTGCACGATCGAACGTAGGAAATATAATCAAATGCCATCACGGACTCGAGCTGATCTCTGAAAACAAAGCAAACTAAAGAGAGAAAGGAAATCTTTTTGGGTTTTTCAAAGGTTTAAAAGAAAGCAAAAGAAAAGAGGAAATCTTTTTGTTGTTTTTGCAAAGAAAGAAAGAAAGATAAAATGGGCAAAAGCTTCGAAAAGGATCAAAGCGAATAAAAATAAAACGGATAATACAATGGAAAAGTGAGAAGGGCACGTACTCCCCCAAGCTTAGGCTTTTAGCCTAAGTTGGTAGTAGCTAATGTCCCCAGGAGCCTCCTGCTCCAGGGTAGTACGGGTGAGTCCAAGGGTCGTATGAGGCTTCCGGTGCATACACCGAAGTCCTCGGCTCCTCCCACGAAGAAGGATCCGCGCTCCAAGCAGAGGAAGACCCTTCACCAAACTGGGTGACGGTCTCTCCCTGGAGAGGTGGAAACTCACCATGCTCCTCCTCGTCGGGCACAACCCCCTCCCTGGGGTTATGAAACTGATGCTGGATGACGAACTCATCGAACTGGATAACATCAAAGGACCATCCGTTCCTGCGAGAAAAATCAAACAAAAGAGGTGCAGGTAGACGGATCTTGCGTTCCGTGGTAGCCCCGAAACGCAAGATATAATCAAGGTTACCAAACTCGGAAGTCATGGTAAAAAACTTATGCCTTTTCATAGCAGCAAGATCAAAACTTAAATAAGTAAAAGGCTTATCATCGGGGTGTGGGGTGCCATTAAGAGACTCTAGGATAAGTGTGGCGTAAACGCCACCAAATAAGTCTCCCTTGTTACCGATCATAGCAAGGCGTCGAGCAATTAAGGCACCCACATTATAATCAAACCTCCTTGAGAGGGCGGCTGCCAGGATAGCAATATCCGGCGCAGATATGTTGCTCGTGTTGTCACGAGCTAACACCCCTCTAGCAATAAAATACGCAAAATACCTGAGGTGTGGGAATAAGATGCTGGAGATCTTTGACCGATGAATATCCCTTGTATCCATGCTACAGAGCGAGTTGAAGACGGTTCTCAGCTCGGAGGGCTGAGAGCTCATCTTCGTCGTCTGTCCCACGTTCGTCACACCTATTATTTCACAAAACTTTTCCAAAGGCATGGTCAAAAGATCATTGTAAATTTTAAATTCAACAGAACCAGCATCAAGGTTATATCTAAAACTGTTAATGAAACAGGAGGTGAGTTTTTGATACTGGGTAACACGGCACGTTGCGAGCCGCGTCAAACCTGCATTAGCACAAAGATTATAGAACTCCTCCCTAATTCCTGCAGTTTCAAGGAATACATCGCACGGGAAAGTCATTGCACGTGCTTGATTTGTGTTCTCCAACAACTCCAAGGGCACATGATCTTCGTTGTTTCTCACCCTAGCAGTCGAGGGTGAAGCTGCAACTCTTGTAACTCGATTGGAGCGCTCGGGCCTCTTCTTCCCAAGCCACCCCTTTGCTCTTCCTAGCAAACTCATTTCTGAAATTTTTGACAAATTAAAAAAACAAGGATTTAAACCAAGTGAGTTAAGGCAAACTACTCAACTCACTTACCTAAGGCATAAACTTGCATCAAAACTTGGAAAATAAAATTCTACACATGCATGCAAGCTCATATAAACAGCACCAAGAGCTACTAAATACTCACAAATGAAGCCACCAATCAAAAATCTAATTTGAGGGGTGAAGGAGTTACATACCAGGGAGTATTTGCTCAAAATTTCAGCTTGAATGGTGGGCTGTAGAGAGAGATCGAAAATTTCCTCCAAGAACAGCAAGAACGCAAGAACCAAATGCAGAAATCGTGTTTTTGGAGAGAGAGGAAGGAGGAGGAAGAAGACATACCTGGAAGTGGGGCCTGTGGGCCCCAGGCGCCCTGTGGGCGCGGCCAGGGGGCAGGCCGCGCCAGCTGGTCTCCTGGGCCACTGGTGGCCCCCCCCCTGGTCAGCCCCAGGTGCCTCTGGGTCACTCCCGACATGGAAAATTTTATTTTTATTTTTCTGGAATTTTTCTGAAAACTTCACTGTTGAAAATTTCTCGGAGTTCAAAAAGTTGCAAAAACTTTCTGAAAACTTAAAGTGGTGATTAATATTGTGAAGCTTCAAAAACATAAAAACTTGGTACATCAAAGAGAATGAAAGCTAAAGCAAATGAAAACATAACAAGCTTGACTTTTTACCTATATAAAACAAGCTTCACTAGTAAGGTTGATCAAGTCTTACCAACAAACCGGCGATATATAGAACAAGAAGTCTCCCCTCTTATTAAGTAATCATTGCACCTTCACTTTGATGGACATTGTCCCCACCATAATGGTTTTGTATTTGTGGTGCACATGTAGTGGACAGTCCCATTCTCCAATCTTCACGGTCTCGATATTCTCTATAGAGTTAAGGCCATGCCTCTTGTCGATCTTCTTTGGAAAATAAACCGTGTGTTCTTTATCATCAATGTTGAAGGTGACCTTTCCTTTATTGCAATCAATAATAACACCTGCGGTGTTGAGAAAAGGTCTACCAAGAATAATGGACATGCTCCCATCCTCGGGCATGTCAAGCACAACAAAATCCGTAAGGATCAAACAGTTAGCAACTTCAACGGGTACATCCTCACAAATACCTATCGGGACAGCTGTTGACTTGTCAGCCATCTGAAGAGAGATATCTGTAGGGATTAGTTTATCTAAACAAAGCCTTTTGTAAAGAGAGAAAGGCATAACACTCACTCCTGCACCAAGATCACATAAAGCAGTTCTGACGTAATTATTCTTTATGGAGCAAGGAATGGTGGGTATACCTGGGTCACCGAGATTTTTAGGAATCTTGCCACTGAAAGAGTAGTTAGCAAGCATAGTAGATATAGCCTCATTAGGAACTTTTCTTTTATTAGTGACAATATTTTTCATATATTTCGAATAAGGAGGTAACTTAATAGCATCAGTCAAAGGAATTTGAAGAAAAAGAGGCTTCATCCATTCACAAAATTTATTATAATACTCTTCTTCTTTAGATTTGAGGGACTTACCTGGAAAGGGCATGGGTTTCTGTATCCATGGTTCTCTTTCCTTCCCATGTCTTCTTGCGATGAAGTCTTCTTTAGAGTACCTCTTGCGTTTATCGGGTGCTTCTTCTTCTCTTACCTTGGGTGGATCATCCTCTTCGGCATCTTTTTCTTCAGGCTCGGCATTGTCTTTTGTTTCAGCATCAGAGGTAGATATGCTGTTAGGATCAACAACTGGCTTTTCACTTGTAATAGGATCATCGGGATTGTCAGCCTCCTTGTGTTTCTTCTTCTTCTTTTTCTTCTTTGGAGAGCTAACAGCCTCGTCATCTTCTTGCACTTGAGAATCTTGCTCGATCCTTTGTGGGTGCCCCTCAGGATAAAGTGGGTCCTGGGTGTGTGTCCCACCCCTTGTTTTAATTCCATAAGCTTGTATGTCTTGTTTGGCATTATTAGCAAGCAAATATTTTTGCACATTAGAAATTTGTTCAAGCTGAGTTTGAACCATATGAAAATGCTTAACAAGACATTTAACATCATTAACTGTTCTCTCTAGAATATCACATAAACTTTTGATAGCAAGAGAATTATCATGCAACTGACTTTGTAACTTCCTATTAAAATGGTCTTGCTTAACAATAAAATTATCAAGCTCATCTAAGCATTGGTCGGGAGGCTTACCTTTAGGGATGTCACTTTCAGTAAAGTCTAAAAGAGAGTGTACCTCTACCAAGGGAGGGTGAGTGGTAAGCTCACACAACTTTTCAATAGGCGGTAAATTCTTCACATCTTCGGCTTTAATACATTTCTCCTTTATAGACTTCTTTGCTTCTTGCATATCTTCGGGGTTCAAAACAAGCATGCCCCTCTTTTTCGGTGCTGGAAGTGGTTCAGGGACGGACCAATCTTCATAGTGTAGCATCATGTAGTGGTGGTGAAGTAAGCTTACTCATAACAGAAGGTGAATCAAGTGTAGCACTAGTGTTCAGAACAATACCTTTTCTTGTACGGGATGGTAAGATCGGAACCTTGGGGTCTCCTTTCTTACCCATAGCGGATGATATGAAGCAGGCATGATACTTCAAGTAGACTTGTAAATATTGCTATGCTCCCCGGCAACGGCGCCAGAAAACGCTGCTTGATGCCCCACAAGCGTAAGGGATCGAGATAGTCTTCGTGGGTAAGTTAACCCAATTTATTGATTCGACACACGGGGAGCCAAAGAGTATTTATAAGCTTTAACAGTTGAGTTGTCAATTCAACCGCACCTGAAATATACTTGCTTGCAACAATAGATAAGTGGTAACGGTGATATGATAGTGATGGTAGCAACAACAAAAGTAAATAGCAAAAAGTAACAACTAATAACCAGCAGGATTGAAAACACTGTAGGCTAGGGAGATGGATGGTCGGGCGCTGCATGGATGAGAGTAAACATATAATAGATTCTAACACGGGGCAAGGCACACAGAAAAGCAAAGATCATCTAGGCAAATATCAAACATTAGGCATGTATCCCGTAGATAGTTGTGCGTGCTTGCAATAAGAACTTGCACAACATCTTTTGTCCTACCATCCCGCTACGAACGGGACCAAAAAGAACTTATGGAGATTAAGGTACTCCTGTCAAAGAGCACCGGAACAAAGCAATAAACTCAATGGATACATGGAATCCTCAAATCATGGACCATCCCCTTTGGTGTCCCAAGTTGTCACCTTTGGGATCGCCGGTTCCGGACCATAATAGGTGCATACAACTCATAGATAGGATCTAGAACACAAATATATTCATGAAAACACATAGGGTTCAGATCTGAAAACATGGCACTCGGGCCCAAAGTGACAAGCATTAAGAACAACAAGTTGTAGCAAAGAAGATAAACACCAATCTAGATGATAGGCAACATGCCCACAACAATCTGACGAACTATTACATGATTAAACTCATCCAATCCCTACCATCCCCTTTGCCTACAACAGGGAATTACTCACACATGTGAAGAGAAGTCATGGAGGATGGATGGAGTGGTGATGGTGATGACGATGGTGACGATCTCCCCTCTCCGGATTAGCCCTCCCGAAGAAGAACAGAGGGTGGCGGCTGCTCCGCGACGGAAACTGGGAAAACGACTTCTGTTCTGGGGTTTTCTCGTCACGGGGATAAATAGGAGTCTCGGTAGGGCACCAGAGGAGGGGGGAGCAGCCCAGGCGGCCTGAGGGCGCGGCCCCACCCCTGGCCGCGCCAGGGGGGCGCCTGGGCCCCCCAGGGCTCCCCTCTGGTCCCACTTCTGGCTCCTGGCTCCATCGGGTGCGTGGATTTTCTGGTAATTTTCTGGGAATTTTCCGGGATGTCTAAAAATCCATTTTCCTGCACACAATAAAACCATACAGGCAGCTCTGCTGAAAACATCGTTAGTCCGGGTTAGTTTCGTCCAAATCATGCAAGAATGAGGTCAAAACAATAGCAAAAGTGTTTGGAAAAGTAGATACGTTTGAGACGTATCAGAGCTTTGGCGACAACGTTCATGGCAGCGGTGCTCCTCTGCTCTCATGGCAATCGACGATAGAGTGTGGGAGGGAGACAACGGAATATCTCGGGCGAACTAGGAGCTCACCGTGAACTCAATGGAGACGGTGGCACGGTCGGAGGAGCTTCACAGTGGTCGGAATTGAAGAAGGCGCGCGGCGGCCGTAGACGAAGACGACGACGCGATTCCTCGGCTCTAGTGGCTTCGGCTTCAATTCCTCTCGCTGGGTGGCGTAGTCGACGTCGCCGAAGAGGATGGACAAGATGGCTCGGCTTCTCGTCGACGGTGGCTTCGGCTTCTCACCGCGATGAACTCCGGTGGCGCTCAGATGACTTGGGGGAAACGTGGAGAGGGCAGGAGAGCTCCAGGGAGAAGGGGGAAGTGACGAGGCGTGTTCTCCTCATCTCCGTGGCGAGAAGAGGTGCCTCGGGGACGCCTGGAACGTCGAGGGCGTCGCGGTGGCGGTCGTCGGCCGGGGCATGCTCGACAGCGAGCTGCTTCGGCTTGCGGGGAGGAAGACGACAAAGCTCAAGCGGGCTGGGCCGGCTAGCGGGGCTGCAGTGCGTTAAGTTGGGTTGCTTTCCAGGTTAGTTTTCCTATTTCTTTTCTTCTGTTTTTCTTTCTGCATTTTGTTTTGTGTTGCTAAATAAAATATCTAGACATTTTATAAAATGCCCCAAATTTTTATATGGACTTCTAATGCATATAGCTAGCCACTTATAAAGTTTGGGCATTTTTAAAATTCAAATAATTTGAACTTTAATTCAAATAGGGTATAATTAAATTTCCAAAGGCACTTATAATATTTTTGAAGAACCAGTGAGCCTTGAGTGGGACCCACTCCACTTTATATGTGATCTCACTTATTTCTAGGACTTTTCAAAAATATCACAATGATTTTTGGAGCAACTTTTTATCTGGCCATTTGAATTAAATTCTTCTGGGGGGTGTTCTCTCTCCCATTTCATTTTCTTTTTGAAATATTTTGATGATGCAAAGTGAGACTTGATCCTAGCACATACCTAACAGAGGGTTCTGACACTCGTTGCAACATCGGGCGAGTGGAAGATGTGTTAGGAAGCGTAGGGATCGAACACTGATGATGTAGCGGATTTGATGAATGAATTGGGCATCACTGAGGAAGACTTGGATGATGTAGTTTTCGAAGAAGAGAGGTGTTGACGGCAAAACCTCTCAAATGGATGGCAATTGCTTGATTACCTATCAACAAATCCTACATCCAGCATTGGTTTTTCAAAAACATGTGATTTGCATTAAATTTGGAGAAAGATGTTAAGATTAGGCCAGTTTACAGTTGTGTAACAAATATGTTAAATTTTTCTCTCACCCAATTCTTAACTACATCTGCAATCCATCTGCACTTTGCTAACGTCAACATTTGTCTTCTTGTTACACCAGGGCATTTGTGTGGATATTTGTACACTTTGACCTAAAACTACAATTTAAAAAAACGAGAGGAGAAACAATTGTAGACATTATAGTGTGGTGTAAAAATTGTAAACCTACAATTACAATTTTGTATTGGTTAATACCTTTAATACCTGAAATAGTTTGCTATTTCTCATTAAGAAGGCATGCATTCTCCACTTACAACTTTTATATGCACAATGAACTGCTAATCTACTAGGCCCACTCTTATCAATTTTAAATTCAATTCGAGTCTTGATTGAGAAAGTGGTTAATGCATTTCTACACTTTGTCACATCAGAGAGTACAATTCCTTGTACAAAAGAAGGATCATCCCTATTAAGCTTCACATCAGGCCTTTCCTCATGTAAACTATTAGAGTAAGCCGTATCATTTGTCCACTCTCTCCCATCTGAATACATCTCATCAAACTGTGGTGGAACAATGTAATCTTCATCCTTTTGAGCTGCCCCTTTCCCCTTGGGGAACTTCCCTATTAAAATCTCAGGGTGTAGCAATTCATCCTCATCATTTTTGGGAACATCATCAGGTTGTTCCTATTTTGTGATGGGAGAAGAATCTTCTTGTCTACTGTGCTAGGACCTACTTCATGCACTGAACTAGTGTCTGAATTTCCTCTGCCATCTGAATTTTCTCTGCCACCTGAACTTCCTCTGCTATATGAATTTACTTGACCTCTGCCTCTAGTATGACTGCACCTAGCTTGAAAATTGTCAGCTTCTAATCTATTTTCTCTCCTCCCAGTCTCTCCTCTACTCGTTTGTATAATATTAATTTCTAACTCTGTTGACTTACTTTCAACATGTGTTAAAATAAAGGTTAATTCAGCATCAAATTCCAAGTACACCCAATTAGTATTTTCCATGTCTCACTACCCAATTTCAACAACATCATATAGGCTCCATGTGTATTTGCTTGGGATATTTGATCTAAACTTCATAAATGTTGAAGTACATTCAACCACAAGAGGGAATGTGAATCATCTCTTGGATTCTTTAGTACCAGAACTACCTAAAACATTCGTTTCCATTCTACAGTTCAAGATAGAAGACTCTAATCGGGTACATACTATGCTAAATATTCAAAAATAATAAAAATACATGAAAACAATGAGCACTATAATCACAATAACGAGGAAAACCAAAATGAGTGCGCATGTAAGCCAAGGGTGACTATGTAGACACTTACCTCATTGAAACCCCCCTTGTCATCGTCGTTGTGGTCTATAAACTCTTAGCTTTACCACTGCTAGGAATGATAGTTATCCGTCTATCCTCGCTATCCTTGTTGAAGGTTAACTGTGGATCAAATTCAACCCTTACACATTCCCTTGATGGTGTCCGGCGACTAAAAAAATCGAAGACTAGGGTTAAGGTTTCTATCGCGAGAGAGAAGAGAAAGAGAAAAAAGTCCTTATACATTATGTTGGTTAGCGACAAACGAAATCGAAGACTAGGGTTGAGGTTTCTGTCGAGAGAGAAGAAAAGAACTTAAAGAGTGCGGAAAGGTATGGATCTCACATGTAAGGAACAAGGGCAAACTTATTCAAAAATTGTGCCAAACACGATCAAGGTCTTTTAACTAAATGAAAGGGTAGAGAGGAGCGAAAGTACTGTTGTGAGCGCGAGCACAGGTGAACTCGTATAAGATTCCACTGCATGGACAGTATGGTGTGTGTACTGTACTCGTATATTCCCACCCATGGCCCGCAAGTCACCACTGTCAGCTATCAGAGTCGTGAACTTACCGAGCGGACCAGGAAGGAGTTGAATTTTTTGTGTCGTTCCCCTAAGCGTCATGTGCCAACGGCCAGTCCGAGCGGGCAGTCTCCTTCCTCCCACTCCGTCTAGCAGCTAGTCAGCAAGATCTGTTGATTCTGTAACCACTCCATGGCGGGTTCTTCTTCCTCGTCGGTGCCGGAAGAAATCCTCCCGATAATCCCTTGTCCTGATTGCGGCGGCACTGTTATCACTTGGATCCACCGTTGTAAACCTATGTGTTTGAATCGTTTGTGTAATGAGGCATTAACATATACTCTGAGTTAGCATCCAGTAGATCCAGATTTTTTCGTCCGACAGTCTTGCTTTTTTATTTACGTAACACGACCTTAGTATTGTCAGGAGAAATGTCTGCATCGGACATCCATTCAGGGGATTCGGGCAACGGAGCCGGACATGCGGAGGCTGAATCCGCACATCAAGTTCAAACAGATACACAACTGGATGCAGAAGACAATACTGCTCCACTTGCCTCAACGTCTAGGATTTCATTCAAACACGCTGTAGAGGTCATTGAAACATTTGATGATTATAAGAAGTTGTTGGTAAATGAGATTGGATTTGGTGGCCTATTGAAGCCCCCCAAGCTGCACAAACTGAATATCAAGTTCAGTACTTGGTTAATGAGTAAGGTCGGCGTGAGCCGGCGTGCCATTGTTATGTCTGAATCAAAATCATTACAATTTTTTGCTGAAGATGTTCACAAGGTATTCGGCGTCCCATGCGGTCACCTTAATGTCAAAGGCCGGGATGGGCACGTCAAGTCGGAGGCAATCAAATTCATCAAAACTATACTTGAAATGAACAAGACTGGTGTGCATAGTTTCCGCGCAGCTGGAGATCTCCAGTCACATATCTATCCCCAAGAGGCTGCGACAAGAACTCCATCTGAGCTATGCCGGGTGGAAAAGTCGTTTTAGTCTTCATTCTGGTCCACGGTCCGGACGGTTAGGACGACAATCTGGACCACGGCTCGTTCATATCTCGTTATAGCCATGGACGGCAACCATATCTGACACGCGTCTGAACATAAAGTAACGAGTGGACGAGAAAAAGGGATCAAGTGTGCTCGCGATCACAAACTCCACGTCCTAGAGAGGAGTATATTTATAAACACGGAAAAGGGATAAAATTGAGCACTTGTGTTTCTAGAGTAAAATGTAAATGTAGCAAAATAGAAAGGGTAAACTACCCAAGGGCCAAGGACATCCCCTCCTGTATTGCAATTTTTTTTCCTAAATGCGGACGGCCAAAACTCCATTTCATTTAAGACAACGTAGTTTTCTCATACTTTGAACGCAATTTGAATTTACACAAAACATTCACACACGTATTCCTCTAAAAGTACACTTCACCATTGTATTTTACTAGAAGCGTTTTGCGCGCTTTGCTGCGCCGCTTTCATCGATGGACTACGGTGTATCCATCTAGGACAATCTATCGTATTGAACACGATAATAGCTATCAATCTTGATCCTGTCGAGATGAATTCACAATATGAAAATGCTTTGGTAGATCCCTACAGTGATGATATCGGTGGAAACGATACTTCAATAAATTACAGTGAAGAAATTATAGATGACCATTACCACACATCAACATTTGAGAGGGGGGTGGCATGCGAGACGTGGTCAACACCGTCTGACCAATGGAGAAATGAGAAAACAAACTCTAAATTGTTATAAGTGCTCGAAATTGTTGCCCTGAATCGACTCATATTGCTTCATATCCAACCATTTACCAATGAATCCATCCATCGATAGATCGGCCCATAAAGCATAACGTGTTGGTCAGGTCAAAATCATGGACAAAATTTCAAATTGAAGACATCAATTGATTGTGAGGCGATTGACCAGGTCAAATTCATGGATCAAATTTTAAATTGAAGACCTCAATTGATTGTGAGGCCTTTAAATTAAGGAGCTTAGGCATACAAATGATACCATTAAAAGTAGTGATTCATTTGTGCCGCAATTTGGCCATTAGAAGGTAGTTTTACTAATTAATTTCTCTGCCATATGGCTCCTTTTCTAAAAAATGTTAGTTTTCCAAATTGATGATGCGCTGATAGTAAGTTATGTTTCTTCATTAGATGCATAACCAACTATATTGTTCAAAAAGTTGGTAAGGCAGAATAAGATCAACTGAATGCTCACTTGTTTTAGGTCTAGTGATTAGCATCAAGTCAATTAGGTAGCCCGTGAACATTTGGGTGCTGCAGATTTTGGCAAACTGAGATCTAAAATGCTAATGTTTTCACCTCTTCTGAACTGAACTCTCCGGACCAAAATTCATGTCATATGGATAAAGTTCATGCTCCAGAAGTAGATTGATGATGAACATTTTGTGTATCCATTGAGGCTCCGGTCTTCTGGATGTATCTTTCGACCTGCCAGTATCATGTACTCATATAACATGAACTATATATCTCCACTTAAATTGAAGGATCGCTAACTTTTGTGACTTTCCATGGTGGTATTATGTATAGCGACTTAAGATATGTCACAAGAAACAAAAGATGAACAATGGAATCCAGATCTAAGAAAACATTGGTGGAACCATCTATTCTCATATACTACTGCAACTCGGAGATGGTTGAACTTCATAAAATGACTGGCGAATGCTTCATTTTTTCCTTTCAAGAGAACTCCTTATTTTTGGTGGTCTGATAATTATCCCGTATGCATATGGACTATGGAGGCCATCCAGAGCCTGGCTCATGTTTTCCATCATTTACCCAAGAACATTCTAAGTTCATTTCATTCTTACAAACTGCTACATATTTCTGTGCATCCAAGATACAGCGCAACTTGCGCAGGCATGGTTTTCAAGATACAATGTTGATCTTTTATCATACTATACCTAGCTACCTGGCATGTAGTAGGTCTAGTAGAGATAGCCGGAAGCCACGTCCCAGGCGGCGATTAGTACGTCTACAGTGTTAAACAGATAAAACGAAGAGACAGTCACCCACGCTCCCCGCCAAGGCCTTGGCTACCTGGGGCCTAGCTCCGCGACGCTACATTGACATTAGGGTACTCAATGCGTGACCATTCTCAACCAACCAGCACAATCTGTAGAGCAGCTATCGTACTACAGTCTATAGCGAGAACAAGTAATACATCCCAGTACTTGGCGCCCACGCATTGGCCTCAGAGATAGTAGGGCGTCAAAGGGTGTATTCCTTTTTGCATACTTTAGACATGCGATGTTTATTTTTCTTCAGCTAGGTGGAATAATTAAACGGTCTTTGTATATCTTACAGATGTCAGCATAAGATTCCCACATACTCCCTCGGTTTATTAAATTTGACTTTGACCAAATCTTATATGCGAAGTAAAAAGAAACGGAGGGAGTACAAAAAAAACTACATCAAGGAATTTGAAGTAAGTTCACGTAAAGAAGGGAGCCTCCAGTGTGTCTCATATCAATATTTGAATGTAAGCCAACTTAACCCGACAATGAATAATGAATCAACATCAACATGAATGATCCAGTTTTTTTTACAGAATCTGCAAATTGAAATCAATGTATTGTATAGACTATGATCCCTAACCGTCCAGAAGGAATAAGAGAATAATCTAGAACCTGTTACACGATGCATTAGCAATATTTTAATTAATCTCAGAAGATATCACTTACCAGATTGAGCTATATAATCAATGGGAGGAAATAATCTTTACAACATGCCCTAGAGAAGTCATCGCTTCCAAAATCACATTATTGGAATTAGATTCTGGTGATAGATTGCATCCAGGAGGCTGCTAATAAGGAGGTGTAATTGCATGTTAGAAGAATACTATGTCATAAATTTGAATGTTTGGAAGAACAACGCTGACTTTACATACTTGATAGCTGCAAAATGTGCCAAACATTTTCAGTACCGGTCCTGAGATTTTAGGAGCCCAGGATGAACTTGAACCCCAAGGTCCCTTAATATAAACTACCATTTTTGTCACATATATCCTTGGAAAACCCAAATATTTTTCATTTTTTCTAGAGTAATGAGTACGCAAAAAATTAATATAATTTCCATCCAAAGGAAACACTATATTTTCTATCCAATAGCGCCCTTCATCACTAATATGTACCTTGCTTTTTTATCGATAAATATTGTTTTGATTTCTTAAATCATAAATATCCACAATAAAAATGGGCTTTTCATCTACATTAGCAGATTGTGTAGCAATTAAATAAAATATGTCTTCATGATCACTCACATTGCTATTATCGTTGTTGTGTCCTATCTCCTGGATTAACATTAATTTGATCCTCCACTATCAATTCGTCTAAATTTCTTGAGATGCTTGTATGAGTGTTAGAAGAAAATATCAATTGACCTTCTTTGTGCTATCAACTCACCTACCCATTTTCTCCTTTTATTTCTTTCACTGACGGATGCATACCTTGGAATGACATGCCCACGATGAAAATTTAAATAGACAATTGGTAACTAAAATCTTATCAATTATCATCGCAAAATCACAAGCTGCTAAGACATATGCTACTTATCTACAATTTGCCCCTTACCTATGAACGCGAAAACGACCCATGATGGGGAGTCTTCGGCTGGAGTCGTGGTAGGGGCGATAAGCATCGTGACCCGCGTCTGCTCTCCGTTGCCGCCTGTTTCTGCGGCGGCTACACCGACAAGAATATTTGGAGATGGCAATCAGCCGGCGACTGGGCACGACTTGCGAAGTGAAAAAGACATCTGGCTAGAGGCAACGTACCAACATGTATGAACTTAGTGTGTCACTGCGTCCTAGATCGTTGTCGATCGGTCATGTCATGAGTTACATAGCTAGGCCAAATTGCTTAACATGCTATCTAATTGGGCTAGACCGACAACCCCTTCATCTCCATCCTCAAAGGAGAGCCTCTGCTCCAGCCGCAATGGTATGTTCCCGTGTTCTCTTCTCCTCCTCCAGAACCAAGACACCACCCGTACAACTCACTTTGGCGTCCAAATCCGTCAGGGATGGCGTGGAAGATGGAGGAGGGCATACGGGCACGACTTGTGGTGATAGAGAATGGAGGGATGCGAAAGCGGAGGTGTTAACGGCGATGAGTGCGGCGGCTGGGTTGGTTCTGAAACACCGCCGAAGGAGAGGAGCCAAGAGTCAAACGAATATTCTTTCGCTGAAAAAAGACCCACCATGCAGGCTTGCCCCAACGAAGACCCGGTCAAAATTGGATGCAGCGGACCAAATTAATACCTTCAATTGATTATGGAAGCTCCATTTTTAGGGAGCATAATGAATTTAGAGATTTCGCATACAACATTTACGTAGCACCTACACTACTCCCGTTTGATGTCTTCGGCGTGCAGCGACGACGGCTGCAGTACGCGCCTGGCGCCCGTGACCTCCAGGAC